>BTHU01000010.1:35755366-36355366 GCA_036184795.1 Tokudaia tokunoshimensis | reverse complement strand
ATTCAGAACTCTTTCTTTGGTTCTTGTAGTCATGTGTTTGTGTCTGTCTGACTGTCTTTATGTACATATCAGTGCTGATTTTCTTCAGTTAAGATCTTCATAGATATAGATATAGATATAGATATAGATATAGATATAGATATAGATATATAGATAGTTTGAGGTGCTTTCTATTGATTGTCCTGCCTCAGCCTGGCAGTAGAACCTTCTACTGACTTAGTAGGTTTTGGGTTTTTTTTTTTTTTTGTGCATTCCATTATTTGACTTTCTTAAATGATGGATATTATGTGTAAGGGAACAACATGAACCTTGATACTCCCTCTGTAAGGTGCTGGGAGTGTGAGGAATTGAGGAAGAATGTGAGAGGGTTTGGGATATTCTTTACAGATAGGACACAATCGAAGTTTTGTATTGTGTCCTTTATAGGGATAATGTCTCTGTCTCTTATATGCACAAGTGTATATAGAGCATTCCATAGATTATATACTTAGTAACAATAAAACAGCTAACAAACATCAGAGGAGTTTTCAACAGACAGAGCTGAATAATAACAGCAATAGCATAATAAGAGTAATAGTATTTAGAATTCTTCTGTATCAGCAAATGAAAGTTTTCTGCATTTTACAAGACTTGTTTGCTCTGTTTTTGCACAATAAGTCATATTATTTTCCTGATCAGTTTTTAGCATTTGTAAGTTAGATTTATATGTTAAATTAAAATAAGATTTATTTGGATTACCTAGTATTAAGGATGATTTTTTAAAAATAAACATTAAGTTTGGGTTTTTGTATTTCTGCAATAAATAGTAAACCTTAATTCAATATTTGTGATGTATTTTAGCAATGTTATCTTAGAAAACTAAAGTATTAGTGAAATTATATGTTCTTTATTTTATAAATTATTCCCCTGATTATTTGTAAATTTTGTTCTCTAAAATTACTGTTTATGTTGATTGTTACTAATTCTAATATATTGACTCACTGAGAAATGCTTATGTTCAATGCTAACTTATAGCAAATGCCTCATATTTTTTCGGATGTGCTGAGAAATTCTACAGTCTTTTAGAGCAATAGATTACAAAAAGCTATTTTATTTTTAATGCTGACTTTAAATATCATTGAACCCTACTTTTAGTATGAACCCAACAGGTTAGTATTATTCATTCTCAGTGCCACCTGTTTAATTTGGGAATATGAAAATGAAAGTGTTCATAGGCCATTTCTCAGTTATAGAATATCTGTCACTTTCTTTGTTTATATGAAAAATTTCATTGTTTTAATTTTAGATTTTTGGAGTCTGATATTTCTACTCTGTGTATTAAAATGTTTTATTTTAAACATATAATTATTTGTGACTGAGTTCATAGCATCTCATGTTTACTCATGTACGCATTCTGGTTTTTTCCTCTCTACTTTTAGGATCCTTGTCGTAGTCTTGCAGGAGAAAATCGCTGCCTTTGATAGCTGTACTTTCACAAAAAAATTTTTTGTCACAAGTATGTACCAAATCATTTTACTTCCTGTCCTGTGGGTTTGTATTTCTGTTGCTGACTTTATGCTGTCAACCATGGGTTTCAGACATAGTCTTCTCCTGTGATTATTGTGGGCACCATTATAAGCCAAAGGGCTTTCCTGGTCTTTTTGTATATAGGGTAAGGTTTTCTTCTGCACTTGAACTGAGTGGTTCTCACTGTAGCTGTTTTTATGAAGCTGCTGTCACATCACTAAATGTTATGCATACTTAAAAAAGTGCCAGGGTTGTGCTGTGTGAAGGGTTTTATATTTGCACTTTTTACTCTCCCCTCTGTCTTACTCCATGACTTTCGCTGTTGTTAGGACCTCAGAAATTAGCATAGACTCTAGTTTCAAACTGTTTTCAAACAAACATTCAGTGCTAGGTTTTAAAGAGAGTCAGAGGATTGAAATGGGGTGGGGGAAGTTGGGGCTATATTAATTAATATTGAAGAGCTGTAATGTGCAGACCTGTCATGCTCAGTTTGTACAGGACAGAGACAATCTGGACATGCCAACAGGGACTAGCTGTCCTATACCCTAGTGAGTCTGTGACAGAGCAGTTTTTTAATTTTGTTTTTCCTGCAGCCAACTAAGTTAATAGTTTTTCCTCATATTTGTTCCGTTTTCCCAAAGAGTCTGATATGTATATCTTACAGAAATAACTTAGTGGGTCTCCATGTTGAAATGAACTTGAAATACAATACAGACTTACACAGATGTTTGCTGAATAGCTACCCTATGTCAGGTTTTAGGTACTAGAATATGTAGCTATTGTTCCTTTACTATATGGGCAGTTTCTTTATTATGACTATATTATATTACAAATAATTACATACATCCTGTACTACAAACAGTAAGATACAACAATTCAATATAGTGCATAGTTCACATTTTGTGGACCATAAAGAATTGTAAGACTGTCCCATCCCCTCATGCCCTTAATTGTTTTCTCTGATTTTGTGATTATTATGATGATTATTTTAAGTTTTCTTCAGTGCTAGGAGTCTCTGTCGAGTCTCTTTTAACTTGACTCCAGCGTATGTTCCTTGGTTGTTACTTCTCTATCAGTTCAGGGTCTTACAACATTAAAATGGGGTGGTGGAGACTAACATGATTGGTTTTCTTTTAAAGATTTATTTGTTCTTAAAAATGTATATGTATGTGTATGTACACTAAGATTCAAGAAGAGGGCATTCTGCCCTGGAGCAATGACTGAGATATGTATCTTTTTGAGGTAATTTCCTTATAGAGCTTATTTATAGTATTCTACAACATTTTTATTAATTTTTTGGAAATTTTATACAGTATACTCACACCGCTCAATTCCTTGTAAGTCCACCCTACCTAACTACCCATACCTTACTTCCAATTTTTGTCCTCATCTTCATCTTCTTCCTCCTTCTCTTCCTCCTTCTTTTTTAAATTTTTTAATCTCATGCATATGACAGAGTCAGACTTGTCTTGAACTCACATATCTCCAGCTGGCTTCCTGACTTAACTTACTGAGCTTTTTAAGTAGCTACTTAGCTACAAAATCAGTAATTCATTTAACATGCACTTTAAAATATACCTTCATTATGGACAAAAAATTAAGCCAGGGAGGCTTAGGATATGTTTTATTGTTATAGTACTTAGCAAATGCGGGCGACCTTTGGCATGAACCCTAGCAACACATGCAAAAGTAACTTAATTACATTTTTATATTATCCTTGCTGTTTGATTTAAAGAACACAGAGGCTTAAATATTTTCTAACATTCAAATTACAATAAAAAAATCACAATTTGTGTTGTTTATTATTAGTATTGGTTACTTAGTATTTTGGATGTACCAAAGAAGCTAGAGTTGGTGATTTGCACTCTACATTTCAATGAGATTTCTTTGTATTAATCTTAGTATTATAATAATATAGTTTTCTTCCCTCCCTCCCTCCCTCCCTCCCTTCCTTCCTCTCTGTTTTCCCCTCCTGCCCTTCCCCCTCCACTCTCCTTCCTCCCTTTCTCTCTTGTCTTGTTCTGTCTCTTCCCTTTTAACAGAATCTTTCTCAGTTTGTACCCACAATGATAGTAAAGTTGCCATCTTTCTGCCTCAGCCCTGTGCTAGGGTAGTAGGCATTCCTTCCTGGGTTTTCCTTTCTCTTGTCTTTGTCTCCACCCCCCCCCCCATCCCTGTGTGTGTCTGTCTCATTGGGTGTTCTTTACTGTGTGTTTTTAAATCTTTCCCCTTGAGTTTCTGGACCCTTGCATAGTATGCAAATTGTTCAGAGATAACAAGTGTCTGCAGTGTTTCTGGTCCTTTGTAAGTGGCACACAACTGACAGCTGAGCCATCATTGTCAGTTATTCTGTCACCAGGGGAGTCTCGCATACTCTCTCAGAGAATATGTGCAATGACTCTAATGTACTGGGGATGCCTTAACGTCTCTACTAGTAGAGATTGCAGTCATCCTGACAAATTACTAGAGAGATGAGGCAGGAGGATTTCAAGTTCAAGTCCTGTCCATGTAATTTAGTGAGAAACTTTTTCAATAAAAAGTAAAAAGATACTGGGGTTGGATGTATCAGGGTGCTTGTGCAGCTTGTGTGAGGCACTGGGCTCCGTCCCCAAAACTGAAAAAGAAATAAAAAGTCCAATCTAAACCAAACCAAACCAAACCAAGCAAGCAAACAACAAAAATCAAAGAGACCATCAAGTGTTTAGAAAGCAACAATAGCAACCCTTGATTTCTTGCTTCCTCAGTCTCTGTGGTGTGGGTGTGGCGGCGCTTACTTAGTAAGTGAATCCCTGTCCCTGGCTAGTACTCCACTGGGAGTGATCGGTCTTAGTCCTGCGAATTAACTAGTGAACTCGAGGGATTGAGTTTATGCAAGTGATTTGTAGTTACAAAGATTGATGACATTCAGCAAGAATTCGGATCATTGCATTACAGCTTCATTCAATAGATTTCAGTAATTATTTCTGACATGGTGGTGGCTTCTACATGAAATTCAAGCATTTCAGAAGCTGAAACAAGATAATTGCTGTGAATTTGAAGCCTGGGCTACATAAGTGTGTTCCGGGACAGCCTTGGCTATTGAGATTCTATCTCAAAAACAAACAAACAAACAAACAAACAAACCCCCAAAACTTAGCATACCCTCACCACTAGTAAAAACATTTCAAGCCAAATTCAATGTGATTAAATTCATACTCAGTTGGCAAACAGGGCCACTCCATAACAATATTGAGCCTCCTTTGTCTCCAGTTATTCCAAACTTTCAGGTAATTTCTTTTTTTTTGGGGGGGGAGGAAAGAGTTTATTCAGCTTACACTTCCACATTGCCAGGCATCACCAAAGGAAGTCAGGACAGGAACTGAGACAGAGCAGAACCTGGAGGCCGGAGCTGACGCAGAGGCCATGGAGGGTGCTGCTCACTGGCTTGCTTCCCCTGGCTTGCTCAGTCTGCTTTCTTTTTTTTTTTTTTATTTTTTTAATTTACATTCCAAATCACTTCCCCTTTCCCGTTTCCTCCCTCCCTGAAAGTCCCATAAGCCCCCTTCCCTCCCTCTTTTCTCCATTCAACCCCCTCTCATTACTCTGTCCTGGCGTTCCCCTACATCCAGTCTTTCCAGGACCAGGGGTCTCTTCTTCCATCTTCTTGGAAATCTATTGATATGCGGATTGTGTCTAGGGTATTCCGAGATTCTGGGTCAATATCCCCTTATCAGTGACTGCATACCATGTGTGTTCTTTTGTGATTGGGTTACCTCACTAAGGATGATATTTTCAAGATCTGACCATTTGCCTAGGAATTTCGTGAATTCATTGTTTTTAATTGCAGAGTAGTATTCCATTGTGTAGATATACCACATCTTCTGAATCCATTCCTCCGTTGAGGGACATCTGGGTTCTTTCCAGCTTCTGGCTATTATAAATAAGGCTGCTATGAACATAGTGGAGCATGTGTCCTTATTGCATGCAGGTAAAGCCTCTGGGTATATGCCCAGGAGTGGTATAGCCGGATCCTCCGGGAGTGTCATGCCCAGTTTTCTGAGGAACCGCCAGACTGCTTTCCAGAGTGGTTGTACCAGCTTGCAATTCCACCAGCAGTGGAGGAGTGTTCCTCTTTCTCCACATCCTCGCCAACAACTGCTGTCTCCTGTGTTTTTGATCTTAGCCATCCTGACTGGTGTGAGATGGAATCTCAGGGTTGTTTTGATTTGCATTTCCCTAATGACTAAGGATGATGAACATCTCTTTAGGTGCTTCTCAGCCATTAGATATTCTTCAGGTGAGAACTCTTTGTGTAGCTCTGTACCCCATTTTTTAATAGGGTTACTTGCCTCTCTGGAGTTTAACTTCTTGAGTTCTTTGTATATATTGGATATTAGCCCTCTGTCGAACGTAAGGTTGGTAAAGATCATTTCCCAGTTAGTTGGTTGCCGCTTTGTCTTTTTGACAGTGTCTTTTGCCTTGCAAAAAACTTTGTAATTTAATGAGGTCCCATTTGTCTATTCTTGATCTTAGAGCATAAGCTATTGGAGTTCTGTTCAGGAATTCTCCCCTGTGCCCATATGTTCAAGGTTCTTCCTTAGTTTCCTTTCTATTAGTTTCAGTGTGTCTGGTTTTATGTGGAGATCTTTGATCCACTTAGAATTGAGCTTAGTACAAGGAGATAAGGATGGGTCAATTTGCATTCTTCTGCATGTTGACCTCCAGCTGAGCCAGCACCATTTGTTGAAAAGGCTATCTTTTTTCCACTGGATGATTTTAGCTCCTTTGTCAAAGATCAAGTGACCATAGGAGTGTGGATTCATTTCTGGGTCTTCAATTCTGTTCCATTGATCTACATGTCTGTTACTGTACCAATACCATGCAGTTTTTAACACTATTGCTCTGTAGTACAGCTTGAGGTCCGGGATACTGATTCCCCCAGAGGTTCTTTTACTCTTGAGAATAGTTTTAGCTATTCTGGGTTTTCTGTTATTCCAGATGAATTTTTGAATTGCTCTTTCTAACTCTATGAAGAATTGAGTTGGGATTTTGATGGGGATTGCATTGAATCTGTGTATTACTTTTGGTAAGATGCTCATTTTTACTATATTAATCCTGCCAATCCATGAGCATGGCAGATTTTTCCATCTTCTGAGGTCTTCTTCAATTTCTTTCTTCAGAGACTTGAAGTTCTTGTCATACAGATCTTTCACTTGTTTGGTTAGAGTCACGCCAAGATACTTTATATGGTTTGTGGCTATCGTGAAGGGTATTATTTCTCTTACTTCTTTCTCAGCCTGCTTATCCTTTGAGTATAGGAAGGCTTCTGACTTGCTTGAGTTGATTTTATATCCGGCCACTTTGCTGAAGTCGTTTATCAGCTGTAGGAGTTCTCTGGTGGAGTTCTTTGGGTCACTTAAGTATACTATCATATCGTCTGCAAATAGTGATAGTTTGACTTCTTCCTTTCCAATTTGTATCCCTTTGATCTCTTTTTGTTGTCTAATTGCTCTAGCTAGAACTTCAAGTACTATATTGAAAAGATATGGAGAGAGAGGGCAGCCTTGTCTAGTCCCTGATTTTAGTGGGATTGCTTCAAGTTTCTCTCCATTTAGATTGATGCTGGCTACCGGTTTGCTGTAAATTGCTTTTACTATGTTTAGATATGGGCCTGGAATTCCTGATCTTTCCAAGACCTTTAGCATGAAAGGATGCTGAATTTTGTCAAATGCTTTCTCAGCATCTAATGAGATGACCATGTAGTTTTTTTCTTTGAGATTGTTTATATAGTGGATTACATTGATGGATTTCCTTATATTGAACCATCCCTGCATCCCTGGGATGAAGCCTACTTGAGCGTGGTGAATGATTGTTTTGATGTGTTCTTGGATTCGGTTGGCAAGAATTTTATTGAGTATTTTTGCATCGATATTCATAAGAGAGATTGGCCTGAGATTCTCTTTCTTTGTCGGATCTTTGTGTGCTTTTGGTATTAGTGTAATTGTGGCTTCATAGAACGAGTTTGGGTAGTGTTCCTTCTGTTTCTATTTTGTGGAACAGTTTGAAGAGTATTGGTGTTAGGTCTTCTTTGAAGGTCTGATAGAATTCTGCACTAAAACCATCTGGACCTGTGCTTTTTTTGGTTGGAAGACTTCCAATGACAACTTCTATTTCTTCAGGGGTTATAGGACGGTTTAGATGGTCTATTTGATCCTGATTTAATTTTGGTACTTGGTATCTGTCAAGGAAATTGTCCATTTCCTCAAGATTTTCTAGTTGTGTTGAATACAGGTTTTTGTAGTAGGATCTGATGATTTTTTGAATTTCCTCAGTTTCTGTTGTTATCTCTCCCTTTTCGTTTCTGATTTTATTAATTTGGATACTATCTCTGTGCTCTCTGGTTAGTCTGGCTAAGGGCTTATCTATCTTGTTGATTTTCTCAAAGAACCAACTCCTCGTTTTGTTGATTCTTTGTATGGTTTTAATTGTTTCTACTTGATTGATTTCAGCCCTGAGTTTGATGATTTCCTGCCTTCTACTCCTCTTTGGTGTATTTGCTTCTTTTTGTTCCAGGGCTTTCAGGTGTGCCATTAAGCTGTTAGTGTATGCTGTCTCCCGTTTCTTTTTGGCGGCACTCAGGGCTATGAATTTTCCTCTTAGCACTGCTTTCATTGTGTCCCATAAATTAGGGTATGTTGTGCCTTCATTTTCATTAACTTTCAAAAAGTCTTTGATTTCTTTCTTTATTTCCACCTTGACCAAGTTATCATTGAGTAGAGCATTGTTCAGCCTCCATGTGTACGTGGGTTTTCTTTTGTTTTTGTTGCCATTGAAGACCACCCTTATTCCATAGTGATCTGATAGGAGGCATGGGATTATTTCTATCTTCTTGTATCTGCTGAGGTCTGATTTGTGACCAATTATATGGTCAATTTTGGAGAAGGTACCATGAGGAGCTGAGAAGAAGGTGTATTCTTTAGCTCTAGGATGAAATGTTCTATATATATCAGTTAGTTCCATTTGGTCCAAGGCTTCAATTAGATTCACTGTGTCCCTGTTTAGTTTCTGCTTTCCTGAACGATCCATTTCAGAGAGCGGGGTGTTGAAGTCACCCACTATTATTGTGTGCGGTGCGATGTGTGCTTTGAGTTTTAGTAAAGTTTCTTTTACGAATGAGGGTGCCCTTGCATTTGGAGCATAGATATTCAGAATTGAGAGTTCTTGATGGTGGATTTTTCCC
Organism: Tokudaia tokunoshimensis; assembly: GCA_036184795.1. Lineage (NCBI taxonomy): Eukaryota > Metazoa > Chordata > Mammalia > Rodentia > Muridae > Tokudaia > Tokudaia tokunoshimensis. The sequence continues at coordinate 36,346,641 of BTHU01000010.1, read as the reverse complement.
TTGATCAGTATGTAGTGTCCTTCTGTGTCTTTTTTGATGACTTTAGGTTGAAAATCAATTTTATCCGATATTAGGATGGCTACTCCACCTCGTTTCTTGGGGCCATTTGCTTGTAAAATTGTTTTCCAGCCTTTTACTCTGAGGTAGTGTTTGTCTTTGACACTGAGGTGCGTTTCCTGCATGCAGCAAAATGCTGGGTCCTGTTTACGTATCCAGTCTGCTAGTCTATGTCTTTTAATTGGGGAATTGAGACCATTGATATTAAGAGAGATTAAGGCATAGTGATTATTGCCATCTGCCATTCTTGACGCTATCTTTATGTTTGAGTGGTTATCTACTTTTGGGTTTGATTCAAGAAGGTTATTATCTCATTTTTTCCAGGGTGTTGTTTCTCTCCCTGTATTGGAGGTTTCCACCTATTATCCGTTGCAGGGCTGGATTTGTGGAAAGATATTGTGAAAATTTGGTTTTATCATGGAATATCTTGGTCTCTCCATCTATGGTGATTGAGAGTTTTGCTGGGTATAGTAGTCTAGGCTGGCATTTGTGCTGTCTTAGTGTCTGCATGAGCTCTGCCCAGGATCTTCTGGCTTTCATAGTCTCTGGTGAGAAGTCTGATGTGATTCGGATAGGTCTTCCTTTGTATGTTACTTGGCCCTTTTCTCTTACTGCTTTTAGTATTCTTTCTTTGTTTAGAACATTCGGTGTTTTGATTATTATGTGACGGGAGGTATTTCTGTTCTGGTCCAGTCTGTTTGGAGTTCTGTAGGCTTCTTGTACGTTCATCGGCATCTCTCTCTTTAAGTTAGGGAAGTTTTCCTCCATAATTTTGTTGAAGATGTTTACTGGCCCTTTAAGTTGCAAATCTTCACTCTCGTCTATACCTATAATCCTTAGGTTTGGTCTTCTCATTGTGTCCTGGATTTCCTGGATGTTTTGGGTTACATGTTTTTTGCATTTTGCATTTTCTTTGACTGTTGAGTCGATGCTTTCTATGGAGTCTTCAGCACCTGAGATTCTTTCTTCCATCTCTTGTATTCTATTGTTTATGTTTGCATCTATGACTCCTGATTTCTTCCCAAGGTTTTCTATCTCCAAAGTTGTCTCCCTTTGTGATTTCTTAGTTGTTTCTACTTCCTTTTTTAGTTCCTGGATGGATTTGCTGAGATCCTTCACTTGTTTGTTTGTATTTTCCTGTATTTCTTTAAGGTATTTTTGCATTGCCTCTTTCAGGATTTCTTCCTGATGACCCACGTTCTCCTGCATTTCTCTGAGTGATTTTTGTGTTTCCTCCTCATGGGAATCCATCTGTTGATCCATTGTCTCCTGCATTTCTTTAAGCAGTTCTCGTGTTTCCTTTGTAAGGGTATCTAACCGTTGATTCATTTCTTTAAGCAATTTTTGTGTTGCCTCCTTATGGGCATCCGTCTGTTGACCCATATTCTTCTGCATTTCTTTATGCCAATTTTGTGATTCCTTTGTTAGTGCATCTACCCGTTGATTCATCTCGTTAAGCGATTTTTGTGTTGTCTCCTTGTGCGCCTCCATCTTTTGATCCATGTTCTTCCGCATTTCTCTAAGCGATTTTTGTGTTTCCTTTGTAAGGGCTTCTAACCGTTGATTCATGGTCTCCTGTAACTCTTTATGAGATTTATTTGTGTCCTTCTTGTGATCCTCTAATAGCATCATGAGAAGTGATTTTAAATCCAGATCTTGTCTTTCGGGTGTGGTGGGGTATCCAGGACTTGCTGCTGTTGGAGAGTTGGGTTCAGATGGTCCCACATTACTTTGATTTCTGTTAGTAACATTCCTACGTTTGCCTTTTGCCATCTGGATACCTCTGATGTTAGTTGGTCCTGCTGCCACTGGCTGTTGGTTGGACCTCCTGTGAGCCTGCAAAGCTATTTCTGCCCCCCCTGGATTGCCAGGATTCCCCTGGCACCGATTTCTGGGGCCTGCCTGCTCCTGAGTGACTTTGGAGCCCTAATGTGCCTTGCCCCAAGTGATCTTATATTGGGGAGGCCTTGCACATCCAAAGGCTCAGCCTAGTGGATTCCTGGAGCAGAGGTCGCCAAAGGGAGGCTGGTAGGCTCCTGCCCTATGCAGGGGTGAGTGATCTCTCCTGGGGGGGGAGGGGGCGTCCCTCTGCCAGGCAGAAGTCCCACAGCAGAGCTGGCGTGCTGTTTACTGCAGATCAGCCCAGCACTTGGGAGCCGCATACACACAAGCCGCCTGAGACCCAAGCGATATTATGCCTGTCTGTCTCAGAACCTGGCTGTCCCAACTTCCCAGTCACTGGAGCAAAGATGGCGGAGTGCAATCTGCACTCTCTCCGTGGCGCCGCTCACCTGCAGACGCGCTGGCCTGCAGATCTGGCACCCAGATGACCACAGCGCTGACCCGTTCTCGGGCACAGACGGAAGCCCCAACAGGCCGTGTCCCAAGTGATGTTATATTGGGGATAGGGAGCTTGGGGTACCTGTCTCTTCAGCGCAGTCTGCGGGAACAGAGGTCGCGAAAGGAAAGCTGGTCTCAGGTAATTTCTTAACCGTGTTTAAACTGATACAGATCTGTGTACTTTTCTGTGCTTTAATTTTGATTGATGCAGAGATTGACAGAGGTGTTGGGAGGTGGGCACACTGCATTGGCTTTTGAGGCCGCTCATTTGCCTGTAGCAGGTGTCTTCTCTTCATTTATTATACCCACTGTGGTGGTTTGCTTCTTAAAGAGTTTCATGTAGTTCAGGGTGGCCTCACCTTTATCTACATGCTTCCTTTTTTGGAGTGCTGGGATGATAGGTCTGTCGTGCCTAGTTTTACAGTGCTGTAGATTGAACCTATAGTTTGGCATGAGGCAGGGAAAATATATAACAACTCAGCTGTCTCTCCAGCCTGGTACTCTGTTCAGAAAGAAGTAGGATTGTACCCTGTGCAGAGTCACAAGATCTCTACTTAATGAGGATGTCGTTTTGATCGTGCAGACATTTAGCTTCTGAAGTAGAATGGGAAACTTTTGCATAATGCATTCTTAGCTGAAGGCCTTAGTTATGCATGAATACAATGTGAGTATTGTAAAATGAGCAGTCTTCTGTGCCCATCAGAGCAGGCATCATGGGGATTTGTGCCAAAGAGTGTATGGACCAGGTAAAGGGAGCTGATAGAGAACTGGTAACAGAGTGCATCCAACAGGACGAGAAAGGAGACACCTTTGTGTTCGGATGTAGAGAAGTTGGACCTAAGCAGCTGTCCAGTGAGGAAATCTAAAACCCAGGTATGATTAGGAAAACAAAAGACAAAGACTGATAGATGTCATTAGTAGTCATTTTAAGGATTCTTTGAAGTTGAAAGGCAGATACAGTCTCTGGAGAGACCAGAGTGTCTGATAAACAGTCTCCTTGCATCTGCCTGTGTTTTCAGTTTGAGAAGGAAAGTTATTTTGTGCAGTCCTAATGTTATTAGAGTGTCTGTTCTTTGTTTATGTTAATGATGAGCAACAAATGGAACACATGGAAATGAGTTTAAAGTAGCTTTAAAATGCAAAGTTAGAATTTTGAGTAAGAGAAGCTTGCTCGCTTTATATATTTTCCATTTTGGGAAGGCAGTGCCTTGGTATTTATCCAGGCTGGCTTGGAACTACCACTTTCTATGTTGGCAATATGAATCAGAAAGGATTGGTAAGTTCTATCTCCTGGGTCAGTTTATATGTTAAATTTACCTCCATGTATTTGGCAATATAAGGCAAGAGGGCTGCTCTGATGTTTCTTGGTCCTGTGCAGAAAACTCTGCATACTAAACTGTTGTTTTCTGTTTACTGCACATTATTCCCACCTGAGTTTTTGTATGGCATAGTGCTCAAAATCATATGTTTTATATACACACAAAATGAACAGAAAATAAAATACAAAGTTTCTCTAAGCCCATAGAACCTTAAAAAGGCCATTAATCACAGGTGCGGTGTTTCAGTAAGCTCCCAAATTGTTATTTAAAGTTATATAAAATGTGCATATTTCTGGGTTGTGCTCAGATTTTCTTACTCTAATCTAACTTTCGATCTTATGGCTGCTGTCTAACAGAGCTTAGAGATATCCTTCGGCCCTGCTTGCAGCCTTCATTATCCCTCCACCTCCTCTCTCACTGTCTGTGGCTTCCCTCCCTCTCTCCCTCCCTCCCTTCCTCCCTCCCTCACTCCTTTCTTCCCTCCCTTTACACCCCTTAGCCTGAGTTCATATAGCCCAGGTTGACTCTGAAGTCCTTAAACTCCTTTCTTTGTCTCCCAAGGTTGGATTATAGACACCCATCATCATACCTGGTCACCAGTTCTTATTTCTTGTATAATAATCCTAAATTTCATGGCTATTGGACATGTTTCTGTAAACTTGTTAACAGAAACTGCTCTCTATGTCCTTGTGGCTTGTTATGGGTGATGTCCATGTGAACCTGAGCACAGTATAGCTTTTATGTGTGTGTGTTTTCAGTTTTCTTGGCTATGAACATTTGGTTGCAAAGTTTTTGTAATTATATACATTTCCTGGTCAGTTATTCTGGTTACTTTTCATGTCTTATAATTTATACCTTAGTTCATTTTTAATTTTAAAGTATCTGGATATTGAGTTGTTTTCTTGTTTTCTAAAATGTGACACTTGTCACTTATAGGTTGCAGATCTGTCCCTCCATTCTACTGCTTGTCCTTTCACTTCCTGTTTATTTTATGAGTGTTTTGACTGTATGTGTACATTTGTGTCACATGTGTACCTTCTGCATACAGATGCCAGAGCAGGGAGTGGATCTCTGGAACTGGAGTTTATAGGACATTGTAATCCATGTAGGTACTGGTACTGGTTCTCTGCAAGAGCAGCAAATGTTCTTAACTACTGCCATCTCTCCAGCTCCTGTTTTTCATATTGATGGTGTCCTTTAAATTTTTTTTTAGCCAATGCTGTGTATTGTGAAATGTATGAAACTTTTATTCTAAACCTGAGGACATGCAGAGCCCCTCATTTTGTTTTTTATTTGTTTTGTTTTTAGAGACAGGGTTTCTCTGTGTAGCCTTGGCTGCACTGGAACTCACTCTGTAGGCCAGGCTGACTTCAAACTCAGAGGTCCATCTGCCTCTGCCTGCCTAGTGCTAGGACTAAAGGCGTGCACGCCATACCTGGCTTCATGTACTTTTAAGTATCATCTTTTCTGAACAAAACAAAAAGGTTTTTTTTTGATTCATTTATTTTGCTATTTTTGTTTATGAGTCTTTAGCCTGATGCCCCTAAAGGTCAGAAGAAAGTTTCAGATCTCCTGTAACTGGGGTTACAGAAGGTTGAGGGATGCCATGCAGATATGTGGAATTGAGGCTGGGTCCCTTGAAAAACAAGAAGTGCTCTTAAATGCTGAGACAGTTTTCTAGCTCTGAAGTACTTTTTGTATGTGGTGTCCAGGTTCATTTGCATATAGGTAGCATCTTTGACCATTGATTTGCTTGGGTATGTTTGTTAAAGATTAGTGGACTGAGGCGGGCATGATGGGGTAGTGTTACCTTTAGCCTCTCTCTATCTTGGCTCTTGGGAGGAAGAGACAGGCAGATCCTCAGAGCTTGAGGCCTTTCTGGTCCTCTCAGGCCTATAGGCCTGAGAGTATTGAAGTCTTGTTTTCCTAACTATGTTCAAGTTATACCTCTGTTTGGAATAGCTCTCTGGCCTGGTTTCTGTTAAAATCATTTTCTTGTGCCTTTAAGATTCTTTACTCAAACAAGAAATTAGGCCAAGCTCATAGCAGCCCTCCTTCCTTAGCACCTTTAGTGTTCCGATTAACTATGTGGCCGCTACAATTTTCTGCTGTGGGATAGGAGTTGAAGTGGGGCTCTATCTACCTTGATTTTAATTTGAAAGCCCTAGTTCTACTAATGCTCAGTTGCTTCTGTTTACTTTTTAAAATGGCACTTTAAACATCTTTGATTTCCTTGCAATATTTCAGAGTTTTAGATCTCCACTCTCGACACTGTTCACTTGTTTTTAGAGTTTAGCTGGAGGTCACAGTTAATCGTTAAAGGACTTATGCTTATAAGTCTGGGATAGTTCTCTATGGCTGATAAGAGCTGTGAAATATTGTTCTGGTGAGCAGAAAACAGTTTGCTTTTACTCCACTACTCTGAGACCCTGGAGCCAGCAAGTGTCTTCCCTAGGTTGCAATCAAAGAGATATGAAAAAGCATCTAATATCAGTGGGATTGGTTATGGGAGTTGATTTAAAATTAGATTGTTTAGACTTTCAGTTTGTGGTTTTTTTTTTTTGAGGCAGTAGTCTTCCCTGCTCTTAGTTCAGTCTTTAGTCTTAGTATTGCCTATATGTTGTGGCGTTCCTTCCTAAACTTCTCTTTTTGGATTTTAAAGCTAATCCTGGAAAATAACTACCACTAATGTTATTTTAGCACTTAGATATGTCATTATAATAGAAATAATGCTAATTTCAAATCTGTAAGTTCTTCATACTACATAGTAGGGAACTTGTGCTTATATGTGTTGTCTTTTGTACGGGAATCCCGTGTTTTATGTGTGCTACCATAGCATGCCTTCAGGAATGACAGAATCAACATGATTCCCTAGACACCCTGATAGGTAGGAGAGATCCAACAGTAAGAAGTGGGCAGATCCCCGTGAGCCCCTAACTAAGACTACAGAAGTAATAGTAGTAGACACATCCTAGGGCACTCGTTTGTTTCAGTAGCTAGCATGGAAGAAGTCGAATGCTAACAAACTATATGACATCCTCTGGTTTTCCAGCATCATACTACAGAGGCATCCTTTTATGTTACTTACTGCTCACTGCCCACATTCCTTCACCCTCCCTTTCCACGTTGTAGCATTGTTTTCTTTCTGATACATTTGCACATGGTTATAATTGCTCTCGCCCTTCCAGCACCATTTTAGGCTTTCTATCGTCTCCAAAAAGTCTATATTAATTTATGAACTTTATACTTAGAAACTTGAGTAATTTCCTTGTAACTTCATCTTGTTCTTCATGAATTACTGTGTAGAGGCTTAGTGAAAAGTGAGTTCTAGGTCTTCCTGCTTTAGTTGCAGGAGGGTCACTAGAGAAGTGGGAAAAATATAAGTCATTTAAGTAATAAAATAAGGAATACTGGGCTGGGCATGGTCATGCATGCATTTGACCCCAGGACTTGGGAGGCAGAAGCAGCAGATATGTATGAGTTCAAGCCAACTTGGTCTACATAGTAAATTCCAGGACAGCCAGGAGTACATAGAGAGACCCTGTCCCAAAGCAAAACAAATCAATGAATAGCATTATTTGAATTTTAAGAGGTTTTTAATTTTTTATTTCCCCCAAGATGTGATTCATTCATGGAAAAGGTATTATGGAAATTCTTAATACTGTTTTTTGGAACTTGCAGGTTGTTATCCTTGTCCTGGGCCAAACATGAATCCCATTGCTCTTGGGAGCCGCTGGCTTGCTTATGCAGAAAATAAGGTAAGGCTTGGCCCAGGTGTGGGTTAGTTTTGGTTGACTATTGATGCTGAATATTGACACTGTTGTTGAATACTAGTTGTGAATGTTTTATGTTGTTTGCCTTTACTTTTACAACTGCTACTCTGACTGTTAAGGATTCATAGCTGGGTCTGGTGGCACATAACTGTATATCTAGCACTTGGGAGTTATGGTCAGGATGGTGACCTCAAGATCAGGGCTCACCTGGTGTCTTAGTTAGGGTTTTATTGCTGTGAACAGACACCATGAACTAGGCAACTCTTAGGACAGCATTTAGTTGGGACTGTCTTACAGGTTCAGAGGTTCAGTCCATTATTATCAAGGTGGGAGCATGGCAGCATCCAGGCTGGTGCAGGAGGAGCTGAGAGTTCTACATCTTCAGGCCACAGAAAACTGGCTTCCAGGCAGCTAGGAGGAAGCTCTCAAAGCCCACCCCCATAGTGACATACTTCCTCCAACAAAGCCACATCTGCCACAACAGGGCCACACCTCCACAGTGTGCCACTCCCTGTTCCAAGCATATTCTAACCACCACACCTGGAGTGCCCAGGCCAGCCTTATATGGTGAGCCCTAAAACAGTCTATTACTTAATTAGAAATTAGGTAATTTCCTAAAACAGAAATATCCTATTTTTTTCCTTCGTTTTGGTGACAGGGTCTTTTAAGCTTAGGCTGGACTTGATATCCTGAAGTACTGGGACTAGCAGCATGTGTCTCCACATGATAGCTGTCCTTAGATAAAGGCTTTCTAGAGCTTTTGTTGTTCTAGTCTGGCTTCTGCACAGGACTTTTGCCCAGAGATTATTCAGTATTAATTAAAGCATTGAGATTGATCATCACAGCAGAGCTTACTAAAAGGCAGAAGTTTCCAGGCATAGTCTTGAAGCCTTTTGTCTTTCCTAGATTGGAATCATGGATACAGGACAATTTTATTGTCAAAAACTAGATTCTATATTTATTATAATAATTAAAGCACAAATGAGGCCTTGTTGGACACACACACACACACACACACACACACAAACTTGCTTTGCAATAATATTAAAGGTTGCTATATATATTTTTAATATCTTCAAGTTTTATATACAGTCCAGTGCAAATCATAAATTTTGAATTATACAATAAGGTATACATTCTTCTTATGCCATTTTGGACTATACCTGTAAATGTAGAGTAAAGTCTAAAAAGTCCTGTTGGCTTTGAGGATTAGCATTCTTGATTCATTTTTCTTAGTTGCATGGTTATTGTGTCCTGAGAATATTATGAAAAAATACAGAATTGTTATTGACAAAATCAGGATGTGGTGCATAAAGTAAGTACTTGGTAAAGCCACAGAACTCGTAAATCAGCTGACTCTGGAATGCACAGAATCAAGAACGGGCTAATGAAAATCATTTTTCTAGTTGAAGGCCTTAATTCCATTTCCAAAAGTCTGTCTGCAAAAATTAAAATATTTTGCATGTTACTGAGTGCTCTATTTATAGTCCTTCTCTTTTATTTCCCATAAAAATAGCTTTTTCTAAACTATTCTTTTCAAATAATGCAAGAGCTGTACAGTTAAATAGGGTGACATAATGGTGTCTCCTAATGTTTATATTTGTCATGCATTTCCCTTGAGTGCTGGAGACATGCATGAAGAAAGTGTGTAAACTGTCCCTTGGCACTTGCCATCATATTCCAACATGTGGGAAGCTGCACATTTGCAGTTGGAGCTACAATTAGTTACATACTGTTTTTGTGGCAAAGCAACTCCCTTGATAGTTGCATGGCCTTTGCAGACACACACTTGAATGTTTCCTGTCACATGGAGTGAAGCAGCTTGTGTATGTGCATGATGGACAGAGATGCGAAGAACAGCACTTACACGGAGTAGTAGTACTTACAGTTTTAGGTATTTGAACCATGAGGCTCACTTTGACATTGCAAAGTTGAACTAGATTTTAGAAGAACATTTTCACTCAGGGTGTTTGAGTGTATGCATGTGTGGTTGATGTTAGTCAGGTGTCATCTTCTGTTTTATTGTTTTTTTTTTTTTTTTTTTTTTGAGATAAAGTTTCTTATTGAAACTAAAGGCAGGCTGCTGGCCAGCATGCTTCCTGTCTTGACTCCTCACAGTCTGTTTCACAGAGACATGTGTAGCCCTGTTGGGCATTTTTGTGGTTCCCTGAGGATCCTAATTCAGGTGTGCATAGTTGCAAATGCTCTTATCCACAGAACCATTTTGCCAGATCTTCTTTCTCCTTGCACTTATTAATTTTTTATTTTATTGTTTTTATTTGTTTGTGTTGTGTGTGTGTTTATGTGTGGGTATGTGCACATGAGTGCAAGTGCCGTGGGAGGCCAGAGCTGTCATATCTTCCTGGAGCTGAAATCATAGGAAGCTGTAAGTTACTGGAGGTGGCTGCTGGGAACTGAACTCAGGTCTCTTGTATGAGCAATATGCTGTCTCTCCAGTCTGCTTCTGATTCTTTTTAATGGCAGGTATTGTTAGAAAGTCAGCTTTGCTCGGTGGGTCTTTGTACGCTGGTATGTGTCTTTATAGAACTCCTCAATGGAAGCATCCAGTATATACATATGTGCTCCTTACATATGGAAAATGGTAAAGTGTATGTATTTGTTCATCTATATATGCACATCCTCATGATATAAAAATAAAGTGATTGTGTTGATACCTGCCCTAAGTTCTCTTCTGTTCCTATTTCATATTGTATGTCCCTTCCTGTGCGTGGTAGACTTGGACATGGCAGCCACCTCCATTAACTTACAGCTTCCTGTGATTTCAGCTCCAGGAAGATACGACAGCTCTGATTTCCAGGGCACTTGGCAGCATTTATTGTTTGGTTCTTATAATTCAAAAGTAGCACAGAATTGCTCACCTGTTCCACCTCAACAGCAGACCAGAGGCATGCCTACTGGCTCTACTGCTCGAAACTGCAGGTGCACAGTTCGACTGTCTTCATAGTGTACAGTTTGTTACGGGTGTGTGTATATGGGTATATTTGCATGTATACATGTACACAAGCAGGTATGGAGCCGAGAACAACCTAGAGGACTCATCTCTTTCCCTTTACCATGTGGTTTCTGGATAATGAACTTAGGTGTGGCAGCAAATGCCCTTATCTGCTAAACTATGTCACCAGCTCATCTTAGTTATTTTTTTTTTTTGGTCATCTTTTTCTTCTTGTCTTACTTCATTTTACTTGGACTTTGATTTAATGTGTATATTTGTTTATATATTCATATGTATATAATATGTTCATGTAGCTATTTATATTTTCCTTTTTACAAACATAAAATAGTTTATTTTCTCGTTAATGATTATGTTGCTTCAGTTTATTTTCTAGCCCACTTGTAAGCTAATTTGGTTTAAAAAATGATGTGTATCTTGGATATTAGCCCTCTGTCGGATGTAAGGTTGGTAAAGATCATTTCCCAGTTAGTTGGTTGCCGCTTTGTCTTTTTGACGGTGTCTTTTGCCTTGCAAAAACTTTGTAATTTAATGAGGTCCCATTTGTCTATTCTTGATCTTAGAGTATAAGCTATTGGAGTTCTGTTCAGGAAATTCTCCCCTGTGCCCATATGTTCAAGGTTCTTCCCTAGTTTCCCTTCTATTAGTTTCAGTGTGTCTGGTTTTATGTGGAGATCTTTGATCCACTTAGAATTGAGCTTAGTGCAAGGAGATAAGGATGGGTCAATTTGCATTCTTCTGCATGTTGACCTCCAGCTGAGCCAGCACCATTTGTTGAAAAGGCTATCTTTTTTCCACTGGATGGTTTTAGCTCCTTTGTCAAAGATCAAGTGACCATAGGAGTGTGGATTCATTTCTGGGTCTTCAATTCTGTTCCATTGATCTACATGTCTGTTACTGTACCAATACCATGCAGTTTTTAACACTATTGCTCTATAGTACAGCTTGAGGTCCGGGATACTGATTCCCCCAGAGGTTCTTTTACTCTTGAGAATAGTTTTAGCTATTCTGGGTTTTCTGTTATTCCAGATGAATTTTTGAATTGCTCTTTCTAACTCTATGAAGAATTGAGTTGGGATTTTGATGGGGATTGCATTGAATCTGTGTATTACTTTTGGTAAGATGCTCATTTTTACTATATTAATCCTGCCAATCCATGAGCATGGCAGATTTTTCCATCTTCCGAGGTCTTCTTCAATTTCTTTCTTCAGAGACTTGAAGTTCTTGTCATACAGATCTTTCACTTGTTTGGTTAGCGTCACGCCAAGATACTTAATATGGTTTGTGGCTATCGTAAAGGGTATTATTTCTCTTACTTCTTTCTCAGCCTGCTTATCCTTTGAGTATAGGAAGGCTTCTGACTTGCTTGAGTTGATTTTATATCCGGCCACTTTGCTGAAGTCGTTTATCAGCTGTAGGAGTTCTCTGGTGGAGTTCTTTGGGTCGCTTATGTATACTATCATATCGTCTGCAAATAGTGATAGTTTGACTTCTTCCTTTCCAATTTGTATCCCTTTGACCTCTTTTTCTTGTCTAATTGCTCTAGCTAGAACTTCAAGTACTATATTGAAAAGATATGGAGAGAGAGGGCAGCCTTGTCTAGTCCCTGATTTTAGTGGGATTGCTTCAAGTTTCTCTCCGTTTAGATTGATGCTGGCTACTGGTTTGCTGTAAATTGCTTTTACTATGTTTAGATATGGGCCTTGAATTCCTGATCTTTCCAAGACCTTTAGCATGAAAGGATGCTGAATTTTGTCAAATGCTTTCTCAGCATCTAATGAGATGACCATGTGGTTTTTTTCTTTGAGATTGTTTATGTAGTGGATTACATTGATGGATTTCCTTATATTGAACCATCCAAGATATACAAAGAACTCAAGAAGTTAAACTCCAGAGAGGCAAGTAACCCTATTAAAAAATGGGGTACAGAGCTCCACAAAGAGTTCTCACCTGAAGAATATCTAATGGCTGAGAAGCACCTAAAGAGATGTTCATCATCCTTAGTCATTAGGGAAATGCAAATCAAAACAACCCTGAGATTCCATCTCACACCAGTCAGGATGGCTAAGATCAAAAACACAGGAGACAGCAGTTGTTGGCGAGGATGTGGAGAAAGAGGAACACTCCTCCACTGCTGGTGGAATTGCAGGCTGGTACAACCACTCTGGAAAGCAGTCTGGCGGCTCCTCAGAAAACTGGGCATGACACTTCCGGAGGATCCGGCTATACCACTCCTGGGCATATACCCAGAGACTTTACCTGCATGCAATAAGGACACATGCTCCACTATATTCATAGCAGCCTTATTTATAATAGCCAGAAGCTGGAAAGAACCCAGATGTCCCTCAACGGAGGAATGGATTCAGAAGATGTGGTATATTTACACAATGGAATACTACTCTGCAATTAAAAACAATGAATTCACGAAATTCCTAGGCAAATGGTCAGAACTTGAAAATATCATCCTTAGTGAGGTAACCCAATCACAAAAGATCACACATGGTATGAAGTCACTGATAAGGGGATATTGACCCAGAATCTCAGAATACCCTAGACACAATCAGCATATCAATAGATTTCTAAAAAGATGGAAGGAGAGACCCCTGGTCCTGGAAAGACTGGATGTAGGGGAACGCCAGGACAGAGTAATGAGAGGGGGTTGAACGGAGAAAAGAGGGAGGGAAGGGGGCTTATGGGACCTTCGGGGAGGGAGGAAACGGGAAAGGGGAAGTGATTTGGAATGTAAATTAAAAAAATAAAATAAAATTAAATTAAAAAAAAAATGATGTGAGTATAATTTTTTGTATACTGTGTTTCTGACTATATTGGCTAGTTTTGCATTTGTCTTTAAATAATTTTAAGTCTACTTTTAACATGAAATTACTTATTTTTACTTTTTATTTATTTTTTTATATATGTATTTACTTTGCTCTTGTTCTGATGGTGAGATGGTTTAGTGGGCAAGGATGTTTGCTGTCCAAGAGTATTTTGATAACTTGTTGCAGGGAGTAGGTTTCAGCCTTTGCAATCCTGTCTTTCTCTTTCTAAGCAGCAGGAGGCAGCAGAGGAATAATTTTCATAATTTTTTAAATGTGGATGTGTGGTTGAATGAAGAGGCCATTCTTTCCATTAGCTAAAATAGTCACTTTCTACATTGTAATTTGTGATAGGTATGTTTACTGATCAGACACCCTGCAATCTACTCATCGTGACTCAATAAGAGCTTAGCTTCATGTGCCAGATATTCTAGTCTGTTATATTCATATAACTGTGAGGAACAAAAGGATTATGTGTGAATCTGTGTCACAGAATCTGATACAGGTCACATAAAGCTGATATTTTTTTCTTGAATTAATTTTATAGGTCCTGAAAATAACTATCACAATACCAAACGATATCATGCTGTCCTAATTCTCTGACATTGACCATCTTAAACCTTAATTATCTGAATCTTAATTATCATCTGAATCTTAATTATCATCATTTTTTTGGTAAATACAAGTGTGTTGTTGCCAGTGAAGAGTTAGATCCTGAGTTTCTGCTGAGCATATGAGAATCAAAGTTATGGTTACCATTCACAATTGGAAATTCAGTTCCTTCCAAGTAGTAAATGCAGTGGGCTCTCAGACATGGACAGTTTGTGTGTGTGTGAGTGTGTGGTTGGTTTATGCACATTCTGTCCACTTTCCCACAAACACAATTGGATATGCAAATATCCTAAAATATTTGCTTGTTGTTTTAGGTTTTCTTTTATAATTTTTGTAAGGAATTAAGAGGAGAAAACATCCAATTTGCTAGTATGTCAAATATTTAATGTTAGGAAGTTATATGTAAGCCCTTTGATTATGTTTTTAAAATTTATTTATGGAAAGGCTGCCAGACCCTGAATCCTACCATTTCAGAGTTTATGAATTCTTAAAGCCTGTTCATCATGTAATTAAAACCATAGTTGAGCATGAAACTGCCTTAGTGGCACCAGAAGATTATATAAAAAGGGGTAAATGTGTCTCAGCAGGGCTTTGAGCTGTTTTGTCTGCAATACACTCATGCAGACATTCCCACCCAGCGTCTTATTATGCATGGTAAATAGCTGCTGTCTAATAGCACGCAGAGTTAAACAGCTTGATAGAAAATGACTCTATCTTCTCCCCTCCTCATCCCAGCTGATTCGCTGTCACCAGTCCCGTGGCGGAGCCTGTGGAGACAACATTCAGTCTTACACTGCCACTGTCCTTAGTGCTGCTAAAGTGAGTACCTCACCAGTTTCTACAAGTTGTGATTGTATGCAACAATTACCAGGTTTGATTGCCGAATTGTGATGAGATCGTCTGTTCCGTTCTCATTCACAAGTGTTGAATACATGTGAGAAGTCAGAATGTTTTGCCAATGGTGAGAATTTGTAATTTGGAAGTTAATCTTTTGAGGTTAATAGTTCTTTTTTTTGTGAAGATTATATGGTTTGTACTTACTCCATTAAAAAGTTGGGTGTATTGCAACTGGATTCAAGTCTGGTAACTAATTAATACCATATTTGCTACAAACTATAGATGGTTCAACTGGAGACTTGGGTTCTTTTATGATTTTAATTGTCCAACCTACACTGACAGGCTCAGAGACATCCCTGTGCATCTTTGAATATTTGTGAGTTTTCTTTACTCCAAAAATTCCTCATGAAAACTTGAGTTGTCCCATGACACATTCAAAGATTCTTTCATATCTAGAGACTGGCCCCTTGATGTTTGCCTAGTGCATTTTCTGTGTGTGTGAGGGTTAATTTTGATGGTGCCTGCTAAACTTTGAGCTGATTATAAGCTCTTCTTATAACCACCATCCTTTTGAATTGTGAAGTCTACAACAGAGCAATTCTAATAATAGGGATTACAGAGTGAATCTGAATGACAGCGTGTAATCGAAAGCACAACTGCTCAGAGGACAACAGTCTCAGTCGACCACAGAGAAGGAATCAAAGGTCACACTGTTTCATGTTAAATACAAAAATACTTCAAGATTGTCACAAATGCTTGCTTGATGTGCATTAGACTATGTCCCTGGTCTAGATGAAAACCGTTACATACTTTCTAGTCAAAAGCAGAGTAAGGAAATGTCTTTACACTTACAGCGCTGTGTGTTTATAGTTCTACTTTTCTTATATAAAAAGATAGTAATTAGGCAAACTCAAGATTGTTCCCCCTTGCATTTAACAAAGAGATACTGTTTTGAATGTTGAATTCTTGAACTCAGCTGTCTTGTACTAGTGGAACTGGCTGTATATCACTTTCAGTGACCTACTGGGGCTGCAGTTTTGTACTTTCTTGTTAGAGGAATTATTTTCTATTTTTTATTTATTTTTTATATTTTGATTCAGGAAGGGGCCTGCATTCATTAAGAAAATGTTGTGTTGTGGGTAAATGGAAATGAAGCTTGAAATAATGAATTCAAAATTATAAGACTGAACCCTGTGCATTCCCACACCTCTATATTGGGATATGAGGTGTGTATGCAGGTCTTCCTCATTTTGACTCTAAGAAATTAAGTTTAACAAGTCTATGTGCCTTACAGTTAAAATCCTTACACTTGGAAGCCTGAGGCAGAAGAATCACTGCAAGTTCAGGTTAGTCTAGGTTGCACAGTGAGACCAAGGTCAGCCTGGGCTACAGAATCTATCACTGAGTATTTCTCTTTTTGTCTCCCTGAAGATACTAAATTTAAAAAACGTTTGTCTGATTAATTTCAAAAGGGCATTTATTATTGATTGAGAGAATTTATGTGTTATAAGCATGTATTCCATTCATGTTCTGTATCCACAGCTCTACAGGTTAAATTTTTAGGTATACTTTTCATTCAATCATGTATTAAATCCTGAGCTGTTATATTTATAACCAACTTAAATGTCTTTCATTAAATAGTTTTGAAAACTGAAGAGTAATATATATATATATATTCCATATATAGCATCTATTTATTTTGATTTATATCTGAAAGCATGAATATTTTAAAGTTCCTTTAAAATATTGTCAAATCATTAAAAAATTCATTTAATGATATTTTTATTGTTTTTGAGATAGGCCTTCATGTAGCTCCTGCTAGTCTTAGTATGGCTGAAGATGATCCCAAAATTCTCATTCTCCTGCCTCCACCTCCCAGATACAAAGTGATTTTAATTTATATCCTTTCTGTGGATTTTTATACATAGAGAGAATTGCAATGTTGCAGTAACTTCTACCACAGATCCTAATTTTCCCTTGTAAGGTACTGCATATTATCTATTGTTAAACTGACCTTCCAAGAAATGCAGTAGTTTCAGTTTTGCATGGTAACTATATGTATTTTATAATTCAGAATCCTTCCTTTTCTTACTGCTGTTATATTGTTGGTATAAGCAGTGTAGGTTTTTGGTCCAGAGTGTATTAAATTTATTTGAAATAAAGGGCTAAGGAAATGGCTCAGATGAGGTGCCTGTGCAACCCAGAGGACTTTTATCTTGCCCCAACTTCCATTCCCACAGAAATGCCTCCACTTAAAAGCTGAGCTTCATGGCCTGATATGTGCTCCATTGCTGGGGAGGTTGAAAACAGAAGGATCCTGGGGGCTTGTCAGGCATTCTGGCCAAACAACAAGCTCTAGATTCAAGTGAGAGATTCCATCTCAACCATAAAGGAAGGTGGGGAGCAGTAGGGGAAGATACCTAAGTCAGCCTCTGGCCTCCATATGAGTTCACCTCGCCACGTACTCTGCAGGCCTCTATACACACAAAAAGACATAACTTCCAAAGATTACTTTAGTATTCTTTCTGTAATTTAAGGATAAATAATTATGAGGCAGGTATGGTGGTTGTATACCTGTTGTCTCAGCTATTTGGTAGGCTGAAATAGAAGGTTCATTTGAGCTCATGTGCTCGAGACTTCCCATGCAGCATGGTGATACCATTTCTGTCTGTTTCTGTCTGTCTGTCTCTAACTTGCTCAGACACAGAAATACAAAAGTAAATAAGACAGAATAAATAGTGCAGTTAATAAGGATAAGAGCAAGATTATGTTTAGTTTTTTAAATGATTGCATGTTACATGATTGAACCCTTTTAGCAAATAGAGCTTGTTAGTCCTGGTTTGAATTCTATTCCTGTCTGTGTTGAATACCTCCTCACGTTCTCATTTATGATGTTTACTTCCATATTTATCAGAAGTTAACTTAAGATTTGTTTAAAAGCTCCACTGTATACAAAAAGAGGCTAATTATTCTGTTGTAAGGATCCTCCACCCCTCAAGAGGCAGAACCCTAATCACGTTAGGATCAACAATCACACAGGTTTCCTGAAATCCATCATCCTTTCACTGAATTCAGTGGTATCATCCTACCTCAGTCCCTAAATTGCTAGGATTACAGGCAGGTGCCAATACCTGACCATATTGTAGATTCCTTTATGTTTCAATCCAATGAATGGATGGAGTCTAATCAGGTGGTAGATTTTGGCAAGGCTAATTACAATACATGACTTCTTAATTCTAAAAATGTGGCAAGTGAGTCACATAGTATCTTTAGAACCTTTCTAGAAGAACATATTATCCCTTGGCCTGGGCACCCCCCAGGGGGCCTGGGTTTCTTTGATTTTTTTGTTTTAGCTCATGCATGGCTGAAGAGTGGCACATGGTCTCAAAGGTTACATAGTAAAATATACATGAATAAGATGATCAGGAAAGTTCTCTCTGCTGAATTCAAGCACTAAGATATAACTTACAGATAACCAAACCTGAAGGGGGGGGGCACAAACCCACAAATCAATTGCAACTGTTTTGTTTTGTGCTAAAATCTCAAACTGCAGTGATTATAAAACACATTACTGTTCCTCAATTAGCAGCCAAATGTTTGTTTCAATAATTCACAAGAAATGACTTACACCAAGTCTGTGTTGTTGAGTAAGCCTCTGAAGGACCAAGGGAACCCGGCGCCACAGTGTATTGATGTGAGAGCAGAGCAGGAAGCCTGTTAACCTCTGAGATTCTCCGCTCTCACGCCATCAGTGATAATGGAGCTGTTCCCAGGCAGACGCAGCAAAGCCTTTATCAAGCAAGGCCTTTCAGTGTGAACGTGTCTGGTTGTATATCCTCTGTGTTTGCCCCTGAGCGTCTCAGCTCATGCTTTTTTGCCTGTGAATAGCACTAGAACTGGGGCATGTAAAAGAAGTGCAGGGGAGCAGGGCAGAAGGAAACCCGAGGAAAGCAGTGTGCCTCAACCATGAGGGCCTGAAGAATGCATGTGTCTTTGGAAAGAACAATGACTTGATAAAACCATCTTTAAAACAAAATGCACCCTCTGAACTTTATAGTCACCACATGTGTGATGAAGCCCTTCAAATTAGGGGTAAGGAAACCAGGAAAGGTGAGTGGTTTCTGCATCAAGGAAGATTTTGCTCTAGAAATGACACAAGTAAAATTTTAGCAGTCTTTCGTGACATCCATATCCTATTAGAATGAAGTACATGGTTAAGCACTTGTTCCCATGGGTAGCAGATACGATTCTGTAGTCCTTAGACACTGGTTGTCTGTCTGTCTCCCCACTTTATCTAAGAGGCACAAATGACTTGCTACAAAAATATGGTTTGAACAAGACCTGGGAATAGAGACACCATCCATGGACAGAGGTGATAAACTGGATGACGTTTTTGCACTTAATATATTTAAATTTCCTTCAATCCCTGATTATTTTGAAAAAGTGCTCTCACAGAGCAGTATTGTAGTAGTAAGGCAGCTGACCATGTGATTGTAGTAACATGTAGATATATTATATGTTCTTTCCCATTGCAGGCAGGTCTGCCGCAGGGTCCCCTGCCATTTTGAACCTTTCTCTGTCCTATCAGTTGTCCCATATCCATTAGTGCTAATGGTGTTGCTCTCTTAAGACTACTGTTGTTATCAGATAACAAGAAGAAACACTGGGAATTTTTATTAAATTAATTGACCACAGTGCAGAGAAAACACATGGATATAAGAATGTGAGGAGAGAACTGGTAAATGCAAACCAAGATTTTATAATTGTAACCAGAGAATCTCATTTGGACAATTTCTTCCTTAGCCCTAGCATAGAAAGTTAACTTTTTTCCCTCTGTCTCTATAAGGAAATTCAGATGGGGTGGGTGAAAAGCAGAGGGGAATTTTGAATGCTGTTCTGAAGTCAAGAAAATGTAGAAAGTCTTATTTCTGTATTGGGGCCCTAAGTATCTATGAAATAATATGTTTATCTTTTAGTAGTCTAGTAAGACAAAACCAAAGGGGGGAAAAAGAGGCAAACAGCACTAAACTGAGTAAGATTATTTTCCCCATACTTACTCTGGAGGTCATCTCAGGTATTTTAATAAAGGCTTTTCATCAGCATCACAGTCAGAAGAACTGTTCTTCAATATTGTTGTTTAGACTGCCTGTTCTGGCTCTAATGAGAATTATCTCCTTCGAAAATTTGTTATTTGTATAGTTTTCTCTATACAGTAAGTATAGTTACTATCATTGCTCTCAGTGTATGGTCTTTTATAATAGCACAGGTATATTTTAGAGTTATAATCTTTAACCACTTATAT
Source organism: Tokudaia tokunoshimensis (assembly GCA_036184795.1). Classification (NCBI taxonomy): domain Eukaryota; kingdom Metazoa; phylum Chordata; class Mammalia; order Rodentia; family Muridae; genus Tokudaia; species Tokudaia tokunoshimensis. Next base: position 36,326,614 of record BTHU01000010.1, on the reverse strand, counting down.
ATTGAATTACAATATTAAAAAAAACCACTGTCACTTGTCCAGTTCTGTTCTAAATCATATGTTCTAAAATATGTACATTAAGGGGATACAATAAAAGATATTTTTTTAAATAGACAGTTGTACCCCTATTATCACTTAATTATGGTATTATTGCCAGCACAGTAATGTTGGCACTATTTTTGATGATATTTCTGATCACATTGAATGGCTGACTAAACACTATATAAGATATTGTAAAGGCTTGAGGCTTGGAAATTGATTCAAGTACATATTCCTATTTAGACTCCATATTTTGTTGTAAGTCTTATGTTTTGTCTCTTATTATGTAGACACTGAAAAGTGGCCTGACGATGGTTGGGAAAGTGGTGACTCAACTGACAGGTACCCTGCCCTCAGGGGTGACAGAAGATGACGTTGCCCTACACTGCAACTCAAGAAGGAGCCCCTTGGTGCCAGGCATCATCACGGTCATAGACACTGAGACAGTTGGAGAGGGCCAGGTAAGCACCCGGACCAAAGACATTGTGCTATCTGCAAGGTGGAACCAATGTTAGAGTCAACCCAAAGGTACTTTGCCAAAGTGATTTGTAGTTTAGAAATCATTTCTTGTCTGATTTTTTTTCACCCATTCTGGGAAAGCAAGCATTATTTTCAATCATGAATGTTTAAGACCTAAAGGGAAAGCTGAGGAAATCTCTTACCTCTCACTACGTGTGCTTTATAAATACTTTCGCAGCTATTTTCAGTATTATGCTTACACTGATTTTTGGTATAATGTCATGGTATAATCTATATCACCAAATTAATACATTTCTCCTAAGGAAATGGAACGAAAGCAGTCTGAGGAACTAACGTGTGTTGGAAATAAAATAAGTAAAAGTTATATGTGCCTTACTTTAGTGCATTGTTTGAAATTTTGTAACATTGTTATTATTTTAGCTTTTGAAGGACAAAGTCTCACTGCCTCCAGCGTGTGACAGTCCTCCTTCCTCAGTGTTCCGTGTGCTGGGCTTACAGACAAGAGCTGCCATGCTCAGCTAACACATTGCAGACATAGAAATTGGAAATCTCAAGCCAGAAAATATATAAGACAATTTCCTGCTATGAAATCCTGTATCTGCAGACAATAAATCTAGTTAGAATCAGTTAGAAGGGTGTCTCAGTGAAACACAGATGAGAATTTGCCATTGTATTGTTGATCATAAGATGTTTTTGGCAAAACGTCTCCCGCTTCTCTCTCCTTTTCAGTTTCTTTCATATTGTAGTTAAAATATTTCTGTAATGGCATAATTTAAAAAATCTTATTGCTTAAGTTTATCATTATAACAAATACTAGATATTTCTAGAACAAATGGCAGTAAGTTTATTAAACACACTGTTAATGTAGAGTGTGTATTTATATTCCATTCAGAACATGAGTTTGTAAAGTATTGACTTTAATATCACATGCATTGTTGAGAAGTCTGCTTCCACTGTATATGGGCCAGCATCTTGATGAAACATAACTTTTGGCAGCACTTGTGTGCTGTAGAAGGATCAGAAGGCACTTTGAGAAAGAGTAGACTTCAGTGCAGTTAAAACAAAAAATTCTTTGAAATTCTGTGTTAAGATTGGTTGTGTTAAATTTTAAATAATAGTAATTTTCTGCTTCTTCCTTAACATTGAAGTTAACCAAATATATTGTTGGTATTAAATTTTTGGTATGCAATTTTCTATTTACTATTAGAGAAAAATATTCAGAGAGAAAAAAAATTATGTGGTGGATAGGCACATCTGTTTCTGTCTGTCTGTCTGTCTGTCTGAGCCGCTTTTTAAAATAAATAGTCAAGGAATATGGGAATTATTTTTCTATGGTGAGCAAATGCATAGGTCTTGAACCAAAGATGCTTATTGAGAATTATTACAAGAAAGATTGTTTTTTTTCATGTTTTTTCACTGTATTTTAGGGAACTCCACAGTTTTGCTATCTATCTATCTATCTATCTATCTATCTATCTATCTATCTATCTATCTATCTATCTACTGTCTGTCTGTCTATCTATCCATCTATCCATCTGTCTGTCTGTCTGTCTGTCTGTCTGAGCCGCTTTTTAAAATAAATAGTCAAGGAATATGGGAATTATTTTTTTATGGTGAACAAATGCATAGCTCTTGAACCAAAGATGCTTACTGAGAATTATTACAAGAAAGATTGGCTTTTTTTCACTGTATTTTAGGGAACTCCACAGTTTTGCTATCTATCTATCTATCTATCTATCTATCTATCTATCTATCTATCTATCTATCTATCTATCATCTGTCTGTCTGTCTATCTATCCGTCTGTCCGCCTGCCTGCCTGCCTGTCTGTCTGTCTGTCTGTTCGTAATCTGTCTAATTTCTAGACAGGAAATAAATAGTATGCCAGTTTTACTGAGCTCTATTTTTTAAAGCAATCAGAATCCTGTAGTACAATGCTGCCTCTTTCTTTCATTTGCATGAATCTTTTTTTTTCAGCAAGAAAGCTTTCTCTGAGATAGTCTGGAGAAGCAGACTGCTTTCCATCATACTGCAGAGTGTGAGAGGGAATGCAGCACCGGTTCTAGCAAGTTCTGTTGCTCTGTCCCCATCTCTTCCCTCTTATGTACATCTCGGTAGTTATACATTGTCTTCTGTGATTTAAATCCACCGAGACTTTAATATAGTTTCACGTTCACTCTGGCAGCATATAAAATCTGATTCACCATCTTTCTGTTGCTGTATTGATTAATTTGATTTTATGGCGATGGGATCATCGCATGGGAACTGCATTAAGGAGGAATGGATTTAATTGACTTTGTGTCCATTTTCATCTTTTTTACTTTCATGGTTTATTTAAAAGCATTTCTTGACTGGAGAAGTTAAGTGGTATGATTTGCCTTTTACACATTTATGTAATCGAAGTTAGCAATGTGGCAAAACCAATAAGTGAAATCAAATCCCTCAGAATGACCATCTAAAACTGAACTGGACTTTGCCTCTGACCAGGCATCCTCAGACAGCTTTTATTGGTTAATTTGTGTTGTATTGTCTAGTACATTTTTTGATGCAAATTATGGCTTCATCCTGTTTAGATAAGTAGTCTGCTCCTATTGTAGGAAAATTATCCTGGACTAATGATGGTTTAGTGGCTTGAAGCTTTAGGCACAGTAATAAAACAATGCTGAGAACCCTTTCAAGTGTGTATTGTTTATCTTTGGACATTCTGTACATAGAACAGTCATGGTTTTTATATCATAGTTTGAGTTTACTACATGTCAACACTAATGTCTATTTTTTTGCTGGAAGCTACTATTTTTATTATTCATATCTAGTAGAGTCTGCAGTATTAACTGCCTCCCAAGGACATGTTTTGGGGCTAGGGTTTAAATGTGATGGGGATTTATAATAACATTTAACATAGAAAATGGACAGATGACAAACATTTAATAGAAAAATAATACATAAATGAAATCTTTACAACTCATTGCAAGAAATTTGCAAGTTAAAACTACACTCTAGACTCTGAGAAACTCAAAAGTTTGTCAATATATTCTATATGTTTTCATTATTTTTAAAATAATTCACTCCCATCCCTCAACCCTAACTATATCCCATTCTCTTCATTCATATCTGGAGGCTACTTGATGTTTATTTATTTAATTTAATTTAATTTAATTTTTTGAGACAGTATCTGACTTTGTAGCCTTGGCTAACCCTGAACTTTCTATGTAGACCAGGCTACCCATGAACTCAGAGACTCCTGTGTCTGTCTCCCATGTCCTGTTTGACTTGTGTGCCATTGCTTCTGACTGTCAGCTCCTTTGCTTCACAACTATGAATACACTTCTCCATAGCGTTGTGATTTTGAACATCTCACATAAACCTAGTCAAATGTGTCATGTGTATTTCTAAAACTGTTCTCTTGTCAACATTCTTTTCCAATATTTCTGACTGTAGAGTTAAGAGATTTCTGCTAGAGAGACTCTTATTTTAGTTGGACTGATGACACCACCTCCTCTCCCCCCAAGTTCTTTGGTATATTCTGTAAAGAATTTAACAACGCCAGGTAAAGCGTGTAGATGCTGCCCAGTACTAGCCCTCTGAGGTGCAGATCATCTTCTGATGCAAGCATGGAAACATTGCAAGTGTCAGCCTGGGAGCCTCTGGGATGCTGCTGCACATATTGGCGCTTGCAATTGATATCTGGAGGAATATGAGAAAGAATGACAAAAACAATATTTGAAGAGATATCCACCAGTTGTAGTGCAAGAGTCACAAGGTGGAGTCAGGAGGACCACAATTTCAAGGTGATTCCTAGCTTAAAACGGATCGATTCTATGAGTTATACAACAAGACTTTTGTCTCTAAACACAGAAAGAACAACAGTGATTGTCTTTGAAGCAGAAGTCAGGATCTGAACATACACATACATTCCTCCCTTTGCTTCATTATTATTATTTCTTCTTCTTCTTCTTCTTCTTCTTCTTCTTCTTCTTCTTCTTCTTCTTCTTCTTCTTCTTCTTCTTCTTCTTCTTCTCCTTCTCCTTCTCCTTCTCCTTCTCCTTCTCCTTCTCCTTCTCCTTCTCCTTCTCCTTCTCCTTCTCCTTCTCCTTCTCCTTCTCCTCCTCCTCCTCCTCCTCCTCCTCCTCCTCCTCCTCCTCCTCCTCCTCCTCCTCCTCCTCCTCCTCCTCCTCCTTCTTCTTCTTCTTCTTCTTCTTCTTCTTCTTCTTCTTCTATTTTAGTTTATATGAATGCTCTATCTGCATGTACACCAGCATGGGAAAAGATCCCCTTGTGAGCCACCATGTAGTTGCTAGGAATTGAACTCAGGACTTCTGGAAAAGCAGCCAGTGTTCCTAACCCCTGAGCCATCTCTCCAGCTCCTTCATTTCTTTAATATTTGGAGAATATCTAAAAAGAGTATATTGGCCATTTTTTGAGTTGATAGTACACATGAGTGTTTTTTCTCTCTGGTAGAAATGGGACCTGGAACAAGGGTCCACATTTTACTAAAATTCATTCAATATTAATGAAAATAAAAGTTGGTATACTTATCAAGGTCTGCTCAGGGACCACTAATAAATAATGCATGTGGGCTGGAGAGATTGCTCAGTGGTTAAGAGCACTGACTGTTCTTCCAGAGGTCCTGAGTTCAATTCCCAGCAACCATGGTGGCTCACAACCATCTGTAATGGGATTTGATGCCCTCTTCTGGGGTGTCTGAAGACAGCTACAGTGTACTCATATAAATAAATAAATAAATCTTTAAAAAAAAAAGAAGTAATGTATGTATCATAGAAGCGTCTGCGTGCGCGCACGCATGCGCGCGCGCGCACACACACACACACACACACACACACACACACACACAGAGTCTGAGACAAAGTGTGTCTTTGTATAACCCAAGCTTGTCTCATATTGGAAACCTTTCTGCCTTAACCTCTTGATTCTAGGGATTATAGGTTTGTAGTAGGATCCCTAGCTAAAGCTATTTTTTTAAAAAACACAAAAGAGGATCATTGGGATAACAACTAGTTTCGGTATGTTAAAAAACATAGCATATTTAAGTTTAACAGTATCAGAAATCTCTGTTACTACTATAAGTAGAATCAAATTCAAAGGTATCTAGATTAAGATTAGATTAAAAGTCAAAGTACAAACACTGTAAAAAATAGTATTTGAATATTTATATTCATGCTATTATATGGAGAGTGTCTGTGTGTCTGCCTTCTGTCTGTCTTCTTGCACCTACACACACACACAAATGCATGCACACCTTGTCATACATTTAGGGGTCAGAAGACAGCTTATAGGTGTCAGTTCTTTTTTCTGTTGTGGGTTCCAGGGTCGGACCTCAAGTAGTTAGGTTTGTGGGGCAAGGGTTTTTACCTACTTAGTCTTCTTGATAGCCCAATACATGTTTTCTTTGCACAATCAAATTAAATAAACTTAGGAAATCTCTAAATAATTGTTAATAAACAGTGAATTTGTAAATAAATCACAGGCAGATCAAAGACACTTAATAAAATTAGGAAGTATTTTCAACTTGGTGGAGATAAACTGCCCTGAAATTTCTTGTAGTGTGTAGAACAAAGCAAGTAGACTGCAGCTTTTTAGGAGAGGGAGCTACTTCCTCCTTAAGGAAATAGCACAGCGAGGAGAAGGACAACCCTTTAAAAATGAAGCAAAAATAATAAGCTGAACAAAAATCAGAAAAAATAATAAAAATCATAGAAAAAAAGTCTTTGGAAAGATAACCGAATGATTATATTCAAAGACTGAGTTATCGGGCTGTCCAGAGCAATATGACAAGAAATTTTATGGTAACAATTGAAGACATTTTATGTAACAGCTTACTATGATAGTTTAGTATTATTTAAAAATCATTGAACTTTGAAGTGGGAATCAGTGACTTTTATGGCATGTGAATTGACCCCAAGTAAACCTGTCACATGCCTATGCCTGGCACCAGTCCAGCCCTTGTTGTGCCTATTAGGTAAAGCATTTACTCTGTCTTTCAAGGCAGGGATTACTTTTGGTCACTGCTGAATCTTACAGGCTAGATTCCTGTTTTATTCCCAAGTTGGCCAGGAATTTTATTGCTTCATCTTCCTGTGTGTCTGTAACACGGTAGAACAGTGTATTTCAAAATCCAAGATGGCTCAGCTGGTACAGTGCCTGCTGCCAAGCCTGCTGACTGGAGTCTGATTCCTGAGATCTAAAGAACTGACTCTTGCAAGTTATGCTCTGACTATCACTCAAGTGCACACACAAGCATATAATAAGGGTGTAAAAATATTAAATATAATATGAATTGCAATTTATCATTACTCCACTATTATTTGGTTTATTTGTTGTATTTTTCACTCACTGATCTCCTTAATAATAGTGGAAAAAGTGAATTTTTTCCAACAAATTCTCTATCTGTAGTCATGTCAAGTGTCTGTTTTGGAGTTTATGAACCCTCTGCGGGGGCATAGATGGATTGCTGAAGTTGAGTTCCCTTGGATGAGAACACCCTTTCAGTGTAGTGTGGGCAGTCTCTTTAAGGTGTTGAGTAGAGTGCTGTGTCTGCATGCTATTGGTGACTAAGGTTAACAACTATTTTCTCTTTTTCTGTAGGTGCTTGTGAGTGAGGATTCAGACAGTGATGGCATTGTGGCTCACTTCCCTGCCCACGAGAAGCCAGTGTGCTGTATGGCTTTTAATACTAGTGGTAAGTGTTTTGTAAAAACCATGTATCTCATAGTTTTCTAGGTAATAAATTTGGACATTGAAAATATGTAATGGGGTTGGGTGTTGGAGAGAGAGCCCCACAGTTAAAGCCCTTACTGTGCTTGCAGAGGGCATGGATTCAGCTGCTAGCACCCACATGGCTGCATCTCAAGCTCCAGGGTATCTGATACCCTCTTCTGGTCTCCGTGGGCACTGAATGCATGTGCAACAAACCCACATGGAGAAACACATGATGCATGTGTATCATAAATAATAATAGGGCCAGTAAGTGGTCTGTGAATGACTAAGGCTACAATTCATTCCATCTCCTCCATCCAGTTTCATCATCTGTGACATGATGTTTGAAATGCAGCAGTTGGCAAGCAGTGTTCTGAGGTAGCATTAATTTTTGCCTTATAGCCATGCCTCAAATTCCAATATCACTAACTTGAATCATAATATATCAGAGACACTTGTTATTTGTTACAAGAGTTATCTTTTTGCATGACATTGTACTAACTTACTTTTAGTTTTCTCTGTTTCCCTCATATTTCTGCCTTCTTGTTGCTCCTAAAGCATGTGATTATGACTGATATTAATAAAAATGTGGAATGCCCTATTATCCGCTTTTCCTCTAACCTTTTTTTTTTTAATAAGAAAATATTGACCTCTGAGCTAGAACAGTAGTTTCCTTGTCATCCACTGTTAGGAACAGGTCTCATCCAGCAGGAACAAGCCAGTGCTCACTGTTGGCATGAACAGAACCAACGCCGGTTTCTTGGTTTTCGGTCTGCTCCGAATACTACTACTTGGTTTCTAAACAGAAGATGAAATCACTGTTTGTTTCAAAGCTGATTCTGTCTTTGCTAATGTACAGGCTTCAGGTCCTGCTCATTTGGGTGATGTATCTAAGAGTTTTAGCATTCTTATCGTATTTTTCAGAAATGATCATATCTCTTGAATCGATGGAATGGTCTGTGTTTTTACCCCCTTTTCAAATGAAGGATAAAAACAGGAGAGTCTTATTGAGCACTTTTGATTAATATCCTGTCTGATATCCTAATTAGTTGTTTTTGATGAAAAGAGATTTTTATTATAGTTGTTGGTGATCAGTCGGATTGATTTAATTAGCACAGACAAATATCTATTGAAATTCTCTGGAAGTTTATGTTACAATTGGAGATGTGCTTTGGAAGTTTGTTCTCGTGTGTCACTGTCCTATCATCACCTGTGTGACTCGTTGTAAATTCTGTCCAGGATGCCCACTTTCCTTTGGATTATCGTGTATTTCACATCACCCCTGAGCACTTCTGACATAGGAAGCTACCTTTTCTCCTGTCTATGAAGTTGTATTGACAAAGAAAGTACTACATGGTATAAAGATGCCTGTATCACACCCTCCTGCATGACCTGCCATATGTGGTTAGATTAAAGTGGAAATATTTATAATTACTTTGCTGTGTTTGAAGAACATTACTGTTTATAAGTATGACACAATTTATTTTGAGATGATCACTTGTCTAGGTGTTTCTTCCCTTTGTGAGCCTGCAGTTTGCTTCCAGCTAGGGCTCTGTGTCACCCATCTTTGTCTGGCAAGAATCTCAGTGTGGTGACATGCTTGTGCACCACAGGTATAGATTCATGGCACTGGAATTTATGCTCTGCTTTGGAAATAAAAGAGATTAGTCAGTAGATTACTTAGATTTCTTTTTGAGGTCCTGGAGGTTGAACAGGGCTAGGTCCGTGCTAGATAAATGCTATCACTGAGTTGTATACACAGCCTGTTCTTTTCTTTCCTCCTTTTCCTATTGATAAATGACCATAGTCCTCTTGGGCTTCTTTGAAATTTACTCACTTTGATATGGTTCATGTGTCTAGAGCTTCCTTATACCGGTTTCATATAATTGCCTTGTTAGTGTCATTGGAAATATTTTATAAAGAAGCACTGATCCAGATGGGCTGATTATTTCTGAGTCAGTATTTCAATGAAGTATTTGTTATACCTGTGATACTGTGCTCAACAATTGGTGTGTATTTCACTTTTATTATATAATCATCTGAATATTGTTGAAAACCACTGAACAATACACACACACAATACACACACACACCATTCAATATGCTCAGTATCTATTTGTTTGTTCTTATTTTTTTGGAGCTGGAGACTGTAATCAGGGCCTCTTAAGTGATAAGAAAGGTATTTGTGCTACTAAACTGTTTAAAGCTGTCTTAGCAAAAAGTACTGAATTCTGATTATATTGGTTTCATCTCAACACACTTTTTAGCTAATGCTCTCTTACCTTGTCCTCTTAAGACTTAGTGGTTCAGTTTTCTGAAACTGAAGTGACAGCTTCTGTAAGTACCATCTTCAGTTAAGTGTGGTCTTAACAAGGAAGGTAAATGCTATATTGTAGAAGGACAGGATACTGATTGAAAAATAAAAGCTAGTCTTTGGTGTGTGTGGTGTGTGATGGCGAGTCACTGCTAGTTTGGTAGAAGCTTCCTCTGGGAATCAGAAACGCTGGGCCAGGAAGTTATCTGCTCATCAAATAGGAAGGAACTTTGTTTCTCAGTTTTCATCATTTTGGTAGGGTTTTAGAAATGTTCTCTATGTGTATAATATTTGTTTTAGGTGATGATTTTATAATGAAATCTTGTTGAACTTGTTTGGTCTGTAGAAATTTTTTTAAAAATGTATTTGTATGATAGTTTTACCTGCATGAGTATCAATTATGTGCATATGGTGCCCATAGAGGCCAGAAGAAGGCATCTGATCCTCTAGCACTACAGTTACAGCTAGATGTGAGCTACCCCGTGGGTGCTGGGATCTGACCCTGAGTCCTCCGCAAGATTAACCAAGTGCTACATTTCTCCAGCCCCTCCCCTGACAGAGGTGTATGCAGTTGCTTACATTCACCTGAGATCTTTACTGTTTGGCTATGGAGATTTCTCCTGTTGTGAATGCTGCTGTTACTTAATGAGGCACAGAGGGATAGAAAACATTCACTTGTCTCTTTTAAAGAGTCACCTGGTTAGTTATGACTTTTTTTAGTAAGCACTTGTCATCAGGTGATCTCCTTTTTTTCTCTCTCGTATGTGGCCCAGGCTGGCCTCCATCCTTAGTCTGGGATGGTAGGGCATAGGCTTGGGCCACCATTCCCAGATTTCATTAGTGTTTTGTCTGACTTCTCAGTGTTTTCTGTTCCTTCTTGCATTTAGGTGTGTGTGTTCCCACACAATGTCTTCCTGCACAGGTGTCTAAGTAGATGGCTGTAATTCCTTTTCCTCTCTTTAAGTGTTCAGAGCAGTGGAGATTTTTTTTGTTACTTTCCATTTGAATTCTTCTTTTCAGATTCACTACTAAGCTGGGTATTAAGCATGATGATATTAAATGAGATGTTTTCCCTTCACTGGAAGAATTAAATTGTTAGGTCTTGAGTTGTATAATTTGAGTGGGTCTTAATGCAATATGCACCTTTCGTATTTAAATTGACATATATGATGTATTTGATTCTTTTCATCTCAATTTATGGGTTTTTATTGAACAGTAAGTTTTAGATTCTTTACTAAATGTACAAATTCATCTTTTCCCAAGGATGTTTCATTTATATTCTATAATATCCCTCTAACCATGCCTTGCTATTTAAAATTGACATTTTTATGGGGATTGTAATAGATAGCAAATAATAATAGCGCTTGTTGGAATATTGCAGTTTAGGGAGGTTCTTAAACAATGACAGCATAAAAGAAGTTGATGGCCGTTTGTCCCTGAAGCTGGACCTTCTTAGGCCAGCCTACGTTATGAATCATTATAGTCAAGGATATGATATAGTGTGTATATATATATATAAAACTTGTTTTAGTCTTTTTTCTATGAAAAGAGACATAGTCTTAAATGACAGTTATATGATATAATATGTCTGGACAATAGAAGTAAGAAAAAGTCAGATCTTTGGCTATCTTCTGGGTAATGTAAAAATTCTGTACACCAGGCATGGTGGAGTACCACCACAGTGCAAATTAGTGAGGAAAGTCGACCCAATGGCAGGTCACTACTGCAGCTCTGTGTTCTGTGGGACCTTTCAGAAACAAAATTAAGGGATGCCAGTAAACAGGCTTGTGAAACTTCTTGTTGAGCAGCTGTGTTCAGTTTGCTTTTTAATTTTGCATTCCCACACTTGTTTATTAGCTGAGACTCTGAGTCCAGAATCAAAACAAATATTTTAATGGTAGTATTTATGATTTGTTTGGAGATGCCTTGCTGAGACCTTGTAGATTCAATATGGGTGGTATATGTCTGTTGCTTTCAATTATTTAGGTACAAAATGAGTAACATTTTCTAGAGAACTTTTGTGTTCTGCTTTTCAGAGCAGTTTTAGGTTTTTAGCACAGTTGAACAAGAAGTAGAGTCTGCACAGGGCCATTGTCTCCATGAGCGCTCCCTTTCTGGAAGTCCCTCTGCATCTCAGGGAGCATTCTGGGGACAGGGTTGGCCCTTCCCCAGGTCAGCACCAGCCCTCCAGTTTAGCTTATGGCCCACTTATTCTTACCAAATTCAAAACGTTTAAGCTGTTGCTTTAAAAAAATAGATGTGTTTATTTTATTTTTATGTATATGGGTGTTTTGTCTGCATGTATGTGTACCATGAGTGCCTGATGCTCACAGAGGCCAGAACGGCATCCGATGCCCCAGAACTGCAGTGAGGCACAGTTGTTGGGCACAGTGTGGATGCTGGAAACCTCACTCTGAGCCACTGAGCTGTTGTCTCCTATTATCTTCTGCTCTTATGGCTGAGCTCTAGCTTCTGGGAGATTGTGGAACCCTGCTGTGTGCTCACAGGTCTCAGAGGCCCTGCCTCTTTCCTGAGCTGGGTCTTCACATCTGAATTTCTGTGTCAGGTCAATCTATGGTTAGGACTTAACAGAGACTTGATTCATTTCGTTTTGCTCTTTGCTGTCCCTCCCTCCCTTCCTCCCTCCCCTACCTCCCCTCCCTCCCTCCCCTCCCTCCCTCCCTCCTTCCCCTCCCCTCCCCTCCCTCCCTCCTTCCCCTCCTCTCTCCCTCCCTCCCTCCCTTCCTCCCTTAATTCTCCACCTTTAGTCAGTACTCTCTGCTTAGTGAATTGTGTTCTTCTCCTTTCCATTTTTTTCTTTTCTTTTTTAAAGATTTATTTATACATAAGTACACTGTAGCTGTCTTCAGACACTCCAGAAGAGGGTGTCAGATCTCATTATGGATAGTTGTGAGCCACCATGTGGTTGCTGGGATTTGAACTCAGGACCTTCCGAAGAGTAGTTGGTGCTCTTAACCACTGAGCTATCTCTCCAGCCCCCTCCATTTTTGTTATAGACATATTTCTTCTTATCCAATCAGTAAGAAAGTACATTTCTTTCCTCTTAATGGTTTTTTTCAGAGGAAAAAAAATGAAATTTTTATTAGCCCAGTCTCTCTCCCCGCGGCCCCCCCCCGCCCCCACTTCTGTCAAATCTCAGCTGTAACTTGAATCACATGAAACCCTGCTTTAAACAAATAAAGTGGAGAGGAACAGAGGCAACCAACTTCAAGCTCCACCCCCACCCCCCTTTTGTCTCATATGGGACATTTGTTGTCTGGTCTCATTTCAGGTGACATATAAGAAGCCTTCTCTGAACCTCATGAAATACTATGTCCTCCACATTCCTTCCTGTTTCAGTTCACATGAGCAGTTTCTGTATCTTCTTGGACCTGCATGAATTCTGTGTGCTCACAGGTCTCAGAGGCCCTGCCTCTTTCCTGAGCTGGGTCTTCACATCTGAATTTCTGTGTCAGGTCAATCATCCTCTGCCCTCCCAGTAGCAGGATTATAGACACATATTGATATTTCCTCCTCTTTCTAATCAATAAAAGGTAAATTGCCATCTCGAATAGGGTGTGAACACAGAGTGACACCCGCCAGTCATTGTTTGCTCCTCTTTTTACCTTCTTCACTGTGGTGTTTTAATATATTTTTCACCAATAAGGATATCTCCTTACACATTCTGATTAAAATTAAGCACTTATTTTGCTTACTGAGCTGTTAGCTTAGTTCTAGATGAATTTACACTGAACAGCTAAGTTTATTAATTCCATTAGAGTTTTTCATAATTGTGAAAAACTTCAGCATTGCCAAGTTAGAATATTTTTCAATTCATGTGTTGAATAAAACCCACTCATTTCTAAATTGTTCCTTAAATAGCAGTTATTTCCTCATCTAAATTGTTTGGGTGGTCCATGCTCGTATGTAGACATTATAAAGATATTCAGAATTAAACTTTAAAATAGATATGAATTATGAGAACTACGTTTTATTTCAGAAATAAAAACAGTAGGCAAGTATGTTCTACACCATATCTCCTTAGATGTCAAGACAGATACACTCTTTACTAAACTGGGAATCAGAAATGATTGAAAGAGTTCCTCAATGAGTGCAGCAGTGAGGACAGCTGTGGGCTATTCAGGGAAAGATCCAGAGAAGACGTCTTCATTGCAGAGTGTCATGCTCTGCAAAAGTGTGCATTCTCCCAGCCGAGCCGCTGGAGCTACGAAGTGCAGCACAGTGACGCTTTAATAATGACCCTCCTGAGCAGGGACACTGCGTTTTCATGCATTAATAAGAGGAAAATGAACAGCAAGGCTCAGGTAAAGCAGATGAAGCATCCAACCTCTGCACGGTTAGCTGCACCTTCAACAGAATCCAAGTTCTCTTGTGTTCTGAGAGGAGGTGGCCATTTTGTGGTTAATTGTTAAAGAGGTTTTAATTGGATATTTTCACCACAGAAGCTGTTCCCATTGATCGTTGCAAAGTGTCATGAAACTCCCTGTCTTTATTTTTACTAATAACTGTAAAGACTCATAGTTGTATTTTAAGTCGTATTTTATACAGTTTCACTGTATAGTCCAAACTACTTTGTACCTCAATTTGTTTCATAGCCTGGTATCAAACTCATGGTTTAAAAGGTTATTCTTTAAAACTATTTGTTCTTTGATGATTTCATATATGGATATATTATGTCTTATCTTAATCTCCCAAGGGTTAGTGTTATAGTCACAGGCCATTACGCTGGCTGTGCCACAGGAATTTACAGCATAATAAGGGCTGAGAACATTCATCTGACAGCATCGTTCATCAGTATTTTAACATTGCAAAGGCAGCCTGAAGAATATTACCTGCACTACCACTAAACCCTGGTGTGGGGTTGTTATTCCATTACAAATTTGTATTTACTGTCTGTTTCATCATCTTGCAAAGTGCTGTGTTTAAATCAGGTTAGAGTTACTCTAGACTTTTTGTTCCTTTTCAGTTGTCATACTGTCATCATGTGAGAGTAGAGGAACCTTAGTGGGAATTAGGATTAATGAGTGTAGTACCTGATACTTTGAAAAGAAAAATAGTATTTTTGTTTTACATTAGATAATAATGCATTTATCTTATACATTTTATACATTATACAACATACATGGATACATTATACAGTATAAATTACAATGTATCTTATTGCTCCACCATCTTTGCTTCGGAGACAGAGCAGACAGGAACTCCAGGTACACATAGATATCCGGAGCATAACATCGCTTGGGACACAGCCAGCTAGGGTTCCACCTGCACCCAAGAGCTCTGTGGTCCTCTGGGTGCCAGCTTTGCTGTGGGACATCTGCCCTGCAGAGTGACCCGTGCCTGGAGGGAGTGCAGTGGCCTCTGCCATCTTTGCTCAGGGACTCCAGGTTTAGAGATATCCCGAGTATAACATTGCTTGGGACACAGCCAGCTTGCCTGTACAAGAGTTGGGCAGCTCTGTGGTCATCTGGGTGCCAGCTTTGCTGAGGGACATCTGCCCTGCAGAGTGACCCATGCCTGGAGGGAGTGCAGCAGCCTCTGCCATCTTTGCTCTGGTGATAGACCAGACAGGGACTCCAGCGCACCATCTCCAAGTGATGCAGGAAGCCAGCCATCTACCCAGCTGCCTGGAGGAGTCCGGTAGCACAGGGGAGACTTGCATTGCAGAGCAGAGGAGCCATCTTCTGCCACTGGGTACCATATCCAAAGGATACAAGGATGTAACTAACCACTCAGGAATGCAGAGAGGCACAGTGGTACAATAGGACCACCCCTGCTGCTAAGAGGAAACAACCTGAAACCCTGAGGACACAAGAGCCTAGGAACAGTCTGGGACAGGAGTCTTCTGATTACTACCTGCACCCAGAGTTGATCTGGGCCATAGAGGTACATACCCAAATACAACTATAAGAGAGTGGGTCTTGCAGAAGTACTTACATATCAGTGTTCACAGAGAGAACAGATCTCCCAGAAGCACAGAGAAACCACAGTCAGAGACAGTAACACCAGCTAACACCAGAGATTACCAGATGGCAAAAGGCAAACACAAGAACACCACCAATAGAAACCAAGGCAACATGGCTCCATCGGAACCAAGTTCTCCAACAACAGCAAGTCCTGGATACCCCAACAAACCAGAAAAGCAAGAACTGGATTTAAAAGCACTGCTCATGGTGCTGATGGAGGGCTTCAAGATGGACATAAATAACTCCCTTAAAGAAATACAGGAGAGCACAAGTAAACAGGGAGAAGCCCTTGAAGAACTAAGGGAAAACACAGCAAAACAGGTGAAGGAATTGAACAAAGCCATCCAAGATCTAAAGATGGAGGTAGAAACAATAAAGAAATCACAAAGGGAAACAACTTGGGACATAGAAAACCTAGGAAAGAGATCAGGAGTCATGGATCCAAGCATCAACAACAGAATACAAGAGAAGAATCTCAGATGCAGAAGATACCATAGAAAGCATTGATACAACAGTCAAAGAAAATGAAAAATGCAAAAAACTCCTGACCCAAAACATCCAGGAAATCCAGGACACAATGAGAAGACCAAACCTAAGGATTATAGGTATAGAAGAGAGTGAAGATTTCCAACTTAAGGGGCCAGTAAATGTCTTCAACAAAATTATACAAGAAAACTTCCCTAACCTAAAGAAAGAGATGCCCATGAACATACAGGAAGCCTACAGAACTCCAAATAGATTTGACCAGAAAAGAAATTCCTCACATCACATAATAATTAAAACATCAAATGTACTAAACAAAGAAAGAATATTAAAAGCAGTAAGGGAAAAAGGTCAAGTAACATATAAAAGTAGACCTATCAGAATTACACCGGACTTCTCACCAGAGACTATGAAAGCCAGAAGAGCCTAGGCAGATGTCATACAGACCCTAAGAGAACACAAATGCCAACCCAGACTGCTATATCCAGCAAATCTCTCAATTACCATAGATGGAGAAACCAAGGTTTTTCATGACAAAAACAAATTTACACAGTATCTTTCCACAAATCCAGCCCTTCAAAGGATAATGAATGGAAAACACCAACAAAAGGAGAGAAACAATACACTAGAAAAAGCAAGAAAATAATCCTATTCCAACAAACCCAAAAAAGATAACCACACAAACATAAAAATTATATCAAAAATAGTAGGAAGCAACAATCACTTTTCTTTAATATCTCTTAACATCAATGGGCTCAATTCCCCAATAAAAAGACATAGACTAACAGACTGGATACATAAACAAGACCCAACATTTTGCTGCTTACAGGAAATGCATCTCAGTGTCAAAGACAAACACTACTTCAGAGTAAAGGGCTGGAAAACAGTTTTCCAAGCAAATGGTCCCAGGAAACAAGCTGGAGTAGCCATTCTAATATCTGATAAAATAGACTTTCAACCAAAAGTCATCAAACATGGAAGGACACTTTATACACATCAAAGGAAAAATCTACCAGGAAGAACTCTCAATTCTGAACATCTATGTGCCAAAACCAAGGGCACCATCATTCGTAAAAGAAACCTTACTAAAGCTGAATGCACACATTGCACCCCACACAATAATTGTGGGTGACTTCAACACCCCACTCTCCTTAATGGACAGATCAGGGAAACACAAACTAAACAGAGTCACAGTTAAACTAACAGAAGTTTTGGACCAAATGGATCTAATAGGTATCTATAGAACATTCCATCCTAAATCAAAAGAGTATACCTTCTTCTCAGCACATCCCGGTACCTTCTCCAAAATTGACCATATAATTGGTCACAAAACAGACCTCAACAGATACAAAAAAATCGAACTAATT
Source organism: Tokudaia tokunoshimensis (assembly GCA_036184795.1). NCBI lineage: Eukaryota > Metazoa > Chordata > Mammalia > Rodentia > Muridae > Tokudaia > Tokudaia tokunoshimensis. Next base: position 36,309,232 of record BTHU01000010.1, on the reverse strand, counting down.
CCATGCCTCTTATCAGATCACTATGGAGTAAGGGTGGTCTTCAACAGAAACAGAAACAACAGAAAGCCCACATACACATGGAAGCTGAACAATGCTCTACTCAGTGATACCTTGATCATGGAAGAAATAAGGAAAGAAATCAAAACCTTTTTAGAGTTTAATGAAAATGAAGGCACAACATACCCAAACTTATGGGACACATTGAAAGCAGTGCTAAGAGGAAAACTCATAGCTCTGAGTGCCTCCTAAAAGAAGCTGGAGAGAGCATACACTAGCAGCTTAACAGCACACCTGAAAGCTTTAGAACAGAAAGAAGCTAATACACTCAAGAGGAGCAGAAGGCAGGAAATCAACAAACTCAGGGCTGAAATTAACCAAGTAGAAACAAAAAGAACTATTCAAAGAATCAACAAAACCAGGAGTTGGTTCTTTGAGAAAATCAACAAGATAGATAAGCCCTTAGCCAGGCTAGCCAGAGGACACAGAGACAGTATCCAAATTAATAAAATCAGAAGCGAAAAGGGATATATAACAACAGACACTGAGGAAATTCAAAAAATTATCATATCCTACTACAAAAGCCTGTATTCAACACAACTAGAAAATCTGGAGGAAATGGACAATTTCCTAGACAGATACCAAATACCAAAATTAAATCAGGATCAATTAGACCATCTAAACCATCCTATAACCCCTGAAGAAATAGAAGTGGTCATTGGAAGTCTTCCAACCAAAAAAAGCACAGGTCCAGACGGTTTTAGTGCAGAATTCTATCAGACCTTCAAAGAAGACCTAACACCAGTACTCTTCAAACTATTCCACAAAATAGAAACAGAAGGAATACTACCCAACTCGTTCTATGAAGCCACAATTTTGCTGATACCAAAACCACACGAAGATCCAACAAAGAAAGAGAACTTTAGACCAATTTCCCTTATGAATATAGATGCAAAAATACTCAATAAAATTCTTGCCAACTGAATCCAAGAACACATCAAAATGATCATTCACCACGATCAAGAAGGCTTCATCCCAGGAATGCAGGAATGGTTCAATATAAGGAAATCCATCAATGTAATCCACTACATAAACAAACTCAAAAAAAAAAACCACATGGTCACTTCATTAGATGCTGAAAAAGCGTTTGACAAAATTCAGCATCCTTTCATGTTAAAGGTCTTAGAAAGAACAGGAATGCAAGGCTCATACCTAAACATAGTAAAAGCAATATACAGCAAACCAGTAGCCAACATCAAACTAAATGGAGAGAAACTTGAAGCAATCCCACTAAAATCAGGGACTAGACAAAGCTGCCCTCTCTCTCCATATTTATTCAATATAGTACTTGAAGTTCTAGCTAGAGCAATTAGACAACAAAAGGAGGTCAAAGGGATACAAATTGGAAAGGAAGAAGTCAAATTATCACTATTTGCAGATGATATGATAGTATACTTAAGCGACCCAAAAAACTCCACCAGAGAACTCCTACAGCTGATAAACAACTTCAGCAAGTGGCCGGATATAAAATTAACTCAAGCAAATCAGTAGCCTTCAAAGGATAAACAGGCTGAGAAAGTAATTAGGGAAATGACACCCTTCACAATAGTCACAAACAATATAAAGTATCTTGGTGTGACTCTAACCAAAGAAGTGAAAGATCTGTATGACAAGAACTTCAAGTCTCTGAAGAAAGAAATTGAAGAAGACCTCAGAAGATGGAAAGATCTTCCATGCTCATGTATTGGCAGGATTAATATAGTAAAAATGGCTGTCCTGCCAAAAGCAATATACAGATTCAATGCAATCCCGATCAAAATCCCAACTCCATTCTTCATAGAGTTAGAAAGAGCAATTATCAAATTCATCTGGAATAACAAAAATCCCAGGATAGCTAAAACTATTCTCAACAGTAAAAGAACTTCTGGGGGGAATCAGTATCCCCGACCTCAAGCAGTACTACAGAGCAATAGTGTTAAAAACTGCATGGTATTGGTACAGTGACAGGCATGTAGATCAATGGAACAGAATTGAAGACCCAGAAATGAACCCACACACCTATGGTCAGTTGATCTTTAACAAGGGAGCTACAACCACCCAGTGGAAAAAAGAGCCTTTTCAATAGATGGTGCTAGTTCAACTGGAGGTCAGCATGCAGAGGAAGGCAAATCAATCCATTCTTATCTCCTTGTACTAAGTTAAAATCCACGTGGATCAAGGACCTCCACATAAAACCAGAAACACTGAAACTAATAGAAAAGAAACTGGGGAAGTGCCTTGAGCACATGGGCACAGGGGAAATTTTCCTGAACAGAACACCAATAGCTTATGCTCTAAGATCAAGAATTGACAAATGGGACCTCATAAAATTGTGGCTTCATAGAACGAGTACAATTCCCTCATAAAATTACAAAGTTTCTGTAAGGCAGAGGACACTGTCAAAAGGACAAAACGGCAACCAACTAATTGGGAAAAGATCTTTACCAACCCTACATCCGACAGAGATATACAAAGAACTCAAGAAGGTAGATTCCAGAGAGCCAAATAACCCTATTAAAAAATGGGGTATAGAGCTAAACAAAGAATTTTCCCCTGAGGAATATCAAATGGAAGAGAAACACCTAAAGAAATGTTCAGCATCCTTAGTCATCAGGGAAATGCAAATCAAAACAACCCTGAGATCTCACCTCACACCCGTCAGAATGGCTAAGATCAAAAACTCAGGAGACAGCAGGTGCTGGCGAGGATGTAGAGAAAGAGGAACACTCCTCCACTGCTGGTGGGATTGCAAGCTGGTACAACCACTCTGGAAAGCAGTCTGGCAGTTCCTCAGAAAACTCAGCATAATACTACCGGAGGACCCAGCTATACCACTACTGGGCATATACCCAGAGGACTCTCCAACATGCAGTAAGGACACATGCTCCACTATGTTCATAGCAGCCTTATTTATAATAGCCAGAAGCTGAACAGAACCCAGATGTCCCTCAACGGAGGAATGGATACAGAAAATGTGGTATATTTACACTATGGAGTACTACTCAGCTATTAAAAACAATGAATTCATGAAATTCTTAGGCAAGTGGGTGGAACTGGAGAATGTCATCCTGAGTGAGATGACCCATTCACAAAAAATCACACATGATATGCACTCACTGATAAGCGGATATTAGCCCAGAAGCTTGGAATACCCAAGGAACAATTCACATCTCAAAGGATACCAAGAAGAAGGAAGGAGAGGGGCCTGGTCCTGGAAGGGCTCAATGTGGCAGTGTAGGGGAATATCAGGAAGGGGAGGCGGGAGTGGGTTGGTTGGGGAGCAGGGGGAGGGAAGAGGGTGTATGGGACTTTTGGGGAGGGTGGGAACCAGTAAGAGGGAAATCATTAGAAATGTAAATAAAGAATATACCCAATAAAAAAAATAAAAAAAGCAATGTATCTTATTACATTACATATCAAGATAAAACATCTATATACCATAATTTAAAATATCTTTTCATGTTAGCACTATGCAAATTCTAAAGCAACCGTGAATTTGCAATAGCCCTCCTTACTTGATTGAGTAGCTATGAATAACACTGAATTAGTAGGCACTGTGAATGCATGCAGTGGGAATTAGTGTAGAATTAGAAGTAGAAGGCACGGGTTGATGGCTCAGTCAGTGAAATGTTTGCCACAGAAGTATGAAGAATCGAGTTTGGATCCCCAACACCCAAGTGTATATAGCTGAGTGTGGCAGTCAATATGTGTCCATAATCTTGCCACTGGGAGGGCAGACACAAGAGGATGCTTGGGGATTGCTGGGAAGTCAACTGGTTGAATTGGTGAATTGGTGAACTCCAGATTCATTGAGAGACACTGTCTCAAAAATATAGAGAGAAACTGATTTAAATTCAAAGATAAATGTTTTCAACCTCTATAAGTACACACATACAAACACATACATGGGAGGGAGGGAGGGACGGAGGGAGGGAGGGAGGGAGGGAGGGAGGGAGGGAGGGAGAAAGAGAGAGAGAGAGATTGATTATGTAACTAGATGTGCCTTCAACAAATATTATTGAACTTACAACCTAAAAAGGGGGCGTGTTACTTACCCAAATATATCCAAATATATACATTTCAAAACCCCCAAGATTTATTTGATGCTTTCCTTGTTAGTGAAGCCTGTGTGTTAGAGCAACAAGGCCTCAGTCTTGCCTTGCCTCTCTGCTCTCCAGTGAGGGGCTTCAGCCTGGAGCTTGCCTCATTCAGAGTAGTCTGTTTTCTTGCCATAAATTAAATATTAGTTGAGACGTTAACTTAGCTGTAGTTTAGTATATATTTGTGTATAATTTTCCATGGAATGAATGTTGATCAGCATACAAGCTCTGGGTTTAGAGGTATAATCTCACCAGGTCTGTCCACCTACAGATCTTGAGGACCTAGTATTACTTTGTTCCATATTAATAGAGGACCCAAATACTTTTTTCCTTACACTTCAGAACATACATTGCTTGCTGTCTGGGTTTCAGTGCTTATCAATGTAAACGGCAGTTAAGCATGCTGTTCCTCAGGCTTTACAAAGACAAACTTTGGAGAAGTTTTCATTCATTCCTCAACAAGGTTATTTTTTATACCCATCTCCCTACACCATCGTACCTCCCTGGATTTACCTTTCCTATAATTTGACATTTCTGCCCTCTCATCAACTTTCATTTAGTTATGGTAAGATATGGACATTCTTATCAAGTTTATTTCTTGATACACTTGTAGTACTTGATACTAAAAGTATCAAGTTTATCAAAACTGCCTTTACTTTTTGCTAATGGTTAATTTTTGAGAGTGAGTGTTTATGCTAAATATAATCAACTCTGTCTCCCCGCTCCCTCCTCTCCCCTGTCTCCCTTCCTGTCATCTCTGTCTTCCTGCTCTCCTCCTCCTCTTTCTCTGTCCTGTCTCTGACAGGGTCTCACTGTGCAGCTTTGGCTGGCTTGGAACTTGAGTTGTAGACTGAGTCAGCCTTGAATCCACAGAGCTCTCTCTGTGCCTCTGCATATCCTGGGATTGCTGGCGTGTGGCACAGTGGCTGACTGTCTGATCTGATTTGGAGTTGCAAAGAATATAAAATTCGTCAAACTAATCATGTAAAAGATGAATAAAGAACTAAATTATTTATTTATAGTACAGAAGAAAAGACTGCATGGTTAAATACAGACATATCGGAATAGAATAATTAATCTATTAATTTTTAAGAAAAATAGGAATTTATTAACACAAGTATAATGTTCTTAGTGAATTTGGCTTGAAAAATAGGATATTCCTTTAATTACAAACATACACACAATCAACTTGGAATTTTAAATCTAAGACAGGGAAACTTCAAAAAAGAAAGCACAGGTTATATACCCCTTGACTGAGAGACAGAGGGAAAACTGCCTCTCATTGTTACAAAATTAGCTGTCATCAAAAATTAAAGGCAGCTCTAGAGGATCTAGTGCTGTCTCACAGACTCAAGGACACTTGCACTCATGTGTGTCTGCTCGCTCATAATTAAAAATAATAAAATACATCTTAAGTAAATACAGATATGTGAAAAGAAAACTTAGTTTGAAATTTGTGAAAAGTCATGTAGTAAATATCTGTAGAGTGGAGCAACATGCAAACTAAAACCAGGAAACATAACAGATTAGCCACTGGAATGATTACAATATAAAAAGACATACAATGGTTGAAATTTGTAAGCATCTGGGAAATGTAAGATGATTGTCATTTTTAAAACACAGTTTGGCATTGTCTAGTAGAGTCAAGCATTTAATATTTGACCACAGGATCTTGCCTTTACATAATCAACTCAGAGAAATGAAACAGCCACACAGAAAGTAGTGTTGAATACTGAATAAAGAGCAGTTTGAGTGACAGTGTTCAGAAAGCGGGAACCACTGGAGAGTGGATTTGGAGAAGGCAGCATGTCCTATTCTGTGATGTAAGCAAGTGAGCGAGCTGTTGTTGCTTCCAATGAATAGACCCAGAAAATCCTGTGTGATTCTTTTTGACAAGGTCTCAGTTCTAAAGTAGGCAGTATGAATTTACTTCTGGAAAGAAATCTGTGGTTAGCGTGGTGATGGGGAGGGGATGGACAATTGTATACAGTAGGGATACATTTCTGATGTTTCTGTCTTAGTTTGTTAATAACTGTGTTTATATATTAGACTCATAAAAATGAGCATTTAAAAATGAATATATTCATTGTAACGAGGCTCGAGAACTTAGTTATATAGTCTGATGTATAATAATAACAACTTAAATATATGGAAAAATAAGGAACTTATAAACATATTCTTAAATATAAGTATATTAAAATTTCTAGTTGATAACTTAGGCCTATTGCGGACTGTAACATTACAGTAAACTATTTTGGGGGTTGTGGGATAGGCTCTTGCTGTGCAGCTCAGGCTGGCCTTGATCTTGTGATGCTGCTGTCTCAGCCTGAGGCCTGGGATTAGGTTTGCCCAGGTCACAATGCTCAACCCTGAAACCTAAGGGAGAAAGCCAGAGGCACTTCCATAATTCTACAATGTCAGAGTTCAGCCATTATTCTCTAAATGCTGAAGTTAGGTGGCTGGATGTAAGTTAAAGAAAAAATGAGTCAGAAATGAAATGTATATGTGTAATATCGTCTTAATTTTTAATCTATGTTGGTTACAGACATAGACAACTCTAGGGATGGTGTCAAGTCAATCATCTTTGGTGTTTTCTTAGCTCTGTTTACTTCAGTGTTTCTCACAGGATGTTTTGTAGTGTGTTTTATAAAGATTTACATTCTTGTCTCCTAAATCGGAAGAGTACGTTGATGGGTTTCATTATCAGTGTCTTTCAAAAGTGTAAGAAACATTCTTCTATGACTGCTGGAGAAATGCATGCTCTTGGGCTAGATATTTAGATATTTAGGAGCTTGCATAGCTTGTGTCTCTAGCCACAACATGGCAAACAAAAATAAAGAAACAAACAAAAGCAAAACCAAAGCCTCTGAGAGAGAGAGAGAGAGAGAGAGAGAGAGAGAGAGAGAGAGAGAGAGAGAGAGAGAGAAAAGACAGCTGGGGTGGTGGTGTGCTAGTTAAGAAATGGATGCTGTGCACTTGGGGACTTTGAGCTTTGAGACCATTGTGATAAACCTGAGCTGGTTCAGAATTTCTGTCAATACTGAAATTATTTTTTATTTATTTTACAAATTCAACTGTATGTCATTAAAAGTTTACAAGTATAGATCAGCAATAATACCTTGCAAAATGATTGTAAAATATATTTAATAAAACTTGTTTTATGAGTACTATGCTGTGATGTCCCGTAAAGACTTGTGTCTGACCCTGAACTTAGTGCTTATGACTCTTGGAAGAGAGTGTCAATAACTGGTGATTTGTCTTTGAGTTCTTGAGTGTGTACACGATGGAGAACCATTCAGTTAGATAGGTGATATAAATATGTGTATGTGATGGAGAACCATTCAGTTAGATAGGTGTTATACATATGTGTATGTGATGGAGAACCATTCAGTTAGATAGGTGTTATAAATAGTATTTTGGAAGAAAAGACAAATCATGTTTCCAAGATTTTATAGCCTGTGCTCACTGTTGTTTTGCTAGACTTTAATTTCACCGTTTGGTCTAACCAGCTTCGCCCATTTGAAAAGACTTAACTCTGAAGAAGCCACAACAGCCTTAGCACTTGTTCTGCAGCTCCCTCAGACTCTAGAGAACACTGAGTACCATCAGCAGCTTCCGTCCCCACCCTCCAACTCTGAAGCTCATCTATCAAACTTGAGGCTTCGAGTGCGGGAGAGGAAGCTTCCAGATAAACACACAGCAGCGCCTAAATAGCTGATCACTCCGGCTTCCGCTTCCAGGCCCTATAATTAGAAGCCCTTCTTTTCCTTGTATTCCCAGATGACGCAAATGCTTTTTGTGGCTTGGCACCTCGTTTGGGGCGTGGGTTTAGTTTATGGCCAGGCCAGCGTCTGGTTTAGTCTTCTGATGCTGCATAAATAGTTCTCAAGCCACAGTCTCTGCTGTGTGACTTTTTCCTTTTATGTATATGTGCTTTAAAACTTGTTTTCCAGAAAAAGAGCTTACTGTTTCCTTCTCAGTATGTATGTAAAAGTTGTACATTAACAAAAGCACTTGAAATACACTAGCTGTTTCTTCCTTTACTCTGCTGTTTCAAGTGTTTATGTTCTAAAAGTTTTGTGAAGCATATAAACTCATTTACGGACTAGAAAGCCAGATTTGGATGAATGGAAGAGGACAGAGTCTGAGGTAGGACCCGCATGCTTACAGAGGCGCACATGGAGTATTGCTCTACAAGAGTGGTTGACATAGAAACAACTAGAAAGATCAATATTTAAAATGCTCAAGTGTGATTGCCATTCACGTGTAAAACAGTAGTAGCCTGATTCGGTCAGCCTTTCAGTTAAATGCTCATTCTAAGGAGAATGTTGTGAGTGTATATTTACTATAAATACGAGATTCTCTCTCTCTTTTATTTTTCTCCCATTACAATAATGTTTCTGTTGTTTGTTAAGTGCCCCAAACTGATTTTTGTGGAAAGGTAGAAGCCGAAGATAGCAGTTGAGTTGTGGTTATGCATAAAGCAGAGTGGGAAAAGCATGCCTTGAATACAACGCATGGCCGTGGCGGAGCTTAGACATACATGGCGTGAGGCGGGCGAGGGAGGGCACCTCATGGCCATAACTAGGTGTGGTGGGAGAGAGGCGAGTGTGTGTAGTAAGTAATTATTGCCCGTTGTTAATATAATAGTCGCTACTTTTCATCGATTAAAATGGTTAGCCAGGGAAATCTCACCTTCTGATGGACTGCATCCTCCCGTGTTAGTGATAGCCCTTACCGCTCTGCCACTTATTTATGCCCTTCATTACTGTACGGCAGCAAAACACTCTACACAATAAAACAAAAGGACAGACCCTGGAAGCTAGGCGCATGCAGCGTGCACTCTGGAACAGTCAGTTTAGAGTATAAAGGGATTATTCCTCAAAACCACAGCTAAAAGCAAAAAGCTCAATACTAAAAAGAAAATTTTCTTATTTTCATGGAAGATACCATGATCAAGAAGACCTTTTTCATCTGTCGCACTATGGGTCTGCCAACCCTGCGATTTCCTCAAACACGGGAAACTCAACTGCTAATTTATGTATGGTAGCTGGAAACTGTTCTCATTCTTCCCCAGCCCATTTAAAAATAATTCTAAGAGCCAGGCTGAGGTGGTACATGCCTTTCCCCCAGCATTCTTAGGACATTATTCTAAAGATTTATGTGCTTTGGGGATGAGGCAGAGGCAGGAGAATCTCTTGAGTTCAAGGCCAGCTTGGTGCACAGAGTGATTTCCATGACAGCCAGGGCTACACAGAGAAACCCTGTCTCGAAAAACATGGCAATGATGATGATGATGATAGCAGTAGCAGTAGCAGTAGTTGTAGTATAGAAGGAATCCAAAATAGAAATAAATGTTCTTCTACTCAAACAAAGAAAAAATAAGGAAACAAGCAGATAAATTAATCAACATGAACTTAAATTCCACTCCACTAGTTAATGTACTACATGAGAATGTAGTAAATGAAATAAAGTCATACTGGATTATAGAGAGATGCCAGTGGTGGGTAGTCTGACAAAGCGTCCTGCAGTAGCTTTTCTTGTACTCCCAGGCAGGAGGATCAAATTTTAGAATTTAGGTTAGCAATTAATACAGGGACTCCTATGCATGATGGAATAATGTTCAGGAAAAAGATGGCATGTGGTTGTTTGAAGTAGACAGGCACAGAAGCACAAATGACAAGCAATCTCACACACAGAATCTGTGGTCTCATGTGCATTGGTTACCCGAGACTCCCGGGAGGTCACTGTGCTGTGGATGGCAGTGTCACGGCAGGGGACAGAACAAGAATGCATATTCACAAAGTTTGTTTAAGTCTTCCCCATATAGACATGATGAAGGGTCAAGAGTTTAACCTGACTTAATTACACAGTGTGTACCTGTGTCTAACCATGCAATTTCCGTGTTCTATGTGGAGACAACAGCTTTGTTTATTAATGTGTTTTTCATGCTGGAGATTTAACATAGAGACTTTTGTGTGTAAAGCAGGAACTCTGAAGACATGGTTTAAATATCTAAACAGAGAGATGTACACACTAAATAATAGCCCTCTGTAACTTTTTCCTTTGTTTGTGGAAACTGGATAAATGTGTTATTTCTTGATTAAAACATGAAACTGGGACATCTTTGTAACTCATGACCATGACACCTTTTCAAAGTCAAGAATATAGAAACTTTATAGAAACTACTGTTGGCAGTTTCTGTTAATACCATGCAGGGGTAGAGATTATTTTTTTTTACTGTATTAGTTACTAAAATTACACCTATTTATGTATATGTGCATTCATGTGTGTTTTAGGGACAGGATTTCAGCTTTTGTCCAGACTGGTCTTTAATTCCTGGGTGCAATGATCCCTCTGCCTTTGTCTCTTGACTAGCAGGGAGTAGAGATGTATGATACTACCCTAACTCAGTAATGGCTATTTTTAATTGAGTAAATTACACCAGTCTCATTAGTATATATTGAAACATTTTCACTCTGATTGTTCTTTTTAAAATTGTGTATTGGTTGCATATGTGCATGTGTAGCTAAGTCAGAGGCAGTGTTGGCTGCTGTGCTCAGGTACCATCCCCTTCCTTTGAGGCAAGGTCTCTTGTAGGCCTGGAGCTCACCACTTAGGCTAGACTGGCTGGTGAGTTCATGGATTCTCCTATTCCATGTCTTCAGTACTGTGCCATAAGGCTGGGCATTTTTACATGAATTCTGGGGGTTTGAACTCATCCAGGTAAAAACCATCACATAACCACACCAGCCCAGCCAACTTCCCAAGCCTCAACGGCTTCTGTCAGTTGCTGAGAACTTTGTAGTTTTTGGATATAAAATTTCTTCCTGATGCTCATAAAGGACGTTCTGTTGCCTCTGTTCAGTAGCTCCGCTCTACTGATATTGGTGTGATGTTATAGAAAGAATGTGCTTTATTTTAATTACTTTATTTTGTAACTAATATCCTCTCCCCCCATTCATAATACTTAAGAATAGCACTCGTTGTTCTGTACTGTCTTATCCACATACATAATCACTTTATTTTTATCTTTTGCTTTTCTGTCTTCCAGGAATGCTTTTAGTCACAACAGATACTCTGGGCCATGACTTTCATGTCTTCCAAATCCTGACTCATCCTTGGTCATCATCACAGTGTGCTGTCCATCATCTGTACACGCTTCACAGGGGAGAGACCGAGGCCAAAGTAAGTGTGTGCTCTCCCTGAAGGGATAGATTTCTTGGTCCAGTATGGCATTTGAGGTAATTGGAGATTCATATCAATTTGGAGATTAATATTTATGAGAAAACAATATTCTCTGTAGTAGAATAAGTTCTAGTAAATTATGGAAAGATACCTAGTCTGGCTAATGAATACATAAGAAAAAAAACTACCTTATTTTTATTGAGGACCAGAGAAATGGTTCCTGCTGTTCTTCAGAAGAACCCACACCAAGCAGCTCATAACCTGCAGCCACAGGAGAGGATCAGGGAGAGCCAGTGTTCTCTTTCAATTTCTTCTGCACCTGCACACACGTGACACTCATATACATACACACAGTTAAATAATAAAGTCATCTTTTAAAAAATGTTGACATGTGAGTAGATCAGCCTGACCTTATTTTTTATCTTGTCTCCATTTTTTGCTCCAGAGGAAACCCTGCTGCCAGCTGATGTCTGTTTCTGAGGACCTTTTTGCTAGGCACTTTGTGTTTGTTTATGCTTTTTTTTTTGTAAATTGGCCAGTATTGTAAATACACATATTTTCTTTTAAGAGCATGTTTTCATTTGTTTATTTTGAGACAGGGTCTCATTTAAGAGTATGGCTTTGAATTTGTGTGTGTCCTTGATCTCCAGGTCCTCCTGCCTCCACTTCCCCAGTGTTTGGGTCACAGCTGTGTACCACCATAGTATGCAGGAGTTAATTTCTAAACATTTATGGATACAGATATGTAAATGCTATGCAAGCATGCATTTCACAATACTTTCCTGTATAAAATCTAATGGTTATTTTATTAGGTACTGTACCGGGATTCTTACATGTATTCAATTTTGGTTTTTTGTTCGTTTTGTTTTTTTGAGACCGGGTTTCACTGGGTTGCTTTGACTGTTCTGGAACCTACGTGCAGGAATTAAAGATATGCACCACCAACATGCTCAGCCAATATTCGCAATATCACAATGCAGGCTCCATGTTTTCTTCTTCTTACTAGCATAAAGTCTCATGGTAATTTGTTCTCCCCAAGCTGGTGGCTCTGTGCGTCCCAGCCATCACCACATAAAGCTACATTTTAGAATTCATCATTGTTACTGACATGGTGACAGTATCTGTGTTCTCACCACCGGGGAGATGAAAGCAAAGGGAACCAGCTGAGGCTTCATGATGTGTTTTGACACCAGCTCATACTGTGCATATGAAAGGGGGTGGGAGGTGAGGAGGCACAGCTAGAGACGCTTTATTCTGTAATATGGCAAACTACTTTAACTTTATGATACTTTTCTGTCTCAATAATTACTAGGATTTTATTTTAAAAATAAGTTTTTCTTTATTGATTCCTGCATATTTTAGGCTTTTAGTAAACCAGACATATTTTCTCTCAGGGTTTTGTTTGTCTTTATTTTTTGCTGGAGCAGCAGTCAATCTCAGGACCTCTTACAGTGCTTGGCAAGCACTCTCCTGAGCAGTGGCACAGCCCAGCTCGTAACGGTCATCATGGCCTTGCCACCCTCTGTGAGTGTGTGTGATATTCACATTGAATATCACAGCCCATTTCTTCTCTGGAGTCTTCCTCAGTTGTGGCAGGTGTTGGTATTCTCATTCTATTCTGAGGTAGACTGTGACTCACTGTGAGATAGGGTCTCATTGTGTTCTCTATGCTGGCCTCGAAGCCTCCTTCCTCTTTCCTGTCTTGGGATAACAGGTCTTCAGTTCTGCTAATTATTTGGTCAGGATACCAATATTTTATTTTTTTATTCTTCTATAAAAGGCAAATACTTGTTCAATAGTTATTTTAGCTTTTAGATTGGTCCAGATTTGGAAAGTGGTTAGCTACTGACATGGCCTTGAATATATCTTAGACTTGTCTTGACTCATCTGCTGTATCTTGAGCATTATTCGCTGTGGACCTGACTTCAGGCTTCACTTTGTGCAGTGGTGCCATGTGAGGCCATTATCTGTTGTGTTTATTTCATCTCTCTAGACGCAGTCCAGTTTCCTATTCTCTTATAAAACCTGCTTTGCTTTTAGGTATCCCCAGCCTCATCAAAACTGTTGAGAATGTGAATATTTAAGCACTTGACCCGTTTTTAATGCCTTGTTTCTATTAGTGTTATTTGTTATTTAACTTAAAACCTAGAAGTTCAATGAGGAATAACAATCTTGTAAGTCTTAGGGCAGTGCCCCCCTCCCTTGATATTTGGAGTTGCCAACGATTTGTCCATTTATCAGGTAGGCAAATGAAATAGAAATTGCTAACAATGATTTTGCTTGGGGTCTACTCTGTAATGTAGAATTTCTAAAAACAAAACATAAAGATATAAGGACCTAAGTTGGTAACCATAAAATTAATCGTTATAAGGTCCTACTGAAATTATTTTGAACTGATAAAATTTAAAACCGATCATGAAATCTGTCTGGCACATGATTTATCTGGCCATCTTTTAGTACTTGAAAAATCATATTATTCTGAACTCTTCCAAGAACTCCAAGGGCACTTTAATCAGGCAAGGGAATAAAAAAAGTATATGGATCTAATTATGCTGAATTAAGTTGCTTTGTGGTCTTTGACTGGGGATATCCTCTGCATCTGACAGTAATTTCCCTCTTGAAGGAAGCACACGCTCTGAGGAGAATGCCCTTGTTCCAGCAGCAGCGGGTCTCACTGACACCTCGTCGGTAGGCTCCAGCCTGCCTTGCTCAAGACCTCTGTACAGAGCCTTTGTCCGTAGACTCCAGCATGGCTTACTCCGCCCTCTCCCAATACCTGTTCATAGGCTATAAGACTACAGTCATGTCTTACTCAAGCCCACTGTTTGCCATTTTGTAATTTATTTGATAAATAGCAATCTCATTTTTGAAACACGTAAATATTGTTTCATGTTAAAACAGTTTTACAATATAGTATGATGAATACTTTTTTAGTTCTGAAGTTGAAATGAACCTAATTATATTATTATTTAAAACTATTTGTGTTTGAGATAAAATTTAATTTTTAGTGTCTACATGTTCTAAATACTGTATGCTTATACTTGTGCAGAAATGCCACTTGCCTGTGGTTTTGGAATTCATGGTAAGCCTGTGATTTACTGGTTATCCTATTCATTCATATATATCCTTCAAACCGTCATTTTATTAGGATATTGTGCACAAACTATTGAAGTGTGCAGCTCCCAGGTCTTAGTATATTATTGGTGGTCTTGACTGTCATCTGTGTTTGGTTTCTGTTGCTTTCTCATCTCTGAAAACACACACTTTGTCATAGCCCTCCTTCTGCATCCCTGTGCCTCCAGCTTCCCTGTGTATTTTGCTGAGATAAGCGGATTACTTTCTTGAAACTCCAGGTTAATTATCTAGAAAAGTGGGATTCTGTTCATGTTTCATTGGGGCTTATTGAGGACCAGCAAGGGAAACTCCTATTGGGTTTGCTGTCTCCCTGTGTTAATGAGATTCAGCTCTAGGAAACCAAGTTCACAGATTCTGAGGACAGAGAACTCAAAAGAAGGAAAATGCCAGAGATATGCCATAGGAAAATGTGAAAGGCACATCTCTCATCAGGAAATGAGAGAATAAAGCTATATGCAAGGAAGACATGATTGGCTTGGCAGAAAATATAAATTTCTCTTTTAAAATATGCATACAGTTAGTTATTTTAAAAACATTAAAAGGTAAAAGTTAGTGCATAAAGACCAAGTCTGATGTATACGCCTAAAATCCCAGTGACTTAGGAGGGCAAAACAGAAAGACCCTGCCTCCCAGGCTGAGCAAAGGGCTGGGATGGAGGGTAGTAGTTAGTATTTGCCTAGCATGGGCAAAACCCTGAGCTCACTCTTATGGTTGGGCTCACTCTCTCTGTCTCTCTCTCTCTCTTTGTCTCTCTCTCTGTCTCTGTCTCTCTCTCCTAAAAATTAGTTGATAATTTAAAAATATCTCACTGTCTAAAATACTACATAATATTCATCCTGGGAGAGCTAGAAAGCACTGCTGAAAATCAGTAAAGACCTGACTATGGAATATATTATAGCTTTACAATGTCAGTTTCCTCTGAGTTTGTTTGTAATTTCTATGGAAATCTCAGTGAGATTCCGCCCCCCCCCCCCCCCCCCCCGTGGTATATACCTGATAGAAAGACTTACTGAATTTACATGAATCCAGTGTGGTATGATGCATGCCTAAAATCGCAGCACGCAGAAGGGAAAGGCAGAGAAAACAGCAAGTCCACTCTAGTCATCATATTGAGTTCCAGGCCCCTGGGGATACATAGTGAGACCCTGTCTCAATACAAATCAAAAAAAAAACAAAAAACAAACAAACAAAAAAAACACCAAACAAATAATTGGGAGGGATATTGGAAGCCTTGTGACATTTATGCTCACTTGATTGTTAACTAAGTACCTTACTCAGAGGAGCGATGGACAAGTGTGAAACCAGTGACCATTTAGCTTTTAAGGAAACTAAAGAAACTAATGTCCCTCAGATTTGGCACAGATTTCTTAAAATGTGACACTAATAGTAAAATCCATGAAAGCATGCCGTTATAAACTTTGGTTCATTAAAGTGAAGCACTTGCCCTCTAAAAGAAGTCATTAGAAGGGAGGACACGAGCTGCCTTGCATCTATGATTCCACTTAAGAACCGCCAGCTAGCTCAGATGGCAGAGTGCTTGCCTAGTGTGTCAGTTATTCTTCTTGTAGATGTGACAAAATACTGACAAAAGAAAATTGAAGAAGGGAGGCTTCATTTTTGTCTGGAAGTTCTGGAGGACACAACCCATCATGATAGGAGAGAGATGGGCTCAGGAGATAGAGGCAACTATGCCCATGTCCCAGGGGAGCAGTGAGGAATGGATGAATGTGTGTGTGTGTGTGTGTGTGTGTGTGTGTGTGTGTGTGTGCGCGCACGCGTGCAGTGTGTGTGTGTGTGTGTGTGTGCAGAGTTGGCAGAAAGTGCCTTGACTACTGAACCATCTATCCAGCCCCATTTGGCTCTTTTTATTCAGTCCTGGACCTCAGACTTTGGAACCATGTGTAGATGACCACAAGCTCCTCCTGATCCTCACACCCTCACCTCTGTTACCATGATCTGTTACCATGGTTACTATGTTACCATGATCATACCTTGTGTAGAAGTCCAAACACGCAGGCTGTGGTCAAGGTGCCATTCCTTGCAGTTCTCTCCAGTTCTACCTGTGGGGTCACTGTGGGTCTTCCCAGTCTGTGTTGTCTTCCCTTCTTAATTTTGTGGTTGGATTCATTTTTACTGGACTTATCCGCACATCTCTTCTCTGCTCCTCTCTGCCTTTGGGCTCTCCCATTTTGTTACTAATAGCATTTGTAGACAATATTAAATGAACTAGCAGGCTTGGCCCAGTTTCACTGTTTGTCTGTCTTTGATTCAAATAGGCAAGACAAAAGTTCATTTTTGAGTCCCCAGTGCCAGTTGGCTGCTTACTCTGTCTTCCTGAGTTACTGAAGTTAGACAGCACTCCTGGCCTTGTCACATCATCATGTCCATCTTAGTCAAGGCATCATGAGCTTTGGGAAAGAGTTCTATGGGTCAAGTGGCTATTGAACCCGTGGCAGAGAAGATAATGTAGGAGCCTGAACCTTGAGATCGCCCACTCCCCTTTGAACCTTTGATCCTACTCACTTCTCTGACCTCTTTCACCTTCACAGTTGCCTGTCCCAAAGAGGAACCAGTACATCCCTGCCCTCCTTTGGTCAGTTCTTCAGTACTGGTTAGAACTGAGCAAATCCTAACCTCAAAAAAAAAAAAAAAAAAAAAAAAAAAGGATGTGCACTTAGCCTCTCCCTCGGGCAGGTGGCGATGTTGAGCTGAGATAGTGCCTCAGATCTCAGTAGCCTTCATCTCACCCAGAGTTCCTTATGTTGATCTTGCTGGATAGTACAGGAAAGGACTGGAAGACTGGTAGGCAGTCAGTTGTGAACCTGTGGGTGGTGAAGAATCCTGAAACAAGCATTTAAACCAGTTCAGACTTCGTCAGTGGTGTGTGGCTGCTTGCTCTTAACTGTGTGACCCACCCTTCTCCTCACACATTCCTGTGTGTGTCCCTTATGGAGGGAAGCACAGCGTAGTCAGTGTGAGCTTTAGGCTCTGTACCAGTGACCACTGTAAGGACGTGATGCTATCCACTCTCTGGGTGGCAAGTGAATCAAACTTGTGGATAGGTTGAGGACTTTGGTCTCAGAGCCATAGCTCCAAGGTGCTGTGGTGGGGTCCAGGGAGCATCCCTGCACAGCAGAAGTGCCTTCTTTCTGTGAGCAGGGTTACACAAAGCTGTATTTCAACCTCAATCTCTGGCATTTCTGTCTGCCCTTCATGTCTACCATGGGTGGATAGTTGGTCACAGGAACCAGACTCATGATATGATTATAGTATTATGTGCACTTGTACAGAAAATGCTAGAAGATTCCATAAATATTCTAATGTGCCCTGATAATGTTCACAACTTCAAAGAAAAATGGTCCACAATGTTATACAAAATTTGATTGATTCTACCATTCTCTTTTAGATAAACCAGATTTACATGGAGTCATTTGTTTCTTTCTTTTTTTTTCTTTTTCTTTTTCTTTTTTTTTTTTTTTTTTTTTTGGTTTTTCCAGACAGGGTTTCTCTGTGTAGCCCTGGCTATCCTGGAATTCACTTTGTAGACCAGGCTGGCCTCGAACTCAGAGATCTTCTTGCCTCTGCCTCCCAAGTGCTGGGATTAAAGGTGTGCACCACCACCGTCCAGCTGAGTCATTTGTTTCAATGTGTGTATATTCAAATTTTGTAGCATTTTTTATATGTGTAGATTGTGTCTGTACCACCAATTTTAAAATATTTTATTGATCCCTCATTGTAGCAGGTTTATCTCTTGTCCTACCTTGCTCAGTTTGTGGGAATGCTTACCTCTTAATGGTATTTTCGGGTCTTTTGTTGAATTTGTTGATATGTTTGAGACAGAGCCTTCTGTAGCCCAGGCTATTTTTGAAATTTTGTCTTGTCTCCACCTCACAAATGCTGAGATTATATGCTTCATGCCACCATACCAGGCTTGTTTTAATTTTTTTTTTTTAAAGACAGTGTCTCACTGTGCAATTCTTGCTGTCCTGGGACTCAGTTACAGGTTAGGAATACCAGGAATTCTCTAGTTACAACTTTTTATATTTTAGTTATTACTACATTTATTCACACACACACACACACACACACACACACACACACACACACACACAGAGAGAATGCTTGTGCCTGGCTGATGTGTCTCCCCAGTCTTTGTTTTTGTTTTTGATGAAATTTCTTAACTTTTTCTCCAATAGTGTAAAGCAAGTGATTTGCAGTCTCCCCCAGTAACCTGTCTTTTAACTCACAGAACAAAACTTAGTTTGATGTGCATAGATTGTGAGTCGACCATTCTCATGTTAGTAGGATGAAGAATGGTTACCTGGCCTCAACCTGAAGATTTTCTCCTATACATTTTACATAGTCAGGGTGTAGTTTCTTCAGAAAAATCACTGTGGGGACTGTTCTATGTCTTAAACAGATGTTTATAAGCTCTGAGTTCTTTTCCTGTATCTGACAGTTTATAAATTTAGAACTGCTCTATATTTCTGAGATTGATAGTTTACTTAGATACAAATGTTCAGGTTATGGTTCTTTTCCTTGCCCAGTGCCTGTGCTGGGGTGCGGCTCTCACCCCTACACTGTCTTTTAGTTGTGAGTGCCTTTCGCTTGCCTTCTCCAGTCTGATAAGAATTTTCTTTTCTCTTCTCCTCTCCTCCTCCTCCTTCTCCTCCTTCTTCTTAAGTTTTGAATAGTTCCTGATTTGTTTCGTTTTGTCTGTTTTGCATACTATTGGTTTTCGCTCATATCCTGGCCACTTTCCTACTTGAACTCTTGTCTCTTTTTTTCTTCTTCTGATTCCTTGGGTGTAAGAGCTTGCTCACTGAGTCCTTCCTAGGTAAACAGACCCCAGATGTGACTCTCCCCTGCTGCACTGGGGTCATGCCATATATTCTGATTCATTTTCTTTTGTCCCCATGTGTCTGTCAATGTTTGTGATGCTTTTGCTTTGATCTGTGGGTGACTTAATTATGTGTTGTTTAATGACCATGCTAGCCCCCCCCCATTCCTTTATATTTCTGTTACTTTGTGGTTAGATTTTTGTCAGAAAACATCGAGGATTTCTTATCTTTGAAGAATATTTTAATAGTCGTACTAAAGAAAATTTAAAGGCACTGCTTTTTATAATGGTTGTTTTTTTCAAATAAACTAATGTCAAATATTTAACATCCTTGGGGGCTAAGCTCATATTTCCGACTTAGAAATGTGAGAGTGTTGAGCTCCTGGTCTGTACCGTGGTGAAATTGTCTTTCCCCTCTTTCCTATTGCTTATTTGATACCCCTCCCCAAGGCTTCCCAGCAAAGTGAGTTGCTTATTTGAAGCTCTGCTAAATGTCTTCAAGACCAAACTGAATCAACATCTCAGTTAATTTTGAAATCTTTATTATGAATTAAAAATAATCCAAGCCTGTCTCCTTAGCACAGAGACCTCATCCTAGGGAGGCTTAAGTATACCATCATGTCTGCTACAGTGACAGTGGTAGCTCACCACCACACCACTGAAGACATTCAGGTACAATTCTGTTTGCTTTGCATAAATATAAGCCTGCTGACTCTACCAGCACTCTCTTAGAGTTGTGCAATATTTTGTCAGGTATCCACTTCTATAGTTATATGTCTCTACAGGACTGGAGAAGTCTTATTCCAACTGCCACTTCCCCTTTCTGCTTCAAGCCATTCCCTACTTCCATATCAAATATTTACATGAAAAAAAAACCTCTATGAATCACCCAATGGTCTTTCTGTCCTCTATCAAATAAATTAAGGAGGAAACAAATACAAATAATAAATAAAAGATTTGTGTAGCAAATCCTAAACCCCATGTGCTCATATGCCAATATTGTCTCCTTAAACATGCTTAAAATTTGTTATAATTTTTGCACATATACAGCCTTATGGGGAAAAGGTGTTTTTCTTGATTCCAAATGATAAAAAAAAAAAAAGCTCAAATGTGTAGTTGGGACTATGTAGAATTTGTATTTCAGTTTTTATACCAATATCTCCACTTTCTACTTTCATCTGTTTTTCCTAAATAAATGTAATGTCCTCTGATAATTTAGAATCAGGCTCTTTAGTATTGAGTAACTCCTTTCTTTTTTTCTGTCTGTTCTTTGAGACAGGTCTCTGTTTAACCCTGCCTGTCTTGAAACTTTCTTTTGTAGAGGACTGTATCCTCAAACTCAGGCCCTCCCCGAGATCCACTTGCCTCTCTAACCCATGCTGACTTGTTTTGTTTTTTTAAAATTGTCCTTTTCAGGGGAGTTTTCAGGCTTTTTGATCTTTAGAATTTTTTCTTTTTCTTTTTTATTTTTTAAGACAGGTTTTCTCTGTGTAGCCCTGGCTGTCCTGAAACTCACTCTGTAAACCAGACTGGACTTGAACTCAGAAATCCGCCTGCCTCTGCCTCCCAAGTGCTGCTGGGATTAAAGGTATGTGCCACCACTGCCCAGCAATCTTAGACTTCTTATCCAAGCATCCTCTGCCTTCTGCTTGCCTCTCTCCTGCCTCACTCCTTCTCTCATGAAGTTTCCAGTTCAGCAATTAGCCATACCCCGCTTTTTACAATGAGTAGGAACAGAGACAATAGATTTTTTTTTTCAAAAGCTGGGTTGTTCTCATCATAATGTCTTCTGCTGTACTTCAAGAGCTCCTCTTACTTTTTAAGGGCTCCTTCTTCTGACTCAGTCTCTACCATACTGTCATGACATGTGCATGCTACCCCACCCCATCTCAGTCTTATTATCCTCGACCCCAGTGCTATTAATTTCTCTTATCAGGAAACCGGAGACTTTCCCAGAATTCTGCAGCCCAATCACACTACACACACTTGTAGGAGAGGAGCTGCTGGGCAGGCAGTGGCTAAGCATCTGCCACGGTCGGTGAAGCAGTGAAGGAGAACTTTCCAAGGCATGTCTGAAAATTAGGGAAAAGAGGGCATAAACATTTTTCTTTTTTTGGCTATCTGGTTATTTTTTTGGATTACTTTTAGAGTCTCATATGTTTTATGTGGTATGTATTTGTACATCATACATTAAGAAATACTTAGTTATATTTCTAGATAATAAGTAGTCTTCTGTGGGTGTTGGATTTAAGTGTGTCTCTAATGTAGTTTTCTGTAGTAATCATGTGTTCTCACTAACTTTTACTAAGTGAGTAACTTTTCTCACTGCTGTGATGAAACACCTGTTCAGAAGCAACTCAGAAAGGGTTTGTTTAGCCTAACAGTCGGCGGTGTGTGGAGACCGTTGTGGGAAAGTCAGGGCACAGGAGTGGGATGTGACTGGTCACAGTGCGACCTCAGAGGAATCAGAGACTGAGGATGGGTGCTTCACTCTTCTTCTCGTGTTTATAAATCTGGCCCTCAGACTGGTGCCACCCACATTCCCTATTGGTCTCCTTCCCCCAGTTAAACATCTCTGGAAATACCCTCCTAGACACAGCTTGTGGTGTATCCCATCATTTAGAGTCAGGATGTACCATTCTGCACCTTCACTACAAAGCATTTATTGCTGTTGAACGTGTTCATGTCGCTGGCCTCCTGTTCTAACTCATTGCAGGTCTTCCTGTCAAAGCTTTCTGAATTAAATGTGCGTGTGTGTGTGTGTGTGTGTGTGTGTGTGTGTGTGTGTGTGTGAATCTTCTAAACTACAGCCACCTCAAGTCCTGACTCTTTAATGTAGAGTTCTGAGGCCTTTTCTACTTCCAGTTCCTCAGCGATCATAATGAAGATGGTTTAACAGCCCACACCGTCTTCTACCTTCTGTCTTACTATTTTCTCTGTGTTTCTGCAGCACTTACACAATGTTTCTACACAAGCACTTGCACAATGTCTCTACACAAGCACTTACACAATGTCTCTACACAAGCACTTACACAATGTCTCTACACAAGCACTTACACAATGTCTCTACAGCGGGAAATGCTACTGTCTGGCCTGTTACACACAGAGCTCGCTAAGGTCAAGCTTGTTGACCTCAAATGTAAAGTACTTGTCCTCCCGGAAACATCCTTTTTCTGCTGAGTTTCTGTAGCATTCAGGGTGTTCTTTTGTAGTGTGGGGCTTGTGTGGTTTTGAGATAGGGGCTTACTCTGAAGGGGCTGCTGCCTCTTGTCAGTGCTGGAGTTCCAGGCGTGTATCACCATGCCTGATTCTTAACTGAGGATTGTGGTCCCGAGAACACAGTTTATCTCTTGCTCCGCACTGAGGATTGTGGTCCCGAGAACACAGTTTATCTCTTGCTCCGCACTGAGGATTGTGGTCCCGAGAACACAGTTTATCTCTTGCTCCGCACTGAGGATTGTGGTCCCGAGAACACAGTTTATCTCTTGCTCCGCAATGCTTCTTAGGCCCCGAGTTAGGAGGCATGCAGTGACGGTTTTAGAAATGTTGTTTCCTAAACCACCACCGACTCATAAGCTTTCTTCAGATATGGAACCAGAATCATCACTGTGAAAACAGGGGTCTCTAAGGAAATCCTTTAGGTTTTGAATCCATTTGTTAGATTTAAAAAGTTTTACTTTGAAGTAGTCATGCTGTGTAGGTCTGTGTGACCTTGAAACCACAGAAGTCCTCCTGCCTCAGTTCTTGAACGCCACATATACCAACTGTGTTGTGTATTGATACACAGGACATCTCTGGCCTGACCTTTCGTTTTGTTTTATTTGTTGAGACAAGCACTCATGTCTCCTGAGAATCATATCCGCAAACACCTCTCTTCGTTCTCGGCGACCTGTTTGATAGGCAGTTAGTGTTTAAGCAAGACTGAATTAGCAGCGTTGACTGCGTTATCTGCTCTACTTAGTAGAACACCCAGTAGGAGAATGTGCCATGTGACTGTGCACAGTGTGCACAGTGTGTAGGCCCAAAGTAGGTTCTAGCTGTCTTCCTTCTCCCCTGTCATTTGAGACGAGGGGCCCAACTGAGCTGGAGCTCACTGATTTGTTAGGTCAGCCTACCAGCAAGCTCCTGGGACCCACCCAGGCCCCTCCTCCCGACTGACTTATTATTTTAATGGTTCTGGTGCTCTGAACCCAGGCTTTCATATTTTTGTGGCAAGGCCGTTACTCAGAGCCATCTCCCCACCTTGGAACATGCGGTATCTATTTCACAAAGATCTCTGCTTCAGTTGCAGGAGACCATGGAGGTCCTAATTCCTGTCTCTCACTTTAAACAGCAGGAAATAGAACCCTCACTCCAGGTTTTATCTGATCCCCACATGGAATCCTAGTGACCTATAAAATATTTTATAAATTTGTCATCTATTCTTACACAAATCTGCTAAGGAGGCAGCCATTTCTTTTGTATTTCCATTTATGCCTGTCCTCAGGTACACCCGAGTGACTACAGCTGTTTTTGTCTCTTTCCTCCTTCCTAGGTTCAGGACATCTGCTTCAGCCATGATTGTCGTTGGGTGGTGGTCAGTACCCTCCGGGGTACTTCCCACGTTTTCCCCATCAACCCTTATGGTGGCCAGCCTTGTGTCCGCACACACATGTCACCACGAGTAGTGAATCGCATGAGCCGTTTCCAGAAAAGTGCTGGACTGGAAGAGATTGAACAAGAGCTGACATCTAAGCAAGGCGGGCCGCTGTAGTCCTGTTCCAGGCCTGTCCAGCAGCCCTTCTGGCTCCCCGCTGCATGGTAAACACCTTCTTCTCGTGCTGCTTCCCAATAGCCTCTTTATCGCCTGGGATCAGATGCAAATTTTTATTCTGTTTGTGCTGAGCATAGTTAAGAAATCAATATTTATTAAATCAGTTAATAAGTATGAACCACAACGATCATGGTGATCTTTTTCATGATATTTTAACTGCTTTACTTTTTCAGTATGTAAGGGATATTTGGTTTGAGATTGAGTCTGTTTTCATAACATTTGAAGTATGTATTCCAGAACATTCTTAGTGTATTGGCCTGGTACAGATGTCCAGTAAGAACTATTTGTTGTTCCAGTGGACTTTCCATCGTTTGTGTACTTGTACTTCAGGTTTATGTGAAGTTCTCTGGGATTCCTCCCATACGTTATAGCAGGACAAAATGCCATCATCCTGATCAGGCAGTGAAACATCACCAAAATCATTCCCTGTCCACTTCCTTAAAATACTAAACCACTATTCTGGCTTTTATGATATTCACTTACATTTGAAAAATACTTTTACTCCAGAACAGCCCTTAAATACATTCCAGTTGATGTAAATGGACTTTATGTTGTTGATGTGTTTTGTTTATGTAATGTCATTTTATAAGTTCTGTTCATGTTGGAAGATTGGCTGACTTTGAGTTTGTGCTTTCCACCTTAGACCCTGGGATTACAGACAATACCCTGCCCACTTCCTATTCTGAGAGTTGTTTTATGTGACTGACAGTTAACTCAGTTTTGAAGTGTTCTGAAGTGTTTGAGGCTAACCCTTTTGAAAGGTTCTGCTTCACCTGCTCACTCATTGCTTTGTGCAGACATGGTGCCATTGGCTGTTGGTTATTGTGCCTGACATTACTGATCACACTCCTGTCTTTTATGGTTTGGAAATTATTAATTCTGATGATGCAGTGAGCATTTTCTAATGTTTCTTGTTAAAAATGTATATTCATTTTGGATTGGAAATTCTCAGTCTTTCCATATGTGGAGCTTTTATGATGTTTTCTTCTTCGGTTGCATGTTTATAAGGTCTCACAAATACAACCCACAGTAGCCTGGAACACATATCCTCCTGCCTCACACCCCCCCACCCCCACCAGAGAGCTATATCATAGATGTAGTCCATCATATCCAGCCAAGGGGATCTGCACATAGTCATTGACCCCAATGTGGCTGTGCCATTTCATTCCTTCAGGAACACTTCACGTGTTGATACTTTCTGGAGAGTTGCATGGTGTCCTCAGTAGTGTCCAATTTTAAGACTGAGGTATTTTACATGGAGAGATTATGGTGACTACAATAAAGTAAAGTAAAATATCCTGTAAAGTAAAATATCATTTAAACTTGAACTTATTCTGTCAGCTGCTAACCCCATCTCTCAAACATTCTCCTCTGCAGCAGGGAGTCACTGATGCTTCAAGCAGTTTCTTACTATTTATTCATCACCCCAGCACCCCTTCCCTTGCTTTTTCTGTGCCTTATACTGGTCAGTTGCCCTTACATGCAACCTTTTCTCCTGGCAACACTGTGTGATGGCCTCTTGTAGCTCACCCTTACTGTTTTTTTGATTTCTCATTTTAGAGGGACAGAGCTCAATCAGAGCAGGGGTTGTTTCTCTTCATATTCTCTTTGTGTCTTCCATGTCAAAACAAAATGGGCGTTGTTGTTGGTTAGTTCTAAAAATGATGTATTTACAGTTTGTGTGGGTAAACAGTCTGATGCTGGTTAAAAACAATGTAAACCTTGGAGCAGGGAGGGATTCATCTTGAAATGAATCATGTCTTGGCTGAATTGTGTTGTTTGTCTGGGCTCTTTTTAGCAAAGTAAAGGAAACTGTTAAATAACAATTGATATAGGGTGTTTCCTTTTCGTTCTTTGGAGCCAATCCAGTTTAGGTTAGGATTATGTTACCTTTTTTTTTTTTAATTTTCCAGAGGATGTTTATTTGCTTGAAGTATATTCTTTATAACTCTCTTGTTTCCTATCTCATTGCCTGTGCTTTAGAAGAGATGATGCGTTCCCATGTTGAGATTCATGAGGAGGCATAGCAAGCTTTAGCTTTCACTATGAATATGGAAAGCACATGACGGTGACATGAGCAGTGGCCGGAGGCAAGTGCCACAGTCCCTTATCACTGTAAACCCTCATATCTGATAAGCCCGGAGGGTCTGCAGTTACTGAGTCTTCTCTTGCTGTTCATGCTTACCACTGCTTTGCAGTTACCTTTGACTTCAATGTGATTTCACGTATCACTATGACACCACGTTAAAACCTAACACGAGTGCACCAGAGCAGCATTTTTCCTTAATAATTATATTTATTTATAACTGATAATTATTATAGTCAGAGCACGCTGCCTTTTCTAGATTTGCAAATGGTCTGTCATTTAGAAATAGTGAATCTTTGACGACTTTTTCTTCTCTCACCCATTTCAGTTACCTCTATCCTTATTTCAAAGGAGCTAATGAAACCGTTCCCTTCATTAACCATATTATGATTTTCTAACTCTGGTGAAAATTGTGTCTCACTAAGCTGTTAGCCAGTTAGGGTGGAGAATGTTCCGAATCTGATTTCCATCACACCTTACCAAGGATTCTGCCCCACTTGGCATTCTGTCATGGGAAGCTCCCTCATTTTGTGTTTCCTTACCTGCAGTTGTCTCTACAGCTACGCTGCTTATCAAACTAGCCACCTAAAACTGCATTCCATAAGTACTGCTTAGTGCCATTGTAAGTCTCAGTATTGCTCTTTTTTGAATATAGGAATTAATTATTGACATGTTGGTATCTCTTATTGATGTTAAGGATGGCAGAATCTTTGTGTTTTCACCTGTTATCTTGGCCCCTTGTGTACTAGTTGGTAAAATGTGGAATCAATGAAGTTATTCCCAGAGAAACAGTATATTTTGATATTTTTCGAAATTATTCTTTAAGTTAACACAAACAGTTACATTATGGCATTTTCATTCATGTATTAAAAACCAGTTTCAATTTAAATAATACCTTGTCAAAGCGAAGAGATTTTTATTCATAGTAACATTGCTTTTCATTTGATGCATGTAAGATGGTCACTTATTCAGCCACTGTGAATTAATTATTATTATTTTTAATATGTGTTGAGGCTCTTCTGAGAGCAAGTAAATATGGTGAGCAAATCAAAATAAGTCTGTTTCCTTGCAGCTATTGACAAATTTAAAGAAGGGGAGGGAATACATGCTGTAGTATTGCTTACCTTTAATACTTGAACTCCGGAGTTAGAGACAGTGTATGTGGGTTCAAGGCCAATCAGGTATATATCCTGAGACCCTGTATCGAAGAGAATAGAAGAAGTTAGGAAATTTCTTGAAATAATTTCAACTTTAAGTTACCATTGTGTTTGTGGATGCCACTGTGGTGATATTGAGCAAAGACCTGATGGCTATGAGTGGACAGCAGAGCTTCTAAATCCTGAGCTGAGAATATGCCTTCTGTGCTCAGGGAACAGTAAGACAGCTGCTCTGCTCAAGCCCAGTAGCCCCCATATAGTGATGTATGTACTCAGTTGATGGGAACTCAGTGATGGGA
Source organism: Tokudaia tokunoshimensis (assembly GCA_036184795.1). NCBI lineage: Eukaryota > Metazoa > Chordata > Mammalia > Rodentia > Muridae > Tokudaia > Tokudaia tokunoshimensis. The sequence continues at coordinate 36,281,578 of BTHU01000010.1, read as the reverse complement.
TTTGGAGACATGAGTGATAGAAGACTGGTTTGGGTGCTCTGAGGGGAGATTTGTATGGAGGAGAGCACACTCTGAGAGTGGAGACAGGGTCTTTCTATCCTGTCTTTCTCTATCTCTTGGGAGACAGGGTCTCCTTTTGTAGCCACCGGTGGCATGCTGGGATGACAGACTTGTATCTGGACACTGGGTAAGATGTCCCATGTTCCTAGCTTGGTAGGAATTGCTGGGAATGGTGCATCTGCATGGGGATAGTGGTCGGAAGGAAGGTCTCAGTCGACAACACCTGCAGGATTGGAGCTTGGGAAGAGATGTCATCCAGAAGCTACTAGCAAATGACATGAAGTGGGAAACCATATATAGGCAGTAGCCGGGAGGAGGGTAGTGACTGTGCTAAGTTCGAGCATCTGGGTAAGTGAAGATTGGGGCTCACATTCAGTTTAGTGATAGAGAAAACTGGCGAGAACAGTTTGCTGGGGTGTAAGGAACTTGTCTGAGGGGATTTTAGTTAGAAGAGAAAATTGGCATAAGTATTGATTGTGTCACATTTTTATTTTATTTTTTTTTTATTTTCTAAGTTTTTTTATTTACATTGCAAATGATTTCCCCTTTCCCGTTTCCTCCCTCCCCGAAAGTCCCATAAGCCCCCTTCCCTCCCTCTTTTCCCCATTCAACCCCCTCTCGCTTCTCTGTCCTGGTATTCCCCTACATCCAGTCTTTCCAGGACCAGTGGTCTTTCCTTCCATCTTCTTGGAAATCTATTGATATGCCAATTGTGTCTAGGGTATTCCGAGATTCTGGGTTAATATCCCCTTATCAGTGACTGCATACCATGTGTGTTCTTTTGTGATTGGGTTACCTCACTAAGGATGATATTTTCCAGTTCTGACCATTTGCCTAGGAATTTCGTGAATTCATTGTTTTTAATTGCAGAGTAGTATTCCATTGTGTAGATATACCACATCTTCTGAATCCATTCCTCCGTTGAGGGACATCTGGGTTCTTTCCAGCTTCTGGCTATTATAAATAAGGCTGCTATGAACATAGTGGAGCATGTGTCCTTATTGCATGCAGGTAAAGCCTCTGGGTATATGCCCAGGAGTGGTATAGCAGAATCCTTCGGGAGTGGTGGCGCACGCCGGTAGGATTTGCTGAAGGAGGCAGAGGCAGGAGGATCACGAGTTCGAGGCCAGCCTGGGCTATACATTTTTATTCCTTCTTTTAGAATGTAATATAAACAGGGGCATGATAGTGAGAGGAATAGGGGCCACAGGAGACTTCATCAGTTTCCACAGATATAGGTGCTGACGATGGATGGTCGTTAGGGGAGCCGATGACCAAGACCAAGGTGGGACGCAGATTGTAGGTTCACCACTTACTTATGATGTGGCTTCACCTTCCAATTTTACTGTCTTTTTGTCTGTCTGTCCTGCTATACCTGGAGTTGCACGTCCTGCAGTTATACAGTTCTGCTTTTTTCTAAGAAAAGCTGTCGTCTCTGTTCTGTTTGCCGCATCAATTGCTCAGCACCTCCACCAGGCTTTTCCATTTATTTGTAATGCTGAGATCAAACCCAGGGCCTTTTGCCCTCCTGCTGAGGACTTTCATAGTCTCTATTACTGAGCTGTGTGTTGATAAGGTAATAGAGGACCTAGGGTTAGACTTCCTCATGATGTCTGGGCTGTAATCTTAGACAAATTGCTCCCTCTGTCTACTTAGACCTGCTTTTCTACCTATGAAGCAGGGGTAATAATATGCCCAGGCTTGCAGGGTGACCATTAGAATTGTAGCATTTAGCATAGTGCTTAGCGCATGTGGATGAACTGCTGCTCATTGGCAGTGTGCAGGATTGACTCATTTCCCATGTTTTAAAAAAACTGTTCAGTTTTATCAGAGATATTTTCCAGGTAAATCTTCAATTGTATCAGAAAATGTTTATAATTCCACTTTCAATCAACTTAGAAATATTTTTATGCCTACCATTTTATCTGTATAATTTTCCATGATGATCTTCAATTTTAATGTTTTTCTATATATTTTTCCACTTTGTCAGAAATATTTTCCTTGTAGAGATTCAATTTTATCAGAAAATGTTTATAATTCCACTTTCAATCAACTTAGAAATATTTTTATGCCTACCATTTTATCTGTAATTTTCCATGATAATCTTCAATTTTAATGTTATTTTAAAATTTTCTACAATTTTATTAGAAATATTTCCCATGTAAATCTTCAGTTCTATCATAAAATGTTTCTGCTTCCTTTTTCAATTAATTTAGTAACGTTTTTTTTTTTTTTTTTTTTTTTTTTTTTTTTTGTTTAATTTAATTTTATTTTATTTTTTTAATTTACATTCCAAATCACTTCCCCTTTCCCGTTTCCTCCCTCCCCGAAAGTCCCATAAGCCCCCTTCCCTCCCTCTTTTCTCCGTTCAACCCCCTCTCATTACTCTGTCCTGGCGTTCCCCTACATCCAGTCTTTCCAGGACCAGGGGTCTCTCCTTCCATCTTTTTAGAAATCTATTGATATGCTGATTGTGTCTAGGGTATTCTGAGATTCTGGGTCAATATCCCCTTATCAGTGACTTCATACCATGTGTGATCTTTTGTGATTGGGTTACCTCACTAAGGATGATATTTTCAAGTTCTGACCATTTGCCTAGGAATTTCGTGAATTCATTGTTTTTAATTGCAGAGTAGTATTCCATTGTGTAAATATACCACATCTTCTGAATCCATTCCTCCGTTGAGGGACATCTGGGTTCTTTCCAGCTTCTGGCTATTATAAATAAGGCTGCTATGAATATAGTGGAGCATGTGTCCTTATTGCATGCAGGTAAAGTCTCTGGGTATATGCCCAGGAGTGGTATAGCCGGATCCTCCGGAAGTGTCATGCCCAGTTTTCTGAGGAGCCGCCAGACTGCTTTCCAGAGTGGTTGTACCAGCCTGCAATTCCACCAGCAGTGGAGGAGTGTTCCTCTTTCTCCACATCCTCGCCAACAACTGCTGTCTCCTGTGTTTTTGATCTTAGCCATCCTGACTGGTGTGAGATGGAATCTCAGGGTTGTTTTGATTTGCATTTCCCTAATGACTAAGGATGATGAACATCTCTTTAGGTGCTTCTCAGCCATTAGATATTCTTCAGGTGAGAACTCTTTGTGGAGCTCTGTACCCCATTTTTTAATAGGGTTACTTGCCTCTCTGGAGTTTAACTTCTTGAGTTCTTTGTATATCTTGGATATTAGCCCTCTGTCGGATGTAAGGTTGGTAAAGATCATTTCCCAGTTAGTTGGTTGCCGCTTTGTCTTTTTGACGGTGTCTTTTGCCTTGCAAAAACTTTGTAATTTAATGAGGTCCCATTTGTCTATTCTTGATCTTAGAGTATAAGCTATTGGAGTTCTGTTCAGGAAATTCTCCCCTGTGCCCATATGTTCAAGGTTCTTCCCTAGTTTCCCTTCTATTAGTTTCAGTGTGTCTGGTTTTATGTGGAGATCTTTGATCCACTTAGAATTGAGCTTAGTGCAAGGAGATAAGGATGGGTCAATTTGCATTCTTCTGCATGTTGACCTCCAGCTGAGCCAGCACCATTTGTTGAAAAGGCTATCTTTTTTCCACTGGATGGTTTTAGCTCCTTTGTCAAAGATCAAGTGACCATAGGAGTGTGGATTCATTTCTGGGTCTTCAATTCTGTTCCATTGATCTACATGTCTGTTACTGTACCAATACCATGCAGTTTTTAACACTATTGCTCTGTAGTACAGCTTGAGGTCCGGGATACTGATTCCCCCAGAGGTTCTTTTACTCTTGAGAATAGTTTTAGCTATTCTGGGTTTTCTGTTATTCCAGATGAATTTTTGAATTGCTCTTTCTAACTCTATGAAGAATTGAGTTGGGATTTTGATGGGGATTGCATTGAATCTGTGTATTACTTTTGGTAAGATGCTCATTTTTACTATATTAATCCTGCCAATCCATGAGCATGGCAGATTTTTCCATCTTCCGAGGTCTTCTTCAATTTCTTTCTTCAGAGACTTGAAGTTCTTGTCATACAGATCTTTCACTTGTTTGGTTAGCGTCACGCCAAGATACTTAATATGGTTTGTGGCTATCGTAAAGGGTATTATTTCTCTTACTTCTTTCTCAGCCTGCTTATCCTTTGAGTATAGGAAGGCTTCTGACTTGCTTGAGTTGATTTTATATCCGGCCACTTTGCTGAAGTCGTTTATCAGCTGTAGGAGTTCTCTGGTGGAGTTCTTTGGGTCGCTTATGTATACTATCATATCGTCTGCAAATAGTGATAGTTTGACTTCTTCCTTTCCAATTTGTATCCCTTTGACCTCTTTTTCTTGTCTAATTGCTCTAGCTAGAACTTCAAGTACTATATTGAAAAGATATGGAGAGAGAGGGCAGCCTTGTCTAGTCCCTGATTTTAGTGGGATTGCTTCAAGTTTCTCTCCGTTTAGATTGATGCTGGCTACTGGTTTGCTGTAAATTGCTTTTACTATGTTTAGATATGGGCCTTGAATTCCTGATCTTTCCAAGACCTTTAGCATGAAAGGATGCTGAATTTTGTCAAATGCTTTCTCAGCATCTAATGAGATGACCATGTGGTTTTTTTCTTTGAGATTGTTTATGTAGTGGATTACATTGATGGATTTCCTTATATTGAACCATCCCTGCATCCCTGGGATGAAGCCTACTTGATCGTGGTGAATGATCGTTTTGATGTGTTCTTGGATTCGGTTGGCAAGAATTTTATTGAGTATTTTTGCATCGATATTCATAAGAGAGATTGGCCTGAGATTCTCTTTCTTTGTCGGATCTTTGTGTGCTTTTGGTATTAGTGTAATTGTGGCTTCATAGAACGAGTTGGGTAGTGTTCCTTCTGTTTCTATTTTGTGGAACAGTTTGAAGAGTATTGGTGTTAGGTCTTCTTTGAAGGTCTGATAGAATTCTGCACTAAAACCATCTGGACCTGTGCTTTTTTTGGTTGGAAGACTTCCAATGACAACTTCTATTTCTTCAGGGCTTATAGGACGGTTTAGATGGTCTATTTGATCCTGATTTAATTTTGGTACTTGGTATCTGTCAAGGAAATTGTCCATTTCCTCAAGATTTTCTAGTTGTGTTGAATACAGGTTTTTGTAGTAGGATCTGATGATTTTTTGAATTTCCTCAGTTTCTGTTGTTATCTCTCCCTTTTCGTTTCTGATTTTATTAATTTGGATACTATCTCTGTGCCCTCTGGTTAGTCTGGCTAAGGGCTTATCTATCTTGTTGATTTTCTCAAAGAACCAACTCCTCGTTTTGTTGATTCTTTGTATGGTTTTATTTGTTTCTACTTGATTGATTTCAGCCCTGAGTTTGATGATTTCCTGCCTTCTACTCCTCTTTGGTGTATTTGCTTCTTTTTGTTCCAGGGCTTTCAGGTGTGCCATTAAGCTGTTAGTGTATGCTGTCTCCCGTTTCTTTTTGGCGGCACTCAGGGCTATGAATTTTCCTCTTAGCACTGCTTTCATTGTGTCCCATAAGTTAGGGTATGTTGTGCCTTCATTTTCATTAACTTTCAAAAAGTCTTTGATTTCTTTCTTTATTTCCACCTTGACCAAGTTATCATTGAGTAGAGCATTGTTCAGCCTCCATGTGTACGTGGGTTTTCTTTTGTTTTTGTTGCCATTGAAGACCACCCTTATTCCATAGTGATCTGATAGGAGGCATGGGATTATTTCTATCTTCTTGTATCTGTTGAGGTCTGATTTGTGACCAATTATATGGTCAATTTTGGAGAAGGTACCATGAGGAGCTGAGAAGAAGGTGTATTCTTTAGCTCTAGGATGAAATGTTCTATATATATCAGTTAGTTCCATTTGGTCCAAGGCTTCAATTAGATTCACTGTGTCCCTGTTTAGTTTCTGCTTTCCTGAACGATCCATTTCAGAGAGCGGGGTGTTGAAGTCACCCACTATTATTGTGTGCGGTGCGATGTGTGCTTTGAGTTTTAGTAAAGTTTCTTTTACGAATGAGGGTGCCCTTGCATTTGGAGCATAGATATTCAGGATTGAGAGTTCTTGATGGTGGATTTTTCCCTTGATCAGTATGTAGTGTCCTTCTGTGTCTTTTTTGATGACTTTGGGTTGAAAATCAATTTTATCCGATATTAGGATGGCTACTCCACCTCGTTTCTTGGGGCCATTTGCTTGTAAAATTGTTTTCCAGCCTTTTACTCTGAGGTAGTGTTTGTCTTTGACACTGAGGTGCGTTTCCTGCATGCAGCAAAAAGCTGGGTCCTGTTTACGTATCCAGTCTGCTAGTCTATGTCTTTTAATTGGGGAATTGAGACCATTGATATTAAGAGAGATTAAGGCATAGTGATTATTGCCATCTGCCATTCTTGACGCTATCTTTATGTTTGAGTGGTTATCTACTTTTGGGTTTGATTCAAAAAGGTTATTATCTCATTTTTTCCAGGGTGTTGTTTCTCTCCCTGTATTGGAGGTTTCCACCTATTATCCGTTGCAGGGCTGGATTTGTGGAAAGATATTGTGAAAATTTGGTTTTATCATGGAATATCTTGGTCTCTCCATCTATGGTGATTGAGAGTTTTGCTGGGTATAGTAGTCTAGGCTGGCATTTGTGCTGTCTTAGTGTCTGCATGAGATCTGCCCAGGATCTTCTGGCTTTCATAGTCTCTGGTGAGAAGTCTGATGTGATTCGGATAGGTCTTCCTTTGTATGTTACTTGGCCCTTTTCTCTTACTGCATTTAGTATTCTTTCTTTGTTTAGAACATTCGGTGTTTTGATTATTATGTGACGGGAGGTATTTCTGTTCTGGTCCAGTCTGTTTGGAGTTCTGTAGGCTTCTTGTATGTTCATCGGCATCTCTCTCTTTAAGTTAGGGAAGTTTTCCTCCATAATTTTGTTGAAGATGTTTACTGGCCCTTTAAGTTGCAAATCTTCACTCTCATCTATACCTATAATCCTTAGGTTTGGTCTTCTCATTGTGTCCTGGATTTCCTGGATGTTTTGGGTTACGCGTTTTTTGCATTTTGCATTTTCTTTGACTGTTGAGTCGATGCTTTCTATGGAATCTTCAGCACCTGAGATTCTTTCTTCCATCTCTTGTATTCTATTGTTGATGTTTGCATCTATGACTCCTGATTTCTTCCCAAGGTTTTCTATCTCCAAAGTTGTCTCCCTTTGTGATTTCTTAGTTGTTTCTACTTCCTTTTTTAGTTCCTGGATGGATTTGCTGAGATCCTTCACTTGTTTGTTTGTATTTTCCTGTATTTCTTTAAGGTAATTTTGCATTACCTCTTTCAGGATTTCTTCCTGATGACCCACGTTCTCCTGCATTTCTCTGAGCGATTTTTGTGTTTCCTCCTCATGGGATTCCATCTGTTGATCCATCGTCTCCTGCATTTCTTTAAGCAGTTCTCGTGTTTCCTTTGTAAGGGCATCTAACCGTTGATTCATTTCTTTAAGCAATTTTTGTGTTGCCTCCTTATGGGCATCCGTCTGTTGACCCATATTCTTCTGCATTTCTTTATGCAAATTTTGTGATTCCTTTGTGAGTGCATCTACCCGTTGATTCATCTCGTTAAGCGATTTTTGTGTTGTCTCCTTGTGCGCCTCCATCTTTTGATCCATGTTCTCCCGCATTTCTCTAAGCGATTTTTGTGTTTCCTTTGTAAGGGCTTCTAACCGTTGATTCATGGTCTCCTGTAACTCTTTATGAGATTTATTTGTGTCCTTCTTGTGATCCTCTAATAGCATCATGAGAAGTGATTTTAAATCCAGATCTTGTCTTTCGGGTGTGGTGGGGTATCCAGGACTTGCTGCTGTTGGAGAGTTGGGTTCGGATGGTCCTACATTACTTTGATTACTGTTAGTAACATTCCTACGTTTGCCTTTTGCCATCTGGATACCTCTGGTGTTAGTTGGTCCTGCTGCCACTGGCTGTTGGTTGGACCTCCTGTGAGCCTGCAAAGCTATTTCTGCCCCCCCCTGGATTACCAGGATTCCCCTGGCACCGATTTCTGGGGCCTGCCTGCTCCTGAGTGACTTTGGAGCCCTAATGTGCTTTGCCCCAAGTGATCTTATATTGGGGAGGCCTTGCACATCTAAAGGCTCAGCCTAGTGGATTCCTGGAGCAGAGGTCGCCAAAGGGAGGCTGGCAGGCTCCTGCCCTGTGCAGGGGTGTGTGATCTCTCCTGGGGGGGGGAGGGGGCGTCCCTCTGCCAGGCAGAAGTCCCACAGCAGATCTGGCGCGCTGGTCACTGCAGATCAGCCCAGCACCTGGGAGCAGGTTACACACAAGCTGCCTGAACCCGAAGCGATATTATGCCTGTCTGTCTCTGAGCCTGGTGGTCCCAACTACCTGGTCACTGGAGCAAAGATGGCGGAGGGCACTCTCCGTGGCGCTGCTCACCCTGTGGTCACGATGGCCCGCCGATCTGGCACCCAGACGACCACAGCGCCAACCCGCCCTCGGGCACAGAAGGAAGCCCCAACAGGCCGTGTCCCAAGTGATGTTATATTGGGGGGAGAGCCTGGGTACCGGTCTCTCCAGCGCAGTCCGCGGGAACAGAGGTCGCGGAAGGGAAGCTGGCGGGCTCCCTCCCTGCGCAGGGTCCCTCCACCAGGCAGAAGGTCCCACCGCGGAACTGGCGCGCTGGTTACTGCAGATCAGCCCAGCACCTGGGAGCAGGTTACACCCAAGCTGCCTGAAACTGAAGCGATATTATGCCTGTCTGTCTCTGAGCCTGGCGGTCCCAACTACCTGGTCACTGGAGCAAAGATGGCGGAGGGCAGTCTCCGTGGCGCCGCTCACCCTGTGGTCACGATGGCCCGCCGATCTGGCGCCCAGACGACTACAGCGCCAACCCGCCCTCGGGCACAGACGGAAGCCCCAACAGGCCGTGTCCCAAGTGATGTTATATCGGGGGGAGAGCCTGGGTACCGGTCTCTCCAGCGCAGTCCGCGGGAACAGAGGTCGCGGAAGGGAAGCTGGCGGGCTCCCTCCCTGCGCGGGGTCCCTCCAGCAGGCAGAAGGTCCCACCGCGGAACTGGCGCGCTGGTTACTGCAGATCAGCCCAGCACCTGGGAGCAGGTTACACCCAAGCTGCCTGAAACCGAAGCGATATTATGCCTGTCTGTCTCTGAGCCTGGCGGTCCCAACTACCTGGTCACTGGAGCAAAGATGGCGGAGGGCAGTCTCCGTGGCGCCGCTCACCCTGTGGTCACGATGGCCCGCCGATCTGGCGCCCAGACGACTACAGCGCCAACCCGCCCTCGGGCACAGACGGAAGCCCCAACAGGCCGTGTCCCAAGTGATGTTATATCGGGGGGAGAGCCTGGGTACCGGTCTCTCCAGCGCAGTCCGCGGGAACAGAGGTCGCGGAAGGGAAGCTGGCGGGCTCCCTCCCTGCGCGGGGTCCCTCCAGCAGGCAGAAGGTCCCACCGCGGAACTGGCGCGCTGGTTACTGCAGATCAGCCCAGCACCTGGGAGCAGGTTACACCCAAGCTGCCTGAAACCGAAGCGATATTATGCCTGTCTGTCTCTGAGCCTGGCGGTCCCAACTACCTGGTCACTGGAGCAAAGATGGCGGAGGGCCTTAGTAACGTTTTTTATGTCTACCATTTTACTCTTTAATTTTCCATGAAAATTTGTCAATCTTAATGTGTTTTTCTATATGCTTCTTCAATTTTGTCAGAAACATTTTCCATGTAAATCTTTAATTTTATCATAAAATGTTTTGCTTCCTTTTTCATTAAAAAATAATAATAATAAACAGTGTAAGTAAGCAATTCAGTGAGTATTATTGAATGAAATAAAAATTTGAACTTATTTTGTTGAGGCTTTTAATTGCTTTCAATATTGACATTAGCTTGTGACTATTTCTGAAGTGGGAGATGATACAAATCCACAAGTAAAAGTGGCACTAATCATGGTTCCACGCGTGAGCTTGCATAATTGATAGATGTGCACACCTTCTGCTGTTTACATTTTTCTTTAGGTGCATATGTGTGTGCATGTGTACGTGTGTACATGTGTGTTCCTGACAATCTTTGGGAGTTTCCTGTCTTCCCTTCACCATGTGGGCCCTAGGGATTGACCTCAAGTGAGGAGTCAGACTTGGCAGCACTGGCCTGGCTTACTTTTGCCATTTCTTTATTTTATAAAATAGGTTTTCCTTTTCGGTTTAAGCATATAGTGTCTGCCCTGTCATGAGGCTTTTAAGGAATTATTGACCTCCCTTTGTCCCTCCTTTTTTCCCTCCCTCTGTTCTTCCTAGATCTCATTGTGCCCAACCCAGGCTGGCCTCACTATGTAGTTATATGTAACTATATGGCTCATTACATAGCCAAGGCTACCCTTTATTACTGATCCCCCTTCCTGCCTCCACCTCCCAAGGTTTGAATATGTCCCTCTAACCCAGCTTCTTTCTGACTTGGACTGGGGAAGGAGTTGTGCTAGGCCTGCAGCATCTGACACCTGAATTCCAGACTCTGCTCTCTTTCAACCTGAGATTTGAGGACTTTGAATGAAGCCTTTCATTTCTTGGACCCAGAACTGCTATGTTTCAGCAAAAGGCTTACAAGTCCAGCAGTATTCTTTCTTTTTAGCATCTGTGTGTACAGCATTCCTGTCTTACTACTTGGAGACTGTTTATAGCTTTCATTTGATGGTTTATTGTAGTTATTTACTTTGGTTGATAGGGAGTTTTCTTGATACAGACCGCATCACATAGTAAATATGAAGCAGCCACGCAGCTCCGCCTCACATAGCTTCACCTCCTTGGGAGAGTCAGCACCAGTGTGCCGTGTCCTGACTGTTCCTCCTAGTCACTGTTTACTTGTGGAGTGGAGTTTCCATAAGTGTTTTAATTTTTGCCAAGAAAAATCAATCATGTGCACTGAAGTTCTGCTTTAAATTTCATGCCTCATCTGACACAGAGTATATAAATGGTGCAGACACGTCATGTGGGAGAGCCCTCCTTGGGTCGCTTAGCACCTGGGGTTTGCTCACTCCTTGTAGCCTGTTGCCTGAGGTCAATGCAGCCTTGCTTCTAATCTGTTGTTTTAAAAACCTAATGTTTTCCTGGATCCTGAGGCATCCTCTGAAAATGTTGGCATAACACTATGCTCAAGTTGACATTTACGATACACCAACACTATCCACATTTTAAATATTTTTATGTCATTTTCTGTCATTGTGCAGAGATAGCAGATGAGTTCTTTATGCAAATGTTTAGAAAAGGGTGGCCTCACAGAGCAAGATGTCTAATTTTAAAACCACATAGGAAGCCAAGATGTGGTGACACAAGCCTATGATTAAGTACTCTGGAGGCTGAGGCAGGAGGATTGTCATGAATTTGGGACCAGCCTATGCTGATATGCGATATCCCATCTCAAATTATTTTTTTAAATCACTAATTGAAAAACTATCAAAGAAAGATAGCAGCTGTAGTAGCTCATAATCTTTATAGCAGTTTGCAGTTCACTGAAGTATTAAGAGGGACATATAGTGCCTAAGGAGATGGGTCAGTGTGTAGTTTTGCTACATACATGCAAGTTTATGCTGCAGGAGCCGTCTCTAGTTCCAGCACTTGGGAGGAGTAGTTAAGAGGATCCCTGGAGCAAACTGGCTTGGTAGCCAGTCTTGGGTCTGCAAAGCTCCGGGTTCTATAAGAGACCCTGGGTCAGGGAACAATAGAACAAGAAACACGTCATGGGACTTCTGCATACACACACATAAGCAGGCACTCACTCACACTAGCCAAATGGAGGTGTCCATAGTCCCATGTGTGAGAGAAGTAAGGTAAGCTATGAAAACCCTCAGAAGCCTGGTACAGTGTGTACAGTGTACAGTGCTGTACCCACTAAAATGTTTTAAAAATAAAATTAAACCCAATTTAAATACTGTAATAAAAGCATAAAATAAATACCAATTTAATGTAATTAGCACTTGATGCAAATGCAGTCTTTCATTTTGCTTTTTCTGCTTGTAAATACAAATTTGCATTTGCAAGTCATGAACAGTTTAGGTTTATCATTTAATTGTTAATGAGACATGCCTCTAGAGGGCAGTGTGCTCTCAGCTTTCCTGTTAATGTAATCAAGGCTTGAACCTGGGTACCCTGGGAGCAGATGCCATGACATCTCTTTGTTTTATTGTTTTTCTGTGGTTTATTCTCCAAATTCTTCACAAGGAATTGGACTATGCATTACTATCAACTTACAGTGCTTTTGAGTACTTTGTGTAGATGTTCAGTTCCTATGTGTGACTCCTGACTGCTGAGTATAGAAACATTTTAGTTGTGTTACATTTCCGTAAGTGCTATCAGTGTGGTCCCAGCCCTCCTGCCCTGGAGCATGTGTGCCCTGCTTTTTTGTAAACCAGCAGTTGTCTGGATGCCATGATTCAGGCACTGTTAGAATTGTTTACTCATCTCTCAGTTCTTACCGTTGATTGGCCCTGTCCTTCTCTTGCTGCACCGTCCATTCCCCAGTGGCCTCTGCTTTCCACGCCTCGTAATTTCTTCTCTACCGTTTTCCTGTATGCCCCTTTCTAGAAATCCTGTGAGATGAATCTTGGATCTCCTGTTTTGGGCCTGTAGCTCCTGTTTCTGCTTTGTACGTTTGTATTTGTGAGGCATTCCCCATTGCCACCTTCCTGTATCCTATTGCATTCTTTTTCCCACAATGTGTTCTAACAGACACTTTTCTTTGAACATTTCTCTTGTCATCAAGTTTTTTTCTTATGTAATGTATTTTCTATTGTTTAATGGTTTTTACAGGTTTTTTATTTCCTTTGTTTTTTAACTGTTATCTCCATTGTTTAATTTTTCTTCTTTGTCATTATTGTTTTAATCATTCTTTCTAAGTCCTGACTGACATTGTACTCAGACTAGATAAATTTTGAAGTACTGGCTCCTAGACCCCATTGCAGTGATTAAAACAAAGTACTCACTTCAGTGTCCTGGAATCCTTGACCACTACATAACAATTACTGTTTCAGTCTTTAGTTTTATTACTTACTAATTTGCTTTTATTTCGTTATTTAATTTTCTTTATTGCTGAGCCTTCTCTCCAGCCCCCCCCCCCCCACTCAGGTGTTATGAGTTCGATTTGATCCTCCAGAGTTCCTGTGTGCAACTTCTATTACCTACATGTTGACTCACAATTGTCAGTAACTTCAGTCCCCAGGAATTTGATGTCATTGCAGGTGGTGCACATACATGCACACATACAAACACCCGTACATGTGAAGGAAAAGTCAATACAGAACGATTAATTATTTTCCCTCTAAAGGAATCAGTCTGTCTTCCATTTCAGGCACAAAAACAGGATTAAGATTATGAATTCTGAAGCTGGAGGTGAAATATTTCAGTGTTTAGATTAAAAAAAGATTTGGAGAAACTATTATTTCCTTTTCTATGAGTAAGTAGGAATTCTGTTCTACTTCTGCTGCTCTAAAGATATTTCTGGGACTCACAGTGGCAGACATTTTAGTTGTTTATGTGAAAGACAAAGTGTTATATAGATAACTCATCACAGAGGATACTAGGAAGGTTGTTCTTTTTGTACTCATGAGAAAGGAACTTGGAAACAGTGTGTCCAGTATTTGGTCTTGAAGAAAGTAGAGAAGGCAATGAGAGTAAACTTCTCAGGACAGAGGCCTATTAGTGCTGTTAATTACTAAGACACCCAAGTGACCAAGCTAAGGTTGGTGTAGAAGGCAGAGTAGTATTGAGGCTTAATTATCTGAACAGGAATTGTTTTACAAAATGGTTAAATATGAACTACAAGAGAAAAAGAAGAGCAGGGTTACAGTGTGCCAGGGTTGTGTACACTGAGACGTGGGAGGTAGGATGACTCCCTGCGTTCCATGGTGGGTGGCGACGAGGAAAGGAAGGGGATTTCAGGTTCATTGGAAGAGCTGCTCACTTTGGCTCCAGTGTTTGTGCAGGTGAGAATTTTTCAAGCCACAATGAGGCACCAGAGAGAAGTATTTCAGAGTGGACAGAGGAGTCCTGTGGGCATGACTCCTCCTGGTGACTGCAGAGGAGACCAGCTTTTCATGTTCAGTGTCAAGATCTATCCTGGGTAGCAAATGATTTACAGTTGCTCACTCTAGCGTCGACATGGCACAGGATGAAATGGGTTCACCTTTTATAAAAATCATAGATGTGGATCAGGTGTTATATAGATAAATAAATATGGTATTCATGTAGTCATCCAGGACCTCAAACTTGAGAATCTCAGGGAGACTAGCAGTGCTTCTAGTGCTCAAGGATATTCTATAGAAAGGGCTTTAATGTTTAGAGGTTAATTCATGAATACACTTTTGCAAACTTGCAGCTAGCCATCTAGATCTTGATTTAATTCTAATATTGATAAAATGTGCTAAATTTATATCATTTATTTTATTGCTAGCAGTTCAATTTCAGGAATTGTTGGTTATTTAGGGAGCTAATATTGAGCATTAGTTCCCTGTTCGTTTGTTTTTTTCTTTTTCTTAACTGGTGTATGTGAGCACCTGTTTTCAAGCTGGAAATGAAGATACATTTGAGTACAGACGGGTTTATCTTCCTTTTGTCAGAAACTGCTGATGTGGCCCGTTTGCACCACACTCCAGTCTCTGTATGCCCTGGAGATCTGGTGCTCTTTCCCATCTGAAGGAAATGCATCTTTGACACTTCTCATGACCTGAGTCATGATGCTGAAATAGAGCCAGAAAATATTCTTAACAGTCATGGGTAATAAGCAGGAAGGCTTCCGTTAGCAGTGGGGGAGGGTGGAGGGCCAGAGAGCAGTGCCTGGGGGTGTGCGGCGAAGAAAGGCTACCATTTTAATTGTTAATCTTTAAGTTTTTATTATTAAGAAAGTTGATTACATTTTGTAGTTATATTTGTTATTCAACATAATATGTATTTACTATTTTAAAAATTATTTTTAAGGAAGAGTCTTGTAGCCCAGGCTGTCCTTAAAATTTCTGTGTAGCCAAGGGTGACCTCAATCTTTGAACCACCAGCCTCCCCCTGCTAAGTACCAGGATTACAAGTGTTGTCACCATGTAAAACTTTCAATTTTAATATGTAATTGCCCCTCAGAAGGAATGGTTAAAAAAGTTCGTATTGTTCATCTTAGTTTTCCATGTGTTACTTAGTACTCTTTTTTATAGGGTTTTATGCTGGTTCTTCTCTGCAGTCTCTGAACCTGGGTAACAGAGAAAGGACGGTTTCCATGAATTCAAGGTCACATTGAGAGAATGTTCAAACCAACTTGTTAACTACGTAAAGAAAAAGAAGGCATACTTTATTGATTGCTGTTAATCCAGTGCACAGTGTGGTTGTTTGTTTGTTTTTGTTTCTAAATGAATTCCTGACACATGTGTACCAGTGTGAATGAAGTAGTGTTTGGTAAATCAGTTGTGAGATAGTGCTGAGCAGTAGGCGCCCAGGCTGCTGGGGTGGGACGCTGCGCTGCGCTGGTCTGCTCTCAGGATGTCAGGCTCTGAGGTTTTGAGATACGCAGTTTTCCCCTTTGAGTTGAGCTTGCTTGAGAGCAGAGTTCAGTGTTCCATGGTGCTCTTTTGGTTCTTTCAGGATGGATTATTGCTGTGTAGCCCTGGCTGGCCCGGTACTGGCTATCTGCTTCAATTTTAAGGCAGTTCTTCCTTAGCCTCTCAAGTGAGGGGTGATATGTTGGAACTACAACTTGGGGCAGGAATTTGAATCTTAGGGGAAAAGGCTCAGAATCTTTTCTCTTTGTTTTATATTTATCTGAAGAATGTGTATTGTGTTTAGAGGACGTTTAGTCAATCTCTGTCTCACTTTTCCCATCAATATCCATATAAATATTGGCCATTTTCTGGCTTTTCAATGAACTCTGTTGAATGAGCCCCATAGTCTAATGTAAATGTTAAAAAATGAGTTAGAGCTATTAAAGCTTATCAAGAATTAAAAACACTGGATCCTAATACAGTCCTTTGCTCCTACAATGTAGGAGTGCTCTGAGATAATAAACTGATGTCGTGAACGAATGTCCCACAGTTTTCATTCATTTGGTTTTAACTTGTTTTGATTGTGTGATCATGAATAGATCATTTCTTAAATGTTTTTCATTAATGTTAAAATGTTGTTCATTTTTTTATAAAATTCAGTAGACTTTCTCCCATTTTCTCTTCTGTGCTCTTTTCTCCCTCTCTGTACTCGAGCCGTTCAGCCATCCCACCCTTGGCACAGCTCCCTGGCAGCCTTATTTCTCCCCACCCCTCACTCCTCATTCTAGCCACTAACTGCCCTTTTGGAGTAAATTATACTTACTGTTCATACAAGCTTTGTAATAGTGACTTTCTTTTTAAATTTTACTCATATATCAGGCTCCTAAGTCCAACATTCATTTTAGCTTCCAGGAAGTGCTTTCATTTACACGTTAAAATAGCAGGCAGTACTTTAAGAGTAAGGAACAGGTGAGGATATTCTGAGAATCAGGAAAGAACAGCTAGAGAATTATCTCTTGACCTATTGACACAAGTATAATGTGTTATGTATAAATATATGTTCAAAACAATCATGTGATGGTATAATACCAGTTCTCTTGGAAGTGTAATTTTAATTTTCTTTGATACTGGAGAACCCCAGATGGTGAGTTCTGGACCATTCTGTGTACAGTAGCAGAATATAATTAATAACTGTCTCCACCTGAATAACATGGATTGTTTTTCTCCTAAGTACCTGTAGTCATTACTATGGTACCAGGAAGCTTTCTTAAGAAAAAGCAACAAATGTTTTTGCTAGATTTCTTAAAATGTTGCAATGTTTTGTCATTTGCTGCCTTAGCAAGAAGCAGCAATCACTGCGATAGATCTTCCTTGGATAGTTTGCCTTTGTTTAAGTCCACACAGTTGTTTGGAAAAGCCTGTCCAGCCTCCATGTCCAGAGCTAATTTTCTTCCTTTCCAACTCCTGCTGAGCTCCCTGGCCTGTGCAGCCTGGTCTGTGGGTCAGAAGGCACTGTCTCACACCAGGACGCTGCCGTTTCCTCTTCCTACTGAGTAGATGGCAGAATATACTGGAACATACCTGAGAAAAGGTCAGAAAGGAGGCTGAAAGTCCAGGAACTGCAGCTGGGAAGTTTGTCCTCCTCATCTAAGAGAGGGAAAGGAGGAGGGCCAGGAGCCTGGGGGAGGGAGGGAGCGAGCGACAGACACTCCCGTTCTGACCAAAAGCAGCCCAACCCATATGCTAGAAATTCCAGTTTGCACTGGGCACTTAAAAAATGCATATATATATATATATATATATAAGGATTTTATTTGGTTTTGATTAAATAATAGTTGAGAGTTAGTTGAGGATGCTTTAATGTTAAATTAGACCACAAGCAAGAGTTAAGCAGGCTCTCTAGCTTCGCAGAGTCCAACTATCCAGTGATTGTTCTAGAACAAGCTACCATTGTACTCTTTTTGACAGAGTCAAGAAGTCAACTTTTCAACTCCAGAATTAACTTAAAATTCCTTGGTAAATTTTGCTGTTTTATACCCATCAAGTCCGTGGTGGGATATTAAAAGCAGACTGACAGTTTTGATCTTGTGTGGGATGGACAGTGCACATGCACAGAGGCTCTGAGAATTTCTTACCCAGCTTTCCTTTGGGAATGGGTAGACAGGAGGACATCTCTATGATGTCCTCAGAGAAGGGAGAGTGTCGGGAGGAGGATGGAGATAAGGAAGTATTGGGAGAAAAGGCGTTTCTATAGATTTGGTTTTTGTGGAGTGCCAGGAACCCATAAGTTTGGGTTTGAGGGTGCCCTTGTTAATTTTAATTTCCAAATACAATTGCCATTACTTGTAGCCTGAGACCTTGAAGGGGTGAAAGGCAGAGGCCCTCAACTGTGGCAAATTCTTTAGTGTGTGGAGATTGATGAAAACAGACATGGATGGTGTCTGTTGTAAGCCTTTTAAACAGCCTGCCTGATGCCTAATGTGGGTGAGGGCCCTGTATCCAAGGAGCACAGGAAACCCAGAAAACTGCTGACCTCCTGACTGTGCTGTCCCATGGGCACACTAATTTGCTCTTGTAAAGGAATGTTAATATCTCTGTGCCTGTTTGTCCTCCTGAGAATCTCCTCGGGACGCCCCATTGTTCGTTGTCTGTGTTCTTTCTCACAACTTTCCTTCTTAAGGAGTCTTCCTATGGCTCCCACTCATGACCGCTTGTATCTTGTGCTTCTGTTAACCTGTCACGAAATGGGATTTTTGTCTGTCTCCCGCTCTGAGCTCCTTCTTAAAGGAAATTTCAGAGCCATAGCTGCTGAACAGTAGTTTGGAGGTTTTCTTTTCCTTGCTTCATGGTGTGATCGGGCAGCAAAGAGGATCGGGAGGAGGGATGGCCTTTCATTCAGTTGTTCCTTCGCTTCCTCTCCCTTTCCCTGAAGAAGTCCGTGCACAGAGTGTGCTGATAGTAGCTCTAACGTTCAGCAGAATGTGAAGCGCTCAGCACTTTCGGGGTCTTGCTTTCCTTGGAAATGTCTCGTGCTTGGCAGTTTGCCTCGTTCACATGTTCTCACTTCCCTGCATCCAGAAGCTGGGAATCCAGTCCTGGCAGCTTCTGCACAGAGGGTAAAGATAAACCAGAGAGGAGCCCAGCTTCCTCCCACATTACCTGGGAGTTGCTGCTGATGGCTTTTCCACAAATGTCCTAGTTTGTCAAAGCCCAGTAAATCTTGGAAAGTTTATTTTCCTTGTAGCATCTGTGTTTTATAATGGGTCTTTTAATTTGTTTTTACTTTGTCTGCAGGGATTTCTTTTGTCCGGAGTTTTCAGACTCTTGGCTTTTTTTTCTTTCCTGTGGAAGTGAGTCCATTAATGATGACTGGTTTGGGAATATGACGCTCTGCAAACCTGACCTGGAATGCTGCTCCTCCAGAGCAGCCACAAAGCATGCTGGGGTTTTTTTCTTTTTTCCTCTGTCCATTTTCATCCTCAATGTAATCCATTTGCCTGTGAGTTTTTGTAGTATGAAATGTTTGAGGAAGTGCTATGTGGGGCAGCGATGGGAACGTATGGTTCCTAGCCCACCTTACCTGTGTCTGTGGGACCCTCTGTCCGCATGAAGCATGTATAAAGCATATCTCCGAGCACGAGCCTCCCGCTCTTTATATGCAGGTGGCAGGAGGCAGGAAAGGCCATGTGAGGTGAGTTTCTTTCCAGAGATAGAAATCTGTTTCAAATAAGCATAGTAAGTCAGTGCTGGGATCCTGAAGTCCTCGATTCTATTTCAGTTTCCACTGTAAGATCAATGAAAGTGAACACAACTGAAAACAGGTCAAATCGAAGAATCAGAGCTTTCAGCATGATGAGAATTTTTTTTTTAAACAATTCAGATTTTTAAATGATATTCTCTTCTGCCATAGGATTTCTGCTTTAATTTTTCAAGAAACCATCTTATTGGAATTTGGTCTTCCTCCCCCACCCCGCAAGGAGATGCCCATTTATCATGGAGACTGGTTTCTCTCTAAGGGATCAAAGCTCTGGTGGATTTGGATAAAGATCCAAAAGCCTGAAGGTTTATGCAAGTTTATCTACGTAGACTAAGCCTGAACCACTGGGATGGAGTCTTAGAGGAGCTCATTTTCTCACGGGATTTTGGGACTTCCTCTGTCTAGTTGTGCCAGGAGCCCGGTGAGAATCTCCACTCTCTCCCACTGCATTTCTCACTTGCAGGCTCGTGTCTGCCGGAGTGGGAACGTGCGATCATGTGGAAGTGTTTTATAGCTCCTACAGCTCCATGAAGTCTTTCTCTGAAGCTGCAGTTAAGTGGTGTCTGCTCTGTGATGAAGAGAGACAGGGACAGAAAGGAAGGTGCCTTGCTGATGTGAACACTTGCGCAGTAGCGTCTTCTTGCATTCCTCAGTTTTCCCATTTTCCTAAACCATTTCTTAGAGTTGGCACAAAGAAAGGGTCGGAAAGATGGAAGCCAAGACCACACCTTTGTGCTCACTCTCACTGTGAGACTTGTGGCACAGAGAGCTAGCCTCGGTTTACTGTAGACAAGTGTCCACGTGTGTTCCTAAAGGTATGGAGTTGTGGTTCCTTTTCCAGATCAGCGTGAGTCTGAGCAGGGCACAAATCCATGGGCTCACCCACTTGTCCCTTTATCCCTCCCCTTTTAATTGAGACAAGGTTCATTACATAGGCTTTGTTGGTTTTGAACCTCTGCCTGGGTCTTTCAATTGCTGATATTTTTGCCTGTGCTACCATGTTTGGCCTTTTCTGATGTATTTTGGGGTCTCTCCAAAAATGTATTTTTCTCTATTGTTGGGGGGTTGTCAGCTCTTCTCCCCTGCTTCCCCTGGAAAATAGATTTAATTCATTTGGCAAATGCTATTGAACTGTTGATCGCTGTGTCTGCTACTAAAACTTGTCTGTGCTGTCCCTCGTTTTCTAACCTGATACCATCATTCATGATTCTTTCTTTTTATCCTTCAATCTCTTTTTGACAAAGAAACTCCTGTATGTGCAAAATTTATGTGCTTCATCTCCCATTTTAAGTTGTCCTTTAAAACAATAACAGTAACTCCTTCTCTTTGTCTCCCAGTGGTTTCTCAGATGTCAGTTGTAACATGTTTTTCCCATCATCTGTTCATTTTCTTCTCCCTCCCTTCCCCCACTCCACCACCATGGACTTGCCGATCAGGGCTGAGCGCAGGCTGTGATCCCAGTCAGCCTCCGACTGTGGAGTTAAAGAAGCAGGGATTCTGAGAGAATCATCGTCTCCCTTGTTAGCTAGTGTCTTCTCTGCAGTCGCAGTCATTTAATCTCATGTCTACATCAGATACAGAGCATTTCCTATCCGAGGTTTCTTTTCCCTAACAGTTGGCTTCTCCACCTATGCAGTAGGACTTGCCTTTGGAAGTAGGACTTTCCAGTCTCTAGCTTGCCTCATTATTGGTTCATTTGGTAACTTACATAGGCTTCTTTCTTAGTTGAAATTTTATTCATTTGTATTTCTGTGCACATATGGTGGTGGGTGGTGTGTGTAGCCATCGGTCTGTCTATAGCAACACAATATACCTCCTTTTAGTATCTCTCATTGGCCTAGAACCCCGCAACTAGGTCAGAATGACCACTGTGCTCCAGTAATCTTCCTGCCTCTGCTTCCCCTGTGCTGAGATTACAAGCCCGGGCCATTACCCTCACCATTTTTTTTTCATGATTTCAGGGGATTGAACTGAGGTCTTCATACTTTATGCACAGAGCTACCTCCCAAGTCCATGAAAATATAAACGTTATGCATGTTTACAGGTGCCAAGCAGACCTTACTTTATATTTATTACTTTATATGTATTTTTATGAGTGTTTTTTCTGCATATTTGTCTGTGTACCACGTGTATGCCTGGTGCCCATGGAGGCCAGAAGAGGGTGTTAGATCATTAGAGTCTAGAGTTTAGATGGTTGTGAGCCACCTTGTCATGTTAACATCCAGAAGACGTGCTTCCTTGCCTCACATCCTAGCTTTGCATTGCCTTCTACTAGAAGAAGCTGTTGGATATTCATTGTGTTCTGAGAATCCTTAGTATTAGAATTCTCATTCCTAGCTCTGAGAAGGAGGTCATGGGTATTTAGTAGACATTGTATCAAATTTGCTTTGGGAAGCAGGGCATTTTAATGATAATGTTTTAAACCATAAGAATAGATAGATGTATTTCCTAATTTTTTTTGTTTCCTTTCCAAATTATCTAGCATATTGTGTCCTAGGCAAACACTCTACCATCTAAGAGATCTTTCTTCTTTCTAGTTATTCTTTTATGTTATTTGCTTCACCCCCTTTTTTCTCTTATCCCTCCCTCCTTTCCTGCCTCCATTCCCTCTCCCTTTCATTCCCTCTTCATTTCTATGTTTTCTGATAGTGTTATGTAGCCCAAGTTAACTTTGAACTTAATATATAGCTAAGATCAGCTTGAAACATTCTGGTCTTCCTGTATCCTTTCCCAGTGCTGTGATCGCAGTTATGTGTGCCTTGTCTGGCTTATGCGGTGATAGGAGCAAGCCTAGGCCTTTGGTAATATGAGGCGATTCTCTGCCACTTGTACTCCATTCTCAGCCTTTAGATATTTCTTTAACAGCTATTATAAATAGGATTTCTGGTTAATATACTAACTTCTAGTTTAGGCAGTCTATTTGGTAACTATATAAAAGATAATTACTGAGTTTTTGTAGAACACATTTAAGCTATGCTATTAAGGAGATCTGTTTATAAAATTCTTGCCAAATCTAGTACTTTGTAAGAAAGATACTACCACTCTTCTTGCCCCATTAACATAAACACAAACATAAAGTCTACACAATTTTACACACCCTTGCCTGCTGTGTTGCAGATGGAGCTACATCTTAAACACATAGTACAGGAGAAGGACACTAGGGATGAGTAGTGCTTGAGAATGCAGGAGCAGGCTGAGGAGACTCTAGACCCTCGGTCTCCTAGGGAGACAGTGAAGCTGCTGCGTGGTGACCAGCGAAACATCATATTGGGACCATGCCAAGGAATCACGTTGTCCCTCTTTCACTCACTATTTATTTGTCTTTCTTTTATTCCCTGTTCTAGAGCTCTGCGCCAGGCAAGGGCTCTACCACTAAGGTGTATTCCAAAGCTTAAAAATGTCTGATCAGTAGTGTTCAGTGAGCTTGCTGTCTGTACTGCTTGCTTGCTGAAGAATTTTTGTTAGTGTGTACTGTTGCTCCTAGGCCTGGCAACATAGGACACGTTTGTAACTGCAGTGCTAGGGTGGCTAAACAGGAGGACCTTGGGCTAGAGGCCAGCCTAGGATGCATAGAGCTGGAAGGGAGAGAGGGAGGGGGAGGGATTCTAAAAGGAAAATAAATTTCTCTTCCCACAGCCTCATGGCACACCTCAGCAGTAGTATTTAGACACTACTTTTGCTCCCACAATGGCATCCCTGCACACTTTCTTTCCTTTCTGTTGTGCTTCAGGCCTGAGCTCCCACTCGCTCTACCCAGGTTCCTTCCCATGTGCTCTATGAACCCATTTCCAAGTAATTGTTGCCACATGTACTTATCTTCATTCTGTGTGCTGTAAGGTTTGTGATAAGAGGGATAAGAGCCCCCACAGTGTGTTATCTTAGGCTGGGACACTCATCAGATCCGTGCTTATTAGCTGATAAATGTATGTGACATACACAGATCCTGAATTTTATTAACTTATGACATATTAATGTTGGATCCTCGTTTCAACGCAATCACAGTCATCTGATAAGGAATTGTTAACTATTGTCTCTATTGACCTAGAGAATATAAGTCACTCAGAGTAACTAAACTGGAAAAGTTTTCTCCTTTATTGTGTTACAAATATCCATCCATCTTTTCCTTAAGGTTCTCTCTCATGTGTGCGTGTGTGTGTGTGTGTGTGTGTGTGTGTGTGTGTGTGAGAGAGAGAGAGAGAGAGAGACACTGTCTGATTGTATTGTAACTGCTGCCTTTTGTATCATAGCTAATGTGTGAATTGCTTGTAGTACTTTTATGAAATTGGAATTTCCTAGTATGTCTAGTCAGATATTGTTGTGCCTGAGTTTATTATCAGCCCTAGCATAGCGTAACTAATTCCAGGGTGTGATACCAGCCCATGGACCTGTGTCCTTGAGAAGCAGCACTTTTGTCAACCATGTCTGCTTTTGAAGTCACCATCTTCCTGGTAGAATTGAGAAGATGCTGTTCTTGTCTTTCAGGGCTACATAGTTAGTCTGAGCATTGATATAGTCATAGCCTCTTGGCCTAACTGCACAAACAATACTTAATGATAGTAGAGAGACACTAAAATCATGAGTGTCTACCACAGGCTATGTCTCCATTGCACTCCATTGACATGGCTTCAAGTGGTGCTCATCGCAATGTATATATTCAAGTTTTAGGTCATGGAACTTTCTAGAATTCTCTTTCTGACACTATTTTTCATTGAATCTGTAGATGTGGTACAAATTAGGAAAAACTATCCATACTTCTCAGTACCCATCAATAGGCAAACCAGCTTCTTTTACAGTTCTCATAGTAAGGTAAAATAGTGATTATTTTTTGTCAGAACAGTGGCCTTTCTAAGGATGAGCAAAAAAATGTGAATTCTGGGGGGCTATGGCAAATTGATGATGCCTAAGTGTGAAAACCTGAGTTTTGATCTGTAGCACTCATGTCCAACAGCACAGACAGATATTCCCAGTGTGGAGGGCTGAAACATACCAGAGAGCTCACTCTTCAGCCCACGTGCCTGAGTCAGTACACTGGGTTCAGTCCAGTACCCTGCTTAGATAGTAAAGTGAAACTAAGGAAGATGCCTGACATGGACTTTATGTGTACACATGCATGCATGTACCTTTGTGCACATGTACACAACAAAGTGAAAAACCCATCTGCAATCTCTAAAACTAGTTGCTATGGTCACTTCTGTGACCTGTAATGTTGATTTCTTCTAGTCTATATAGAGTTTTATAAATACTTGTATCAATTTCCTTTAAATTTTATCTTGCTTGTTGGTTTTTTTTTTCATTTGTTTCTTCATAAATTCATTTGCATTTGTGTAGATACTAGATGACAACTTGTAGGAAGTTGATTTCTTTTACCATGTGGGCTCTGGAGACCACTCAGGTTGTCAGGTCTCTGGAGCAAATGCCTTTCCCCACTTAGCCATCCCACCAGCCCTTGATGTCTTTCTTAAATGAAAACCTTTTCAGACAGAGGGATGCTTCCATCAGTGATGCTCTGGTTTCTGTTTCTTTTTGTAGGGAAGCTGAACAGCCAAGACTCTTACAATAACTTTACCAACAACAACCCTGGCAACCCCCGGCTTTCTCCCCTCCCCAGCTTGATGGTAGTGACGCCTCTTGCACAAATCAAACAGCCAATGACATTGGGGACCATCACGAAACGAACAGGGTAAGGCTTCAAGCTTGATACTGTTTCCACAGCCACTGTAAAGGGTGGGATGCATAGAAATTGAATGTGCCTTTTTGTCATTGTGTGTTTTTGATTATGTCCTTCATTTCCAGCCCACACGAGACTCAGTGGCAGCTGAGTTAGTACAGTTCAGATTGTACACAAACATGCTCACACACACAAACATGCTCACACACATAGCTGTGTACATGGATCCATAGTAAGAAACAAAGCAATGACAAATTCTGAAAACCAGTATTGACTAATGAAAAACAGATTCCTCCACGTAGCCATACTTTCTGCTTTGGCATGATGTTGTCTGATTGTACAGTCTGATTTTTTTGGCCCTTGCCAACACACTACCCACACCAAAATGCATTTTGACAGAGTCAAATATTAAGAAAAGTTTTCTAGGTGACAGCTGAAGTTTATGAGATTCACCTACTCACTTGGTGTGGGTGTATTACCTTCACACATATTTACATTTCGCATCTATTGTTAGAGTCTGGAGAATGTGCTATTACACATAGCTGAAAACCAATCAAGATTATTCTCTGACACTCTTAAAGACCCTCCATAGCATTCTTGAATTCTCTCCAGTGTTCATTTTAGCTGTTCTCTACCTGTTTGAAATGTGTGGATTTGAACCTGTAAATGAATTACAGTGTTCATTGACATATAATATTATTAGATATTTTGTAGTATTCTGACTATCCATTTTGGACTATTGAATTTGTATTTCTGTAGTCATTTCTATAACCAAATTATTTGTTTTCCTCAACGTATAATCCCAGTATTTAATTATGTTAAAAGTGGAACAAACTGTATATTAAAATTCTGTATTAAAATAATATAGAGAAAGCTCTGTCTTGGCCCCAAATAGTCCTTAGGTTCTCCCCCATGAAAAAATACAGACTAAATTATCTGGTCACTGTATTGACACAGTGCTAATTGTAAAAGTGCGTAAAGAAGTCACTTTTCTTAGAAAAACTGTTGTGGTTCCCAGGTACCAGATTGCATCATCACATAGGCCCTCAACCTGGTTGGCATGGTGTTTATGAGTAAGGTAGGCCTGTTGACAGAAACAGGCTGAGTTTATAATGTTTTAGGGGGAATAAAGGAAAAAAAAATTCCTGAAAACCAACTTCCCAAATCACAGCTTATTGCACCCTTAGACCTGGGTACCATGTAATTTAACTCTTTGTATTCAGTACAAATGTAATTTTAGGTCGTATGTTGTTAACTTTCTTTTTTTGTTAGTTTGAGAGATATTGACCATGATGTCCCCTCCTCCCCTAAGCTTTGAACCAGTATCTTCTCTGGGTATAGTGTCAAGTAAAAATGGTTCTTAGCCTTGCACAACAATTTTAAAGTGTTTTTTTTTTTTTTTTTTTTTTTTGGTTTTTCGAGACAGGGTTTCTCTGTGTAGTCCTGGCTGTCCTGGAACTCACTTTGTAGACCAGGATGGCCTCGAACTCAGAAATCCTCCTGCCTCTGCCTCCCAAGTGCTGGGATTAAAGGCGTGCGCCACCACCGCCCGGCTAAAGTGTATTTTTGACACACTGAAGTTTGCCCAAATGTTATTTTACCTTTATTCACTCCAGCACTATATAATTCTAGGTAGATTTCTATTTTTCTTCCTCTCTGGGTAAGCATATTTTAAAATGTTCCTCTAATTCAACCGTACATTCAGAGAGGGAGGGACTATCTGAGAAGATGCTCTAGGAGCTTCCTGCGGACACACACGCATATTTTTGTCTCTTGTTAGCACAGGACATACTGTATCTACTACAAAAACTTAGCTCTCTTCTCCCATAGGCTTTTTAAATAGCTTTGAGATTAGTGCAGAAATATTAGACACACAAAGACAGATATTAGCATTTAATTGCCCATATTTTTGCCTAGTATGGGATGTACATTTTCTTTTCTCTGTATTTGAAAGTTCCCTAATGAGACTCTTGTGCTCTCTCACCCTCTCTGCTAGCACAGTGGCAGGTTGTAGAAGATGTTCAAGATTCTACATTTCCTTTCTGTTTAAAAACTTGTGTGTCTGGAGAGATAGCTCAGTGGTTAGGAGCTCTGACTGCTTTTCTGGAGGACATAGGATCTTTACTCAGCATTTGCACTCCCAGATCCTCAGAGCCATTTGTAACCCCAGTCCGGAGCCAGCATCTTCTTCTGGCCTCTGTGGGCACTGCGTTCTTCATATGGTATGCAAACATACATTTAGGCAAAACACCCATCCCTATGAAAAGAAATTAAAAATTAAAGGGCTGTGTGTGGTAGTGCACACCTTTAATCCCAGGCCAAGGTAAAGGATCCCTGTGAGTTCCTAGACAGCCAGGACTATGTAGAGAGACAAATCAAAAATGTTTCTTTAAATTCTCAGATTTATAGTCCATACATGCTACGTGTCACATCATGATTGATTTTATTATTACCCTTGCAGTGTCAGACTGTACATGGGACTCTGTGCAGGCTTGCAAAGCCTTCTACCACGAAGTGCCGGTCAGCCCTGTGCTCCCCCTTATGTTCGTTTAACACTTATTGATGAATGCATGGGAATTTGAGTAATTTTATGTGCCTTGAAACCAACATTAGTATATGCCCCAGTCACTGTTCTGCTGCTCTCAAGTGACAGCTGTGGCCAAGGCCACTCTAATTAAAGAAAACATTTAATTGGGGATGCCTTACAGTTTCAGAGAATTAGTTCCTGATCACTGCAGGCAGGGAGCTTGGTGACAGACAGGCTGGCATGAATGGTCTGTAGGAGTAGCTGAGAGTCTTACTTACATCCTAGTCTGCAAGGAGAGAGAGACAGTGGCCTTGGCTTGTCACCTCCAGAGACACACCTACTCCAACAAGGACATGCTGCCTAAGTCTTCTTTCTAAATTCCTTCCCTAACTGGGGACTAAGCATGGGAGTAGGCAGAATTCTCATTCAGACTATCACACGTGTATGATGCTTGAATTTTCCAACAGGCTCAGAACTTCATCAATTTTCTTTTAAATTGATGAATTTTTAAAGTGATTTCAAATTTCTTTCAGAATGTGCTGTCTTCAGGTGTTGTTGCCAAATAATTTTAGACTTGTCTCAAAATGAACCTTTGGTTCTAATATTTTTGACATAGTTTCCATTTCAGCAATATAGCAAAGTCTGGTAAGAAGAATTTTTGTATTCCCAAATCTCCCAATGTTAAAAATTCTAAATTTATTATTGACATTTTTCATGCATCAAAACATGATGCTCTTTTAATTGTTTCAGAATAAATTTTAGGTTAATGACCCCTTTTCCCTCTGTCTTCCATCCTAAACCTGAAGGAAGCATTCTGCTACATGGCTATACTGAAATCATCAAAAGAAGAATTTTATTCATTATTTACCTTACACGTCAATTTATTTACACCTTATTTATTAATTATTTACTTTGCACCTCAATCACAATCACAAATTCCCCTGTGTGGTGATTTGAATATGCTTGTTCCAGGGAGTGGTACTATTGATTGGTATGGCCTTGTTGGAGTAGGCATGGCCTTGTTGGAGGACGTGTGTCACTGTGGGGTGGGCTTTGAAGCTCCGCCCAGTGCAGAAGAGACAGTCTTCTCCTAGTGGCCTTCAGATGAAGATGTAGAACTCTCAGCTCCTCCAGTGCTATGCCTGCCTGGACACTGCCATGTACCTGCCTTGACAATAATGGACTGAATCTCTGAACCTATAACCAAGCCCAAGTTAAATGTTGTCCTTTATAAGAGTTGCCATGGTCATGGTATCTTTTCATAGCAATAGAGACCTAAGACACTCCTCCCCTCCCCTCCATTCCCCCTACTCCCTTCCCAGGTATGTCAGGCTACTTTGGCATATCAAGCTGCAGTAGGACTAGGTGCCTCTTTTCTTATTGAGGCTGGACAAGGCAGCCCAGCTAGGGGAAAAGGATCCAAAAGCAGGCAACAGAGTAAGAGATAGCCCCTGTTTCTGCTGTTGGAATACCTACATGAAGACCAAACTATACAACTGTTACATATGTGTAGAGGGCCTAGGTCCATCCTATGCATGCTTTCTGGTTGGTCATTCAGTTTCTGCAGAGCCCCTGTGGGCCCAGGCTAGTTGATTCTGTAGATTTTCTTATATAGTGTCCCCAGGAATCCTCAGACTCTGCCTAATGTTTGGCTGTGGGTCTCTGCATCTGTTTCTATCAGTTGCTGGGTGAAGCCTCTCTGATGACAGTTATGTTAGGTTCCTGTGTACAAGTATAGCAGAGTATTATTAATAGTGTCAGGAGTGGGCTCCCTCTTATGGCGTGGGTCTCCTGCTGGGCCAGTCATTGGTTGACAGTTCCCTCAAGTTCTGCTCTATCTTTACCCCTGCATATCTTATAAACAGGGTCAACAATTTTGTGGTTGGGTTGGTATCCTAATTCCTCTATTGGAAGTCTTGCTTGATTACAGGAGATGGCCATTTCAGGTTCCATATCCTCTTACCTAGAGTCACCTCAGTGGGTCACCAGATAGGGTCCTGGTTCTAGGTTTCTAGCTTGTCCCAGAAATACGCCCCCTCCCATGGTTCCAGTTTTCTCTCTCAGTATTCTCTCCCTCATTTCTGCTTCTACTTGATCCCTCTGTTTTTCTCCCTATCTCCTCCCCTACCCAGTCCCATTGCTCCATCCACTCCCAATGTCTATTTTATTTTTCCCTCTCAGTAAGATCCAAGTGTCCTCCCTCGGGCCCTTCTTGTTACTTAACCTTCTTTGGGTCTGTGGATTGTAGCATGTTTATCTTATACTTTATGGCTAATATCCACTTGGTGCATACCATGTTTGTCTTTTGGGTCTAGATTACCTTACTCAGGTAACCTATCTATTCTAGTTCCATCTATTTGCCTGCAAGTTTCATGATGTCATTGGTTTTTTTATTAGCTGAGTGATATTTCATTTTGTAAATGTACTGCATTTTTTTTGTCCTTTCTTTGGTTGAAGGACATCTAGGTTGTTTCTAGTTCCTGGCTGGGTATGGGGTGCAATGGTGGGGGTACTTTCAGGGGAGTGGGCAAAGGCTTGGAGGGCGGTTGTCTTATCTGGAAAGGAGGCAAAGTTGTGGGGTGGGAAATGGAGCACAGGGTACAGTACAGCTTGCTGCTGTTGGGTTGCTTTCAGGGGGAATCCTTATTTGTTATTTTTAATAATTACAAACAATTGCAGTGTGTAATGAGTTGTTTACTTCTGTGGGAGAGCTCTAAGATTGCCCTTAGATTCCTGATACTGACAGCTGGCATAGTGACTGATAGACACTTTGATTGTAGTTAATATCTGACTGTTTGCAGATTGCAAGTTAGTTCACAGAAGACACTTGGTTCTTTTTTTCTTTTTTCCCTGCCTGCCTGCCTGCCTGCCTATCTGTCTGTCTGTCTGTCTGTCTATCTATCTATCTATCTAATTTTTGTTCACAGTGTCTTGTTAATTGTCTGGCCTTGAGTTTGGGATACTGCCATCCCAGTACAGACTAACCTTCAACACTGCAGCTAGCTCTTTACCCTTAATTATTTCTACCCCATTTTGTTTTATTTACTGGGAAATTTGATTTTTTTTTTCATGAAGGTAACCAGTGTAATAAGCAAGCAGAGTTCTTATTTTCCAGTTCTCTTCATTCCTAAACTGCTGGGTTACCTGTGCCTTTTCTAGTGCTTTTACAATAACAAGGAATGGTTCTCATAGATGATTTAGATAGATCTCACGTAGCTCACCTATTGCAGACCTGTAAATGCTGTGACTTTCAGATATACCTGGCAATGTTTCCAATTGTCTCCGGGAGCAGCTGCCATTTGTCTTGTGTTGGTATTCTGTGTAAAGGCATAAGACAGCCACAAAATGTTAGAATTTTGTGCAGAATTATGAAGATTGCCTCGAACTGAAGAGTTCAGACATCCAAGTTCGACATAGAAACCTCAGCTTAACGCTTCAGGGTACAAAATAGGTCTTTACCACACTTAACATCTGCCCTTTTATTTTTGCAAATCCATGTCCCTGAAAGCCTGTGCAGTGTTAGGGACCATCTGTCTCACTCCTCTGCACACATGAGGCCAGTATAACTACAAATGGCAGAAGACAGCTGTATTTACACCTTCCTGTTGAATACCTCGAAGCATCTCTTGGAGGAGGGACAGCCTCTGATGGCAACAGCTGCTGCTGAGCTCTGATGCTGAGCTTGGATGAAGGCAAGGAAGTGCAAGGAATTATTTGGCTTCAGAGATCACTCATGTAAACAGAGTCCGTTTTCCAATACAGGAGTACTGGAAAACCCCTTACCACATCATCATGTTTTTATAGAGATAAATAAAGAAGAAAACCTTTAGCTCAGTGGAACAGCATTTTTCCTTGCATGTTTGAGGCTCTGTGTTCATTTCTGTGCACTGCAAGGAAGTAAGGAAGGGTGAGAGGGAGAATGAAAGGGAGGGAGGGAAGAAAGAATGGTTCTCCATTAAATGGGAATCAGCATTAGGGATTGTCGTTTTGATGTTAGGTTTTTGTGGTGGAATATATGAGCAGCATTTCAACGGTCATTTGTTTCAGTTGTATCAAATGAGAAAAAAATCTAAATGCTGAGTAATAATTAAGACACTTTGGTTATATTACATTTTCTTTATGTAATTTAAGATGATATATGGGAATTCTGTGGACACAGGAGGAGAACAGATGATGCTAGAATGAGGTTAAACAGTTTTCTGGGTAATGAAGGCTGTAGAGAGTGATAATGAAGTTATTCCTTGCTCTTAGCTGGTTGGACCCTGTTGGAAGTGATCAGAAATATGACATTCTTTCATAGCGATCTAATCTCTGCTCCCCTGCCTTCATATGTACTCACTGCGCCATGAGTAACTGGAAACCTTGGGCCCTTCCTTGTAAAACAGAGTGAGTATTGTGTAGCTTTGGCTTCTGGTGTTGCACTTGCACTTATTATCCGTGTCCTAAGTTTTCTCATATGTAGAAAATTCCAGTGTGTGGATGTAGGCCCATGTTCTCATCACCTCATGTAAACATGACTCACTGTTGAGTCCTTCTGAACCACACTTAGTAAACAGGCATGTGCTTCTCACATAGATTGAAGCACTTAATAGCATTTATTTGAATATTTCAAGCTGATATTTGTAAGACAGGTTTATCATCTAGTAAATGAAAAGGTCCATTCCTTATTTTAATTCAGTTCAACTCAGTTCACCTTGACCATTGTATCTGAACTTGGAACCTTACAGGCCAAGTTCAGAGAAGTAAGAACGGGAGAGCTGACAAAAGTCCCCTGTATACCATAGCTCATGGAAATTTGCCACCTTCTGTCTTTGTCTTCTGTAGCCATTGGTTTGTTTAAGCCCTGTGTGTTTGGTTCCAGATATAAAATGATAGAGTGTGTGTTCATTTGAGTATATGTGCTTTGTCTACATGTGTAATGTATTTACCATAGTTTCAGTTTCTATTTTTTGCGCCAAATAAGTAGAGTACTTAAACCATACGATAGTTTATTGCATTTTGCTGTAAATCTGGGGATTTCTTATTTGAAAGAAGTCTACTATATACCATATTGAAAGTCAGCAGGCATAACAGCAGACAGAAGTTTGACATTATTTATGCTGTGCTAGTCTCTCTTCTGTTGCATATGGAAGAACTTCAACATTATCTATCTTTTTCTAATGAAAATCTTTTACATCTTGAGTTTGTAATTTAAATTGGCATGCCAAATATGTCTCAAATTAGTCAGCTGTCTGTTTTTGCTTCAGTTTGTCCTACAGATCTGCAGATTGAAAACCACCAGTACCATACACCTGTCTGCCAGGGAGCAATGAAAATTTGATTAATGAACAAATTAAATGTTGGGGTTCATTTGCAGGACTGGTAAAGGAAATATTTGGTCACATCATTTGCTTAAGAGAAGATACACAGAGGCAGTACACATGTCACTGAAGTGTCGGACATAGGACGTTTTATAGCCTTCAGTCAGAAGTTCACTCTTCATCTCTATGAGATGATCATCACATCGTTGTGATCCCTGCTTTCTCAGTTGATTACAGAACTAGATCAGCTAACAAACAGCACGATGGGGCATGCGCAAAGATTCACCTTGTAAATCCCAGTTGCTGCTTTAGCTCTGAAGAGGGACAAACAGGCTTGAGTAGGCTGGTAATACACTGATTAGTTCCAGAATTCAGGAAACTGAGGCAGAAGGATCACAAACTTGAAACCAGCCTAAATAACATAGAAAGCCATTCCCTCAAGGATTCCGCTCTAGCCTGTTGATTATTGATCAAATTGTAATAGTTACCTTTTACCACTAGAACCAGGTTATAGAGGTTTGAGTATATTCAAATGAGATCCCTTGGGACTGGAGTTACAGGCAGCTGTGAGCCACTGTGAGTGCTGTGAACTGGACCCAAGTCCCTAGAAAGAACAGGAGTTCTCTAACCACTGAGCAATGCCTCCAGCCTCTCTTTAAAGTAATGTTCATTACCATTTTGTGAGATTGTCTGAGAATTCCCTTAGAATTAATAGGTAATTTTATATTAGTCTCTAAAGGATTATAATTCTCTAATAACCACTGCTGGGTTTTTTGTTCATTGAGTAGTTATTTTTCCTTTATGTTTGTCAATTGGAATTCAGACCCATAGAAACATACGTATGACATGGAGCCTGTTTTCTGTGATGGGATTGTTAAGGTTGAAAAAACTGAAAGTGGCTGCAAATTCTTCAGAGCCGACTCTAGTACTCTGAGCTGACTACTGACTAGAGCCCTTCTTTATTCCACCCAACACTCCCCCTAGTTCACTCTGTCTTCTACCTTCCTGCACTCCAGTGGAAACCACAGCTGTGGCTTTCAGAGGCGGGTGTGTGAGGAGGATCGCAGGTGGAGACAGCTGGGTCGTGGGCCTGGACCTTGTGACTTCATTTTTTCATTCTTTTGCTCTTGAAGAAAGATTAAGCAGCAGCATTTCAAAAGAGCAGCTGGCTACCCTCAGTCAGCAGTGATGTGAGTCTGTGCTTGTAGAGTGGGAGATCTTTCACGTGTGTGTGACAGAGGTCCAGTTTGTCAGACTGGGCGAGGAGTGGGCAAATGTGAATCAGACGCATGCCAGGTCTACATGCCAGACTAGGTTCTTACCCGGTCCCCAGCCCAGCCTCATCCTTTCTGTGGAGCTGTTGGCCAGGACATCTTTCATCTAAAGCAGCTGGGCCACACTGTTAGCCATGGCCCGGTTGTCTGGAGAGGACTGTGCCACTGCTGACCAAGGGTCTCCTCACTTGGTGTCACTGCGCATGGTGGGCGAGTCTATGACTGGAGACACTAGGAACATGGTGTAACTTCCCAGGAAGAAATCAAGGGGTTCGGTCGGTGTTTTTGTTTTGGAGTTTACTTATCACTTTTTGGGATGAAGTATGTTTCTGTTTTATAAATCAGGAAACTTAAAACTCTAAATGTTAGGAACAGATAGATTTTGTTTCATTTTTGTTTGTTGATATTGGTTTTCTTTTGTTTTTGTTTTGTTTTCTGTTTTTTATTTTGACACTTGGAGGTCTTGAGGTATAGAGGAATGAGTAGACAATTTCAAAACAAAGTTTCAAGTTCTTTACTTTGCAATGTGTCTGTGAATATTCAAGTATCCAGTGTGCCTGTCAATATTCAGATCAGCAGTATGCTGAAACTTTCGATGATGTCTTTATGCATTTGAATGAGGGTCACCGAGGAGAACGAAGGAAGGCCACACTTTTGATCTTCCTGTTTCTGACAGCAACTAAACCTTTGTTTTTGGTTTTTGGTTTTGTTTTTTTCTATGTAACTCTGTAGATGAGGCTTCACAGAGTTCCCCTTGCCGCTCGCTGCTTCTTGAGTTCTGGGATTAAAGGCACCGGTTGTCTATAACTAAACCTTTAAATCTTGCCAGAGTGTGGGCAGGTTAGTGAGCCCCTCCCCCTCTCTTCCTCCCCCCTCCCCCCACCTTTCTTCTATTGTCATGGTTCACTCTCCTGTCTCTCTTTCCCTCCAGTAACTGCCCATGTCTCTCAGTCTATCTTTGTATCAGTTGCATTTTGAATCCGAGAATCATGCCCACTGTTAGGAGAACTTTTTGCTCAACCTTTAATTTGTTCTGGAATGTACTCTGTTTGGAAATTAATGCTAATTAGCAGGATTATGTTTCTTCTTAATGTTCAAGTCTCTAGTTTTGAAAGAGGAAATAACCATGGTTTACAAATATGTGTCCCCTTCAATTTCTTGTGTCTTCCAATTGTCAGATGCCATAGGAAACTTTTATATGAATGTAATTAAATCACCAAGTCCTATTTCTGCATAGCGTGTCTTAAGTAACTGGGAATTTTAAGTAGAAATTCATGTATCGTTGAATTCTGGTTTTGTATCCCCGAATCTGTAGTCTGCCATAGCCACTTGCAGGCAGGTAGGGGAGGCTGTACTCTTGTACTGATGAGGATTAGAAGTCATTCCATTGTTTTCGCTAGTGACCCACAGAATAGCAAGCAGCTCCGCTCACTGCCGATGGGCAACTTGAACCGGTGTGGCTGCGAGATAGCAGCTGGGAGCACATTGCCATGTCACAGTGCAGTTGTCTTCAGCTGACGCTGGTACTTTGTGTTGCATATAGTACTGTTCTTCTAACTCTGATCCCATTTAATGTGTACTTTGTGTCTAAGGGCTTCAGCCATGAACTTTATTTTAAATTAGAAGTGCTGCAGGGGTGCTCCAGAAAAGGGGGAGAAATAGAAAAAAATCAAATCTACATTCGTATGAAAACTAAGGGCCTTGTTTCTATACCTCATATATTTATTGGTTCTATCACAGTATATGTGGCAGAATTGCAAATGATTATTAATTTGCGTTATTTTTATCATATTCTATAACAGTACGATATACATGTATTTAATAATGTTGAATGAGTTTTCCTCTAATTTTTTGTGCATTTTCCCCCCTTTTCCACCAAGGCCTTATCTCTTTGGAGCGGGGTGTTTTTCCATAAAAGCTCCATGGTGAGTTCCCGTTCAGTCCCGCATGCCTAATTCATTTGCTGTACTCTCAAAAAATAACTGTTTTATAGTTTGTTTTCAGTTGCATGACCTGATCACAAATAGATGCACCAAATTACCAGACAAATAGACATGAATGTCGATATTTGAACCTTTAAAAAGCAGTTTCTTTGATCTTACTTGAATCAAAACAAAAATTAGATTTGTTTTGTTTTTCTTTTAAAGAAGGCAGAAGAGTTCTCTCACTATATTGGTGAGTAATACGTATGGCATGTCTAGCCCCAGGTTGAGAACTTTTAATTGGAAGTTCCTTACATATACTGGTTGATACTAGAGATGAAGTTTGTTTTTAAATGAAAATGTTTTGAGGGCTATGTTGCAGTATATTTTATTTGGTCACAAAGGACTGTTGAATTCTGTTTGAATAGATTAGGTATTTAAGGAGCTGCAAGGTAAGGAAAGCATATTTTGATGAAGACTTTTCCATGCCGTTCTGTTTTCAGTAACTCTCGAAAAGACAAGAGTGTATTTCATAGTTTCATTTGAAGATACCAGTTAGGATGGGTTCAGCATCTGATGTCAAATGCTTTACTAATTACCAGTCTGGGTTCTAGAATAGAGCTGTCTCGCCTTACATATTTACGAGCACTGTGATCTCAGATACCTAGAACTTTATTTCCTGTTTTCCTGATATATGTAATAAAATGTAATGTATAAATGCATTGCTATCCATAATGACAGTGTTCATTGTAGCCACTCACTAGATAGTAACTGCTCCGAGGTCTGACTCCTCAGTGCTGGGGGAGGGAGGGGGTGGACACTCTAAAAAGGTGCATTCCCTCTTGACAGGGTTTCATTACATAGTACTGCCTAACTGGAACTCCTATATAAACCAGAGTTGTCCTGCTTCAGCTTCCTGAGTGCTGTGATCAGAGGCGTGTGCCAGCATGCCCACCTACCTTATTATGTTATTATGTTATTTTTTAAGAACATATGAGACACAAGGAAGTTATTAGAAATGTAAGATATGTGAACTTTGGTCTGGTCCTCTTCACTGTGTCCTGTTATATGTTGAACAGTGTTTTATCTAGGTATGTGCTACGTGCATGTGATCACAGCACCCAGGAAGAGACTGAGGCAGTAAGACAGCAGGTTCGAGTCCAGCTTGAGGAGGGTAGTAAGATTCCCTTTTCACAACCAACCAGTCTTTTACAGTTGAGTGTTGTTTCATAGAATGCATTCAGTGTTCCTGTGCTCTGGGAATGGCAGCTTTCATTATCATGTAGGGCTAATTAATAGAAAATGAATCTCCATCAAATATTCACCTTTATAGCTCAGCATCATAATTGGAAGAGCGTCAACAAAATTGTTTTTAATTCAGAGTATACAGAGAGAAATCCTCTGAAGTTAATTTTGCTTCTTATAAACCAGATTTCTTCTCAAAACTAGGAAGATATTTGGATTCTGTCGGCTCAGACTGAACAGGGCATTTAAATGCTACGTCCAAAACATCATTAAATGTCTTTGTGTAGTACATGTGGAATTAAATTCCATTTGAGGATGAATTCCGCACTCTGAGTACAGAGCAGAGTTTTAGCGTGTTAATAAAGATCGAAGCTTCGACATGCAACTGAAGACGGAGTAACACATGTATGTTACATAAGGAAGGCCGTTCCTCCAACAGCCTATGGTTCCTCACATCTCAGCAAAAGCACTTGTCAACCAGAAATGATTTGAGGTTGAAACAAGATTAAAAGAGCCAGATTAAAGAAGGGGATCTATGAAATACGGTCGACTTTTAAATCACTGCCTGTCCTTCAGAGGACTGCTTTGTGGTTTGTTTGATGCCATCGTTAGCTCACAAGAAACTCGTTTTTAGTCACTTACACTACACTGAAAGGTCCTCCTTTTAAATATGTTACATTACCAGGGTGCATGTTTTTTCCATTAAGATCTTAATGAAACCTCAAATTAAGGCAGCAAAATGAATATAGATTTGACAACTTCTTCCATGTTGTTTCTGAGAGCCGCTTTGTTTCTTCAGTGCTTGCTGTGTTTCCGTGATGCTTAGCATTTGGCTAGAGAACGTTTTTATTTACTGGTCTGAAACAAAGCATTATGCTGAATAAGTATGTTTACAGTACTTCCAGTTGTAAGGCAATACATGTATGTTGGATGAACATGAAATCTTTACAGCTTTTAAAATGTAAATTTCTTACAATTTTCAAAAGTTAGTTTTAGGTTACAACATTTGTACCTAGTTAAGGTTTTTGCTTTTGATGATATACCACAGTTTTGCACTAATTCTTTATTCTTCAGTAAAGGACTTTTCAAAGTCTTTAAATAAATGCAATTTCAAAGGCGTCCATTTTAAAATAGCATTTCCCTCTTTGATATCACAGCAAGCTGGTAATTAAATGGTCCAGGCTACCTTTGACACTAGTAGTGAACCTAGGAGTTTCCAGTACTTTGTATGTTTATGTAGAATGTTTCACTTTTGAATGACCATAGAATTTTTTTTTTTTGAGACAAAATCCATCCTATACTATAGCCTGTGCTAGCCTAGAAATTACTAGGTATCCCAGGCTGGCCTAAATGTTTTGAAAGTCCTGCTGCCTCACCTTGTTGAGACACTTAAAATGGAATTTTAATTTTCATGTTAACAATATTGTGTTAGTGTGTGTATAGTGCTAGGTGTTAGCTTCTGTCTACCTAACAGTCATGGTTATGTTCCTGGAAAATCACCATTATTTATAAATGGCTTGTGTATTACTTATGAAGAATTTAAAGAAGTAAACTTTATATAATTATAGTCAGTTTTTGTTTTGTTTTGATGACCATTCTCCAAGAGTGCTTTGCTGAGCTGTAACACTGTTTTCTTACAGTATTTCACAACTTTACTCTTTTAAAGGTGGTGTTTGTGCAAGGGAGATCTCTTATTCCCTGTTGCATTTTCATTTCTCTTACACCTCCAAGAATAACTATGATTTTATAACATAAATAGATTTGGGTGGATTATTAATGTTTTTATTTATTTAAAATAAAATAGTTCTAATTGTCTCTCAAGTCTAATTTGAGGGGAAAAATTAGAGAAAATTTCTAGATTTCTTTGAAAAAATTTATCACATGGAAACTAACAAGGCTCACAAAGAAAACTAATTTTCAGTTGTTTTTGTATCTGTTGAAGTTCGTAATGTTTGTTACCATTCAAACTCAAATACTGACAGTTTACTTTTGTCTTTGAAAATAAAAGAAATGCAACTGTCTCAGCTCCAGCCATGATGAGCCCTCCCTCAGCACCTGGGGCTTCCTTGCAGCTGAGTGAGCCGCCCTCTTCAGCAGCCTCAGGCTTCTCCCTGTGGTGCATAGCATAGTTGTCCAGGAGGAAACCATTGCCGTTTAGTTATTATAAAGCAGTTGTCTCTAGAAGTGAGGGTGTTGTTTCTGTTTCTTTCTCTTGTTTGCATTTGATTGTATGTAAAGCAGGCAAGAGAAATTTAGTTTCATCTAGATAGGATGGAGGATCTTCAGATTTCAAATGTTTGGGAAATGGTGAGATATTGGAGTGCTGGTGGTGAGACTGGTTCCCATTCATTCTTAAGCCCTTTCTCAGAGGATGTGACAGAATTAAATCCTGCTTTTTATTTACCATGTGTTTATTTTGCTTTGTGCTTGTGTTTTGTTTTTCTTGTGGATTTCTTAGGAAGGGCTTGTTGCATGTGGAATATTATGACTGTTATTTTGTCGTGATTGGCCAATGTTGTATTAATTTTATTTTTCTTTAATGTTTTGCTGAAAAGTTTATCTAAATCCTCTTTAAATTCTATGTCTCTTTAAACTCATGAAGGAATTCATATAATCAATCCAGTTAAATTTCTGTACAACAATTAAAGTAAAAGTAGTATCTGATATCATTATGTCTCAATATAATAATACCTGTATAAGGTTATGTAAATTAAGAAAAATTCGTTATACACACACAAGAGTCCAGTGTTTTCTACTGGGACTTGTTAATACCCCTCACTGAGGAGAAAGATGTTGATAGCAAGCAAGAAATGAGATTCCTGTTACAGACTGCTCTGTGGGTCATGCCAGCAGTTTGTACTGCTGCTGCTTACAGCACAGGGCCTTACTGTCCTGTTACTGACATAACATCTTTCTGTGTTTTATCCTTCTGTCAACTGAAGGTTATTTTGTGGTAGAAATACTCTGGGTCATTGTAGATCGGTTCATGTGCAGCCTGTTGCAGACACGTAGGAGAAGGACTATTTTGCTCCTGCAAGGCATTCTTGCACATAGCTTTTAAGATTAAGATTAGGAACAAACAAAGCCAAAGTTAGAATTTCTAACTTTTGAGTAGATCACATCAGAAATGTTTTCCAAGTAGCAATCTTTTTTATTACATTATCTTTTTATTTCTCTAGAAGATTTATACATGCACATATTTTATGTTTCTGTTTTGCATAAATGACAAAACCATGCCAGATGTAGAGTGATGGTGGAAATAACTTGGTAGAAGGAATGAGCTCCCTCCACTCAGCTTCCTCCGTGTGTAGCACTGCAGCATGTGATGAGTGCGGAAAAAAAGATCTTTATTCAACTTGACATTTTAAGTCATGAGATTGTTTGGTGCCTTATCAGTGGATAAAGGATAAATGGTGAAATATATGAATAAAGTTAAAGTTTTTTTCATAACTTCAATGTAATTTTTACCATAAGATACCCTTTCTCATAGCACATATGAGTTTGTATAAAATGGCACTGGATTGGTGCAGGCTTTCA
The DNA here is from genome assembly GCA_036184795.1 of Tokudaia tokunoshimensis. Taxonomy (NCBI): domain Eukaryota; kingdom Metazoa; phylum Chordata; class Mammalia; order Rodentia; family Muridae; genus Tokudaia; species Tokudaia tokunoshimensis. Next base: position 36,240,844 of record BTHU01000010.1, on the reverse strand, counting down.
AAATGGAATAATGTGAAGTCTATGGAAGTGCATTAAAATTTGGCTATTGCCAGGCTTTGTGGAATGTAAGATGATAAATGTATACAATGTTCTAAAGAATAGATTGATGCCTGATATTTTTTCCACTTCTCATGATTCTGTAAGAAAGCTAGTCTTTCTATTTTTGAGTCTGTTTAGGGCTGGAGAGGTGGCTCAGTGGTTAAGACCACTGACTGCCTTTCCAGAGGACCTGAGTGCAATTCCCAGCAACCACATGGTGGCTCACAACCATCTGTAATGGGATCTGATGCTCTCATCTGGCATGTTCGAAGACAGTTATAATATACATAGTATACTTACATACATAAAATAAATAAATCTTTTTTAAAAAGATACTTTAGAAGAACTACAGTAACTTTTCTCAAGAAAAGGCATAGCTACTTTATTATTACAGGGTTAAATAACACTGACCACAGCAAAATCTTATCCAACGATTTGCAAATTTGAACTTGTCTCTGGGAGGCTTGCTGGTGCACTGTAGCTTCACCAGTGCCTGATGATGTTGTTCCACAACTGCAGACACTCTGCTAAGAAATTCTTTAGTAGAGGCTGGGGATTTAGTGCAAGGAAGAGGACCAGAATTCAGATTCCCAGCACCCATATAAAACGAAAGCATGGTATCAAATATGTGTAATTCCAGCTTGTTGATGGGGACAGAGTAGGTGGTATGGCAAATATGTGGATCTCTGCATCTTGCTAGTCCACTGTTCAGTTGGTAGGCTTTAGGCTCAGTGAGAGAACTGTCTTGATGATAACAGCAACAACAACACAACAGCGTTGTAGGGGCAATAGAGGAAGACTCCCGATGTTGACTTCTGGGATTCACACATGTAGGTACAAATGTACATACAACTTTATACACACTAATAAAAGTAAATTAAAAATTTTGATTGGTTTTTCTCTTCTATTCCTGCTAGCCCTTGAAGCCCCTAAGGGCTACAGTGGCCAGGGGCATGTCACAGATGGCAGTCACAGGAGCTTGTCAATTCAGTGTTAGCCATTCAGTGATGGGATGAGAAGTGTTGGAGGGCAGTGTACACCCTAAGGTAATTCACATGAAGAAGTGCAGCTAGAAGATTGGTGATCCAGATAACAGAGGAGGGCACATGGGCACATATGTGATTGCCTGCGTAGTGGGTCACTCTAGCAGAACAGCTATGTAGAAGAGAAAGTGTAGGACCATATTCATGATGTCTCAGAAATTGTTCTTCAAAGGCGGATGCAATGTCTTTTCTTCTCTGTAAGTCTGACCACAATTATTTTTTACATTTTCTCTGGATATTGTGGGAATGGTGTGTTCAGTGACTATTAGTGGGTGAAAGAAGTGGACTTTTTATACATGGTGTGTACCACCATGGATATGGTTCAAAATGGAAGAGCAGCTAGGCCAATCAGGGTTGCATCTGTTCCAGTGTACACACACACACACACACACACACACACACACACACACACACACACACACACACGCACGCTCAAGTGTCAATACCAAGTCTTTAGGATTGCTGGACATCATCTCAGGTGTTGCAAGGACAGGGATTACTGAAGCACTATCTCTTAGCTGTAGGTGGAACGTGTGTTGAGTTCTACAAGCCGGGAGGTCCACCCCTGGGAGTCCAGCTTGCTTTCTCTAACATAGTAGGTTATTAATCTTAAACACACAACAAGGGGACAAAGAGGTGCTCAGAGAATTATATTTGTAGAAATTGTTGAAAATGTTTGCTTTATGACATCTGGAATGGGGCCTGAAATGGATTTGTTCAAGAATCTGAGAAATTCTCAGTGGTTGTGCTGTTCAGAGATCATACTGTGAGAACAATACAGTCCTTAACTCTACACAGTGGGTACTCCCTTTGTACTGTGCACTCTAGTGGTCTGAGCTCTGAGTGGGAAGGTTCCTACCTAACAGCATCATGACTAAAGAACTGCAGCGTGGGTGGGACATTCCATTTCAGGTTTCTTCTTGACTCCAGAAACCAACCTTCCCATTCCATCACAGCTTGTAAGAGATAATAAGATGAAGAAAGGCAACAGAAGGTGGTGGGTACATTGGCTCACAGTAGGACCCACTGTAGAGCTGAGCCTCAGAGAACTACCTTCATGGTTTCAGTCCAGGCCTACCCTCTTGCCATTGAGGTTGTTTTCTGGGCTAGGAATTAAAGAGACAATCTATGGAAGGTGGTTGTATAATTTCTATTTAGCTTTGAGAAATTTGATAATCCACAAGAGAACAGAAATTCAAGACTCAACAGAAAATGAAAGCTTGAAAGTATAACACCAAGGATATGAGAACATGTGGACAACAGGAAAACAGGTTCTTAGTGGAAGTCACTTGAAACAACCTCAGTTAGCTTGTCCTCCACCGTAGCAAAGAGAGAGCAGAATTGTGTTTGATAAGCTGTATTTAGTTCTCACTCTTTTCAGTGAAGAAAATAGTTAAATCATGAATCCAGGAAGAAAAGAAATGACTGCCAGGACTGTGGCTGACTCGTTGCAGGAGGTCACTGCGTTAGAACTCATAGCGTGCTGACACTGTAGCAGCGGAGCATCACAAGTCTTCATCTCAAGTCACCCCATTTCATGCATGCTTTCTCTATGTACTATGTGGGTAGTCTCTTGTCTTGATGTCAGAATGAACTTTTCATGTGGTAGGTGTATCTGCCCCTTCCTTTACTCCATCTTTAAATATCCAGTGAAATGTTAGCCATCTGAAAGGATTGACTGTAATTCCAAAACAAGCACCTAGTGCAAAAGAATTTGTTTTATTTTGTTGACACACTGTCTTACTTTGTTGCCTAGACTCGCACTGAAACCTGGGCATAAAAAAAAGTATCCCTTCTGCCTGGGCTCTCTTGAAGCCTGGACCACAGGCATGTGCCAGCATTCCCAGCTCTCATAACAAGACTCTTTAGTTTTGATGTCATTTAAATTTTACCCCTTGGCATCATCTCATGCCACTGGTCAGCCATTCTTTGAGGGGATGTGCATGACTGTGCCGTAGAACTTAATTTTGGGAAAATCTTTCATGATTTGGAAGACTGACGATTCACATGGTAACTTCTAAATGTCCTTTTACTTTTAAAGCAAAGTTAAACCACCTCCACAAATTTCTCCGAGCAAATCGATGGGCGGTGAGTTTTGCGTGGCTGCAGTGTTTGGAACCTCCAGGTCGTGGTTTGCAAACAACGCTGGTCTGAAACGAGAAAAAGGTATGTCATGTGCTGATGTTCAGATTTGCCTTGCAGCATGTCACCACTGAGGACAGTGCTGCGAGCTCCTCTAGAATAATTTTATAACTAATTGTCTAGTAGTTTTTACTCAGATAAAAATTAATAAAATAATTAAATACTAGTGGCCTTCACTAGTCAAGTCTCTCAAAGAATTAAAACTATTTTCTTACACAAATGGGAAATAAATTTGCCATCAACTGATCTTTTCATTTATTTTTGAAACTAAGTCTCTCTGTGTGCCTTGTTTTTAAATTCAATATGTAGCCAAGGCTGCCCTTGAACTCCATCCTCTGCCTCTCCAATGCTGGCATTTAAATTTGTGCACCACTGCACCTAGGCACATTGACTGATTTTGTGTCTTGCTTACTTATTTCTAATTGTCTTCACATACTGATCTCAGGGCTGACAATGCTGTGTCGACTCTTATTTCTTCCACCTCTGCACAAGCTAATTTCACACTGGTGCCTCAGATCTTGGAAGGAGAAAGTTGTAACCTCTGCTTTACATGGGAGACTTGGGATCAACCAGTCTCACTAATGTTAGTTAATTTATATGCATGGGACCTGTGTGGGCCCTGTGTGTGTGAATGCATTTCCTTCGGACCCTGGCTGATCCCCTGGATTCGGCTTGTGAGCTGCAGACTGTTTGTTCTGGGGACTGAGTTCAGCCTTTTGCAAGTGTTGCAAGTACTCTCAGCTGCTGAGCCATACCACATTTAAAAACAAAAACAGAAATAAGAACATGGTAAAAGAAAACAAAACAAACAACCTCCCCTCAAAAATAAAAAAAAAAATAATAAAATTAAAATTTTATTTCTTTTATTTTCTCTCTTATTTTAAGTGTATGACTGTTTTGCCTGCATGCACGTATGTATACCAAGTACATAACTGGTATCCATGGAAGTTAGAAGAGGGCCTTGGATTCCCTGGAGCGGGAGTTATATGCAGTAGTGAGCCACCATGTGGGCTGGGAATTGAACTTGAGGCCTTTACAAGAGGAGTGCATGCTCTTAACCACTGAGCCAATTCTTCAGTCCCATTTACTATGTTTTAAATCCCTGCTTTGATCACCAGAATCAATACCTAGAATGCTTGTGTAACTATTCTTTTAGTATGTGATTCTTTGTATCATAGATAGATAGATAGATAGATAGATAGATAGATAGATAGATAGATAAGAGGGGTGGGGTGGGTGGTGGTGGAGTTTTTTTCTTTTTCCAGTTACAGAGTCTCTGTATAGAAGAGAATGTCTACATTTATGCATCAAGTATATAGTTTTGTATGTTAGGATTACTTTATTGTGATTCAATTAGGTCATGTGCTGCCTTCCCCTGATGTTCCACAGTTGGTTTTGTTCTTGGCAAAAGAGGCTCTCCTCCCTGCTCCCCGTGGGCAGTCAGACCTCAGCTTCTCCCCTCGCTATCACCTTTCATGACCACTCCCTTGTAATTGGACCTTAGCACAGCTAGTCCCTTCCCATGGGAAGGGCTTGTGGAGCAGGCAAGCCTCCCATTTTCTTATCCAATCTTTATTTTTTTGTTACTGCCTTTGGTTTGATGATGCTATCGGAGGGACTTTTTGTTATTCATTAAAACCTTCTGCAAAGCTCGATTTCAAACGCTTCTCCCGTCTGTCCTAATTACCCCTTTAGCTTGCTTCTGCTTGATGTCCCTCCGGCTGGTCATTGGCCATTCTCTCAAATCAGCTGTAATTGATTCGTCTGACACGGAGATAAGATGACCCACACAGGTTTCATAAGACAGTCTCCTTGGTTTACAGTAAAACGTGAGATTTAGCACCGAGCCTGCTCGGGCAGCGAGTCCATGTGTGTTCCTTATAAAGTCATTCGATTACATTCAAAGCCAGCACTGATTTCTCTGAGGATGGTGGGCCTTCCTCTTCAACAAGAGCCCATAATCTCACTGAGGAATGGATTAAGAACTATTTGAGGAGGGAACTTTACTTTTTTTTTTTTTCATGTTGCTCCCTGTTTATTGGAGAATTTTGGTTTGCTTCTTGGCCCACTTGTTTTTAGTTGTATTTTAACTGATGACCTTCCACAGACAAATAATAATGTGTTTTTCTGTTGTTTACTTGTTTGTTTTGATCTAGATGTTTTCTGAGTATTGCTGAGTGTGTGTGTATGTGTGTATATGTGTGTGAATGTGTGTGTGTAGATGCAAGAGTGTCCAGCTCTGTTTTTCTGCATTTTCTTCCCCTTTTCAGCACGGGATTACAGACTTGTGTTTGACTGTGCCTGTTGGTGATTGGTTTTTTGTTGTTTTTTTTTTGTTTTCAGGGGGGTTGTTTGTTTATTTGTTTGTTGTGTTTGGAGGATTTGAATTCATGCTCTAGTGCTTGCATAGTAAGCATTCTTATCTCTCTGGCAGCCAAACTTAATTCTACCAGGAAAACAGTTGAACTTTTCAGATTACTTTTTCCACACATAACTTTTCCTGCAGGTCTGTTCATTATCTAAGCCAGGGTAATTAAATTTTGTTGGCTTGATTATTCATTTTCAGGTAGTCCTTTCATGTTCTAGTCAATGTCTTATATTTTTCATAATTTGTGGAAAAATCCATAGTATAGAAATACAAAATTTTACAACATAGTGTTTGTCTATACTACAATTTTGAGTATCATGGTATAATTGTTGAAACCAACTGATGTATATCCCATAATGTTGGTGGCATGTTCACTGGCAGCTGCTTCTGTAAGGCATCCTCCAAGGATGTGCTGATGCAATGGGAAAAAGCTCTTCCCTTTCTCTTTCATCTTTCCATGTCAGACATCAGGGTCAGTAAAGTAGAAGTCCCACTGTGACTTTTCTTTGCCATCTTTCTATGTCTCATTCTGTTCTCTGTTTGCAGATCAGTCCAAACAAGTTGTAGTTGAATCTCTTTACATCATCAGCTGCTACGGGACCTTAGTGGAACACATGATTGAGCCACGGCCGATCAGTACTGCTCCCAAGATAAGTGACGACACACCACTGGAAATAATGACATCACCCCGAGCCAGCTGGACACTTGTTAGGTAGTTCTCCATCCCACCTCTGCCAACTCCTACTGTAAAAAGATGTGTAAAAAGTGTGCCCTTTGTGAAGTCTCAACATAAATACCTGGCTCTGAAGTATATTCATCCTCAAGGATATGTTTACTTGCATATATTGACCTTGATTCTTGATGTTGGCTCTAGAGTCTTGTGCAAACAGGATTATATACTATTCCCTGACTTTTGTAACTCCATTTTGTTTCCACTGGATAGGGTCTACATGCAGTGACCTGTGTGCACCCTCTGAATCACTTTTCTTTGTCGGACAAAGAGCTCCTGCACCATTGCTTTCCATTTCCCTTTTGGCTGAAGCCAACCACAGCTCTGGCCACTAAATGATGGAATCATGTTCTCTTTCGTATATTTTTAAGATCCATATAATGCACTATGCTATGTTATGTAGGTGCACCACATTTTGTTTGCCCATTCATTAGCTGGAGGACTTTTCCACTCTGTAGCTGTCACTAATATTGTTGCTGCAAATATTCACATGCACAACTGTGCATGGTGATATTGTGCACTGTCTCAGGGATATGATCAGAAAGTCTCTCTATTTGAGCTTTCTGTATTTGTGATTGTGAGCCTCGCTCACCTTTACTCTCCAGCCAGTTTGAGCTTTTTGTTGTCTCTCTATGTAACCATTTCTTGGTTTTGTGTTCCCCTTATTGTAGTGCCACATTTTCCCTGTAAATAATACGATTAAGGAAAATATAAACTAATACAAAGAGATGCTAACGTCTCCTTTAAGTGATAATCCAGGATCCAATGACTAGGAACTCTAGAAATGTTTAAGAATTATCTTAATGCATCCAATGAGTAGAGTTTTTATAAGCTAGTAGAAAGGGAAGAAATGAAACCTAGAATAAAACTCATTTAATATAATGAATTGTGCAGGGGAGAAAAAAAAACAATCACCCAGCATGTATGAAAGAAAACAGATAAAAATGGATATGAAAATAACTCCTCTCCTTTTGACATTTTAAAATAGTCTATTGATTTTCTGGAGGCTCCAGCATTCTTTACAGTACTCACCGTGCTAGATTGATCTGGTCAATATCTGATTTATTGAGCTTATTCAAAATTGGGCAGATGTGATTAAACTTTGGCAGTCTGACTGTTGAACTAGCTAATTAGATTCAAAGGAAGTTGTCTGTTTACGCAGTTCCTTTCGTCTTCTCATCACTTTTAGCTACTTTGTTTCATGTTGACCATGTCTGATGTTGGTCAAAAATGAGATAAGATGGCCTCCATGTAGCTGGCATTTGAATACTGGTGTTTCTTTGTCTTACCAAGCTGGTCACTCTCTATATGTCCGAGGATCTACATTATCTGTGTGGCATATTGCCACATCTTTAATGTATAAAGTTTTCTTGGTTTTGTGTGTCAAGTTAAAGAGCATTGGTTTTAATGGTTACACATTGATTTGTGCGAGTCTCTGTCAGGCTCTGTGGCTGATTTACATCCCATCTCTGAAGCTTGAATATTAATATTCTTCTGCTGTTTCCTTAGAACGCCTCAGTGGAATGAACTGCAACCGCCATTCAACGCGAATCACCCTCTGCTCCTTGCTGCGGAAGCAGTGCAGTGTTACCAGTTGCTGCTGGCCGGCTGTGAGTACTGCTCAGCAGCTTATGCCTTCTTGTCTTTTGTTTTTCCTTCCATATGATCATCTCAGATTTTGCTGAGTAATGGGCCATAGTGCCAGTTCATAAGGTGTTTGTTTGTTTGTCTATTTTTTCAGACAGGGGTTTTCTGTGTAGCCCTGACTGTCCTGGAACTTATTCTATAGACCAGACTCATCCTAAACTCAGATCTACTTGCTTCTGCCTTCCCAGTGCTGAGATTAAAGGTGTGCGCTACCAGCGCCAAGCTAGGGCCATAGCTCGTGTGTCTTCAGCTAGCATTTCCCAAAAATAAAACAAAACAACAACAAAAAAAAAACCTAAAACAAGCAAACTGCCTCTAACAAACATGTGACCTAGCAGGATATGGAGAACAGCTTTGCAGAGCCTGGGACCTGTTTCTGAGAGAACAAAACAAGCTCTTCATCACAGGACACCAAGATAGCCGCTTCTGCCTGTGCTGCAGCTTTGGTTGGACTCCTTCCTGCTCTTAGCTTCGTTGGCATAGGGTTTGGTGCTGGGATTAGAACAGGGTCTTTGCACATGCTCTCTGACTAAGCTGGGGTTTTGTGTTTCTTTTGCCATTTGTAGATACTGGTTGAGGTTCATCCAACCAGATGGAGACTTTATGTGAGAGGCATGAAGAGACAATTTAATATTTAGTATCTAGTTTGTCTTCATAGACTTAAACATGCTTTATAATCATAATTAATTTTGTATAGAGTACAATGAATCCTAATTGAACTTGATAACTTTGAAGACTGAATGCTTCTAGAAATTTCCTGTAAATCAACAATGACATTTTTCATTTTTTGATTTGTTTGAGAATAAGTTTCTCTGTGTAGGCCTGGGTGTCCTGGAACTTGCTCTGTAGGCCAGGCTGGCCTTGAACTCACAGAGATCCTCCTCCTCTGCCTCCTTGGAGTGCTGGGATTCAAGTTGTGCACCATCACCATCCAGCTTTATTACTTCTTTATAAAAAGGCAAAAGCCTAATTATTGAATTAAGTGTAGTTGGCTCAGTTAATCTGGGTTGGTCTTGTTGATTTGATACCTGTTATTTCTTATTAGCTGACAGACCATGATAAGTATCAAAAAAGATAAAGGAAAGCTAAGCTAAAAACACAACTACATCTCTTCATTTTTCATACTAAACTAGTTGATAGCATTCAACTGTAGCTCCCCCTGACACTTTTGTCTTGTTCAGTAAAAACTACCTCTGCTGGTGATAACTGGGCCATCCAGTGCTTTCATGCACAGTGATGACACCATCAATTACTGTGTGTGCACTGGAGGTTGAACCTAAGGCCTTGAACATAGTAGTAATGAGCGTTGTATCACCACTCCTCCCTCTGCCACCAGTGGACGGCATTTTTAGAAGCTCACTCCTCTGGCTATCAGATACTTAAAAGACAGGGATTGGGGAAATACTCCTGAAGTAAGGTGAGATTTTCAACTAAGTCAGCCTGTGAGATGCTGAAGGCAGTCTTAGCTCCAAGAGACTTATGCCAAATGAACCTCATCTCATGCTTCTGTTACCTCTCTACATTGATGGAAATGAGACAGGATCAACCTGGATTTTAAAGTTTTACATGCACACTCAAGGTATTTGCCTAAGAGTTTTGGTTCTGCCGCCGTGTTACGTAACTGAAGCAAGCAAAGCTTTTCCATGTAGCTTTTCCCTCTTCATTTAGAATACCAAAGCTGAGTGCGTTCCAGGACAGCCAGGGCTATAGAGAGAAACCCTGTCTCGAAAAACCAAAGAACTAAACCAAACCAACCAAACAAAAAGAATACCAAAGTTGCAGAATATGGACATTGAACTCTAGTGCAGTAGAGGCAGTACAGTGTCAGTTTAAACCGTACACGTACACACACACACACACACACACACACACACACACACACACACACACACACACACACACCCCACACCCATTTACCCCAGTGAGAATCTCAGTCAGAAGCCTCTGTAACTGTTCATCTGCAAGTCCCCTCACAGAAGTCCTCTGGAAAGATTATTCTACCTCATACAACACAACTTTGATTTCTGGTTCTTTGGGTATATTTATTGTATTTTAGTTACCCAAGTTTAAAATCACCTTTGAGCCAGGGGCTTTTGATTGTCTCTGTGATTGGGCCTTATCAATGACCAGGTGATGGTGGGTAATCGCTGTTCATTTTTCTACTTGAAGAGTTGATAAATATCTTTTTAAAACTATTTTTAATCAAACTTTGTAGTCTAATATAAACTTCATAAATGTTACAGGGTTATTTTGGGGTTTTTGTTCTTGTTGTGTTTGTAGAAAAAGTGTAGCAAACTTCCAGAAACTCAGGAAATGATATACCAATAGGCAAGGCTGATGTAAATAGAAATAGGAAAGAGATTGTCCTGGGGAGGAGAGCAGTGCAGCAGGGTGTTAGCATAATACATATGCTGTTCCCATATACAGTTGGTTCCACACTGAAGCTTGGATGCAGCTAGGAGCAGAGCCTGGAGACCTGCCCCGTGCACCAGTGATGTCTCACCCACCTTTGAGACGATCCAAGCAAATCCTCTGAGTTCTGTGGGCTTCACCATGTCGCTTTTCCCTCTTCATTTAGGAGAATATCAAAGTTGAGGAGCCCTGACAGTGGAGGCCTTTGAGTTTTTGGTAGACAGGATCACATTAAAATGGTTCATTCAGGTATCACTGTAGAGACTGAAAGAACATCGAGTTGCTTTGTTGGACCATTAGCACTTGCGAGGGAGAGGCAGGCGGATTTCTCTGTGTTCAAGGCTAGCCTGTTCTACAGAATGAGTTCCAGGACAGCCAGGGCTACACAGAACCCTGTCTCAAAAAAACAACAAAACATAACAAAAGATTTTTAGGTAGTAGAGGTAGAAATCAAGACTTTGTATATTCTGAGCGGGAGCGATCAGTCAGTGGTGTGAAGCACTTACTGCTGTTTGATAGGTCCTGAGTTCAGTTCCTACTCCTGTTGTCTGGTAGTTCACAAATGCCTGTAACTCCAACTCTGGGGATCTGACACCCTGTTTTGGCTTCCAGAAGTACCTATATATGGGTGTGTGTGTGTGTGTGTGTGTGTGTGTGTGTGTTTTGCTGGTGGCAGAGCAAGAAAATAGTAGCTGCCCAAGCCCTTTGGAGCCTGGAATATCATGAGGAAGCCCAAGATATTAAATGTGGTGCTTTTTACGGCATTATATTTTGGGTTTGATTTTATCTGAGTGTATCAGAAGAATTGTGCTCCCAATCTTCACTTTTTTAAAAAAGAAACTACATGGCTTAATTTTTATTTTATAAGAATCCATAAGAGACTTCAGATATTTGAAGAGGATTCAACTTTTATTTTTTTATTTTTTTGGTTTTTCGAGACAGGGTTTCTCTGTGTAGCCCTGGCTGTCCTGGAACTCACTTTGTAGACCAGGCTGGCCTCGAACTCAGAAATCCTCCTGCCTCTGCCTCCCAAGTGCTGGGATTAAAGGCGTGCGCTACCACCGCCCGGCTAGGATTCAACTTTTAAAGCATTGGAATTCTTAAAGGCTATGGGGCAACTTTTAAATTGTGTCACACTTTCTATTAGAATATAAATGTGAGATCATAGGGATCAACAAGAAAAGAAAGGTTACAGCCTAATAATAGGGTTTATCAATGTGTCACAATTAGAACACTTAAACTTATAATGGTTAAACTTGGTTGTCACATTCACATACCTAAGAAGTGTGTCACAATTGAGAAATTTCCTCCATCAGACTGGCCTAGAGATGTGACATTTTCTTGACTGCTAATTGATATAGAGGTCCTAACCACTGTGGGTAGTACCGCCCAAAGTAGGTGGGCCTGAGCAGTATAAAAAGACAGCTGAGCCAGACCATAAGCAGTGCTTCCTGCCTTGGCTTCTCAGTGGTGGACTGTTATCTTTGAGATGATATAAACTGTTCCTTTCATGTTGTTTATGATTATGGTATTTATCACAGCAACACACATTCAAGTTGTACAAAGGCTCTTTTCAATTTGTAATCATATTCGTGGGTGAATGTGGTTTCGTGGTTAAGAATACTTGCAGTTCTTTCAAGTAGTACTAAATTTGGTTCCTAGTACCCACATGTGGTGACTCACACCAACTGCAACATCAGTGTTAGGGAATCCAACACCTTCTTCTGTTCTCTTCCTACAATTGTGCAAATGCATGGGCTTGTACAAGCACACACACACATACACACACTTTTTTTTTTTAATTTTTTTTTTTTGCTTTTTTATTTGCTTTTTCGAGACAGGATTTCTCTGTGTAGCCCTTGCTGTCCTGGAACTCACTTTGTAGACCAGGCTGGCCTCGAACTCAGAAATCCTCCTGCCTCTGCCTCCCAAGTGCTGGGATTAAAGGCGTGCGCCACCACCGCCCGGCAACACTGTTATTTTTTTTTAAAAGATATGTAATTGTTGCACCAAATTAAGAGTTACCATGTATTGAGCTTCCAGAAATAAATTCTTCTCTCTTCAACCCCACACTAAGAGAGCCCCATGGAGCTATCAATTGTGTAAAATTTTGAGGTTGCTTATTTTTCTCTTTTGCATTAAGCTTTTCATTTGAAAGAGATATGAAATTCTAATATATGGATATGCTCTAGTTTAAATTTCATTCCGTTCAATATGCTTTATAATCTTTATGTTTTTCATTGGAATAGGGGTTCACATGGGATCATATGACCATGCGTTATTTAGGAAGGGGTCCAGAGTCAGACACCTCCACAGGCCTGGGACCACTAAGGCAACTGCAAAACATGTTGTGGTTAATTGACCTTTGTTTGTCCTCTAAAGAAGCTTTCAAACCTTAATCCGTAGGCACTGATTTACATTTACAAATTAGAAGGGGTAGAGCAGACTGAGAGGTTACCAAGTCCTTTGAACTGGTACTCAAATCTGATTGATGGCTACTGGGCACTCTTAGGGCTAGTTTCAGTTTTGGCAAAGAAATATACTACAATGAAATGAGCTTGATTTTGGAAAAAAAAAACATGGTATGAACAATAAATCTCTAATCTCTACAATAATTTTATTTTTTATAAGTTTATTTATATTTCCGTATAACACGCACGCATGCACACGCACACATACAACTTCTCTTGTATGCCCAGGTCAGCTATACTCCACACTTGCCACTCTCCTTAGTGTGAACATACCATGATCCTGACAATGCCAATATCATGGTATCTCTACTGCATCTGTGGCTAAAACTTCACCAGTGGCTTTTCGTAGCTTTGTGAATATGTCTGTGTGTAAGGCTATTATGGCTAATCTTTGTTGCCAGCATAACATATATGAGACCAGGGAGTCTCTATTGAGAAATCGTCTCCAAAAGATTGGCCCTGCTGCAAGAGGCTGGTGTTTCCCCCACAGGTGCTAGTGTCCTGAAATCAGGTTGTCATGCTTACATAATAAGCACGGTGTGCTGAGGCCTCCTGCCCTTTCTGCTGCTGGTTGGTCTACTTGTCAAAAATGTTTTACTTCAGATCTAATATTAAATTTCATTTTGCTTTATTATTCATATACATTTGCACATAAATCATTTATCAAGTTTCCAAACAAAGGAGGTATTCACCAGATAAATGGTATCTTTATTTAAGACAAAGATAGTAGTTACTGAATGAAGACTGTATGTGTAGGATGACTGAAATTAAAAAAATTAGCAATCATTAGATTTTAAGCATCTTTATTCCCAAATAAATTGTATTTTGCTTGTCTGACACATAAAATCCTTAAACTACAAAGCAGTACTGTTTCCTTTCAAGTTCTAATCTATGTATTTGGGTAAATTTCATTTCACTTTTTTTGCAATTGAATAGAGATGTCCTTTTTGAACACTACTAGTCCAGACACATAGTGGTTGGCTGTACCTTCATGTACGCACGCACACACGCACACACACACACACACACACACACACACACACACACACACACGCATAGAGAACCCTCATGTCCGTGATTGACATTGTCAGTGCCAGGGAAAACCAGCTAAATGCAGCAGTTTGCTTCTGTGCTGCCCTCCCTCAGTGTCATGTTGTGTTGGTCTGATATCCTGGGTTCCCCTGCAGGGTGGTATATGAAGTGTGGAGGGGGCACTCAGCAGTATTTCCTTGCATTGTTAATTATAAATGTTTGCCCAGTACTGGGGAGAGGTGGAAAAGGAAGAGTGAAGTGTTTTTCTCTTGTAGAGGAAACTGTAATGTAGGGCTTATTTACAGAGTATTTATAGTCCATTGTTGGCCACAGGGTGTGTCATGGTGCCCTGTATAGTTTGACTCTTAATTGTGAATTACATTGGAATATTTCACTTACTCAAGCTGTTTAGTAGGCATGTGCTATTCCACAGAGAGATTATTTTCATAAAATGGTGGGCTTTTTTTCCTGTAAGAAACTAAAGATAGAGATTTACAGGGTCTCATTTGGACTCCATGTGTTCTGTGGCCTGATGAATTATTAATTCCCATTATGAAAATGGTATGAAATGGTTAACTTAAACTATAGAAGTTTGAGAGTTTGGATTATATCAGTCCCTGGATGGCATCCGTGCTTCCATTCATTCCCTATTTTTATCTGGAACATCAAATTAATCTTTGTACATGCAAATTGCATTCTTGTTGTTACTTTTTTTGAAACTGAAATGAAACGGAGGAAGAGTGTCTACAAGAGGTGTTGTGTACACTGTAAGCATCGTTAATGTTACAGAATTCCTCCTGTGCTCTTACAGGATCTCAGTGTCCTTTCATATTGTTTTACAACCTGTGATGTTTCCAAGTATAGTTCAGAGTAGGCTCTTTTCTGTTGATGATGTTAATATTTATTGCAGTGACTCGGCAGATTTCAATGGTACAGACATTGATCGAGAGAAAAGAAAATATTGGTCAGAGGTCTATAGGCCATTAAGATCTGTATGTCTGATGTCATTTACTCTGTTCCAGTGACAGTTATGGTTCTTAACTAGATCCTTCTGCCATGAATTGTGCTTTCTCATAGGTGGGTAGGAGGATAGAAGACAGGGGGTACCAGCAATACATGTTCACCATTTTCTCCAGAATACCATGGGGCTGGAATATCACAGCAGGGCTTGGCTTACCTGCAGTGACATAATGGGTTGGTATTGGCAGGAGCTCATGGGTTGATGTGCCATTGCTTCCATCAGTAGGTTAATTGCTAAGAAATGGCTAAATGGGAATTTAGGGGCATGCTTCAGCTGTCTGCTCTGTTAGTGGTAGCAGAAGCTCTGGCGCCATTTCAGGATCACTATTCGTATGTGTCTGTCAGACTTAGAATACAATCATTTCTCTCAGTTTCTGCCTTCTCTGTAGAGTTTCTGTCAATTGTTTGACTCCATTAAGTGTGCAGAGGAAATAAAAGCCTGAACAACCAATTCACCAGGGGCTATGGAGAGGCCCTTTCTTTGTCCAGCCTCAGAGCACTGCATTAGGTCTCATTATCCATTTATAATAAGTGACCTCTGCCCTCTGGGTCATGGAAAAATATTCAATGTGCTTTTCTGACACATAGGGCACCTTTCTCAGTAGACATAAAACAATGGGATGTCTGACAGTCTGGAGGACTAGTTTACACTGCAGGTTTTTTAATAAATACTTAACCTTGGACCAAGTCAATATGATCAGTTTTCTTCCTTGCTCTTCCCTGATTCAGAAAGGGGCCAGTGAGAATCTAATAAAAGGGACATGAACTTAGTATTCAGTGTGGTTCTTTTTCATTCCAACTCAGAAAATTTTGTCTTCTAGAATCCTCTGTAACTTCACATTTACTGGTACAGAAATCCACACTGTCTATAGAGAATGAACTGAGTTGTCATCCTTCATAGACTCATGATTGCTCTTGAGATTATTGGTGACGCTTAAAGCAGGTCTTTTGCTCAGCTTTTGTGCCAAGAGTTTAGAGCAGCTCCCAGGAAGCACTGCTGGCCTTGCTTCCCGTTCACAGTTCATAGACAGACATGGATCAGAAGGAGATAGAAGAGGGATTTGATTTTGGCTTAAGCATGGCCATGAATCCAGGCACAGATTTTTCTCTCCAAACCAGTTATAGAAAACCTAATAGTTGTTAGCATTCTCTCCTTGGCAAGAATTAATATATTAACTAGATTATAGTACTGTTTGACAAACTGCTTACTAAATATGTCAAAATTGATTGGGCATTCTGTTTTTGAATTGACAAATGGCTGCATTAAGAAGGGGAGGGAAAGTCATTAATTATAGCTGCTCTCAACTCTGGGAAATGTAATGCTATAACTATGGATCTTGCTATAGCTAAGCACTCCCCTCACAGCAGTGCTTCTTTCTTACTTGTGCAGCCACACCACTGTGCCTCTAGCAGAGCCACTCCTCTCAGAGCACTGCATTAGGTCTCATTATCCTGTGAATGACAGCATTTTTCTGCTCTGTAAGCACTATAATGCTCTTTTGACTAACATCATAGTACTTTTCTTTTCTTCTGTTACTCTAGGATACTCCAAAAGAATCATGTAGGTCAGCTCTTGGTCTCCATTCTCAGTTGTGCCCTGCTCTAAGTTTGTGTCTATTCTTGTTTAACTCTGCACAGAAGGTAGGGCCTTCCTTTTGGGGCCAGGAAATTTTGAAAGAGGTAGTTCCATTTTCCTTCAGTGGTTACTTTTAGTTAGTGTTTTCTTTGCCTTGGGTTTCTCATCTTTATTATTAGGCAATGAAAACTCCTTGACAACTCTACAGCTTGTATAATCTTTACCCACGATTTTTGTAACTTATCCTGAAACTCATAAAAATTCAGAACCTAGGAGGCTGGAGAGCAAGCCCAGCAGTCAAGAACATTTACTGTTCTGTGTAGGACCTGGGCTTGGTTCCCAGCACCCCACATGGCAGTTCACAACCATGCACAGCAATTGTAGGGTGTGCATTCAGGTATACAGACAGGACAGTCATATACATAAAATAAAGTAAGTAAACCTTTAAGTAATTCAGAACCTAACCTAGTAAAAAGAGAAGGACATAGCACCATACACAGTGGAGGGGAGTCTGAACAGCCACTTTTTATTTTCTAACAAAATTTTGATTTAATTTTGATATAGTGGACTCAAAGGTAACTGCCATGCATTTTAAACAATATTTTCATACTTTATTTTGTTCCTGGGATTACTAGTGTTAGTTTCTTCTTTTCTAAATTAAAGTGGAAAGCTTGCTAGCATTGTATAGGTCAGCAGTACTTAAGCACCTGCTTAACAGACTTGAAACCCTGGTTCCACCCCCCTAATAATGCCAAAGTAATGACACCAATAATTAATTTAAAATTTTGCTTTGTTCTTGCCTCCTTTTTTAAAATGGGAATTAATGAGGCCTCTGTTAGAGGTTTGTTAGATTAAATGAGATTGCTCATTTAAAACACTTCCCCTCTAGCTTGCATAGGGCAGGGTGCTGTTGTTACAAGCCACCATGGAATGAAGTCTTTGGCTCTGCAGGTTCCTGGGACTTTATAACAAACCCACCTGAGTGTCACTGCCACCATCTCTGTGGTAAAGCGGCAGCTGCAGCACAGAGAAGGCATCTGTGTCAGATCTGAGTAGGCCATTCAGCAAGTGTGCCTCTGTAGTATTCTGCGCATCTCCCAAAGTATTAAACAAAAATCATTTTATTTATCAATTCTTACCTAAAATACAAATTCCTTTTTCCTCTTTGGTCTTTATGCTTTGAATGTATTCATTCTCCTAATAATTTGAAAGGGGTTTTGCTGTCCATTTATACAAAAAGTCTAGCTTCTAGAATGTTCTGATATTTGCCTGAAAACTTCGAAGTTTTCTTCTAAAATGAGTAGACTCTTAATTTTAAAGTTCTGAAGTGTCAGGCTGGAGAGATGGCTCAGAGGTTAAGAGCACTGACTGCTCTTCCAGAGGTCCTGAGTTCAATTCCCAGCAACCACATGGTGGCTCATAGCCATCTGTAATGGGATCTGATCCCCTCTTCTGGTGTGTCTGAAGACAGTTGTAATATAGTCATATAAATAAAATAAACAAATCTTTATTTAGCTTATGTATCAGAGCTCACTGGTTCTTCACAAAGGCATGGAAGGCACACATAGAAATGGTCAAGCCTGCACAAAATACGGCCAATTGTTTTGTGGATCTACCAGGTATCTGTCCTTGGTTTTGTTTCTTAAAAGAATTTCTTTGTGCATGTGCACACGGTGTAGAGGGAAGTCTTTTGCTGTGCCTTTCCCCTGAGCACTTCACAATATGTCTGTTGATAAACTCCATAACTACAGTTGATTTGGACTTAGTGGTTTGGAGAGCTCCTGGTGACATTGTATCACAGTAGAAGATCAAACTTTGGAGAATCTTCTTTTGTGTTTGGAGAGAGCCCTTAGGTGATTGTTAGTCAGGATGATTTTCTTACTTTTCTGTTTTTAACTGATTTGTTTGGACTTAAAGGAACACATTGTGTATCTTTAATGATTATTTATAAGGATTCTGAAACATGTTCCTTTGTATGGGTTAAAAATGTTGGTGTCTTCCAGGGTCTAAAAGCTTTTCTCTTTTCATGCCAAGATAGCTTTGCCTCTTTCGCTTATGCAAGAGAAAATGTCTATTTATTTCTTCCTGCTGTATAATGACCTAGACTGTCCTAGAATAGTATTTGGCAATAAACAAGTAAAGTATGGAAGATACTACATTAGCTCTGTGCAAGCTGATTTTTGCTTTTGTAAATGGTCCTTCTGCTCTGTTTTGTTTTTTGTTTGGTTTTGTGGGTGTGTTTTGTGCTACTGGTGATCAGGCCCAGGCCACTGAGTTTCCAGGTGAGTTCTTTGTCATCCCAGAATTTGTGTTTTTTTTTTAATTGTGGCAAAATCTTGATGTCTGATTATTAAAGAGCCAAATGAGTGTTTCTTTCATTTTTCATCAGTTCAAAGTATATACCCTTTCTTACGTTATTCTTTCATAAAGTCTAGCACATTTATAATCTTTCACTATAAAATAATTGATTATTGGTGTAAGAAGTGCATCTATAATGCATGTGTGTGAATTAAAGCAATTGGTTGTGAGGCTGTAGCTACTGTTACTGATCTACTCAGATCAGTCTCTGTCTCCATCTCTCTCTTTGTGTCTCTGTTTCTCTGTCTCTCTCCCTACTTACATCTTCCTCCCTTTGCCTCCGTCCCCTCTTCTCTTTAAATTCAATCCCTTCAGGGTGGATGCAGATCTTCATATGTGCTGGAGTAGCACTTTGCTGTTGAGCTGCACCTTAGGCCTCTTTTCCCCACTGCTCACCTCCCATGCCTGCTACCTACACCCCATGGTGGGGCTTTGCATGTGCTCGCACTGTGGTCTGTGCCTGAAGGAGAACTTTCTAGAGTCTCTTGTCTTCTGTACACCATGAGTCTGTGAGAGGAGCCTCAGGTCATGTGTGTTGGCAGTGATTTCTTTATCTCAGTCACCACCCCCTTCTTTTTTCCACTTTTAATAAATTTAAAGGTCTCATCTTGTTACCTAGGCAACTCACTCTGTAGACCATAATGACTTTGAACTTACAATTCTGCCTCAGCTTCCCATGAAGCTAGGATTACAGGTCAGTGGCACCAGGCCCAAGTGTAGCTCTTGGTTCTTTATAGAATTTAAACCTGGGTGTTTCTACATCTATCAGGTAACCATTCTTCTTGTTCACTCATTTGATCAGGGAGTTATTTTTCATATTATTTTATATGTAAATGTATTATTTATTCATTTATATATTATATAAGTACATAACTATTTATATAATTTATATATTAATATAAATATTAATAAGTAGGTATATGTGTAGATAGTTGCAAATGCAAAGGAGAAGTAGCACCTTGTTTCCCCTAATACAGTGGGTAAGACATACAACCGAGCACAGTGAGTTTCTTGGTTTCCGACATGGCCACAGTCATCCCTCACTTTGCATTGATTGCTTTCAGTTCCTATCCTTGCTGGACTTGCTCTACTGACCCTATTCATTGAACTTCTCTTATTCCTCGGATCTGGATTAAGTACCTGTTTTTATATAGATACATGATCCATACAAATTCAAATGCATCACAGTCTGTTTAATGCAAAAGTCCTCCCCTGTCCCTTAGCCCTCCTCACCACTTCCCAGGAGGCTCCTGGTATGTCACTGGTCTTATGCTGCTCCATAACTGTAATATGATAGTGTTAATTCAAAAGCTCTAAGCAAGATTTTGTAGTTACTGAAGTAAGGGAGGACTTACATTTTAGTTATTCTGCTGTCATTGCACATGTGTGTGTGCTGAAGCTTTCTGCTGAGTGAGTTGCAGATGCACACATTAAGTTGGCATTGTGGACATCTGGTTGGGTAGCTCTTCCTTGACCTTAGTTGCAGATGTCTTGAAGACATTGCCAAAGTCTGTCTGTTCAATTCCAAGTTATGTGTTGGGATGGTTTTGAACTTTTGCTCAGCAGAGTTGCTGATCTGGCCAGAATGGCAGTCCATTATGTTCTGTTATGTCCTTCGCTTTATGAGATCTTTACGGTCATGCTGAGCCCTGCCAGGCTGCCTCCAGATATCACTTGTCCAGATACACAATGCAAAATGACCTTTAGGGCAACAAGAATAACAAATGAAAGGTCCTTTAGTCATGCGGTGGAATGAGAGTTTGGGAATCTGGAAAAGGAAACTGTCGAGAGAGGGATAAGATGTACCCGGAGTTGAAGGCTATTCAGGGAAGTGTATTCTCTTCTAGACAATAAGTATATGTCATTTTTCTAATTATACATTGTTTGGTGACTGCTCTTCTGGGAATGTGGAAGAAAAGGAAAGTGAAACCAAAGACGGGCAATGACTGAATGCTAGAAAACTTTAATAATTAATTAGCGAGCATCTATGGTACCCTAGGGCCAAGTGCAGGGAAGATCATTGATCCATTTAATATAAACGTTGAGGAAACTTGTTTCTGTATGTATTGAAACACTACTGTTGTTGGGCTTTTGTAAAGCAGACCTGCTAATAAGCAGGTCTGAAATGAGGTTGCACCTCAGAAATTCAGTGAGTTCCTGGTGCTCCGTTCATGGTGTCTGTAATAGTGGGTTCTAATACTAACCATGCATCAGGTATTTTAGGCATGTTATTTTTTTAGCTGATAACTTTCTCCTTTTTTTTTAAATTTTTTCCTTTCTTTTTTTTATTAGATATATTCTTTATTTACATTTCAAATGATTTCCCCTTTCCTGCATCCCCCCTCCCCAAAAGTTCCATAAGCCCTCTTCCCTCCCCCTGTTCCCCAATCAACCCCTTTGCGCTTCCCCGTCCTGGTATTCCCCTACACTGCTGCATCAAGCCTTTCCAGAACCAGGGGCCTCTCCTTCTTTCTTCTTGGGCATCATTTGCTATTCGAATTGGTTCTTGGGTATTCCAAGCTTCTGGGCTAATATCCGCTTATCAGTGAGTACATATCATATGTCTTCTATTGTGACTGGGTCATAAGGACACATGCTCCACTATGTTCATAGCAGCCCTATTTATAATAGCCAGAAGCTGGAAAGAACCCAGATGTCCCTCAACGGAGGAATGGATACAGAAAATGTGGCATATTTACACTATGGAATACTACTCAGCTATTAAAAACTATGAATTCATGAAATTCTTAGGCAAGTGGGTGGAATTGGAGAATCTGTTCTTTTTTTCATAGTCATTGAAAAGTAACAAATGTTGTTCCTTTGATAGGTATAAGATGACTTGTTTGAGTGTGTGGACTCGGGTTACTGCGTTAGGCGCAGGCTGGTGATGGTCGAGTTTTCTTCTGGCATGTTCGACTCTTTGGGAACAGCTTGTTCATTTTGCTGGTTGTTTGTTTGTTCAGGAAACTTGGCAGATTTTCATTTCTATAGTAAGAGGCTGCATTTGCCTACCAGTTCTCCCTGGAGGCCGAAGTGCTTTCTCATTGGAAGCAGTTTGCTTCAGAGCACTCACATATTGTATGCTCAATAAATAAACGCTGCTTTTAATAAGAACCAAATATATGTGAAAGTTTGTCCTTGAATGGGAGTTATCACCATTGCCCTTTGGTTGAACCTTCAGTGGGGGCTGCTTCATTCAGGGCCGCATGATGTCATTGGAATCACAAAGTTCTCTGTAGCTAGAAAAAGACTCATTGTTCCCTGAAATAACCTAAAGGACTAAAAACTGCTGGCACATTATTGGCTTCTTAGGTCCTCCTCAGTAAGGACTTCAGCTTGGAGGGGCTTTTCATCATTTTCCATCAGGTGGAGATTTCATAGGGTATGGAAAACAAACACTCTCACCTTGACTCTAAAGTATATTCACAACAGTCCACTACCAGCCTGACCTTGCTGGTGCACCTGATACACATTGAATGTGGATTTCAAATTGTGTTCTTCAGTATATCTAAGTTTTGTTTAGTGTTCAGCATAGCTTTAAAGTGGGTAGGACTCTTGGACCTGGAAGGTGAAGTTGTGTGAGGTCAGCCCTTCAGTTGTGTTTGGTGAGTATTCCTCCCTATCTCAGTCTCTGCAATTAGTCAGTGTGCATACACCCATATATCACCATCTGCATCAAAATACACTAGCTGAGGTTTGTGTTGGTGTTATTTTTGTTTACTTGCTCTCGGCATCTCTGCTTCTCTGAGAACACACACTATAAACAGTCTGGTTCACAGTTCCCTTATAACAATCTGCTCACCCTGTGCCTGGCTGGCACTATTAAAGTAAATTGACAGTATTTCCTTTGCGTGTAGCTTGATAAGATGCACTATTAATTCCTGTAGCAATAGTAGGGATATAAACGGGGGGCAGGGGCTGTACATCCTGAAGTTCCTTCTCCTTTTCTTTGTTTATTATCTAAAAATAGCCGATAAAAGACGAAAGGCTGCCTGGTGTTAAGAGCACTTGCTGCTCTCAGGGAGGTTCCAGCATTACATGCTGGCTTTCAACTGTGACTCTAATTCCAGGGGATTTTCTTACCTCCGTGGGAAGGTAACAGGCACAACAGCTGGTACACATACATACATGCAAGCAACGCACTCAGATACATAAAATAAATCTAGAAAAATAAAAAGGCTGATAAATGTTTGTAAAAGTGCTAACAATTTTTCTTCAGGTAGTTGGTATGTGTTTTGTTTCTTTCAAGTTGGGTTTGCACGATATACAACTTTAAGTAGGATCAAGAGTAGTCTCGTTTTTGGTGCTATAGAGATGGCCTGGTGGATAACAATACTTATTGCCCTTGTAGAGGACCTGGTTTCAGTTCCTAGCACCCACATGGCATCCCTTGTTACCTATCGCTCTGGTTCTTAAGGATCTATTAGCCCCTTCTTACCTCTGTGGGCTCTTGGATGTGTGAGGCTTACATACGAACATGCACTCAAGTATACACACACATATAAAAATGAATTAAAAGAAAGCTCATTTTAGAATTAAAATAGTTCTTTATGCCAACATTATTAAAAATATGAAAAATGAATCATTGTAATCCTTTCTAATGTTGCCTCTGAATTTTGTATAAAAAAGCTGTAAGATAAGGTTTGGTGACATTCCATCCCTTTTGGTATCAACTGCTCAGCCCAGTTTCTAATGAGATTATTGACTATTAATAGACAGTGTTCCCTAGCAACCAGTCTCTGTTCGTGTGAACTTGGCCTGTTGCTTTTACACATATAGGAAATGTTCTGCCTGCCCAAGTGAGCATCTTTACATGGTGATAGACCAGACATCCTTCTTGCTTTCCTGAGCTCCATTCAGCAGTGATGCAGTTTCTAACAATAGTTGAGATTCTGTCAACTCCCAACCACATTCATATCACTCAGCAGAGGATTGGTTTCATTTCTAATTCTAAGGAATGGTTAAAAAGTTCTGGCAGTCAGACTTTGCTTTTTTTCCTTCCTACTAGATTCAGCATTTGCAGTTACTTTTCCCTATGACCTCCCTCCTAAGACATAAATGTTATTTTTGCTTTTTATATACATTGGTGTTTTGCCTTCATGTATGTCTGTATGTGAGGGTGTTGGATCCCCTTGAACAGGTGTCAAATCAGCTATGAGCTGCCAAGTAGGTCCTGGGAATTGAACCCCAGATTTCAGGAAGAGCAGCCAGTGCTCTCAACAGTTGAGCCATCTCTCCAGCCCAGATAGTCATTTAATATGAAAAACACACTTTATTTTAATTTTCTATATTGTGATATTTCCAGACCAAACTAGTGAGCAAAAGGTCTTCTTAAAATATCCATGAAAAAGATTCAAATTCATGGTTTCTTTGCCCTTTTCTTCTGGCAGTTTAAAGGAGACTTATTTATTGTCACTATTTCATATATACAAAGAATTCATTTCTGAGTTGTATATTTGGAATATTTACTACTTCCTTTGTAAAGCAGACAGGACAGAGAGGCTCCTCCTCCACCCCACTTCCTCATCCTCCCCCACCCCTGTGGGAAATTCCAAGCATACCCATAACCAGATAACAATAGTACAGTAAACCAATAAACTGCCAACTCAAGGCTGTAGTTCCACTCCATCCAAGCCCTATGTGCATCCCTGCCACCATAATGTCCACAGTTTCATAAATCCTATTAAGTGTCAAACTGTCTGCTGCTATCACTTACTCTAGGGTACAATGCTTCAGCTTTATACTTGAGGGAGGACAGGAAAATTAGGGTTCCTCTTGTTTCTGTCTGTGACAAGAATCAAACAAATATCAAACAGAGTTGATGAGTGATTCAGGAACGTTGTTCTTGAAAACATCAGTTGACTTACCATCTGTACGGTATATAACAGAATTAGTTCCAAAAGAATGTTGAAACAATGGAAAATGATGGAAAATTGTTATGTTACTCCTTTGTTTGCCCTCATAAATGATGTGGCTCTGTGGCTTTGTGATCATTTGGGCTTCATGCTAAACCTCAGCATGCCTGGGCTAGAGAGCCATGATTGTGAAGAGCTAGCAGTTAATGGTTTGGACTATTGCAAATCTTACATTTCCACACTATGTTTATGTCTAGCCATAACCACTAAGTTAGATCTTATTTCTTAATTGGGAAATATTTCTACGAACTTGCTTGATCAAGATTTCTATGAATCTTGAATTGCTTCTGTGTTTTATGTTATAGAATCTATTTGAGCTGATTATGTTATTATCTGTATCTCCAGTGCACAAAGGTTTAAGTCCTTTTTTTTTTCTTTCTCCTGTAGCGCTTCCCCCTGGAAGTCCTGGCCCGATTACTCGACATGGGTCCTATGACAGTTTAGCCTCTGACCATAGTGGACAGGAAGATGAAGAATGGCTTTCCCAGGTAAATATATCGGGGCTACTACAATAAGAGAGAAGATAAATCTGTTTATTCTTTTCCTTACCGGAAAATGGAGAGAATTGGTCACTGGGTATTATGAGTATTTCCATATTAAGAATGTCTCAAGTTGGGGGAAGGTTGAGGGACCAGGAGGGGATAGGGAGTCTGCAAGAAAACCAACAGAGTCAACTAACCTGGACTCTTTGGTGATCCCAGAGAGTAAACCACCAACCAAAGAGCATACATGGACTGGACCTAGGTCCCCCACACTTAATGTAGTAGATGTGCAGCTTGGTCTTCATGTGGGTCCCCCAACAATTGAAGACGGGGCTGTCACTGACTCTGTTGCCTGCCTGTGGATGCTGTTCCCCCAAATGGGCTGCCTTGTCTGGTCTCAGTGGGAGAGGATGTGTGTAGACCTGTGGTGACTTGATGTACCAGGGTTGGTTAGTACTCATGTGCGCCCTCCTTTTCTTACAGGAGAAGGGAAAGAGGGAACTGAGTGAAGGTGGGGACTGTAATAGGGATGTAAAGTGAATGAATAAATTAATGGGAAAAATAATGTCTTAGAAACATTGCCATAAGTTTCCACACATTGGGTTTTATTGACATTTGTTTCTGTTCATGCAAATGTTTGCTTTGGTGTAGAGCATACAAATGTCCAGATGCTTTTGTAAGGGAAGCTGAGCATTATTCTGTGCATAGTTCCTGCTGGGATCCCTTTCCTTGCCACGCTGCTGTTATTGGCCTCTAAACTATTCCTAAAGCAGCTTCAACCAGCCACTCCTTGCCTTACCAGGTGACTGTGTCTTCAAGTGAAGTGCTTTGAAGTAAAAGAGACTCAGGCAGATTTCACAGTGGAGCGATTACAGTGACTTCCTTACAGATGCTGTTGTGTCTGTCTGCAGTCTGACATCATCGGGGAGGATAATGACCTGTATCGCATTACCAGTGTGACAGCTTTTATCAGACAGGTGCCTCTGAGAAGTGGAACCCTTTGTGGTGTTCTCTGGGAAGATAGCCTGAAAGCTGAAGTGGCTCTAGAAACTGGAGGAATAAAGCATTTCTACTTAGTGTATATTTATTCCATTACTGCAGCTATGCTCACAGATGCTCTGTAAACAGTGGTCCGTCTCCCCACATGCTGAGGCCCTTCCTCTCCTTGTGATCTCAAGAAAAAATATCCCATTGTGCACAAACTTGGTGCAAGAGCTCTGGCAAAGACCCCACTGTCCTTCACTTCAGCTTTTCCATTAGAAGCAGGGCTAATGTGTGCTGTCAGTGTGAAAGTGTATACAATATGTTCATCCTGCACACAACAGGAGTGTGAGCATGGCAACATCTGGCTATCGCCTCGGTGAGATTGCACAGGCATCTGTTTACCTCTCGGCTCTGTGACACTGATGGTTTTGAGCTTAAAATACACACAGTTCTTTCTTTATCAGTGGCCTAATTTACATTGCTGAATGCAACTCCCAGAAAGAGAAATCACTGTCCTTGATCTTTGTTATTCCTCGTCACTAGATCGGGTACCTGCACCCTCTCAACCTTGAGTACACACACACACACACACACACACACACACACACACACACACACACACACACACACACAGTTTCACTCTGAACCCCATCAGCTGTGTTTTGTTCAGACTCAATTGTCATAATATGAGAAGCATAATTAAATATAAACAGTCAGGACAGGAACTCAAGGAGCGTGGGAGCTACTTCATAAAGCCTTTTCAGAGAGGTGGGTACAGCAGTGTCAAGTCTGGCCAGAAGTATAGCTGATTTCTGCTGAAGATTTGTGTAAACTGTTATTCAAAAGATTGTTTTGTAGTGAAGATAGGTTCTCCGTGTCTTCAATTTGCTTTTTTTCTGACAATATTGAGTATAATCCTAGCAACTCCCCCACCTTTTACATAGAGCATGATGCTTATAAAAGTTTGAATTACTATTTTACTGTGTGTAAATCCCTGTGTCAATGTTTATGACGGTTAAGAAAACATTTTGATCAGATGTCGGTTACATGAGAGAAAACATATTCCCTCCTTTATTTAAAAATAGATGTGAGGGCTGGGGAGACAGCTTAGTGGTTAAGCACACTGACTCTTCCAGAGGACCTGAGTTCCAGCTCGCACATCCGTGACTCACAGCTGCCTGTAACTGTGTTCCTAGGGACCCTCTGCTATCTTTTGCCCACCCTAGGCACATTCACACATGTGACATGTCCTCACACAGATACATACACATAAATAAAAATTATATAAAATGAGACGTAAGAATAATTAAAAGCGACATCAATATATTACAGTATTATACAGGGAAAGCAGCTTCATCTGTGAAATTATTTGGGACCTTACCTTAGCTGGAGAGTCAAAAATAACTGTGCAGTTTTCAAGAACTTGAAAGGATTGCTTTAGTCACTGTCATTGCATGCCCACATGTGATAAGTACTGACTTAGCTGAATCTACAAATATGTCAGCCCCTAAAGATCTGATAGTAGTTACATGAGGCAGACAACCCACGTTTTCAAATCTACAGCTCCTTTTCCTTTCGTGGGATTTTTGTGTTTTGGATACATGATGTGGTATGTGTATTGTGGGTATGTTAATGTGTGTATATTTCTACAATTTTGGGTTAATTTTTTTCTTTCTTTTTTTCTTTTGGTTTTTCGAGAGCCCTGGCTGTCCTGTAGACCAGGCTGGCCTCGAACTCAGAAATCCGCCTGCCTCTGCCTCCCAAGTGCTGGGATTAAAGGCGTGTGCCACCACTGCCCGGCTAAATTTTTCTTGAGATAATAATATAATTACATTATTTCCCTTTTCCCACCCTCCTATGTACAACTCTCCCCACCTTCCACTTTCTTTAAACTTTGTGGCCTCTTCCTCTTTAATTGTTGCTGTTAGTGATGGTGGCGCGTGTTTATTCACAAAAATATAAATACAACCTGCTCAATCTGTATAATGTTACTTTTTGTTTCAGGCTGACCATTTGGTATTTTGGATAATCATTTGTGTGCTCCATCTCAGGAAAGACTATTTCTCCCCCCCTCAGTATTCCTTAGTTGCTTGTAGTGTTTTGAGTAGAGTTGAGGCTTTCTGAATATTCCCCCTTTCACACTAGAATATCTGTTGGTGTTACCCTTGTGTAGGTTATATTTAGGCAGCCATGTTGGTGAGACTTCATGGGTGTACCCTTTGTAGGAGACACAGTCTCACAGCAAACTTCCTATGCATCTGGCTCTTAGAATCTTTTAGTCTCCTCTTCCATAATCATCCCCAAGCCTTTGCTGTAGAGATATGTTGTAGATAAATATTCATTGGGACTGGGCTCCACAGCTCTGCATTTTGATATTTGATAGTTTTCTGTAATGGTATTTCTTCTGTTGCAAAGAGAATTCTCCTTGATGACAGTTGAGAACTAACTTATCTATAGATATAATGATAAATATTGAAAATAGAGTTAGGGATTGTGCTGCCCTAGTAAAGTGGAGACTATAGGTTGTCCTCAAAATTGTATGACTGTTTTATTCCCAGATAATTGGCTAGGTTTTCAGGACCAGGGATGGTTTTTTTTTTTTTTTTGTTTTTGTTTGTTTGTTTTTTGTTTTTTTTGAGCAGGTCTTAGTCCAGTTAGCGAGCTGTTGCTTACCACCAAGGCAGATGTGCCACTAGGGTGCCCTTCCTGCTTTTGTAACACGCTGGTCCTTGCTGTGGTTCATAGGTGTCATAGCTGGTTTGCATAGCAGGAAGCTCACATGACAAATCCTGGTACATGAAAGGTGGTCCTCAGGGAAGACACGTTCAGGTCAAATCCAGCTCAGATCCTTTAGGTTCTATGTCTGAAGTACATGGTGTCTCCCTTTCACATCTGGGGCACATACAAGGGCAATAGCAATAGTCTATAATGTGAGACTCCTGCAGAACTCTGACCAACGATTCAAAAGGCTTCTCATCCCTGATACTAGAATTTTTGTTATAGTGTGGCTCTTGTGGGAACAATTGGATTATTTTAAGATTTTATTTTAAGTTGTGTACATATGTTTGTGTATGGGGCTTATGTACTTGAGAATTCAGAAAGAGTGCTGGATTGTCTAGAATTAGCGCCATAAGCCATTGTAAAGCACCCATTTATGGGTATTGGGAACTAATTGAAGTCCTCTGCAAGAACAGTGCATGCTCTAAACCACTGAGCCGTTTCTCCAGCCTCCTACAGTTTATTCTTATTGTCGATGAAATCCAGTCAAAAGATTTCAGAAATGTCCATATAAGAAGTAATGTTGATTGTATTTTTCTCTGGCTGTCTTTATTTCACTCAGATGGAAAGTGGGTGTTAAGGTTATAGTACCTTGAAACCATAACTGTGTCTCTTTTTCAGGTTGAAATTGTGACACACACTGGACCCCACAGGCGCCTATGGATGGGTCCACAGTTCCAGTTCAAAACCATCCACCCCTCAGGCCAGACCACAGTCATATCATCTAGTTCTTCTGTGTTGCAGTCTCACGGACCTAGCGACACACCACAGCCGCTCTTGGACTTTGATACAGATGATCTAGATCTTAACAGCCTCAGGTAGGAGAGAGGAGCCAGGAAGTTACATGCAGGACAGGATTCAAGGATCCTTTGAGATGAGTGTCCTCTCAGTATTCACACTTCTCCTTTTGACACAGTGTCCTGTTGCCAACCCCATATGTCACCTGTTATTTGTTGTCACTTCTTAGGAGATGATCAGTGCAACACACACTTTAGTTCTGAAATGGAACGCTTTAAAAAGCCAGCCAGCCAGTTTATGCTTTGTGTGCATGTGTGTGAGTGTGCTGAAGGGCTCATTTTGATGTGATACAGTGTCTGCTTACCTTCTTGTTCGAATCAGACTGGGATATGGCTAATGGGTTACCTGAAATGAGTCCAGTCTGTCAGGAGAATTATCAATCAGTTAATAAACTTTGACTTGATGTAGTTGCACACATCTTTAATCTCAGCATTCAAGACCGGTGGTTTGTAAGTACAAGGCCATAAGAACATCCTATGCAAAATTTAAAAATACCTCTTATACATCCAGATTTGGCTTTAAAATAGCCTTCTGAACTTCCTATTATATATCGTTTAAGATAAAATTATGGGAAATTATATTTCAATCACATGACAAAAATGCCTTTATTCTTTGTCAACAGCAATAACAGTTTTTAAAAAATAATAAAACTTTGTCAAAGATCAAGTGACCATAGGAGTTTGGATTCATTTCTGGGTCTTCAATTCTGTTCCATTGATCTACATGCCTGTCACTGTACCAATACCATGCGGTTTTTAACACTATTGCTCTGTAGTACAGCTTGAGGTCCGGGATACTGATTCCCCCAGAGGTTCTTTTACTGTTGAGAATAGTTTTAGCTATCCTGGGTTTTCTGTTATTCCAGATGAATTTTTGAATTGCTCTTTCTAACTCTATGAAGAATTGAGTTGGGATTTTGATGGGGATTGCATTGAATCTGTGTATTACTTTTGGTAAGATGCTCATTTTTACTATATTAATCCTGCCAATCCATGAGCATGGCAGATTTTTCCATCTTCTGAGGTCTTCTTCAATTTCTTTCTTCAGAGACTTGAAGTTCTTGTCATACAGATCTTTCACTTGTTTGGTTAGAGTCACGCCAAGATACTTTATATGGTTTATGGCTATCGTGAAGGGTATCATTTCTCTTACTTCTTTCTCAGCCTGCTTATCCTTTGAGTATAGGAAGGCTACTGACTTGCTTGAGTTGAAACCATCCAGTGGAAAAAAGATAGCCTTTTCAACAAATGGTGCTGGCTCAACTGGAGGTCAACATGCAGAAGAATGCAAATTGACCCATTCTTATCTCCTTGCACTAAGCTCAATTCCTAGTGGATCAAGGATCTCCACATAAAACCAGACACACTGAAACTAATAGAAAGGAAACTAGGGAAGAATCTTGAACATATGGGCACAGGGGAGAATTTCCTGAATAGAACTCCAATAGCTTATGCTCTAAGATCAAGAATAGACAAATGGGACCTCATTAAATTACAAAGTTTTTGCAAGGCAAAAGACACTGTCAAAAAGACAAAGCGGCAACCAACTAACTGGGAAATGATCTTTACCAACCCTACATCCGACAGAGGGCTAATATCCAATATATACAAAGAACTCAAGAAGTTAAACTCCAGAGAGGCAAGTAACCCTATTAAAAAATGGGGTACAGAGCTAAACAAAGAGTTCTCACCTGAAGAATATCTAATGGCTGAGAAGCGCCTAAAGAGATGTTCATCATCCTTAGTCATTAGGGAAATGCAAATCAAAACAACCCTGAGATTCCATCTCACACCAGTCAGAATGACTAAGATCAAAAACACAGGAGACGTCTGATGTTGGTGAGGATGTGGAGAAAGAGGAACACTCCTCCACTGCTGGTGGAATTTCAAACTGGTACAACCACTCTGGAAAGCAGTCTGGCGGTTCCTCGGAAAACTGGGCATGACACTCCCGGAGGATCCGGCTATACCACTCCTGGGCATATACCCAGAGGCTTTACCTGCATGCAATAAGGACACATGCTCCGCTATGTTCATAGCAGCCTTATTTATAATAGCCAGAAGCTGGAAAGAACCCAGATGTCCCTCAACGGAGGAATGGATTCAGAAGATGTGGTATATCTACACAATGGAATACTACTCTGCAATTAAAAACAATGAATTCACGAAATTCCTAGGCAAATGGTCAGAACTTGAAAATATCATCCTTAGTGAGGTAACCCAATCACAAAAGAACACACATGGTATGCAGTCACTGATAAGGGGATATTAACCCAGAATCTCAGAATACTCTAGACACAATTTGCATATCAATAGATTTCTAAGAAGATGGAAGGAGAGACCCCTGGTCCTGGAAAGACTAGATGTAAGGGAACGCCAGGACAGAGAAACGAGAGGGGGTTGAATGGAGAAAAGAGGCAGGGAAGGGGGCTTATGGGACTTTCGGGGAGGGAGGAAAGGGGAAATGATTTGGAATGTAAATAAAAAAAAAACTTAGAAAATAAAAAACAATAATAATAAAACTAAGCTAGATTTGATGGCATATACGTTTAATTCAAACACTTGGTAAACAGAGAGAGCTGAATCTCTGTGAGTTAGATGCCAGCAGGACTTTGTAATAGAGACCTTTTCTCAAAATAAAACAAACAAAATTGCTGCCAGGCTAAATTAAATTAGACTCAAAAAATTTAAATGGGGTCTATGTGTAGAGGGGTAGAGACATAAATGCCCTCCTGACTTTTCTTGTGGTGGTCTCCAAAGCATCGACCCTGTAGCTGTCTGAGTACTCGCTCTATCTCATCCCAGGCTGTCTGGCCTTCACTAACCCTGCAGATCTGCTGCTGAAGTCAGAATTCAGGGTGTCTTCTTAATTTTTAAATTTTTATTTGCTTGCATGTTTATTTAGAGACTGATTCGGTAGGCCAGGTTATCTTTGAATTCACTGTGTAGTCCACATGGTTTTGGACTCATGGATGTCCTCCTGCCTCAGCTTCCTGTTGAATGCTGGGATTTGGGGTGTGATGTAGTTCACCTGGCCTAGGCCTATTCTTCATTTCTCTTTTCTCCTGTAACATATGTTCATTGAGTTTTGCCATTTATATCCCACCGTGTATCTGGGAGTTTGAGACTGTGTCCCCTTGAGGGCACCATGGGAGCCATGTATGCTTTCAGTCCTTCTTGTCTCGCTGGTCATATGGCAGGACACTGGCCTTACTGTTTCTTTAAAACTGTGAATCCATTTTTAAAAAGTCATAATGCATTCTTTTTTTTTTTCATCACACTATCCTTTGCTTCATATGTGGTTAAGGTTGGTGTTATACTGGGTGTGGTTGCCCATTTTCTTATAATTCTAAAGGTACAGTTATCTTTAATCCCAGTAGAAATGCAGTAGATTTCTCAAGCCCAGCCTGATCTGCATAGCTGAACAGATCCAGACCCTGCCTGCCTCTAAGAGAAGCCCATCTGATGCGAGCAGTGATAGGTTGCTTGGTGCGAGTGTGGTAACTTTGTTGTTGTGAATAGTATATTGTGGACTTGCACACATTGTGATAGCCATGTCACCGTATAGTGTAATCTGATTCTCCGCCATCCGTCACCCCTCTTCTTCATGTCCTGCATGTTTATTACCTAGGACCGCTCATTCTGAACTCAGCTCTCTTTAGGGGTAGTTCTTGAGTGATTGTATCTGCAAATATTCCTCATGTTTTACATTTCATTTCTGTTGCTCCTAAAATAGCACTATGCATATTTGCATTAAACCCTCACTCTATGACTTGCCAGAAGTATATACATGTATTATTTCTCTACATTGTGTGGCATGTAGATCTTTAAATTGTAGTTATTATCTTTATAGTATTTGTTCTAAAGCAGCTGGAGACTCAGAATTTGTATATTATCTTTCTTTTGATAGTCTTTTGATATTGTGTTTAATAAGCCAGTTTGCTGAGGTTCAAGTTGATTATTACATTATTATTGATACTTTTATGGCTGCATTATCTGACCTCTGTGGCACAACACAGCCTGTTACCCTGTCTTATCATTCTAAATGAATTAACTATAACTATCAGTAATGATAGGTGAGGGTGTCTCAGATCTTTAAAATTATGGCTGAATGTGGTTGTGCACATCTTTAATCCCAACCCCTGGGGGCAGAGTCAGGACAATCTCAATGAGTTTTGAGGCCAGCCTGGTCTACATAGAGTTCCAGGACAGACAGGACTACACTACATAAAGAGACCACACACACACACACACACACACACACACACACACACACACACACACACATTTCTGAATTATTGCTGACTTCTCTGATGCTATTCATAAAATTGAAGAGTGTCAGAGCCATTTGTATGTTTGCTTTGGAAAATATTCACTGTAAAGTATTCTGTTCTTTTCCAGTTCTACTACTTTTTTTACTTCAGTTTTAACTTTTCAATTCCTTTCTTAAGCTACCAAACAACACAAGTTAACAAGATGTTAGAGTGGGGGTGGCGGGTGGGAATGGTGAGCTTTCGGTCCTTTCCTTTTGTGTGTGAGTTTGGGCCTGTGGCCCCTTTTCCGTCTGCTATTAAAGGGTATGGTTCTTTAATGGATTGAACCATACCAGCATTCATGATTTAAGGTCTGTTGTAGGAAGTGACAGTTTCCTTGCCAGGAACATATGTGAACTAAATTAAATTGCATTGCAGGATCCAGCCGGTCCGCTCTGACCCCGTCAGCATGCCAGGGTCATCCCGTCCAGTCTCTGATCGAAGGGGAGTTTCCACAGTGATCGATGCTGCCTCAGGTAGGATGCTTACAGAGCATTGCTTTGCTCTTAAAATTTATTTTCTTATACATTATAGAGGCTGATGCTCATTTTTTTCCCTCTTTTGTTTTGTTGTTTGGAGTTTTCTATGTCTTTTTACAGCATTGTGCCTCTGTTTGCTACTGAAAACTGCCGGGCACTCAAACATTTCTAGTGTTTGTGAGTAGGGGGTGGAGGGTGGACCTGGCCCTTGATTAAATGTAATGAACATAGTATCGAAGGCTACGGGGTTGATGACTGTTTGCCTTTGATCACTTGGAATGTCAAACAGCAACCTCGACAGAGCGTGTAAATACAATGTATGGATTCAATTGACTCAACCTGTGGAGTATCAGCATGCCTGATGTGTGGCAGCAGAGACAGTCCAAATGCTGTCTTAGCTAGTTTCACTGTGGAAAGCATGAAGCTTAGAGATTCATCAGTTTAACCCTGCTATGCCTAGTACAGTTATTCATTTCCTAGCCTTGCAGTCAGTCTGAGTATGTGTTGTGTTAATTTCTGGAATAGGAACCATTGCTAATTTTTTTGTCGATGGTTGCTTCCTTTGTATTATAGAGATGTTCTCAGCAAAGCCTGGTGAATCCCTGAGTTGTTTGTGGTAATGAGCTTTCTCATGTCTAAGATCAGTTAAAAAGGAAGAACATTGCTGTGGTGGGGATTGTCTGAAGATCTCATGGGAGGGTTGTGTCCCAAGTCTCCCCACAAGTGGATTCACCAGTAATTCCACAGTAGTCAAAGAGGTGAATTAGAGAAAATTTTAATCCTATGGTGGTTTCACAATTCCCACAAGTGACTGGTTTTATTCAGGCTTAAACTGAAAGAGAGAGGAAGCCATACAAAATAGCTGCTTGACTCTAGCTCAGCATACATGGGCTTTGTCCATTTTCTTATTTTTATGAGTTATTTGTTCATTTTGGTTCATTGATTGTATGTTAGATCTTATAAAACTGTCTATATCCAGCCTTATACCTTAACTTTAATTTAGGGTGTTTTGATTAGAAAGCTCATTCTTGTTTTTCTGCTCTAAGTTGAAAAGTGTGGCTGTTGCATGCGCAGGCAGGGAGGTGGGTGAGCGCTGTGCTGGCATCTGTGCGTCAGATCATCAAATGAAACTTTTGAGACCAGGAAGGATCAAACATTTGGGTAGTCTTCATCTGCCAGTGCTAACAGTGAGTGCTGGTTAAGATGAGGCCGTATTAGGCCTTTATTATATTCTTAATCTCTACAATATTATTAATTTTGATCTCAAACTATTGGGTACTAGTAATGTATGTTGATAAAGTGATTACCCTGTGGTGGGCGCATTTGATATGGTAACCTGAGGTAATAGTACATATTGTATTGCTCATAAAGTAATTTTAGCTCTAGGTTAAGTTGTTTCATGAATACAGACAGAAAAAGTTCACTGAACCATTTAATCTGTTGTATTAGGTATTGTTGTTTGGTTGTTTAGCAAAAACAGAATTTAAATTGATTTTTGAGTAGCAACTGAGTTTTAGGTTTTCACACTTCCTCTGCTTTCATCACTGTCGAAGTCTGGGAATCTGTGGGTTGTTACTCTATGACCTTGATCTTCTGAAATCGCCAACCTTCCGGCTACAGAAGCATTTTTTGGTGCCTAAGCCCTGTTGTTATTATAGGCCCATTTTCCCTCTTGAAATCCATGTTTCCTTCATGAACTAGACATGACAGTGAACATGTCTGTAGCTCTCTCCAGCTCTAAGGAGAGACCTTAGCCGTGGGGAATCAGATACTTGTGCAGAATTCTCTGGGCCACCTCACGTGGTTCGGCCCCCTTTCAATGAAGAGTCTGTGTTGTCCATTACTTTGGTTGAGTGTATAATAATCTGTGTCCAGCCTCCATCTTCTTGAATCAGACCATTGCTGTTTACAGAATTACTGTTCTGTCAGTGTTTAACACAGTGAGACTAAATGGTTGTAGTTCTTTGTAGAAAGACATTTACGGGTAAATTCTAGTAGATTCTATTTTTTTTAAGACAATAAATTTGTTGAAATTGTCCCTGAACCAGGAAGTGCAGTTCTCTCTGTGGCCCACACATTTGAGTTGAGTTTGGTGAACTGTTGTTTACAGAAATCCCCAGCGTGGGAGCTCCTCCTCCAGACTTCATTGCTCTGCATTTCCTTCTTCCATTTTATATTGCTTCATGGGATGTCTTTCCGTTTTCCCTATGGCATGTGTTATTGCTGGGACAGAACCTTCTCTGTCTAACTCTGCTTGGGAATCTTTTTTATATAATAACCTAACGAAGATAGTGAAATAAACCATAATATATATATTATATATTAACTCTATATATTAATTCATATATAAAATTCTCTGACAGATAATAAATTTTAAAGTGAAACTATCTTATTTAATTAAACCTTATAATTGGAGCTGGAAAGATGTCTCTTCTGTTAGGAGCCCTGCTGCTCTTCCTGAGGACATGGGCTCAGTTTGCAGCACCCACATGGCATCTCACAACCATCTGTCAATCCAATACCAGGACATCTAGTGTTCTTGTCAGGCCTCTGTGAACACTGTACACACACGGTACATAGACATATATGCAGCCAAAACCTCATACACACAAAGTAAAATAATAAAGGGGGAAGTTTTTAAAACTTTGTACGTGGACTTTTTATTTTGGCTCTCTGTGTGTGCTGGAACACCGCACAAAGGATAATGTGATGACCCCACAAGAGATAAGCTGAGTTTTCTTTCACAATTTACCACATACTTATTCCATTTTATTCCTTCATGCAGAGATGCATGTAGAACACACACACACACACACACACACACACACACACACACACACACACACACACAGCCTGTGAACTTCCATGGTTTAGGCACAGGGAAACTCAGTCCACTGGTGATTGATAAGCAGACATTGGTTTTGATTATGAGATGTTTTCATCGTAAGATAAAGGAGCATCATTCTGGAGCAAAGTCTGTGGAGTTTTACCCTAAGGCACAAGCCTCCCAAAACAAATAGGTCTTGTCCTGATTGCTCATATTCACACACACCCAAATAATTTAAGAAACTGTGTTTTTGAATCATAAATAATATTTTTTAACAAAACCTTAGGTTAATTTCTTCACATTTTCTCTATAAAAATTTTTACTTTAAATACCTTATTTTTCTCATTGTTTATACCTATTTTAAGTATTTTAATTGGTGTCTCATTTGAGGTTAGTGTCTCCATTCCCTCCTCCCTCAATCAGTCTTTCCAAGTAGAACCAGAGGTCCTACCTCAGCCCTCCCAATGCAGAGAGCAGACACATGCTTGCTTGTTTGTTCCTCCCTTGGTTTGTCCACTCTACTGTAAAGACAGGGTGGTGTTCTCTTTTCTTGAATTGCATAATTAAATTGAAGCGCCTCTGGAGATCCAGGTCACCCTGATTGTGTCCTGGTTTGCATAGAGGTTGATGCTTACCAACAAAGAATTCAAAGGACTGAGATTAAGGACAGATATTCCGGATCTGCATGCAGAGGAGACAGCGCTTGTAAGTTGATCCACAGTTCCCATTTGGATCAGAGGTATACCTTCTTAGCCACCATAATCCTAAACCATTTAAGATGCTGCTAGAAGATCTACCTGGTGCAGAGTTGTGGGTCAGTGGTTACAAAACTACAGCTGACTTCTAGAAGCTGGATATTCATGGTCTGTAAGTTCTGCTAAAATCTTCAGTAAGTCATCTTTTCTACATAGCTTGTTCTCTGAGCTCTCAAGTGGAAAATGAGAATTCCTACACAGAATTTGGATTCTCTTTACTTCTAAGAGATGTATTCAAGTAATTTCCTAAGGTGATTCCCAAATTTAAAATACATAATGTTCTTTAGAAATACAAAAGTAGTTTTTTGAATAAATGATAAGGCTTGCGAGTCACAGAGTTCCAGACATTGCGCGTGATTATAAAGTGACGAAAACTCTAGGCTTGTCTCTTGGGTCTTCAAAGCTTGTGTTGGAACAATACGAGGATTAAGGAGAAGGGTGAAATGAGAAGAAGGCTTGGTGTTGATCTGTGAGCAGTCCTTCTGAGGAGGAAAATACCAAACTCATTTAAGATTGACGTTTTAAATTAGAGATGGTCAAGCATGGGCAATGTATCTGCTCTCATTCTTTGAACACCTACCATCTGTATAAAATTTAAAAGTAAGTTTTAGAGAATAGGTCAAAAGAAATCAAAATATAACCCTCTATTTGAGCCTAAGGAAAGCCTGAGACTGGAATGTTCATGGAGCTGGAGGCCAGAGGCAGTGGTACTACACCGACAATGAGGCTGTTTCCGTCTGGACTGGCTGTTCCCTTTGTCTTAGTGACATGAGTGTTAAATTGTTAGTGCGGTACTGTTTTCAGTTGTGTCCAAGAAAACACGCTGGAACCTGGGCTCCTGATACTCCTCTGCATGTGCTTGAGAATGGCCACAGACAAGGCTAAAGTAAATAATCAAAATGGAAACGGTTGTTGCTGAGATAAGATTAGTTCTGGAAGCTTGTGGTTCCAGAACAAGGACGACTGTGACTTCTTTCACAGTTCTACTTATAAAAAAGTGATTTCAGAATTAAAGCACTTCCTAGGTGTGTGTCCCCACAGCTCCCTCCCATAGGATTGCTTGAACCCATGAGTACAAGAGGAGCTGGGACAGCATAGCTAGACCCAGTGACAAACAAATGAACAAAGCCCTAGTTAAAGTGTCTGTTATTAAAGGAAGAACTGAGCTACATTTATATAGTCTGTCTCAGCCTGGAAATGTGATTTATTTTGGGTCAACTTGGAGGCACTTTTAAATTTACTGTATGATTTTATTTATGTGTAGCTACTGTACACATATGCTAATCATACAGCCCAATGAATTTTTACAATCATATAAAGACCACTCAGACTGGCAATAGAATATTTCTATCAGTAAAGGAGTTACCATGTCCTACCTCAGTCAGCACTGACTCTAATGCCCCATAATTAGCTTTGCCTTTCTGGAACTTGATGTAATTGGAATCATTTCACACATATACTTAAAGCATTTTGGTTCATGATTTGAGATTCTTGTAGGTGTATCACTAGTTAATGCAAGAATGAATGCACCTAACTGTTGGACTGATAGAAAGCAGCTACAATAATGACTTAATTTTTAGAGTTGTATTTTGACTTGGCAAGTGTTTTTGAAGAATACCATTCTCCTTGAAAGACCAGGTGACAGCACGTGGGTATTTTGGTGATTTTAAAACAAACAAACAAACAAACAAAACACGGTTGTTTCACTTTGAGTAGTAATAATAATAATAATATAAAAATTAGACCTTTCCACTGAAAATTAGAAAACCGACAGCTTTTTATCTCACTGTCCTCCCTTTAGGACCCAATACTTAAGGAAATTTCTAGTTAAATGTATGTATTAACTAGTATAATTTCTCATATCATATAGTAAAGAATATCAGTGTTCATGAAAGATGCAGTTCTTTTCAAATGACCAAATTCATGTTGTGCTAAAGTAGACTTTTATGTATTTCTTCCTGGTACAAAATGGGACCAAAGAAGTTAATGTCATAAGGAAGGAATAGTAACTGGTAGTTCCATTCCACACTGAAGCTAAGGCTGCTAGCATCACATTAAGAGAGCATCCAACTTTTAGGATGCTGTTAGTGATCTGTTCTTCCCATCACAGGCCTGAGTGCAGCCAACTTTTCTTGACATGGTTCAACCAAAGATTGTTTGTTTTAATCTATAAGAATTTTAGCTATGTGTAGAGGCATGTATCTGTGATCCTAGCCATCAGAATGCTGAGGCTGGAGGATTGTGAGTTCAAGGTCAGCCCTGGCTACATAAAAATAACTGTCATAAAAGATTTTATTAACCTTTAGATTAAAAATTAAACAAGTATTTTAAATGCTGATGGGTGTAAGGTGCATAAGTGAAGCTTCTAAAGGTGGTGTGTGG
Source organism: Tokudaia tokunoshimensis (assembly GCA_036184795.1). Classification (NCBI taxonomy): domain Eukaryota; kingdom Metazoa; phylum Chordata; class Mammalia; order Rodentia; family Muridae; genus Tokudaia; species Tokudaia tokunoshimensis. Next base: position 36,200,294 of record BTHU01000010.1, on the reverse strand, counting down.
ATTAATACAAAGGAATTCTGACAAAAATGTATTGTAAATCACTGCTATGTATGTATTCCCACACACACATTGAATAATCAACCTGAAATTCAGATGACATTTTCTTGAAGTTTCATCAAGTCTGTATGTTTGGAGAACTGCCATCTTTAAGATGTTGACTATTCTTTGAGTATAGGAAGGCTACTGACTTGCTTGAGTTGATTTTATATCTGGCCACTTTGCTGAAGTTGTTTATCAGCTGTAGGAGTTCTCTGGTGGAGTTCTTTGTGTCGCTTAAGTATACTATCATATCGTCTGCAAATAGTGATAGTTTGACTTCTTCCTTTCCAATTTGTAACCCTTTGACCTCCTTTTGTTGTCTAATTGCTCTAGCTAGAACTTCAAGTACTATATTGAAAAGATATGGAGAGAGAGAGGGCAGCCTTGTCTAGTCCCTGATTTTAGTGGGATTGCTTCAAGTTTCTCTCCATTTAGATTGATGTTGGCTACTGGTTTGCTGTAAATTGCTTTTACTATGTTTAGATATGGGCCTCGAATTCCTGATCTTTCCAAGACCTTTAGCATGAAAGGATGCTGAATTTTGTCAAATGCTTTCTCAGCATGTAATGAGATGACCATGTGGTTTTTTTCTTTGAGATTGTTTATATAGTGGATTACATTGATGGATTTCCTTATATTGAACCATCCCTGCATCCCTGGGATGAAGACTACTTGATCGTGGTGACTGATCGCTTTGATGTGTTCTTGGATTCGGTTGGCAAGAATTTTATTGAGTATTTTTGCATCGATATTCATAAGAGAGATTGGCCTGAGAAGCAGGCTGAGAAAGAAGTAAGAGAAATGATACCCTTCACGATAACCACAAACCATATAAAGTATCTTGGTGTGACTCTAACCAAAGAAGTGAAAGATCTGTATGACAAGAACTTCAAGTCTCTGAAGAAAGAAATTGAAGAAGACCTCAGAAGATGGAAAAATCTGCCATGCTCATGGATTGGCAGGATTAATATAGTAAAAATGACCATCTTGCCAAAAGCAGTATACAGATTCAATGCAATCCCCATCAAAATCCCAACTCAATTCTTCATAGAGTTAGAAAGAGCAATTCAAAAATTCATCTGGAATAACAGAAAACCCAGGATAGCTAAAACTATTCTCAACAGTAAAAGAACCTCTGGGGGAATCAGTATCCCGGACCTCAAGCTGTACTACAGAGCAATAGTGTTAAAAACCGCATGGTATTGGTACAGTGACAGGCATGTAGATCAATGGAACAGAATTGAAGACCCAGAAATGAATCCAAACTCCTAAGGTCACTTGATCTTTGACAAAGGAGCTAAAACCATCCAGTGGAAAAAAGATAGCCTTTTCAACAAATGGTGCTGGCTCAACTGGAGGTCAACATGCAGAAGAATGCAAATTGACCCATTCTTATCTCCTTGCACTAAGCTCAATTCCAAGTGGATCAAGGACCTCCACATAAAACCAGACACACTGAAACTAATAGAAAGGAAACTAGGGAAGAACCTTGAACATATGGGCACAGGGGAGAATTTCCTGAATAGAACTCCAATAGCTTATGCTCTAAGATCAAGAATTGACAAATGGGACCTCATAAAATTACAAAGTTTTTGCAAGGCAAAAGACACTGTCAAAAAGACAAAGCGGCAACCAACTAACTGGGAAATGATCTTTACCAACCCTACATCCGACAGAGGGCTAATATCCAATATATACAAAGAACTCAAGAAGTTAAACTCCAGAGAGGCAAGTAACCCTATTAAAGAATGGGGTACAGAGCTAAACAAAGAGTTCTCACCTGAAGAATATCTAATGGCTGAGAAGCGCCTAAAGAGATGTTCATCATCCTTAGTCATTAGGGAAATGCAAATCAAAACAACCCTGAGATTCCATCTCACACCAGTCAGGATGGCTAAGATCAAAAACACAGGAGACAGCAGTTGTTGGCGAGGATGTGGAGAAAGAGGAACACTCCTCCACTGCTGGTGGGATTGCAAGCTGGTACAGCCACTCTGGAAAGCAGTCTGGCGGTTCCTCGGAAAACTGGGCATGACACTCCCGGAGGATCCGGCTATACCATTCCTGGGCATAGACCCAGAGGCTTTACCTGCATGCAATAAGGACACATGCTCCACTATGATCATAGCAGCCTTATTTATAATAGCCAGAAGCTGGAAAGAACCCAGATGTCCCTCAACGGAGGAATGGATTCAGAAGATGTGGTATATTTACACAGTGGAATACTACTCTGCAATTAAAAACAATGAATTCACGAAATTCCTAGGCAAATGGTCAGAACTTGAAAATATCATCCTTAGTGAGGTAACCCAATCACAAAAGAACACACATGGTATGCAGTCACTGATAAGGGGATATTAACCCAGAATCTTGGAATACCCTAGACACAATTCGCATATCAATAGATTTCCAAGAAGATGGAAGGAGAGACCCCTGGTCCTGGAAAGACTGGATGTAGGGGAATGCCAGGACAGAGAAGCGAGAGGGGGTTGAATGGGGAAAAGAGGGAGGGAAGGGGGCTTATGGGACTTTTGGGGAGGGAGGAAACAGGAAAGGGGAAATGATTTTGAATGTAAATAAAAAAAAAAAGATGTTGACTATTCGTGCGGTGGTGGGGCACACCTTTAATCCCAGCACTTGGGAGGCAGAGGCAGGTGGATTTCTGAGTTTAAGGCCAACCTGGTCTACAGAGTCAGTTCCAGGACAGCCAGAGCTACACAGAGAAACCCTGTCTCAAAAAAAAAAAAGAGATGTTGACTATAGCCAGGTGTGCTGTAGTTATAGCAGCATAGGAGGCCAAGATAGGAGGGGGTCGCTGAACCTGGATTCTGTGTCTCTGAAAGAAGTCAGAGTGTTAAATGCTTGCACTCTCATAGCAGCCAATGCTTTTAACCACTGAGCCATTTCTTCAGACCTTTAGAGCTGTGCCTTATTTGGACCTTCTTACATCTCCCTGTTACTTGGTGTGTTTCCATATCATTAATAAAACTTATTTAGTATTGTTCCTGATGTTAATATATTAGCATATTTTATTTTCAGTCTTCATTATCTATAACATGAAGTACATTTTTATATTTTACGTATATTTAGAAACCTAAATGTTTTTAATTACACTAGAATTTTTATAGTTTTCACTGAGCAAAGTTGCTTTTATTTCTTCCCATTATTTCTATTTGTCCTTATCACACTTGCTTGAATTTCCATGAATCTGTTAAACAGAAATAGTGTCATTTAGCATGATTGTCCAAGTCATAGAGTGAAGAATTAGCATTTCACTATTAAATATAATCTTAGTTAGAGGGTCTTTGTGATATATTTATATATTATAATATATAATATTATATATTATATATATATTATGTATAAAATATAGTATATTTATAATAATTTTTTTTCCGAAGAAAATGGATGAAATTTGAAAGAGAACTGAAGTGATATTTTGTGAGTAAAAGATATAAAGTATGTTACCAGAGATATTTCTTTAAGCCAGGCATGATGGCACATGACTATGACTAGGGAGCTGAGGCAGGGTGATGAGGAGTTCCAGGCCAGACCTATCTACATGAGTCCTTGTGTGATGGTTTGGATGAGGCTGGCCCTTATAGCCTCATATGTTTGACTGCTTGGCCTCTAGTTGGTGAAACTCTTTAGGGAAGATTAGGAGGTATGGCTTTCTTGGAGGAGGTATGTTACTGGGGTATAGACTGTATAGTTTCAAAAGCCCAGATCAGGCCCAGTCTCACTGTTTCCTGCCTCCAACTTGTGAATGAGATGTAATATCTTAGCTAAATGCTCTAGCGCCATGAATGCCTGCCCAGTGCAGTGCCTCCCACCATGATGGTCATGAACTCTCCCTCTGGAACAGTAATCAAGCCCCCAATTAAATGCTTTATTTTATAAGTTGCCTTGATCATGGTGTCCCCTTGCAGAAATAGAAAAGTCACTGAAACACCCTGTTTCAGAAATCAAGAAAAGCAATCTTTGAAGGCAGCATACCGAGCTACTTGAAAGAACCTTCAAAACAAGTTTTTTGAAAGAGCCTTCAAAAATAACTTAAAACTTAGCAAAACAATGAAGAGAGTGAACCAAAAATGGAGCAGCTTCACCAATGGGTTTGTGGCTGCTAGTAGCCATCCAAGCCTTGCAATCATGGTAGTGAGGGACTTTTACAAGGTAAAAAGAAATATATGAAGGGATGTGAATTTTACTTAGCTACAAGAAGTCATCAGCACACAATTCTGAGAGCAGTTGTTAGAAAGAAGTGTGAAGGTACCACTGTCTCTCTCCCCAGGTGTGAATGCACACCTCTCTCTCTCTCTCTCTCTCACACACACACACACACACACACACACACACACACACACACACACACACACACACAGGTGTGAATGCACCACTCTCTATTTCTCTCCCCAGGAATAAATGCACCACTATCTTTCTCTCCAGATATGAATGTACCACTGTCTCTCTCTTCCCATGTGTGAAAGTACTACTGTCTCCCCATACAGGTGTGAATGCACCGCTGTCTCTCACTCCCCCCACAGGTGTGAATGCACCACTGTCTCTCACTCCCCCCACAGGTGTGAATGCACCACTGTCTCTCACTCCCCCCACAGGTGTGAATGCACCATTGTCTCTCACTCCCCCCACAGGTGTGAATGCACCACTGTCTCTCACTCCCCAGGTGTCTGAACACACCTATTGTCTTTCTTTCCCCAGGTTTGGGTGATGGCTTTCAGTTTTGATAAAAGTGGACATTGGAAAGAGGAGCTGATTTTTCAGCTTTCTCTGTCAGCATGAGACCCTTGTCTCACAGTAGGTCAGGCTTTGTGAGACATTTGCCAATGTACAGAAGAAAACACTATCTATCAGGAAGCAGTTTATAAGCAGCAAGATGCTCAGCATTGTGTTAAGTATCTTCATGTGTCTTATCTCATTTAATCCGCCTTAATTAGGATCACAGGTTCATTTCCCAAATATTCCAAGAATAAATCCTAAGACACCCTGCTCTTGATACTTGGAATTACTTAAAAGTGCATTATGGTGACACCTCAGATAAGTCTAAATCTCTTTCTGTCCTACTTGATCAAATATTCATTTCAAAACCATGTGTGCTGAAATGAGCCACGTGGTAGTCCAGAGAATCAGCTATTCAGGTGGTGAAGATGTGTGAACACAGCTGGCAGACGACATTCCAGAACAATGAATTCCCATCTTGTCCTCATTGCTTCAGGCCACAACTGACAGGCCTGACTGGTCATTGGCTTTTTAGTTCTGGCACTTATAGGAATGAAATTTTTAGTGTCACAGATACTTAAAAGCCATCCCTGTTAGGGTGAATACAAACTATGCTGGAGGGTCCTCCCTCCATGGAGATGTAATCAATATGGTCTGGAGGTCTGGGTTCTTGACCTGAACCTATAATTATTTGGGCATTCTGAAAAGCTCACATTCAGAGTACTAGGGCTCAGTTGTGCATGGAGACAAAAAAAAAAGCCTTTGTCTATGTTGTTCTTCATTCCATTTAAGAGTCATTGAGGTGTCTGTGTAAGATTAGATGGGATTATAACTTTGTACCTTTGGGACATTGAGTGCAGAAGGAAGTTTGCACATCAACACTGAAACCATCTTGACATTTGCACAAGTTATTACCTTAATGAGCAGTTTGTAGTTGTGAAGTTTTCAAATTTCATTGAGCCAAATATCTAGATTTGAATAGAGGTTTTAATAATACTTTTGATTTGGCACTCTCTGTACCATCAAGTACCATACTGAAAAAAGTGAGTTGAGAAATCCGAGTCTGTGGTATGATCCAAGGGCACAAGGGTAAGGATGGGTCCCTTGTTCTGTGGACCAGTGCTGTAGGATTCTTGAGGATCACTGAGCCTCATGAAATAGTAAAGTATAGGCAGAAAGAAAGGGCTGGGGAGGAAAGTGCGGGTGTGACTCTGTGGTGTCATTACTTACCTTATGATCCAACCTTGGGTAAAGGGCAAGCTATGCCTTGTAATCTCTCTGGGCTACCAAGATGGTTCAGTGGATAAAGGCCCAAGTTTGATCCCCAGAACCCACCTGGTGAAAAGTGGGCAGTTATCTCCCACTTCCATACACCCGGCATTTACATACATGATATGTGTAATTTTTTTAAACAAGAAGGTCTGTGGGAACAAGAATCTCTTCACACATGTTTTACATACCACAGAGCAAAGATGGTTTGGGCTGAATCATTAATTCCCAATCACACAAAAGGCTTTTTATCATCAAGTGATTAGAAGTTGAGTCTCCAGCTCCATTACACCTCTAAGCCTGGAAAACTTTCTTAGTCTATATTCCTTTATTAATTAGGTTTGTCATTGTACTATGGTCATTGTTCCTACATAAACAACAAAGGTTATATTTTATATCATTCTTTTAAAAATGCATGTGTTGGGACTGGACGGGTAGCTTGGCTATTAAAAGCTCTTGCTGTTCCTTTAGAGGCCTGGCTTCAGTTCATGTCACCATATAGTGGCTCATAGTTCTAGGGAACCTGACACCCTCTTATGAGTCCATGGACACGAGGTACACCTATGGTACACATATACACATGTAGGGAAAACACTTGTAAGCATAAAGTAAATAAATAAAATTTTAAAATTAGGAAAAGCTGCACATGTTTACAGAGACCGTTTCCTATTGCAAGCAACAATAAAAATTAAGGTTTTAGAGCACTCTGCTCAATGGTGCCTTACATATTGGGCTTATCTCGTTGACTCTAACATACTTCTGCTTTCTAGGACCTGTGGTCAGGGCTGGCAAACATACAATAAAGTAATAGATGTATCTTTTCTGACCATGTTAACTCAGCTTTCAGCTTTCTTTGAGGGATTCTAAGAACTGTCATTTCAACATCATGGCACAGTATGTTGACATAGAAATCTGATCCAAGTTCCATATATCCAAAACTTTTTTAAAAGAACTTTCCAGAATTAGTAATAGAATTACAAAGTTATATTTATCAGTATATGCTTTTGTATTAGGCAGCACCAAGAGACAGCATGGTTAGTTTTTGTAATGGTGTATGGAATCTTGTTTGTTAACCTGGGCTAATCTGGAAAGTACCTGTTGCTCATGGTTAAGACTTGTCTAAGAAAATTGCGATGGTGTCTCCTTGGCCCCTCAAGCTCAGATGGACATCATGGAGACCCTCTGCCTCAAAGAGAAGTTTACATACATACAGAGAGATGTGGACACATAACCCTGGAAGATAAGCTTGAAATTTCAGCAGAGCTCCCAGTTACATCTTCTGTAGACCATATTATTTCAAATGTAGACTGTGTGCATGCCAAAGAAAAGACTGCTTTTGCCATAGTTTGCTCAGCATGCAGAGGTCTCAGAGAACCCCTTTACACCCCATCCACCACCCGTGTCAGAAATGTCTGATTTTCTAACAGGAGAGGGGGGCCCCATCCTGAGTGAGGGGATCCCAGCCTGAGAGAACTCACTGCGGTGTTGGAGGCTGTCTGCGGCCTCAGCTCTAGTCTCAACCTCACTTGTTACTGTGCTGCCTTGGTTGCTTCTTCCTCTCTTCTTAAACATTTACTCTTGCATTTATCAAATACCAAAGTGACAGTCATCATCTTCTTTGTGTACCTAATGTAGTCTTGATGATATCAGACTCCTAAATAGTTCCCACAGTATAGTAAGGGTTAATGAATTCTACATTTCAGAATAGAACATCGGAACCAAATTTTTACATTTGCTGTAAATAGTAGTTACCTCTAGAAGGGGACTTGAGAGACCACCGTGCAACAGTGAGACGTGGAGCCTTCCTTCCCTTGGAGTCCTTTAGACTACATACATGTTGTATTTTTGAAAAACAAAATCTAAAAAATTTTTTAAGTGCTTACAGATTTTTTTATCATATTTTACAAGAAAAAGCAGCCAAGGTCAAGACGTATGAAATGACTGTTGCTGTTCTGTAGCAATTGGTTGTCCACTAGTGTGCTTCTGGGACTTCCTTGTATCCTCTAGGATCTTGGCTAATGTATTCATCAAGACAGTCAATTTTTTACTCCTGAAATAATCAGGGTGTGTGGGTTTGTGTGCGACCTAGGAAGTGTGTGTAACACACACACACACACAGAACACTTTTAAATATTCTTTTATTTTTATTACATGTGAAAAGATGTTTTCCTTGAGTGTATGTCTGTGCACATCATGAACGTCTGATACCTGAAGGTGCCCAAATAAGCCAGAGAGATCATTGGTTCCCCTGGAACTGTAGTAAACAGAAGAATGTAAAACGCTATGTACCAAGCTGGAAATAAAATCTGAGTCCTCTGGAAAAGCATCCAGAGTTTCAACTGCAGTACCACCTCTCCAGCCTCACACACCATTTTTATTACCCAACTTCTCATGGCCTTAGCCACCCAGTATATTTATACTCAATATTATATAGTGTGTATATCCTAGAAGGAAAAAAGTCATATCAGTTCCACCTCAGACAGTCATTGACAAACCTCCCTAAGGTGGTCCTAATGATGTCAGACTCCTGTATTAGTGGCTCACCTGGGTTCACATGCAGGTCACTAAGAGACCTTTAAGTTATGAACAGTTCCTAATTCCGGTTAGCACAGTTACAGGTAAGGGCCCTTTACTAGGAAAAGATTTCCCGCTGAAGTAGTGTTCACTCAAGGTCACATTCTTTTCTGTCACCCAGCGAGAAAATGCAAACTAAAAGAAATGTGCCTGAAGCTCACAGTTCATTCTTTCTAGCAAGAGCTGAGGGCAAGGGAGGCAAAGTGATGCTGCTTCCCTGAGAACTATTAATTGCTTTTTCAAAATATGTGTTAAAGCTTTCAAAAAAGCAAATGCACAGTGATCCTAAATGGAGCTGACACTTTGATCCTCAACTGTGGAATAACATATGAGTGAGCGGTCCCAGTGGACTGCCAGGCCCTACAATATTTATCACTGTAAAGATCTCAGAGCTCTTAGCCACTTGGAAATGTGTAAAGGCTCTTCAGATCCCATCCTCTCGACCTGTGTTTTCACATGTTAAAATGATGGTTGCTTTTTGTCTTGTTGTAGTGTCTGTTCAGACCTGTTCTTCTACGTCATCCTCAGAATAAGTGATAATACTTAGCTTTTCAATAAGCTTAAGAAAGAAACCAGATAGCTAAGTATACCTGAGTTGTGTGTATGAGTTTAATCTCAGCATTTGGGAACAGAGGTAGACATCTCTCTCTGAATTCAAGGCCAGCTTAGTCTATCTAACAGCATAGGCTACAGAGCAATAAATACCCTCTCACAAGAAACCAAAAATAGACCTAAGACATAAATGCATTCATTTTTTACTTCCTGATCACTGAAGTTTGGTAACTCTTAGCCAGTTTTAATTTCTCCACTTTTGCCAAAAGCATAACTACATAACTTGGTTGATATGTTCAAAATACTAATAAACCTAAGGGACTTGTGGTAATGTCTTCATCAGCCATTGTTACTGCTGGGGCAATCCCACTGTAGTTTGCTTCTCCTCTCCTCCCGCCCCCTCCCCCGGCCCAATTTTTTTATTGAATATATTCTTCATTTACATTTCAAATGTTATACCCTTTCCTGGTTCCCCCCTCCCAGAAAACCCCCAACCCATCCTCCCACCCCCCTGCCTCTAAGAAGAAGATCTCTGCCCATCAGACTCCCACCTCCCTCCCCCCCCCCCATTTCCCCACACTGGGGCATCTTTCAAGCCTTCGTAGGACCAAGGGCCTCTCCTCCCACTGATACCTGACAAGGCATTCCTCCGCCACACTTGCGGCTGGATCCATATGTATTCCTTGGTTGATGGAGCCCTAGGGAGTCTGGTTGGCCAATATTGTCTTCCCATGGGACTGCAAACCCTTTCAGCTCCTCCAATCCTCCCTCCAACTCCTCCATTGGGGACCCCGTGCTCAGTCCAGTGGTTGGCTGCTAGCATCTGCCTCTGTATCTGTAAGACTCTGGCAGGGTCCCTCCTAAGACAACCATAACAGGCTCCTTTCGGCAAGCACTTCTTGTCATCTATAATAGTGTCGGGGTTTGGTGACTGTTTATAGGATGAATCCCCAGGTAGGACAGTCTCTGGGTGGCCTTTCCTTCAGTCTCTGTTCCACACTTTGTCTACGTAATTGCTCCTATGAGTATTTTGTTCCCTTTATCAGAAAAACCAAGGCACCCACACTTTGGTCTTCCTTCTTCTTGAACTTCCTGTGGTCTGTGAATTGTATCTTGTTTATTTTGAGCTTTTAGGCTAATATCCACTTATCAGTGAGTGTATACCAAGTGTGTTCTTTTGTGATTGGGTTACCTCACTCAGAATAAACACTTTCTAATTCCATTTGCCTCAGAATTTCATGAATTCATTGTTTTTAATAGCTGAAGAGTACTCCATTGTGTAAATATACCACATTTTCTGTATCCATTCCTCAGTTGAAGGACATCTGGGTTCTTTCCAGCTTCTATTATAAATAAGGTGCCATGAACATAGTGGAGCATGTGTCCTTATTACATGTTGGAGCATCTTCTGGGTATATGCCCAGGAGTCATATAGCTGGGTCCTCAGGTAATAATTGACCCATTCTTATCTCCTTGTACAAAGCTCAAGTCCAAGTGGATAAAGGACCTTCACATAAAACCAGATACTCTGAAGCTTATAGAGGAGAAAGTGGGGAAGAGCCTTGAACACATGGGCACAGGGGAAAATTTCCTGAATTTTCCAATGGCTTATGCTCTAAGAACAAGAATCGACAAATGGGACTTCATAAAATTGCAAAGTTTCTGTAAGGCAACGGACACTGTCAATAGGACAAAACGGTAGCCAACAGATTAGGAAAAGATCTTTACCAATCCTACATCCGATAGAGAGCTAATATCCAATGTATACAAAGAACTCAAGAAGATAGATACCAGAGAGTCAAATAACCCTATTAAAAAATGGGGCACAGAGCTAAACAGAGAATTCTCAACTGAGGAAACTCAAATGACTGTGAAGCACCTAAAGAAATGTTCAGCATCCTTAGTTATCAGGAAAATGCAAATCAAAACAACCCTGAGATTCCACCTCACACCAGTCAGAATCTCTAAGATGAAAAACGCAGGGACAGCAGATGCTGGCGAGGATGTGGGGAAAGAGGAACACTTCTCCATTGTTGGTGGCATTGCAAGCTGGTAAAACCACTCTGGAAATCAGTTTTGCGGTTCCTCAGAAAAGTTTGCTTTAACAAATATTTTTTCAAGAATAATTGTGTTGAAGAATCTCATGAGGCCTCAGATGTAGCTGAGTTTGTAGAGTAGTTCCCTAGAGTGCAAAAATCCATGGCCTTGATTACTAGAACCAAAGAAACCATGGATGGTCCAAGTAGAAGGTTCAAAAGTTCAAGGACATTCTTTTCTTTATAGCGAGTTCCAGCCCAGCCCAGGATGCAGGAAACCCTATCTTTAAAAAAAAAAAAAAGTCAGGCATGGAAGTGTACACCTTTAATCCTATCACTTGAGAAGTAGAGGCAGGTGGAGGTCAAGGCCAGCCTGGTCTACAATGGGAGTTCCAGGAACAAACAAACCAACATAAGAACCTATTGAAATATGGAAGTTACTAGATGTTCTTTTAAAAAGGAAAATACTGGTTGGATTTTTAAAGTTTTTTAAGTATTTAATAACTTTTTTCATGTTCATGAAAAATGATTTGGGCTGGCTTATTATTTTTTTAAGGATATATTTATTTTATTATTTGTAAGTACACTGTAGCTGTCTTCAAACACTCCAGAAAAGGGAGTCAGATCTCGTTATGGATGGTTGTGAGCCACCAAGTGGTTGCTAGGATTTGAACTCAGGACCTTTGGAAGAGCAGTCGGAGCTCTTAACCACTGAGTCATCTCACCAGTCCCTGGGCTGGCTTATTAAATAAGATATTAGTACCTTGCTTCTAAGTCTTAGTTCTGTTACATATTAAATTATACATGATAATTACGCAAATAGCACATATTAGCAAACACTATCAGGCTTTGCCGAGCATCTCTCTACATTATTTCCCTCCTTCCCTGTAAAACCCCATGAGATAACGCACTGTTGTTAGTTCTGATCTTCAAAGGGAGCTGTGATTCAGAAACATAAGTGCATCATGCCACCTACTTTGAAAGGAGAATTTAAAGACATTATAATTTATTTCCACTGAGTGTCTTTACACAGATTTTCACTGAAAATATTATTGATGAATACACATTTGGAAAGGGTAGAGCCGTCCTGTGAATATTTGATTTCTGTAATTAGGTGTAGGTTTGATTCCTGTTCCCATAATGGATGAAGTTCAGGATCTTAGTTCTTAAGAATGCAAAAACAATGGCAGTTGACAACTGCTGTGACTCTAGTCTCAAAGGCTCCGACCACCTCGTGTGGCCTCAGGGCCACCAGGCATGCACATGGAAAATAAGTTCATGCACTAACATATGCATATATATAAAATAAATATTTTTTCAAAATACTAAATATCTGTCTCCTGTGTTGTGATAATTATTAGATATGACATTTAAATGCTTTTGCTCACAATTCGAACACCTAAAGAAAGGGCTCATTAAATGTTGGTCCCACAATGATAGCCTTCCATTTCTTAATGCATAATATGTATACAATATGAACTATATTGTTGTCCCAGTCGATCCTTGAGAAAACGGAGATGTGGATGCTCTATTTAGGATAGTTACTGAGCAGTTCTGTCTCAGAGCCAGAGTTAATCCCTATGTCATTTGAAGATGTCTTCCAAGGAGAAGAGACTGGATTCAAGTCATACATGGCTTTAAACATAAACACAGTTTTCTCATCCTGCAACAAGTAAATCTAGGATGCTAATAAGATGACAGGAGCAGGGACCCTCCTGATGCACTCACTACTTGTGCTTCTGTGCCTGTCTTTGTCCCAACTTTGTTTATCCCTCTCCATTCCCAGTGCCTCTCTTCCTATTTTGATATTCTTGTTTCATGTCCATAAGGAGAAGTCTCTTGAGGATGCTGGATGTTTATTATGGTCCCTAAAAGGACAGATTTTCCCTGGGCTGTAAAACTCTGTTTCTGGCATGTTCTTGGCATATGGTTTCAGCCTGGGCGGGGCTGCTGAGTGGGATCCCAGCGGTGCCGAGGCGCCAGTGCCCTTTGTTCTTGCTGGTGAGAGTATGGCATTAGTGGTTTCAGCTCTTGTTGACCCTGCTCTAAGCCAGAGCTTTATGGCCTTTAAAGCACAGTGTGCAGTTTTCTTATGATACATTGGAATGAAAGAAAAAAAACCTTGTCTAAATTTACAACTGGTTTCATTTACCAAAATGACTATTTCACTTGGAAAGTTTTGTCTTTTCTGAAGAAACTTCAGGAGTTGGGTGGGCTTGGTGTCCTCTCTCACCCTTCACCTCCCAACCCACACATCCGTGCTAGCAGATGTTAAGAACTTTATTCCAGGTCTGGGAGAGGCAGAACTTCAAGAAGGAATAATCAAGTTATACATTTTTGCTTTTGTTTAAAGAAATATTTTTAAAACACAAATCTCTAGAATGTTTCCACTTTATATAACTGAATAAAGGAAAAGTTTCAATTGAAGTGAAAATGAGAAAGAAGGTGATCATAGGATGATCAATGGCCTGGTGACAGCAGTGGTGGCAGCATCAGGGACCCTTGATGCTGCTGAGATCTGCGTCCTTCATATCTGCACTTAATCTCATACTTGAGTTATTGGACTAACTTAAGGTCTTGGTAACTTAGGATTCATGTTAGCACTGCACCATGACCTTCAAAATAGATGCTGTTGAAGAGTCTTTAAAGTGCCCCAAATTACTCTTCTAAGGCGTTTTAGGCTTGAGAGAAATTAAATGTGCATAAAAAGTAAAACAAAAAACCCTCCACTTACACCTTCAGACTGAGGAGATGGTTCATTAGTACAGAGCACTTACTGCTCTTCTGGGAGTCCCAGGTTTGATTCCCAGCACTCCTCCGAGGTGGCTTGCAGTCACCTGTTACTCCGGTTCCAGGTTATCCAGCTTCCTCTCTGATCTCACTGAGCACTGCATTTACACATACATATACCCATAGCTGTGTTCACATAAATACAGATAATAAACAGTGAGTTAGGCCCTCCACCCAAGCTTCTGAGGAGTCCTCTGGAACATTTTTGGGCAGCATCAGTCCTGTTGGAGAAACTGAAGCTTTGTGAAGACGGCTCCTACTGTTTGCTCAGCGATGGCTCTTAATGGAGCTGTTCTTTCCCTCCGTCTCTTTATCCTTCCCTTCTCATGAGAATAAAACAACGAGTTGAGTAGTGTTTAATAATATTTATTGAAAGCTGCCCTGCCATGGGGCACAGCTTTATAGAAAACTGCCTCGCTCCAGCTTTCTTTTCCCACCAGGTGTTTAACCCAAATCTGAACCTGGAATCCTTTAGACCTGCAGTTTTGTTTCTTTTTTAAACCAAATGATCACAGCAGAACCTAGGTGGAGCCTAGTTTCATGTGTGAGGTTTTCAATAAAACCAAAGTGGAGTGTGGGTAGAAAACCAAAGCCAGGAAAAGCGACGACTGTGCTGACACCGGAGGAAAACCTACAGGCCTCCTACAGGCCTCTGACACTCGTGGGTTCAGAGCTGGGGCAAAATGAAACAGAGGCAGTGCTTGGGTCCCTCCTGGACTCGTGCAGGCGAGGCAGGCCGGGCTAGTGCGGTGAGTTCACTTGTTACATGCTCGTGGGATGTTAGTTTCATTTATTAGTGGGAGAGGTGTGTATGTGTGTGTGTTATGAAATTTGGGGTAGAGATGCAACTCAGTTGGTAGTGTACTTGCCTGGAATACAGAAATCCCCAAGTTTAGTCCCCAGCACTTTCTTTTTTTTTTTTCCTACGTTTTTTTATTTACATTCCCAATGATTTCCCCTTTCCTGTTTCCTCCCTCCCCGAAAGACCCATAAGCCCCCTTCCCTCCCTCTTTTCCCCATTCAACCCCCTCTCGCTTCTCTGTCCTGGCATTCTCCTACATCCAGTCTTTCCAGGACCAGGGGTCTCTCCTTCCATCTTCTTGGAAATCTATTGATATGTGGATTGTGTCTTGGGTATTCTGAGATTCTGGGTTAATATCCCCTTATCAGTGACTGCATACCATGTGTGTTCTTTTGTGATTGGGTTACCTCACTAAGGATGATATTTTCCAGTTCTGACCATTTGCCTAGGAATTTCGTGAATTCATTGTTTTTAATTGCAGAGTAGTATTCCATTGTGTAAATATACCACATCTTCTGAATCCATTCCAGCCCACTCACCCTCTTTGATGCAGGGAGCTGATACTGGGAGATGATCCCTCTTTGCCACTTCTGCAGGGGTCACATTTAGTGACAGAGCTGGGACCCAGAGGCTTCAGCTCTCTCTTCAGCACTAGCTTCAAGTTGTCAAGGATACCACGTAGCTTTCTACACTTAAAAACTGATGTCTGGAGATCACAATAAAAAGATTGTTCTTTTGTGGATCCCATAGTGTCTAAATTATGTGGGCAGGAAGTACCCAGGAGGGCAGGGCTCCTGTAGAATCTAGCTGAGTATAAACCACATACCCTCAGCAGAGTCCCTGTTGCCTTTGGTGTAGAGTGTGTTACAGGGGTTAAATGAGGTTGGCACTGGGCTATGGAGCACACAGTATCATTTTCGCACATGTAGGCTCATATAATTCATTAGAATGAATGTCATATGTCACTACACAAATCATCCTATGTTTCCTTATAACAATATTCAGCTCCCTTCCCACCACCTCTCCTAGTCTATAGCAACTACTTAGCTAGTCCACATTTCTACAATTTTATTATTTTGAGGATGTTAAATAAATTAAATCATACTATATATGTCTTTTGATACTTCCTTTTCATTTTTTAATAGTTGAACATAATGCCTTTGAGGTAAATCTAAGTTGTTCCATATATTAATTCTTTTGGCTAGGGAGAGGGCAGCATGTGTTAAGCATATGTTGGGCCATGGATTTAATCCTAGAACACACACCACAACAGTTTTCCTTTTTATTGTTGACTGGTATTCTGTAACACTGATGTACCACGGTTGTTTCACCTATTGGAGGACATTCAGACATTCTTGTCTTCAGATCATAGCAATTTGAAGTAACACTGCTCTGAACAGCCACCTATAGGTTTTCATTGTCTGACATTGTTTTGTAACTGTATGTTTAATTTTACAAAACTGCCTAACCATCACAGTGGCTCTATCATCTTCTGTTCCCATCAGCAATATGGGAGTTCCAGACATTGCATAAAGCTCATTGAAATGAGTTCTCCAGCAGAAGCCATGCACATTCCTCTTCTTCCAGCCCTGTGTACGTTACCCTTGAGTGTGCAGCTTTGTTATTTAGTGCATGCACATACAGTAAATTTATCCGGTGTTTATGTTGCATATCGTTATATAGCTCTTTGTAGCTATGGGCATTATAGCATAAATACCTATTTTTAACCATCTATTATCATTATTCACCAGTTTGGGTGATATTGTCTCCTCTATGCCTCTTTCGTCCACTATTTCTAATGTAGTTATCTTTTAAATTACCTTATATAAACTTGGATGGTATCAGCGAGTGATGTCACACATAATTTAGAAATTGAAGCATAAGAGGAAAGCTTGTTCTTGTTAACCATGGCCTCTCTGCCTGCCACCCCATCCCCCCTCACCCCACCCCTCACTCCCCGGGCTCCTTCCTCTGGTTTCCTTGTGTCAGGAGAACGTCTGTAGTAGTCATTCTTCTAGAGCAAGTATTCTGTGAGTAATCTAACTTAATTTTTCTTTATCTGAGAAGCTCCTAAGGTGCCATTCATTCCTGGAGGATGTTCAGCTGAATGTGAGTTCATAGTCCACAGTTCTTCCCTTTCAGCACTCAAAAAAATCTTGTCATATCAAAACGTCACTTGGTACCCTATAAACATGTACTAGTATGTGTGGGAAAAAATAAAGCATTGAAATGTACATGCTGTGGCTTCCTTTTATCCTGCCCTTTCTGATAGCATTCAGAATGTGCCCATCCTCATCTGTCTCCCCTCTTCCTTCCAGACTCTTTCCCTGTTTTTGATCTTCAGAAGTTCAGCCCTGGGCTGAGGCCGTGGCTGTGACTCAGTGTTCAACTCTTGCCTAACTTACACAGTGCCCTGGGTTCAGTCCTCAGGACAGCCACAAACTAGCTAGTAAACCTATGCAGCTGGGGAGATGGCTCAGGATGGCCCTGACTGCTCTTGCAGAGGGCCTGGCTTCAATTCCCCCATCTATGTCACAGCTCACAGGATTGAGGAGATTGCGCATCTCTGCAGACACCTGCCCTGGCGCGCACACATCCACACATCTCTATGTGTAGTTCAAAAAAAGAAACTAATTATAATTCCACTGTATCTTCTGATGGGCTTTTTTTAAAGGGTCTGTTGGGCTTCTTCGATATGTAGATTCCCGTCTATTGTGAAGTTGGATAATTGTCCATTGTTCTTTTCCTCATATCTTTTCACCCTGCATCCTTCCCTAACTCCTGTCATGCCTATGGTGACAGATAACTAGGACTATTTCCTCTGCTGTTTTGTTGTTTCCTTTGTTTTGTGTTTCAATTTGCTAATTTTTTCCTGTGTCTCTCCATTCTGCTGGCCTGTGACTCCTGCACTGAATGATTCTCCTGCTTCAACCTTCCAAGTAGTCACTAGTACAGGAGCATGTGCTGTCTTTTCATCCTAAAATGTCAATTTGAAAATGTATGTTTCTTTTTCTACCTCAAACTCAAAAGGAATTTGCTATCCTCCTGCCTCAGCTTTCTGAGTCCTGGGATTGTAGCATGTTCTGTCACACATGGCTAGGTGAGTTTTCATTGATGGCAGCAAAACCCTAAGAGTGTATGAACCCTAGATGTCCATCCACTCTAGGGACCACCTTCTTGAGCCTCTGGTGCCCACTTTTGAGATAAACATTGTGATTGCTCTCTTTCCTGTCCTGTTTCTTAGTCTACATTAGTCCGATAGAAGTTCAGCATGGGTTTGTAATTATATCCTCGAGTGTTGATCATCTGAAAGTAAACTTCAGTATTCTCTACCCTTAAATGGTGCTTGGCTTGGGAGTCTCCAGACACAGCACTTCAGGCTGAGTGAGAGTGACAGTGAAGTGAGGCGGAAGCCATTATCTCACCTCTGTGCGCACAGCCTGTGGCCTTTTCCTGTCCCATAATAAACAGTGTCAGCTCCGAGGAACTTTTCAACACCTATTGACAACTGTGTGTCCCTAATTCACTCCAAGCAGGGCTTTTAAAAACAAGCTACAGTCCTAGAAAACAAAAAAGGAAGCTCTATGCCAATCTCAGAAGGATCTCCATTTAGAAACCCAAATACAGTTCTAACCACATTCAACATTGTAATAAAAATCTTATCTACCATGATCAAATAGGATTTGTCCATATTTCCTATTACTATACTATGTCACTATTAGTTGATACATAAGAAAAATGTATTCCTAATGCTAAAAGGTTCTTTGATAAGATTAGCACTTTTTCCTGTAAGTTATCTGAGATAACTAGGAATAGAATCATGTATTCCTAATGAAGACTTGCTATATTAAACCACAGATCAATATTGGATTTAATGGGAGATTTGTTTGGATATATTCTTAAAAATGATAAGAAAGCCATTATTATATAATTATTGTGGATGTTCCAGATACTGTATTAATATATAAAACATAGAGGATGCTAGAGAGATGGCTCTTGTGGAGGACCTGGCTTAGGTTCCCAGTACCCATAAGGCACCCATATCCATCTGTAACCCCAGTTCTGAGGATCTGGTCTCTATGAGTATCTGCATACATATGATGTGCATAAGCTCATGCAGTCTCCTACAAAAGTAAGTAATAAATTTTTTAAAAAACAAAAGATTCATCTCATCATTTATAGACAAAACATTTCTTTTTACCTTAAACATTCAAGACCATCAACTTTTAAAAATTTATTAACTGGTCATCTTATCGCTTTTTCCTTATAAGACTAGATATTCTAATCTTTATGATCTCATCATGATAGTACCAGAAGACCATCATTATTAGGAATGATCCTGAGAAAGACAAGAGGCTATATAATGAGACTACATGTAGCTTATAATTGTATGCTAGTTTTTCTAGCACTGAGAAATTGAAATAGGATCATGAATTCAAGGCCAGTCAGGGCTATACAGTGAGTTAGAATCCACCCAGCCCAGTAATATACATGCCTTAGTTAGAGTTAATATTGCCGTGATGAAATATTGCCCAAAAGCAACGTGGGCAAGAAAAGGTTTATTAGTCTTCCTATTCCAAATTGCAATTCACTAAGGGAAGCTTAGACTGGAACTCAAACCAGCCCCACAGGAACTAGTATATGGATACTGACAAAGAGGCCATAGAGGAGTGCTGCTTACTGGCTTGTTCCCCATGGCTTGCTCAGCCTGTCTTCTTCCAAAACCCAGGACCACCAGTCCAGGGGTGGCCCCTAATAGACAAGGCCCTCCCCCATCATTCTATCACTCACTGAATTAGAAAATGTCCTCCAGGCCTGCTGTCGCCCTTTTTGGGGGTTCCTCCTCTCAGATGACCTGAATTTGTGTCATGTTGCTGTAAAAACTAGTGAGCACAGTAAGGAAATATAAATAAATACTAATTAACCCTCACATCTCTTCAAAGTAATATATATGTATATAGTACATTCTGAATATACAGACTGTATTTTTAATGCAGGTATTTCTTAATTTAGAACTTTAATGCAGTCCCTATGAAAATACCATAATTAGAATTCTGATAATCCTCAGTGCATCTAAAGGTATAAATAGCCAGCAATTGGTAGCATGACAGTGAAGAGGACATTTATTTTCCAACATTTTATGTCAAATAATTTCATTTACAAATACAAATAAACAAATAAAAACAGGACAACAACAATAAAAAGCAGTGTGTAGAGCAGTCTGTGAGCTCACAAGATTCAAGGCTATAGCTTTGTGTGATATCTCCTTGAATAAAACTTAAATTTATGAATGAATGATTTATGAGTTATATTTTCAATGTCATTAATAATGTCATGAATATAACCAATAACCACTTGTATCCTCAGTTTCTGAGTGTATACACACACACACACACACACACACACACACACACACACACACACAGAGCTCATTTTGCATTAGTGTTAGCTGGCTGGGACTGTGCACCTACACTCACAGCACTGCCCATACTTTGAAGGTTAAAACAGAAGGACCACAGGTTCCCAACTGGTTTGAACTGTCTTAACAAGACATCAAATTTTAAAAGTGTAAAGAATTTTAAAAGAAGTAAAACTTCTCCTTACTGTTTTTTTGTTTTTCCTTTATATTTTTTGAGTTATTTCTACATAATATACACTAAATATTTTTTATGTGAATACTCATAGCTATTTTACTTTATGTTTATTTATTTATTTGTATTGATGGTGGGGTGGGGGGAGTCTTTTGCACATGAATGCAATGTCATTAAGAGGCCAGAAGAGGGCATCAGGTCCTCTGGAGCTGAACTTAACCTATAAGGCAGTTGTGAGCTGCCTGTCTATAGGGGTGCTTGAAACACATTCTTAACCACTAAACCATCTCTCTAGCTCTACTTTTTGGCATTTATAGCTGTCCTTTATTTTTTTTCCTCCTCCACATTTAATATAGTCATGATTTTAAATAGCTAAAAATCATGTATGTAACTCATTCTAGTAGACAAATTTTGGTGCTTTTGAAATGGCTTGGTGAGTAGGGAAAGAGTTAGCAGAGTGTGATTTGGCTTGAGAATTGCAAGTTGAACACAGGAGTCTCCTCTTGGCTTTGAGCCAGGTAACAAAGCTTTCTATTGATTCTTGTGCCCAGACTAGGTTAAAGGAAAGTATAGTGGACTTGGAAGCATCCTGTGGCTGTTGGCTCAAATAGCCTTATGGGGAGCATCCTCAGATGTGATACAGTGAGGGAGTTCTCCGAGTACATGCATTATCACACATCCGCACCCGGCCAGGCCCCAGAGTGAGCATTAGCACTCAGGAATGCGGTGTGGACCGGGATGAGCGCCACAGAGTCTTGGCAGGTCAGGACAAACATTGTCTTGCTCCCATATGGTTTTTTAGGGTCTTAAAAGGGAAACCTTACCCATTTCCTTAAACTGACATGCTGAATTTCCCCACATACTCCAAAATCACTCTTAGTGAAAATACATTTCAGAATACATATGTGACATTTGTACATAGTGTCTGTCATCAGTATTACAGTGCAGGCCGGTGGCTGGTGGAGATCACACGCAGCTTGCATTGATGTTTAAATGACTTATCTTTGAAAACCTGGCCTGACAAATGAAGACCGGGAAAGGTTGCACATTCTGGCCCTGTCCTCTCTGCTTTTTGTCTTGTGCACCTCCCGAAGAACAGCTTCTCTACTGATGACGCCCTCCAGGTGAACACACCTCTCTCTGCAGTTTTCTTGTCTCTGATATCCATCTTGCACCTGCACTGTGAAAACTGCTAGGATGTCCTTGTGTGCCCGAAAGGTTCCTACTTTCATAAGTAATGATGAAGCAGTGTATGTGAAGAGCAAATCTGTTTTTTATCACTCTTGAACAAGCCCAGTCATTCTCACAGGGGACTTGACACGCAGTAGGCACTCATTAAATGTCGACTGACCTTTCTCTGCTGTTGCCTCATTCTTCAATTCCTGGTCCCTCCAGAGAACCATGCATAACCTGCCCAGTAGTGTGGCTTCTTCCTCTCTACATGTTTATTATTTGAAGCTAAATAAAGAAGCAACACCTGTGTCAGCAACTTAGGGCCCCTGGGCCAAGGACAGCATTTGGTGTATTGTCACGGACATATAGATGGACAGAGCTGTTC
The DNA here is from genome assembly GCA_036184795.1 of Tokudaia tokunoshimensis. Taxonomy (NCBI): domain Eukaryota; kingdom Metazoa; phylum Chordata; class Mammalia; order Rodentia; family Muridae; genus Tokudaia; species Tokudaia tokunoshimensis. The sequence continues at coordinate 36,178,346 of BTHU01000010.1, read as the reverse complement.
TTATTTCATTCTGCATCACACCCTGACCCTCCTGAGTCCAGGGAAGCATCTCTAATAAAGGCTGGTTTGCAGGCTTTATGATGTGGTGGTGTTTTCAATCTGTTAGATGTTGTTGTTAACCTGTATCTGTGCCTGTGTCCGCTCTTCACACATCTGCACACTCAGTCTGGAGTCACGTCAGATATCTTTGACCTCATTTCTTTAACATTGTTTGTGTTTATTTATTTAACACCAGTGGTTTCCTGTTGGATTATTTAGATAGAAAAATCATTTCTCAGGGCAATAAAATTTTGCTCTACAAGTTGAAACAAGGTGTGGTCTTATTAATAATTTAATAAGTCAACAATGGTTGGTTTTTGTGTTCTTTGTTCTGCCATCTTTAACTACTAAGGTCATATAGCTTTCTTGGTCTGAATTTATCAGTCTAGCAAAGGCATGATAATCTAACAGCACACCTTTCTCAGTTTGTTAATGTCATAGTGTTTAGAATGTTATTGTCAAGTGCTTGACACAGAGTCGTTTTTCTTTGTATTAAGGTTCTTTATATTGTTCAGTGTGTTGATGCTGGGGTGTGACTCTTAAATTCCCTGGGTTATTGAGGGTGGAAGTGGAATTTGAATGGGAAATTACCTTGATTTTTTTTGTTTTGTTTTGTTTTTTGTTTAGTGTTCCTTAGTGAAAACTTACATGAAATTGTTCTTCATTTTTAAAACCAGGGCAAATTTTACTGCTTTGAACATTATAGTTCTAGTCCATTTTCTGTATGTTTCTCAGCATCACTGATCTGCCTGCCAAGTGATCCTCAGGTGTGGGGTTGCAGCAGGTAATTTCCTCAGCAGTCAAGTACAGATGCTTTTCTGTGTTAGAAGATGCTATCGGCTCACCTGGCCTCCAAGTGACAGAGAAATCCTTTGTTTATTCATTTAGTAGGCAGATTAACCCTAATGAAGATTGGCTTCCTGGAAACAGATACAGGTGGTAATAGCAGATCCAGCAGAAAAGGAAGGCCAATCCCTTTTCTTTCTTCACTTTTAAATAATGGCGGCTTTCATGAGCGAGTGTCTTAAATGAGAAAGGAATGTAAAATATTTGAACCAAAAGCGCAGATTGGAGTAGTCCACCTTTAGGTTTTACTTTGAATGTCTTCATATGCAGAGAAGACTCTGATTTTGGAAAACATTTGGAAAGCCTTTCTATTTTTATTACTTTTTATTCCAAAGACAACTTCATAGTGTTTGCCCAGGCTGGCCTCAAATGTTTTACATTTAAATGAAAATACTCAAACACTTTCTGCAGGTTTAGGTAGAACTATCCTGTGGAGATGGCAAGTGTGTCCCTAACGCGTCCTTGTACTCAGTTCTCGGAGTGAGTTGGTAGTGTCCCCAGCCTCTCTGCATATGGCATTAAGCTGTACTGGTGTACGTTCCCTTCCAGTGTGCACACTGCCTCCATTCCACTACGCTGGGTTCTCAGACGCAGGATGAAGCTTAGACATCAGAAGATCATAGAGGTGCACCAAGAGTCCCTTGGGTGTTTGAACTCTCTACTTTGTGGTAGCTCTTGGTGATTTTTGCTGAAGTCAATTTTACTATAGTTTCATGGATATTTGGTATAATTCTCAGTAACATCTAATGAAATACCACAGCTACAAATGTAGCTCTTAAGTTTTGCTGGTTAAGGATGGTGCATTACAGCATTGCTCGGTGGTAGTGGGAGGTCTGTTATTCCCAAGGCAAAAATGTACAGGCACAGATGTAAAACTCTCTTTATGCCCAACCAAGCTTTTCCAGATCTTCCAGAATGTCTTCTTTTACATAACTTTATCCATTGGAGAAAAAGTTAAAATACTTGCCCTCCCCATGCTAAATGCTGGGGGTGAGCTTTTCAGTGCACTTTCATTGCTGCCTAGATTTTTCTCTAGAATTTCAAGGAAGAAGTAGAAAAACAGAGTTCACCTTTGCATGAATGTTTAAAATTTATGATTTCTCTAGTTAGGGGCTTGAGCTTCTGCTCGACTGGTGCTATGGAGAATTGTGTATATTGTGAGATGTGTGTAGTGGAGCAGTAATAAATTCTGAATGAATCTTTTGGTTTTTACTTAAGATTACTTTATCCTTAAAACTAATGTTTCTGTAACCTCTGACCAAGTACAGAAGATCCAACATACTTCCAAGGGTGAAATTTTCCCTCGCCTGTTGCAAGCAGCGTAACTCATTCCAGTTGTGCCGGTAACTGCCTTGTGTGCATCAGAACTGTATTCATAGACTTCAGACCAGAACACCGTCCTTTAGTATTATATACCTTCTGAGGAGGAGAAAAAGAAAGGAAAGTGATTGTGGCCCATTATCTGCGTGCAAACCATGGCCTTTTATTAAATGTCTTTCCCACCCCACCCCCTTTCTTTAGTGAAAAACTGAAGGACAACAGTCATTATACGATTTTGTATTTTAAGTATTTTCATAATCCAACATAAATTGGCCCACCCAAGGATTATGTCTGTCTTGTAAGATATGTTTATATAGTCATTGGGTGAAAGATTGCAGAAGTTGAACCACTGGTTTTGAAAGTTGAGCCAGACCAGGGAAAATCAGGATACAATTTGGCACTTACGGAGACGAAATGATTTCCTTTTTAGCTGTTGATTTCTACTGGGAAATGTATCCTTGGACTGAAAATTGCATCCGGAAAAATGTTTATGTAGCGTTTTTTCAAGTGACTGATTATTCTTCTAACCTTTAACATGAACTGTGTCTAATTTTGGTCTCTCTTAACTCTTTCAGGACCAGGACTTTCCCTTTGTGAGAGGCAATACAAATTCATGTTATCACTTTGGATGCAGAAAGCATGTTACTTACAGGGCACCAAGATTGTCAAATGTGTTGAGATTTCTTTCTGGGCTATTTCCCAAGCAGTCAGTAAAACACCCTGTATTATCCTCCCTTATCATAGGCTCTTAAGTTTTATATTAATGCAGACCTTTAGAGACTAGGTCAGTTCACTTGAACAGCCATATGTCCTGCATCTCTCCCTATCTAACCATCACATATGAGGTAGAAACTCCTTGATGTTTTCATGGGTGATATTTGACCCATGTTGTACTGACAAAGTTTGGTACTTGCTAGATTTTTCTTGTACACTTAGTGATCTCTCTGGCCAAGCTTTTGCTAAATATTGTCTATTTTGGGCTCTATCTCTATGCAAGGGCCTGGGTTGGTGGACTATTTAGTGTTTAGGTATCTTGAATGACTATGACAGAGTGGCCTTGGTGATCATCTCCGTCCATTGCTCCTGTTCCAGTAGTGCTGTACAATGAATGGCTGCCAGCTACATTGTCTACTTGTAATTAGTTCTCAATTGCAGCAGACACATTGTCTTATCACGATATCATATCATACCATATCATGTCCTGATGGAGAGCAACACAGTGTCTGCGGAGCCCTGTGGGACCCACTGGAGCTCCAGCTTCACAGGGATTCCGAGGCCCATTTGTCTGAACTTCCCAGAGATGGAAATGAGCAGGGTACCACAGTGCAGAGCAGGCTGATTCCCTAATCTGAAATCTACCACTGTGGCTTTAGATGAGGGCTGTTAAGGCTGGCATGTCTACCCTGGTCTGAAACCCATGCCCAGTACTTGTTTAGGTGTCCCTCCCCCAATCCCTCCCTCACTCCTGTCTCCCTTCCTTTCTCTTATTGCTTTATTGTTGAAGAAAGGAGACAAAAAAGAGAATTATATTGATGATTGCACATTCTCACACAACCTCTGCTGTTCAAAAAGGATAAGCTAAGAAGCACACTCCTGAACACTGTGCAGGGGACATCCTACTGTTAGGTACCCCTCTGAAGGGAGAACCTGCACCATTTGTGTGGCATTGGGGAAGACACTCCTCAGAGAAACACCATAGTTTCCCCCCTAAACTTGGAAAATGTGATTAAAGAAGTCAAACATAATTACCCCAAGTTTGGCTTTTCTTTTAAAGAACTCATTCATCTTAGAGATTCCCTGATAATCTAGGTCTGACAGCTAAATCCGGTTTTCTTTTGGAAGCCTTCCACCAGTTTAAGTGTGATCAAGGATAAGCACATAGAAGCAGTCTTCCTGCAGGAGGCCGGAGTGGAGTCGGCTGTGGGTTCACTCAGGTTCTGTGCAAGGCTCAGGAACAGGAGGTGGGGTTAGTGGATGCGCAGAGTCTTACTTAGGTCCAGGATGGACTCAGTGATACACAAGATAGTGAAGTACTGAGTGTGCGAGGCCCAGGAGGCAGTCAGACAATCACACTGCTACTGGTGCTGCATACAGCCATGCCGTTGTATTTCAGAGACAGAGAAGTGATGGACAGATCTTCAGTTCTTCTCTGTTCTGAGTCACTGGATAGCCATAGAAAGTTCCAGCACTTGAAGAAAAGATGTAGAAAAAGGGCAAATCAGTGAGTCTGCAGAGTCTGCAGCAGAACCTCTGGCTTCTTTGTGTTGCCTGTGCACCATCATGTCAGGCATCTGGAAAGCAGCGTGTCTGCCGTCTCCTCCAGCATGATTGTGCGTCTACATCATTGTGCTAGCTGGTACATTTCTTTTCTTCTTCTTTTTTTCCCAGGGGGAAAAAGGGCAACTTTTAGCCTGTCACAGGGTCAAGTGATGATTAGTGATTCCATCTCCCCTAAACACATGGCTTGCCCAGGAAAGCTAAGTCGGTTTCCAAAAATTTGGTAACCATTAGAGTGCTTCCTAAGTCACTTCCGTATGTCAGGCCCAAGGTGGAGAGGGGACGGGGCTGTATTGAGTGCTTGCCAGTTCTCCACCAAAGGGATTTGGTTTGGCAGCTGATTGAGCCAAGGAAACACTCACGCAAGTGCAGAGCTAGACAGGAAGCACTTTTGAAAGTGCTGTTTTGATAGAGGATCATGAGATCAGGCGACTAGCTGTGAACTTTGCCTGGACCTTGCAGAACTGTGCTGGAGACCTGAGGGGAGAGGGGAAGAAAGGAAATCAAAGGAGCTAAAGGCCTAGGAAACTTTCTGGGGAGTGTTAAAAATTACAAATTTCTTTGAAGTAGAGGACTTACTAGATGATTCATTTCTTCTTTGCTGTTCAGCATTCCAAGGCCACTGTTCACCTCTCCATTCTTAACATGGTTGTTAACCTACACAACAAGCGCAAGCCTCATCCTTTCCGACCACCTTTTTATAGCTCTCAGAAGATCACTCTTCCAAGGGAAACAGCACATTGAGCAAAGGTTGTATGTTTGGAAGATAGACATTTTATAATGATCAATTTTGACAACTTGGCCTGGCCGCCATGTGTCTCCCAGCCCTGTCGGTGGGTGGGTATTTGTCAAGAATGAGAATATGTCTGAGTCAGGCTGCTTTATAGCAGCCAGATTGAATTTTCAACTTCTAGGATTTTCGACATCTCTGAAGCCCTCTGGCAGCATAGAGGGGCTGTGCCGTTCATAAGGATCCTGTTGGAGAAGAGCTTGCTGCCCACGGTTTTTTCACCCATGGATTTTTTTAAAAAAGTATTATTATTATTTAGTGTCTTTTCTTGTCCATATTTTAGAAATGACTCTTTGATACATCCCAATCTCTCAGAGGTCTGCAGGAGCCAGCCTTAGCTATTGCTCATAGCCGACATTTCAATTGTGTAAGGCAGTGTTGCAGACTGGAAATGAAAAAGAAAATCCCCATCTGTTGGTAGGCGAATGTGCAGCTCCGCTTAGGCCTGCAGTACCTCGTGCTTTGTTGGTTTTGTTCATAGAGGTGCTGCGTATCCCACAGCCTCATCACCCACACTCGAGTGCTGCCCTCCCGCGGACAGCTGCCATTCCCTCATGGAGTCTATGTTGGTGCTGGCCCATGGAATCTGCAAGTTATAGCCACATACTTGAGAGACAACTGAAAGACTTCACCTTTACCAAGTTTATATGCTAGTTTTTAAATCACTATGACACCTCTGTGTAAAGCTCATTCAGATGCTTATCAGGACTTAATCATCACAAGTATTTGAAGTCTGACTCCCAGGGCTCCTAAAAAAGCCAGCAAACAAAATGTCTTCCCAGTTAATTATGAGAAACTATTCACTACAATTTCCTTGTTGTTTTTAACGCTCTTATATCCAAAAAAATAATCAATACAACCCTTAGACTCCATTCATCAGAATAACCACACAACTGATTCTTAATTACTTGTTGCCTGGAGCACTGTATCCAGATTGGTCGCATGGCCGTTAGTCCGTAACCCTGCCGCTCTCTCCAGTTCATCATGTATAATCAAAACAACACTAGCCATAATGCAGTTTTTTCCATGTCACTTCTGCCCTTGAGGACCTTTACTTGCCTGCTGTTTTAAAATCTGACATGTTTGGAGTGGAGATGTGGACAGTGCTTGCTTTACACCCTTCCTGGCATCCTAAGAGCTTCGCAGAGTTTTTCATCCCAGAATCACAACAGATGAGTTTCAGTTCCAAAGAGGAAAGTGGGGGCTGATTGTTGGCTATAGATTAGAAGGTGGGCCTTGCTTTCATGACTTTGGGTCCTTTGCTGTATGTTGTAGGGTCTTCAGTAAAATTGTAACGACACATATACTTGTGCCTATAAACCACAGTTGGCTAGTATGAAATAGATCCCCTCGGTATAGAGGGCAAGGTCTATGGGGTGCCCAACCATGTGGGAAATGTCACACCCATAAAACCTTACAGACACGAAGGAGCGGGATACAGTGTAGTTGGTGCAGTGACTCTTGGCTGCTGAGCAGCTGTGGTGACATAAACAGTAGGTCTGTGGCTGAGCACCACCCGCCATGTCTTTGCATAGCCCAACCTGTGTAAACTCTTTAACAGGCAGATAGGTTAAGAGTGGTTTAAATTTCCCATTAGGAAAGGTGACATCTATTTTGGAAGTCATGGCCTCAACTTTTAGCTTGCTTATTTGCATAATCACCATCTCTGGTGGTTTTATAGCAGAATTTGCTTTCTAGCATCCTTGAAGAACTTACCACTATACTAGTCTATTTTCCTTCTAAAAATAAAGGAAGTTAGTTTTTTGTATTTACATAAATCTTTTTATCACTCCAGCCCATTAAGATACTTAGAAAAAAATGTTCAGAAATTAAAATTTCTCTGAACTTAGGGGAGTTTTAGCAACTTAATAGCATGCATAAGAAATAAATGAAGTGTATTTTAGAGAAAAAGAAATGGGGCCTTAGAACTTGGCAGGTTGGGACATGTCTGTGATCCGAGCATGTAGGAGGCGGAGGTGGGAGGATTATGAAGGTGAGATCTAGCCTGGGCTACACAGGGAAAGCCAGTCTTAGGAAATCAGGTTAATAAATAGCTCATATTCTGTTATCTGCCTGCTCCTGCTCTATAATCGGAATTCTTCCAGCTCTTAGGCCATTCTGAAGACCGGCCTGAGGTGGTGTGTATGGAGCATAGAACTCTAGGCTCTAGAACAGCAGTTTTCAACCTGGGGATTGTGACCCGTTTGGGGTCACATATGAGAGACCTGCATATCAGATACTTTCATTATGATTCATAACAGTAGCAAAATTATAGTTATGAAGTAGCAAGAAAAATAATTTTATGGTGGGGGGGTGGTCACCACAACATGAGCAACTGTATTAAGGAGTCACAGCATTAGGAAGGTTGAATGAAGGTCACAGCATTGGGAAGGTTGAGAACCACTGTTCTAAATGATCTTCTGCAACTAGCCAGCTCAGTTAACTTGAATAAAGAAATCATCAATGATCTTTAATCGATTATATTTAACTTGGGTTACTTCCAAGATACTTTCTAGTGGGTGGAAAATACTATGTCTTTATAACTTTATGATGCTGATTCCAATTAAGTAAAGTAAATACTAGAAGGTTCTTAGGCCAGAATGGTTTCTTTCTTAGTGATGTCACCGAATACAGGCAAGAAGGAAGTTTTGATGGTAATAGTCTAATTTATCTGAGGTTCCATTGGGGCTACCAAGTTTTGATTTAGGTATAAAATTATTAAGGCTACAAATTACAGTCTATTAAACAAATTCATGATCATTTTGTAGTTAAAATGAAATGATATTCCAAACTCCTGTAATTCAGTCTGTCCAATTTCTGTTTGCCTTGGCGTCCCGCTGCCCCTGCCCCGTCTTTTCCTGCACCGGGACCTTTCCTTCTTGCGACCTCTGGGCCTTTTTAGCCTGTGGTGGGCACTTGTCTGTTTTTCTTTCCCTGAGAGTGCTGAGTAGTGACTTGCGGTGTGGATTCTGATTTATCACAGAGCAGAGCTGCCCCTCGGGCTGAGCAGCAGCACTCATGAAGGAACCCTGATTAAAAAGAGTGGTAATGAAGACAAATGCTTGAGAGGGAGCTGAGAGAAAAGCAGTCCTTGGCTTTCCCCACAGCCCTCTGAGCTTTTGAAAAGGAGGTAGTGGTAGCCAAAGGAAATATTTCTCCTTTGTTGTGTATTTCTCATGGCAATGGAGCCAGCTTTCCTTTCCTCCTGGGTGTTCTGATTCTCACTTGTTAACTGCTTTTCATGCAGGGTTGCAATTAACCCCTGGCAGATGCCTTGCTGTGCTCCCCTCCAAGCTACTCCATCCCCAAAGAAGTTTTAATGCTTCAGCCTATAACAGGTTTAAAATTCTTTAGACTTGACACTTTCGCCTACTTTCTCAGATCATTAAATCACACTTCTCTTTATATTTTCTCTAGTGATTTTTACTAAATCTGATGTAAGATGCCCATAATCACTTTCCCTTCTTAGTATTTTTATAAGAGAGAATGCTGACAGAAGGAAAAGAAAGAAACCAGTTCTGGTCTACTGACCATTTTCAGCGTCAAAGCTGGGTCAAAGCTTCACAGGTAACAATATGCCCATGACTGATGACACCATTCCACAATGACTTGAGAACTTTTCAGATAAGTACCATTTCTTGAACTGGGCCTTTGGGCATCTCATAAATCAGTAATTTCAAGTCTGTCAGTGACTGACCCCCCTACCTTCCACTCACCAAGTGTACGCCAAATTCTGTTTTCTTTTGGAATGTTCTCTAACAATGGTATACATGGCAAAGTCAATGCTAATAGAGATTAATTGTGCTACATTTGCACAGTGAATCTGAAGATTTCATTGAATGCTCAAATTTTCACCTATAGCTACACTTGGGGAAGAGTGCGTGTGCCCTGGAAGCCTGGCAGTACTCTAAGGAGAAAGATGAATGCACCTGTATAGCACCTTTGCATACTTTGTTAAGTACCTGTATTAAAGGCATAGTGGAGATAGACAAAGGAAAAATCAATAAAAGACATAGTCTACCTCTCCCATGAACTGTGAAGAGACATTGTCTACCACAGGAAAATGCCCAACCCTGGCCTATGACCTGGCATCCTAAAGAATTTGAGTTCAAGAGCGTGCAGTGGTTCTGATTGTTGTCCTTTGTTATGGAGCTTAGAGAACTCTGTCAGAGCCAGAGCTCATCAGCGTGACAGGTGCTTTGGAGGTAGGCCTGTGGTTAAGGTGAGAGGACGGGGACCTGCAGAGAACTTTCAGGGTCAGGTGGGTTCCTACTGTTGTCGGGCCTGTCTTTAGGATTAAAGTCTCCCCAACTATAAAGGCAGAGTCAGCTAGGTCAAGCGGGAGGTCTGGGGGAAAGGCAAACTGTTAGCCTGCAGATGAAGACTCGCCCCTGGACAAATAACCCAGTTTCTAGAGTAATGCCAGGAGCAGACGTCAGTGCAGCAGAATCCCATACAAAGATGAGCAAGTTTGCTTCATTCTCTGCTATGGGGAAGAAAGATCGGTCATTTTGTATTAAACTGAGTTTCCCCTCAAGTACTTCCAATCTGAGATCTTAGCGTACTCCTGTTTACTTTTCCTGGCTTCAGACTGGCATAGTAAACCTTCAGGGATGGCCGAACCTGCCTTTGAGGGCCTGGGAACCCATAAGAAGCCCAGCTAGGAAAGAAGGAAAGGGAATAGTTTGTTCCCAGCCTCATCAGCAGATGGATTGGATGCATTCCATGCCCTCTGTAACCTCCCTTGCCGTGAAAATGGATTGGAACCTTCAAAAATAATTCTCCTTTATTCCTTACTATGTGTCCTTTAGCACAGTGTGTCGTAGGCATAGTTAGAATTTCCATGATCCATGGAGTAGAGTTGGAGACAGGAAAGCATTTAAAGACCACAGGTATTTAAAATTGAGGGATATAGCAAAGCAAGGGGAGTTATTCTCACAAAGGGGAGAGAGTTTGCCTTAATTGGAAAATAAGTAGTGTTAGCTTAGGCAAGTACAGGTTAGAGCAATGTTAGGAATTAACATGGGTGCTATATACACACACGTGTCTTCCTTTGAGAAATGGAGTACATGCAATATCAATATTAGTTACATTGGTAGTAACAGAACATGTATTATTTTAAAAATATTTGTTAAGTTCAGTGGTCTTTGTTCTCTGGGCACTTCTTATTTAATCTCCATTTAATAAATGAAGAATTTGATGCTCTGAGAAGCTTTGAGAAGCACTGTGCCTTGATGACTTCCACTGCGGCTGACAGAGACAAGACCTGGAACTATACAGGCCTGCTTCTATGTCTCTTGTGTAAAAGAAAAGAACATGGTTAGTTGTCATGTAGTAATAAACAGGTAAGGAGATGGTATGACTTTATAGTAAACACTTCATGTAATGCTCATATTGAGTTATCCGTCTTATCCATCACCTCTTTCATTGATCATCTCTTTGTGTAGGCAGCATTCCAGATCCTGTTTGCTAGTTTGATATTTTCAACCAGTCACTGTCAACCAGTCACTTTCCTGTACTATCGAACACTGCAAGTTAGTCCTGCTATCCAACCAAGCTATAACCCTTCAACTCCTCTCTTCACCCTTTTCTACCATACTTTCCAAATTAAGCCTTTACCTATTATTCCAGGTTGTGTCACCTGCTTTATGAATTTGTCAGTTATTTTCATTTTTAAAATGAGAATATTTGTCTGAAGAAATGGCCCAATAGTAAAGAGCATGTACTGCTCTTACCAAGGACCTGAGATTGATTCCCAGCACCCATGTAAAGGAGCTCACAGCCTGTAACTCCTGCTCCAGGACACCTGGCACCCTCGTCTAGCTTCCCAGGGCAATAGCACTCATATATGTAATTACAAAGAAAATTAATCTTTAAAATGAGAAGTTCAGACTAGAAAAATTTCTGGATTTTTTTGGTTCTACAATTATAGATGTACATTTTACAAAGAGGAAGAAACTGAAACCATGTAATTACATTATAAGTTAATGAGAGCTAACATTAGCTGAGTATATATTTATGTATAATTAATTGTAATTAAATTTATTAACATCTTATCTAATACTATTTTCTTACATCATTGTGTCCCTAATAAAGACTGGGCTTTCTGATATGGTAAGATCACTGAGGTTCTTAAATGACATGTCAGGTGCCTTGAATTCGCTTAGGGACACTAGTAGGTCATTATAAGATGGTTAGTGTTCTCAGTCTATAGCAGGTGATTCTGAGTGGTTTCTCATTGACTGGTGTTTTTTGACACTTCCCTAACTCTCACAATTCAAGGACATACTATGTTAGTTCTGGGGAGCTAGTTTAAGGCTGACTTGCCCCACTAATCAGATCACATCAATGTCAAGTGTCCACTAATTAACACAAAATTTGTATCTGCATTAGGTAAATGTCATTTCACCACAGTGGCCTGAAATAAGCCTTTTTATTCCCCTGAGTAGCATACCATCTATTGTAAGTATCACAGAGAAGATAATGGCAGGTCATGTGTCATGCCCATTTGTTCTTTAGCACAAAATAGCTGCAAGATACCCGGTGCTTCCAGAGCTCTGAGGCAGCTGCACTGCTGTGTTTATTATTTGACCAGTGAGGTTGTCACCTTGAGGTCCTGTGTGCACACTATAGCAGGGGCTGGCAAGCTACTGCTACCACCAGCTCATATTTAGCCCAGGGGCTAAGAACAGTTTCATATTTTTTACAGGATAGGAAAAGAAATCAAATGAAGAAGAGTTTCATAAAACCTGACAATTCTGTGAGATCAGATGTTTGTGCTCATCCCCAGAGGTTTGGTGACGGCAGCCACAGGGTTGGCATCCGTGTGCTGTCTGTATCTGCGGCCACTCTCCACTTACAGAGTTGAGCCGTGTTAACAGACACCATATGGCCCAGTTAGTCTTTCTATGTTGCTCTTTATGTAAAGTGCTTGCCAAGCAGAGGTTAGCTCCAAACAAAGCCTCTTCCTTTTCCTCCCTCCTCTTCTCCCTCTTGCTGTTCTGAATAACTGCTCCATCCTAGACTCCAGCACACTCTTTGTATGTCTGCCCATGCCATCCCTTCCTATATTATGGCTCCCAATATTTTTGGCACAAGCATCACTTACTCTGTGCATCCTCAACCAGCATCCTGGCTCCAGTTTGCCTTGGCTGTAAGTATTTCAAGATTGGGAGCATGTTTTGTCTGTCTTTTTTTTCTTTAGAACGAGGTTTCTCAGCCTGAATATGAATGTAGGCTATGAAAGATGACCTAATTATTGTTTCTTTTTGGGAGAAGCACACAATTCAGTGCATGTTGCACACAACTAGCAAGCATCTCCCAAGTCTCAAATGACTCAGGACTTGCTTCCACAGCCTGATCTACCTGACCCTGTTACATACTGGTCAGATGTTTGCCATGCATTAAACCTTTTTAGGTAAAATTGCATGTACCTACTTAAAATGGTATATGTACATAGCAGATCTGAGCAACTCGTGTCCCAAACTACAGTTGTATTGATTTTGTTCAAAATGTGAAATACCATTTCTTACCAGGACAACTCTGCATATAGTTCTATCACTTGGATTTCCATCCCTGGAGCAAATTGCCCAAGAAAATCAGCTTCTAGGCAGGTTTACTGGGGCTCACAGTTTTGGAGCATTCAGGGGCCTTTGCTTTAGGCCTATGGCAAGGTTGGCCCTGTTGTCAAGAGCATTTGACAGGACAAAGCCTGCTGTACTAGGGAGCACAGGAGGAAGAGTACAGGGTTTCAGGATCACCTTCAAGCACATGTTCCCCAGGGAAGGCCACCACATAGGTCTCCATTCTTTGAAGGTGCTACCACCTCCAAGAACCTAACTTTTAGCAAATAGTCTTGGGGACATCACCACCCAAACCAGGACAATGGAGATGGGTTCTTTGCAGTGGCATGGTGTTATGGTGGTTTGTTTTGAGTCCTCAGGGCCGATTTTCTCTCGCATGTCTTCATCTGCTTAGGTGGTAGAAAATGAGCAGTCTTACCCTCAGTGTACAAAACATAAAAGACAATGAATCCATGGCATTATCAGTGGCACTTTGGGACAATAGTGCTAAGATGCAACCTCTGCAACTGATAATTGGGGTGTCACTGTCTCCTGGAACTTTTTGTAATGACGGGAGCATTCTGCTGTCTGTGCTGTCCTCTGTGATAGTGCCACACACCTGATGAGTGCTGGATCTATGGAGCAGGTTTCTATCATTGTAATTACATTTAGCCATAAGTGGCTGATAGCTATCATATTAGACAACTGAATGTTCAGATCTCTACGTCAACAAAACCACAAACCTTAGTTCTAATAACCTGGGAAGTGTGTTAGAGGATGGACACATCCATGCTGTAGAAAGAACAGATAGCGGTCGTGAGTATTGGTGGAAAGCGTGGAGCTGCCTTGGTACACAGTCCTGATGTGGACCTGCTCATGGAGAACGGGGCTCTGGCTATGGCACATGCATGTCTAGGGTTTCTTCAACATTTTTGTCTTGTGTGTCTTTCTTTGTATTTGATTCTTAATAAAAAGTACTGGTCTGCTTAGTGGAAGTGTTGAGACCTTGAAGAAAATTTAGATTATATGATAGGTATGACTTATGAGACACATAAGAAATACTGTCAGCATAAGAGACTTCCTTATGTGAAGTTTAAAATATGTTGCTTGGGCATTTGTTTCTTTTCGCCTCTTGGCACATGTGGTGACTATTTATGCATTCAATGGGAAACTAACAGGTTTTATTATTGGAACTCTTTTCCCCTGAAGAATTTCAGAGGATCCCCTACCTTGGAACATTCTTTTCATGCCCATATTATTTATTCCACAAAAGTGAATGGAAAGTTACCATAGCTGTTATGCTTTCTCCAGTACTACAGGCTTAAAAGGAGAAAAGACTTTCTCTTTTATATCAGGCATTGGCCTAATTTCACTATAATCTTTGATAAGATTCATTTTGATTTTTTTTTAAGGTAGGTTCTAATTGTGTGTCCCAGGCTGGCCTTGAGCTCAGTGAGCACTCTGACTCCACCTCCTGAGTCCTGGAAAGTGTGCATTCCCTTACCTAGCTGCTTGTTACATGGAAACTCATTTTATATTTTTGCTTACAAGCACTCATGAAATTATTATTCCTAGAAAAAAGAACTACTAAAGTATAATGAAACATGTTAGCTTTTGAGTCTTAGATCTCAAAAATAAAGTAATATTCTTTTTATTTGTATTTTCTCCCAAGCCGACTTCATATAAGTTGCTTGTGCTTTGAGTTCTGGATTATGGATATATTTTTTAATCTAAAGAGTACACATTTTTCCTTAAAGTAATGGGTCGTTTGATCCAAATTAAGGGGAAAAAATCTATGTCTAAAGTAGGTCTGGTGGCTCATGGGATTGCAGAATCCTAGCATTTGGAAGGCTAAATTGGGGAATGGCTGTGAGTTTGAGGTCAGCCAGCATTACATAGCAAGGCTGTTTCAGAGACAGATTAAGCACAAAGATCTTCCCTTCTTTGTGGTAATGCCAGGAGGTAAAAGGTCGCTGCAGTTGGCCTGAGGTTCCCAATACCATCTCTACTTGTGGGTACTGTGTCTTTGCTCGTTGACTGTTATTCTAATGAGAGCAAGTAAGGTGCAGCTCAGGGTGAGTGAGAGGATGGGGGAGGGTTTGGAGGAGGGGAACCATAGTCAGAATATACTGTATGAAAAAATCTGTTTTCAATACAAAATTAAGAGAGGAGGGAGATTGGCTGCCCCTTTCTTTCTATTCTGGACTCATATCATCTGAGGTGCATGCAAGTCTTGTCTGTAACCCAAACCATAATGGCCTCTTGTAGGCTAAGCTGATGTAGGGGTTCCATTAAAGGAGTCCCTGTGTGTACTCAGCCTGAACAAAAGTGTGAATGGTTTGACTGATGAGTTTTCTCAGTGTCATAGGAGTAGCAGAGCACAGGTCAGTGAGTCACAGAGCCATGCTCCTTGCTCTGGGGGAGCAACAGAAAAGAGAACAGGGCACAGTGGCTGGCAATAAAATCCTGTTGACCATAGAACAGGCTGACGGAGCTCTCAGCATAGAACAGGTCAACAGAGTTCTGTCAGCACAGAATAGGCTGAGAGTTCTCTCAGCATAGAACAGGCTGACAGAGCTCTCTCAGCAAGGGAGGGAAATGGCTGGTCAGAGAGTTTCCTCAGTGGAAAGAGGGCGTCACTGAGAGCTGACTGTGAGGGATGGGGGATGTTGACAGGTGAAAAATGAAGATTGAGGAGAACTCCTGCTGGCGAGAGCCGCACATACTGGACTAATTTGGGGGCAGGACAGGCCTGCCTTGGATACATAGCAGAGAAGACTAGGGGTGGGATCCGACTGTCAGGGGAGGTTAGGACCAGACTGGATGGGAAGTGCTAGAATGTGTGGGACAAGGGACAAGGGACAAGAGAGGAAGGTTTGGGAATGTAGACTGTCCTGGCAACAGGATGGAGTGTGTGTGAGAAAGATGCTAAGAAAGAACATCCATTTAAGAGCTGGGTGTACTCAGTTACCAGATAACCAAAGCCTCTGAGTCACAGCTTGTTAAAGCCACATACCATTTCCTTTTTTCTAGTTCTTTGTCTTTTGGTCTTTGGCCATCTCTGAAAGTTAGAAATATTTTTTTGTAAAAGCTAGAGAAATGAACTTTCTCGTTGTAGAGTAATGGAGAGCTTCTAGTTTGTGATTTTTAGATTAATAGCCAAGTAGATAATTCTTGGACAAAATTTATATCCATTCTTTTCCTGTGAAACATCTGTGTAACATTCAGCACCTCACAGGTTACACCTGAGTGGCTTGATCATGCTGTGTTATTGCAGCAATAGGAACCCCAATTTAGACAATGACAATGTTAGGTTTCAATGTCAGAAGGTTGGGCAGCCTTGAGAAAGAAGTGGCATAACATTTGTATGCATTATCTCATTTAATCCTCTTGCCTGCCCAGCTTTTGAAGTTAGAGGATTAAGTTCATTGTAGAAAAAAAAGACTCTAGAGGGGTGTATAGTCTGACTGAGGAGACAGGGTTAGTCATCAGCAGGACCAGATGTCACTCAGAGATGAGTGACTGAAGCCAACATCTTGCCTCCTTTTTGTCTTTACATGGCACTAGGTGACAGTGTCCTAGTTTTGGTAAGGGAGTACTGAAGTGGATTTTGGCACTAGAGAATTTTAGGATTGGAGGGGTCATGGACATTATCAGCCTTTGTATAAAATAAAAATCTGGCATATCATTTAAACGGCCTTTTTTGTATGTTTCCAGGGTACAGGTTTGTACTAGCAAAGATTCTTCAGTTGGGGGTATTGGTGTTGTCATGAGTGATTTTGGACTGCAAGTGGAGGCAGGAAGGGGCAGTCAATGTGAAATAATGTGCTTGGACGATCTGTGGTGTTTCGTGTGCTGTATTGGGCAAAATGGACTTGATGATATGTGGATTTGGAGGCTGGAAATTGGGGTATGGATGCAACGGGATGGCCAGTGTGGCGGCTGTTATGGTCCTGTGGTTGCCTTGGTTGCATTGTTTCTTTAGTAGAAAGCAAGGCTAAGATGTGCTTAGTAATTGGAGGCAGCTGCTCAGCCAGACTTGTTATTTCAGCCTTCACCAGTAGGTTCTTAACACACTTGACCTTACTTTGAAACATTCTTAAAATACCATACTTTAATATAAATTTATATACTTTAATATTAAGGCAGGTCAGAGTCCCCAAGTGGGGGTAGGGATGAAATTCTGACTTCCCACTAATACAGAGTAAAAACACTTCCTTTGACTTTGGTTTGCAAAGGTATTTAGGGGAAAGGATTTGGCTAAAGTTTTCCTCTGGACAGAGCATAGTTCTTGTAATGCTAAAGTGTAGGTCACAAAAGATACAAAATGTCCCCAAACTGCTAGACTAAGGACTGAACGTGGAACATCAAGTTGGGACTCCATGGAGTTTTTCTACACATTAAATAATGAATTCCCTTACTTATGCCGATTCTATTTTAGGCAATTAACAATCAAATCATGTTGAAGAAAAACATGAAAATTAATTTTTTATGATATTCCATGCAAGATTTCCTAGCTCCTCCTCTCTAGCATTTCTGTGTCACCCTCCCCCCACCCTGTTTCATTTCTTGGCCACTGGCCATCTCAAGTCTAGTGGAATGTACAAGGCAGGGTACGTTAGGACGGTGACTGTTCTTGTTTCTGTAGATTGAGGGTCCTGAGGGCACTCTCAGGACTTCACTTCTCTTTCTAAAGACATAACAGCAACTCCTCGTATAAGGAAGGCAAGGGACTCCACATGTCCAGTGAACTTCCACAGATATCTAGATACTGTGGCTGATCCTGTGCTGGGAAGACTTGGGGCAGTAACTCAGACTTGTTTTCATTTGCTATATATAGGAACAGAGCAGGAGTTTTAAAACAAGACATCCCTCCAGGATTTCTACATTTTGAGGGATTGTGAAATTGCCAGTGACCCAATAAATAGGATTTTTTGTTTTGTTTTGTTTTGTTTTTTAACATTTAAAATGTCTATTCCTTAATGTGTTATTTTTCTGAGGTATTTGGATTACTTTTTTTATAAGAAATAAAATCTGTGAAAGTTTGAAATCTGATGATTGTCAGTTGTCAGTAGCTTACTCATTCAACAATACAGTATTTTCTGCCTGTTTGTTAACATATCACCTGTAGTTATTTTAAATAACTTCATTTTCTTGACATTTTCATGCCCCCTTGGAAGTGCTTCTTACTGGTTGTTGAGGCAGCCAAAGGTTAAAGATATTTTTTTAGTAAGTTGATTTACATCAAAGAATTGCTTCATATGGATTAGCTGAGATCCTGATATTGGTAAGACTGCAGTCCTGGGTCATCACAGCCTTGACAGTAGCCACTGGTGACAAAGTGACCCAAACCTGTTTGCCTCAGCACTGTATGTTTTAAAACATAAAAATATGAAAGTGTTTAAATTTTTCCTTCTCTTCCCTTATCAGAAATATTCATTTAGACCATAACAACTGTTAGAACAAGATAACAACTCAGGCCAGCTGTCAAGTGTTTACCATTATCAAACCTCTCCCTGGAGGAAGATGCATCTTTGGCTCGCCTCACCGGCAGTAATTTAATTTTTCCTTCATTCTGACTCGGAAATGGCAGCATTTTTCAAAGCTTCCTCCCACTGATGGCTGAAATTTTCCTTGTGAAATGATTTCCACCAGTCTCGTATCCTTCTTGTTCCTGCCGTCCTCACCTTTGCTGATGGCTCTGCAACTCATCACCAGCTATGCAAACTGACAGTTCACATCCTGGGGCAGCAGCAGGGGCTGGCCTGCAGAAGGGAGCAGCCTGACCAAATTTACGCTCACGAGATCTCTTAATTCACAAAAGCATTTGCTCTAGTTCCTGCTCTCTGCTGCGGGGCTCAGGAGAGAGGTGGGGGCTGGGGAGGACCGTAGGGAGAGGGTTGGGAGGGGAAGAGAGGCTCTCTTCACACTCTGCTGAGTACATAGACTTTGGAGATGAACAACAGACGGAGAGAGGCATCTCCAGCCATCTCGCTGATCTGTGCAGGAGTTCACTCAACTGTGGAGCATAGCACCAGGCCCTCATGTCATTTAATGCTGCTTTTAAAAAATGGTGCTTAAATGTTCGGCACAAATAGCCCTCCCTTCAACTGAGGGTTGACCAAGAATATGAAAATTAAAAGGAAATCATACTGCTACATGTATGAGAATAACCAGAAATTGTGTTCCCTACAGAGTTCTGTTGATTATTGAATTTTTTAACAAGAGTAGGCAGAGGAAGTTTTAGATCTGATTGAACTTCATGTATATGAGACATTTTTTCTCTTGCCTGACTTATTTGAACCCAGGCCACTAGTTTGCACAAACCACCAACTGCCTTTTTCCAGGCTACTTGTCCAACAAGACTGCCTGTTATCTTCTTCTTGGGTTTTGAATGGTATTTGTTTTTAAGGCAGGATCTGTATAGGAAACTCCCTGTGTAGACCAGGCTGGCTTCAAACTAACAGAGATCCACCTGCCTCTGCCTCATGAGCGCCCGGACTTTATATCCTCGGTGAAGCTGACTCTTGTCCTCTTCACAGCAGCTGGACTCCCCTCCTGGAGAGACTGGCCCCACGTGATCACCGCGAAGCTGTGGAGGCTCAGCTCTACGGTGGCTTACTTGTACCAGTTATGGCTTCCCAGAAGCTTGCTTTCCAAAGCACACTGTCTAATGTTGCAGTCACTGATACAGTGCAGCCCACATCCTCACAGCATTCCCAGGGGCCCCCATAGTGCCGCCCTCAACTCCTGAGCTCGGCTGGCAGACGAGGCTTAGAGGCTGGTGGTAAAGAATCTCAAGGTTGAGGACAGACTGGCTTCTAGACTGCTTGTACACTGATGTTCTGCTTTCTCCTTCCTCAAATGCAATACAAAGATGAAACTGTCAGTAATGGATAACCAAGCCCCCAATATTTGGACCCCACATATTGAGAAGGTGTGAACTGTGATTGAGAAACCCTATTTCTAAGGGAAACCAACTAAAGGAAAGGAAGCTGCACAGTTGTGCTCTTATGATAAGACTCTTTGAGCGTGTGTGTGTGTGTGTGTTTATATGTGTTTGTTTGTTCTGGAGGGGTGTCCCAAGAAAGTATTGGAACGCTAATGGGCACCTACTTTTTAGTACTTGGTCTTCAATGTCACTCACATGGTTCCTTGGTTCAGACTAGCTATTTCCCAGTTGTCTGAAGAGAGAAATTGTTACATTCCCAACACACCTGAGGACTAAAAGTACTTATCCAAAACCAAATGTAGTTATTTACCAAATTCTACAAGAAAAATTATAAAATTCTTATTGCTGTGGGAATTTTAGCTAGAGACACACTGAAGTTTTAGGAAACTCTTGAGTATAGAGCTAGGCGTTGTGGCTCATGTATTTCCCCCCTTAGACTCAAGAAGTTGAGGCAGGAGGTTTACGGCTTTGATCTATAGAGTGAGATCCTGTCCTAGTTAGGATTACTACTACTACAATAAAACACTACAATCCAAAGCAAGCTGGGCAGAAAAGGGTTGTTATTTTGTTTTTTGTTTTTGTTTTTGGCTTACACTGCAGTATCACTGTTCATCATTGAAGGAAGCCAGGACAGGAGCTCAAGCAAGGCAGAAAGTTGGAGGTAGGAGCCAGTGCATCAGCCACGGAGGGCTGGTGCCTACTGGCCTGCTCCTCATGACTTGATTAGCCTGCTTTTTTATAGAACCCGGAACCACCAGCCCAGGGAGGGTCCCTCTCACAGTAGGCTGCCCCACTAACCCCCATCAATCATAAATTAAGAAAATGCTGTACAGTCTTGCCTACCACCTAGTTGCATTTTCTAAAATGAGGCCCCCTCCCCTCTGATGACTCTAGCTTGTGTCAAATTGACATAAAACCTGACAGCACAGATCCTGTCTCAAAAAAATAGTATCAAATAAAATGAAAATTCATATATGCCTCACACATTCTGCTGTGTCGTCCAGAACTTGGTACATTCTTTGCCTCATAAATATCCTAAGCATCTCTATGTTTTCCTCAAATAGAGTTGGCATTGTAGCTATTCAAGACCCCTTTTTGAGTACTTACTATGTACTGAATGCACTGTGCTAGACAGTGTGTAAGAGAGTTTGAGCAGGGTAGACCAGGCTCGAGTAGCAGGGACTCCAGCCTGCTGCCATCCATCCCACAGTGCTCTTGAGGTTTGTAGGCCTGTTTTTGCCAGATCCTCTATTAGTCAAGAGAGACAGGGGATTCACATTTTTATAGATGGTTCCCGATTTTAGAACAGTTCAGTGGTTTTCGTCTTGTGTACACAACTCCATTCTATTCTCCCAGTCTCCCTATAGGCACAGTGCTATGCTTGACTGCTAACAGAACAGTGAACAAGGAACTTCATGGGGAATCTACATTGTTCCGACTCCCTCAAGACTACTGTGCCTCCATGTCTGCTCTTCAAGTCTTGTGGTTTAGTGCTCTTGTAGTACCTGCTGTTTTGTCCTGTGGAAGCCCTTAACCACATTGCCAGATCATACGGTATGCACTACAAAGTGTCATCGTTTGAGAAGCAGTTGTGTAGAGCTTTGGTGGAACTAATTATAAACATATCAGTGTTGGTGATCGTAAATATCAAACAAAAGCTTTTTCAACTTTGCTACACATTTGTTCGATCAACCCCATGTTCCTGTCTAGATCTCAACACGAATACTCCACATCATTAGCAGAGTTCTTCAGATTTCATAAGAGTGGCGATTTGCCGGGGCTTCATGAGGAGGCTTCCGTAGTTCTCAGGGTCTACTAAATATTTAATCACTTTTATTAAAATCCTAAATGAACTCTGTGGCCTGAAGGAGTTAACACACCTACCTCCACAAGCCTCTTCAGCTGGTAAAATAGGCCCATGACTGCTGTTGTCCACAGCTGGACAGGGCTGGTTACACAGCATAAATTGCATAGAAATACACAGGCTCCACGACTACTGGAGAAGAATTGTATTGCTTGCCCAGTCATATATTTTGATCTTTATTGCAAGTAGTTTAGTCTCATGAGAATTGGGGGATTAGCCTTGCTTTTAAGGTAAAAAGTGTATCTGCGAGGATAAAAATATAAAATGAAAATAGATTTTTAATGGCAACTGGAGTTCTTAGCATTCATTTCACATACATTTTTCATCCTGAACTTTTAAACAGTTTTGAAAAACATATGAGAGATTTGTGAACAAGGGCAAGAGAGGGTCAAATGTATCAAATCCTTGGGTTCCAGCAAGCGTAGGCTTTGTAGAGGAGCAGAGGGAGCACACATATGCTTTGGGAATGTAAATTACAATAGCCCCCATTCTGTGGAGACGCGGTGAATCCTGCTGTGGCCCAACGTCTGTGGCGTTTGCCTTCTTAATAAATTAAGCAAATATTAAAATAAACATTAATTTTTATCAGTCTGCATTTTTCCTCTGTGGATGAAAGTGTCTCAGGAAAAATCATAAAAGAATCTGTGGTAGCTCAGAGAGGTTAAACTCAACAGTTGTTTTCTTTGAAGTCTCTGGCCACGAGGTTAATTGCCAAAACTGCTTGTGGAAAAGGTGGTAACAATTTAACAAGACTGTACAACTGCAGGGACTTAGATGAATATCAGGTGTTTGCAGATGTTTTTTCCTAACAGGAAAGGGGGTGGGTAGGAGAGGCAGAACAGAATGAGAAACAGGGGAAGAGAGGGGCCTGAATAAAGTCCCAACTAAACAGCCAATAATTCTTTGTTTGCTTAGGCAATCATGTTGTAATTGGCCAGGAGGTTAATAGGAGTCTATTGATTGGCCAGGAGGATTGCTTACTGAGGCTATTTTTACAGTGTGCTCCTAGACAGGGGGCTGCAATTACTGGAGCGCTCATTGCCACTCCTTAGGGCCGCTGCTGCTCTGATTTATGAAACCTGATCAGGTTACTGTTGGCAGTTTATGTTTTAAGTGTTGCCTTCTGGGTCTTTGCTGCTTACAGGCCAGTGTGCTACTTCGCATCATTTATTGTGGTCATTTGAATAGGTAAGCTTATTTATGACTTACTGCAGTAGGAACACATTAAAAATAATAACCACCACCCAAGTGGAAAGTGGGAACAGTCGTAGATGTGTGAGACGGAGCTTTGCCTGCTCTGGGTCTAGCAAAACTGCCACCAGTGCCATCTCCAAAGATGGAGAAGTCTGCAGTCTGCCTTGTATCTGCCTCTGCAGACACACCCATATCCCTAATGGATTATTAGACTTCAGTTCCTCTTTGTGTAATTAATAATAATAATTAGGTTTGGTAGCAGGTATATTTAGAGTTAAGGAAACTGAGGCCAAGTTCAAAATGTTTTCAAGTCATGAGGCTGCCTCCAATCCCATGACAGGCCTCCTCTGTCTCAACACATCCCGACCTGGTCCTGACCTTAGCATCACTAATACCTCTTACCTCATGATTTCATTTCACTCACTGACCGTGACTATAAATCCTTCCCATGAACTCCTGATCTTGGTTCTTCACCCTTGCTCAAACCTCCTTTTGTAGTTGAGTTCTCTGGGAGCCTGGTGAAAGGAGACAAATTTCAGAGGCGGCCCTCAAGCAAGAGCTCTCCAGGGGTCACCTATAGACTGTCAGCTTTCACCTGCCCTGCTTAGTGTGTCCCTGAAAAGGACAGTGACAACAGCACTGTTCCTGCTGTTACTAATAATTGCTCTTCCTTTCTAAATCTTACATTGCCAGTGTTATTTTAAAGGCTAAGAACTTGTGCACACCTCATTGCCTCCACAGACCCACTGTTTAGCACCTGTGGATGCAGAGCTCATGGGCTAGACCACAGGATTCCCATGCTCTCTGTCTTCCTGCAAGACAAGGAACTTGTGTGGCAAGTACCAGCCTTCCAGGCAACATAATCCAACAAGGTCAGGGATCCTCTGTGGCAAAAAATGGTTGAAGCCCCCTTTGGGGCTGAATGACCCTTTTACAGGAGTCACATCAGATGCTTACGATTCTTTTTTTTTTATTTATTTACATTCAAAATCATTTCTCCTTTCCCGTTTCCTCCCTCCCCGAAAGTCCCATAAGCCCCCTTCCCTCCCTCTTTTCCCCATTCAAACCCCTCTCGCTTCTCTGTCCTGGCGTTCCCCTACATCCAGTCTTTCCAGGACCAGGGGTCTCTCCTTCCATCTTCTTAGAAATCTATTGATATGCGAATTGTGTCTAGGGTATTCCAAAATTCTGGGTTAATATCCTCTTATCAGTGACTGCATACTATGTGTGTTCTTTTGTGATTGGGTTACCTCACTAAGGATGATATTTTCCAGTTCTGACCATTTGCCTAGGAATTTCGTGAATTCATTGTTTTTAATTGCAGAGTAGTATTCCATTGTGTAAATATACCACATCTTCTGAATCCATTCCTCTGTTGAGGGACATCTGGGTTCTTTCCAGCTTCTGGCTATTATAAATAAGGCTGCTATGAACATAGTGGAGCATGTGTCCTTATTGCATGCAGGTAAAGCCTCTGGGTATATGCCCAGGAGTGGTATAGCCGGATCCTCCGGGAGTGTCATGCCCAGTTTTCCGAGGAACCGCCAGACTGCTTTCCAGAGTGGTTGTACCAGCTTGCAATCCCACGAGCAGTGGAGGAGTGTTCCTCTTTCTCCACATCCTCGCCAACAACTGCTGTCTCCTGTGTTTTTGATCTTAGCCATTCTGACTGGTGTGAGTTGGAATCTCAGGGTTGTTTTGATTTGCATTTCCCTAATGACTAAGGATGATGAACATCTCTTTAGGCGCTTCTCAGCCATTAGATATTCTTCAGGTGAGAACTCTTTGTTTAGCTCTGTACCCCATTCTTTAATAGGGTTACTTGCCTCTCTGGAGTTTAACTTCTTGAGTTCTTTGTATATATTGGATATTAGCCCTCTGTCGGATGTAGGGTTGGTAAAGATCATTTCCCAGTTAGTTGGTTGCCGCTTTGTCTTTTTGACAGTGTCTTTTGCCTTGCAAAAACTTTGTAATTTTATGAGGTCCCATTTGTCAATTCTTGATCTTAGAGCATAAGCTATTGGAGTTCTATTCAGGAAATTCTCCCCTGTGCCCATATGTTCAAGGTTCTTCCCTAGTTTCCTTTCTATTAGTTTCAGTGTGTCTGGTTTTATGTGGAGGTCCTTGATCCACTTGGAATTGAGTTTAGTGCAAGGAGATAAGAATGGGTCAATTTGCATTCTTCTGCATGTTGACCTCCAGTTGAGCCAGCACCATTTGTTGAAAAGGCTATCTTTTTTCCACTGGATGGTTTTAGCTCCTTTGTCAAAGATCAAGTGACCATAGGAGTTTGGATTCATTTCTGGGTCTTCAATTCTGTTCCATTGATCTACATGCCTGTCACTGTACCAATACCATGCAGTTTTTAACACTATTGCTCTGTAGGACAGCTTGAGGTCCGGGATACTGATTCCCCCAGAGGTTCTTTTACTGTTGAGAATAGTTTTAGCTATCCTGGGTTTTCTGTTATTCCAGATGAATTTTTGAATTGCTCTTTCTAACTCTATGAAGAATTGAGTTGGGATTTTGATGGGGATTGCATTGAATCTATATATTGCTTTTGGCAAGATGGTCATTTTTACTATATTAATCCTGCCAATCCATGAGCATGGCAGATTTTTCCATCTTCTGAAGTCTTCTTCAATTTCTTTCTTAAGAGACTTACATTATGATTCTTTTTTTTTTATTTTTTAATTTACATTCCAAATCACTTCCCCTTTCCCATTTCCTCCCTCCCCGAAAGTCCCATAAGCCCCCTTCCCTCCCTCTTTTCTCCATTCAACCCCCTCTCGTTACTCTGTCCTGGCGTTCCCCTACATCCAGTCTTTCCAGGACCAGGGGTCTCTCCTTCCATCTTTTTAGAAATCTATTGATATGCTGATTGTGTCTAGGGTATTCCAAGATTCTGGGTCAATATCCCCTTATCAGTGACTGCATACCATGTGTGTTCTTTTGTGATTGGGTTACCTCACTAAGGATGATAAACAGTAGGAAAATTACATTTGTGATATATCAAAGAAATAGTGTAATGGTTGGAGATCACCACAACATGAGGCACTAGATTAAAGGGTGGCAACATTAGGAAGGGTAAGAGCCACTGGTATGGAGGGTTCTAAAACCAGGAAGAAGATGTGGTTGCCATCCACATGTCTAAAGAATGTTGGCCATGATATCACATGAGCAGTAGATGATGAGCAGAGGAGAAAGGCAGATAACCCTAAACTTCACTAGCATTGTCCTGGCCTTGCCAGTATCACAGTCCGAGGGAGCACTCTACAGTACTTCATCCCTGAGGGAACACTCTACAGTTCCACCTCCCTGAGGGAGCACTCTACAGTTCCACCTCCCTGAGGGAGCACTCTACAGTGCCTCATCCCTGAGGGAGCACTCTACAGTTTCACCTCCCTGAGGGAGCACTCTACAGTGCCTCATCCCTGAGGGAGCACTCTACAGTGCCTCATCCCTGAGGGAGCACTCTACAGTACTTCATCCCTGAGGAAACACTCTACAGTTCCACCTCCCTGAGGGAGCACTCTACAGTTCCACCTCCCTGAGGGAGCACTCTACAGTTCCACCTCCCTGAGGGAGCACTCTACAGTGCCACAGCCTCCCTTGTGCTTTTTTGTTTGTTTCTTTAAAACTCAATAAGGCAGTAAAATATTTGAAGTTATCCTTCAGGAAAAAACAAAAAAGGAGGACGCTAATAGCTTCCAAACTCACGGGTCTTTCCACAACATCCTGTCTCCCTACAAAGTGCTGAGTGACAAGCCTGGCTGAGACAGGCCTGCCTCCTCTTAGGATAGATGCCTTCTTCAGGAAACCATTGTTTGATGACATGGTGTTGTTTTGTTGTTTTAATACCACATGGGCTTCATACCTTTCCTAATTTGTTTTTAAAAACACTTTCTGATCTGGCATAGTAGACACTTCAAACTTCCAGCACTTGGGAGGCTGAAGCAGGAGGATTACAAGTTTGGGCTAGCTTAGGCTGCATGTAGAATAAATAAAATAAAACACCTTCTGTCCTTTTATATTGAGGCACAGTTTTCTGAGCTCCTGGAAAAAACTTTCAGTGTTTTCTCCATCCTTTGGTTTCACAAATAGCAGACCTTTCCTTCCTGATACCGTCTTTCCCTAGAAGCTCCTCTCTGATCAAGGCAGTTGGGGTTTCTCTTCAAAGGAAACCCAGCTACAGTCCCACTGGTCTCAAAGGCACCACTGGAACCTGGTTCATAGGCAAAAGACCGTTTTCTCTCTGTTTTCTTAGTTTTACATTTTTTCCCTAGCTGTGTGGTGGCACACACCTTTAGTCCCAGCACTCATAAGGCAGAGTCAGGCAGAATTCTGTGAGTTCGAGGCCAACTTACTCTACAGAGTTCTAGAACATACAGAGATACACAGAGAAACCCTTTTTACATTCATTTATTCATCTAGGGAGGGGAGTGCAACTCCAGGGTTGAGGCACACGTTGGGAGGTCAGAGGATAGCCTGCAGAAATTGGTTCTCTCCTTCTACCCTGTGATTCTGGAGATTGAACTCAGGTCATCAGGTTGTCAAACTTGGCAGCAAGCGCCCTATTTGCTAAGCCTTCTCACCTCTCCTTCATGCTATTTTAATCATTGCTTTTATTCTGAGCCTCAGAAAGGAAGAGGTGGCTTAATGTGAAAAGATGCTACCCCGAAAACATTCCCATCCTCACCAAACCCCAGTGTTAACAGCAACTTCTATTCACTCAGTTTAGAGACGCCAGAGGTTCCCTGAAATGTGTTCTCTCCAGCATATATCCTCTGTGCCCCTGGACCCCAGCCATGGCACTGTTGCTCCTGGATAGCCTCAACCCCTCCAACCTATGCCCCTCCAGCTCAGCCTCCCAAGTGCTGGTTGACTGACATCTTGTGCCTTTGCAGTCTTCCTTCGCTTTCCTTCCGCCCTTTTTTCCTTTTGATTCATTTTCCTAAACCTCACAGGCAACTTGATAGCAACTCATCAGCTTCGATAGTAAATTGTTGTCGATGTGGTAATGTCAACTGCTCTTCTCCCATTTGGGAGCAGAATCTGCTACTATTTTCCAGGGAAATGAGCAACCAAAACTGGACAGTCCCTACTCTAAAAATAGCCATTTCCATGCCTCATTGTTATTCTTCTTTAAGCTTTTGATAACAGCAGCACTTTCATCCACTTGGGGAAGCTCAGGGGCTGGTGCTCTCCATGGACCACCCTGCTCTCCTAACATACTTGTCACGCAGCCCTCTTCTCTTCTCTTCTCTTCTCTTCTCTTCTCTTCTCTTCTCTTCTCTTCTCTTCTCTTCTCTTCTCTTCTCTTCTCTTCTCTTCTCTTCTCTTCTCTTCTTTTCGACAGCTTGACCTCAGATGGAAAAAAGAAGGAAGCTAAGAAGGAAGGGAGGGAGGAGGGGGGAAAGAAAGAGAATATTCAGTGTTGCTGACATGACATGAGCTGAGGTTGGAACACACTTAATATTTGGAAAGCTAACTGATTTTAAAACCTGGTTGCTGGCTGAAGCACAATATATTCATCTTTGGCAGAACCCAGGGAGTTGTTTGTTCATTTGCTTTTTTTAACCAATGTATATGATTTGATTTACAAAGTTCTAGGATATAACTGCCATCTCTGGCTTTTGGGCTTTGCTGTCTTCTGTTGCTGTTGTTGTTGTTGTTGTTTTAAGAAGGAGCCATTATGTAGCTTTGGTTAGCATAAGTCTGGCTGTCCTGGAACCCTCTCTGTAGATGAGGCTGACCTTGAACTCACAGAGATCCACCTACCTCCGAATGCTGGGGTTAAAGGTGTGTGCCACCACGCCCACCTTCTTATTCAATGTGCTCAAGTTAGAAAAAGTGAATTGTGTCATAAATACAGGCACTGTCACTAAATGCATCTCCATCCCTGCAGTGGTAGTGTTGACGCATCATGATGACTTGATACACTTACGAGTTTCATTTGCTTTGGGTTTTAGTTTGCAAAAGACAAAAGAATTCATTTCAGAAGTGTACCCTTTGAATTAAATGTCTTCCCAGCCTTGAAAGATGATCGGCAAACAATGAGAGGATTGTAATAGGACATTAAAGAACATACAAGTGATTCATGGGATGATTTCAACAAACCCATGTTACTGTATGATGAAGAAGGTATAGGAGACTTACCTCTAGAGAGAGAGAGAGAGTGTGTGTGTGTGTGTGTGTGTGTTAGGGTTATAAAATGTGGGTCCAAGCATAATCCACACTTTGGGTTTAGCAAAGTGTGATAAAGCTCATAACTTAGTTTTTACATAAAGTTTAACAAAGGTTCTTATGCTGTTTCTCCTGGAAAACTTGGCCCGGAGCAGTCACTAGTCCCTGGGCTTTGGTACCCCCATCAAGTATTCATGCTTTATTCTTATGGATTTATTATTTGATCAAGAAACAGAGCATTTGTATTTAGAAATGGATAATTCACACTTAAATCTTGTTTTCCTCATTTAACCAAGCTTAAGCTGCAGTTAAAGCGATGAGGTAGAAGGGAGCTACTGAGGAAGGGTGACGTTTTGTTGAATTTCAACATAGATCTGCCACCCAGAGCTGGATTCTGATGTCTGCCCCAAGGCAAACCTTTCTGGTATTTGTCAATAAGCAGGAGGGAGATATTGGTTCTCGGATAACAGGCATTTGGAGAACTGGCGACAGTCATGCAAGCGAGAACATTCGAATGACTTCAGCTCTTTCCAGCTTCATTATGTCAGGCTGGCAGATCACATACGGCATTATGGAAATCAGCAAATGAAAACCATATTGATCTGCATTGAGAACAAATGTAAAAAAGGTGGTCTGGGGGAGGAGCAGGGCGGAGGAATGCTTTCCTGGTCAACCTGATAGGCCCTTGTTAAGGCCTTTTAATCATTTATTAACGTAACCCTCCTCCCCTCTCCACTCCGATTACCTCAGCCACAGAGCATCCTGTGCCATTTATCTTTTAATGTTTCCTTTATTTAATTTATTTTTAAACTCTAACTTATACTCTTATTTCAAAATCGAGTTTTACTTTTCATGGGATTGTCTTAAGTGACTTAAATGACTTTTCCCAACATGCTCACCAGGCGTTCAAAGGAAGAAAAGCGTTTGCTGAACCCCAACTATCAGCAAATCATTTACTTGGTGTGTGCCACCACAGCCAAAAGCAGAGACAGCCACTCAGCCAGACACGTTTAAAAGAAAAAGAGGGAGGGGGAGGGGGAGGGGAACAGGGAGAGGGAGGGAGGGAGGGAGAGAGAGAGAGAGAGAGAATGAGAATGAATCTAAAACAAAAAACCTAGAGTTGTTACTACGTCTAATAATTCTCTGATTAAGGTTTGGGTCAGTGATACTAAAGTCTTCTATCCCAGGATTGGAATTTAACCAGGTAAAGGTACTTCCAGCCAAAACTTGGAATGGCAGTTGCCTGTCCTTTTTCTTTTTCTTTTTTTTAATTCTGTGTCTTTAGGGAAGGTGGCATCTCCTCTGTCTGCTTCTTTGAGGTAAACTTAGAGCAATGTCTTCTCTGTACACACAAAGTGGAGAAATGGCTTGTGTAGGCCTGCTTCCTGGATCCCCACTGGTGGTGACGTCTCTGTTGGCTGACTCCTTTCCCAGGCCACCCTTATACCTGTGTTTGACAGCACGCCCTTCCACAGACTCCCTCTCTCCAACTCCTTCCCCTACTTTTATTTTTATGTCCACCTTCAACATTTGGGAAGAAATTGTGGGACTGATTTTTTTATCTGCAAGTGTGTTTTTTGTAGTTGATGAGTAATGTTGTGGTGTGAAGCTTGGGGTGCTAGCTGGCAGATAGTGGATCATTTTTTTCCCTTCATTGGAGCATATATAACACTATAAGGCTCATATGCATCAAAGAATCTGGTCTGGATACTGGTTAAGATACTGCTTAACTGGTTGCATGCAGACAAATCCGCAGTTGGTCACTTCACAGAGTATTTGGCTGATTTAGTATTTGTGGGGTTGTTCCTCCCACTCCATTTGAAAACGCTTTCTTAAAGAAATAGTTTCTGCAGTTTCTAATCAACTATACCATCGCACACTAATTGAGCATCGAGTTCTGAAGAAGATGTTCCTAACAAGACAACAAACATCTCTGGCAGCTGTGGTGGTCAGACAGATCACTGACCATTGTCTTAGCTCTGGACTCTGCGTCTGAAGCCATTTGGGATTGATTATCTTTAACTCTGCATTCTTCTTTCTCTGCTTTTCTTGTGTATCTTATGGGGAGGGGGGCATCTATCTCTTATTGATTTGGGTATGAAAAGATGCCCAATGTGGAGGTCTGGTTTATCTAAGTAGAATTCAGGATTTTATTCATTTTGGCTGTCCCTGGAGAGTCCCAACAATCTATTCAATAATATATTTGAAAAAAATCCATATATGAACCCTGCTCTCTCTCCTTGCGCGGGAGTACTCATCGGCTGCTAAGTGCTTTCCCTCTAGACTCGCGTTACTATCCCATGTTCCTTTCTGGGCGCCACATCAAACAGTGTATGAATTACAGCAAGAGTGCCGTGTGGAGGATCTGCTCTCCTTGTTTGTTGCTGAAGAGCAGGACATGAAACAGTGAGTGGGCTGTGCAGAAAGCAAGCTTTCCTCCCTGCCTCCCTCCCTTTTCTGTTTCACTTGCTCCTCTCCCTCTCGTTCTCTTCCTCTCTTTCTCTCTCGCTCCCTCCCTCCCTCCCCCATTCCCAATGGGAGTGTTGTTTATAGAGCATTATAATTTATAACTGAAGAGAGTGGATTTAATTTCAGTGGAGAGGCTCGCCAGCAGGGCGCCAGCCTGCAATCATATGAATCAGCAAGCTGCAAACTCTATTGAATGGAAAGTATTATCGCTGGCCACAAACGGACACTGTTTCTCCTAAACAACTCCCTTGGTGCAGGAGGACCTTGTCTTCATTCATCTATTTTACATATCTACTTCTGTTTTAATGTTGCCATTTCCTAAAAGTGTTTTCTCTTTAGACTGCAGCCTTTCTCTAACTACCTTATTTCCTGATGTAGCATTAGAAACTGCTCTTGTGTATTTCTGACTGATTTGATGTCTCTCCTGTCCTGACTCCTTACTGTGTGTGGCTGGACTTTTCCATTTACTTCTCCTTCCTGCAAACAGCTCCTTTTTGTCTTTTTTAATGGGAGCTGTTAAATATGTAAATGAGCCTATGATATTCCATTAGCATTAATATTGTAAAATGCTAGTCAGTTTCAATCACCTAAAATTTTATTTAATCATGGATATTTTGTTCATATGCTTTATTTATTTTTTTTAACATCTCTGAGAAGATATGTTTCCACATCTTACCAACATCTGAGAGATAATTTCTCATTTTCTGTAGAACCCATCAAATGTCTTATTGTGTTAGTTCATTTCCCTTTGTGCCACGTTTTGCCCAAGGGTTTCAGTCTTGTCTCAAAGAGAGTGATAAAGTATGTGCATGACTTTCTGTGGTTTATTTGTTTTTTGATTTAACCCACCATCAACCACTATAATGTAGTTAAACTAAATCTCTGAGTCATTTTTAAAATCAAGTTAGACTTAGCAGGGCTGCCACCCTCTCCAAAGTGTTTTACTGAGTTTGTGGAGCTGATACAGTTGTTGGGAAATTAGGAAGTGAA
This sequence comes from Tokudaia tokunoshimensis, assembly GCA_036184795.1. Taxonomy (NCBI): domain Eukaryota; kingdom Metazoa; phylum Chordata; class Mammalia; order Rodentia; family Muridae; genus Tokudaia; species Tokudaia tokunoshimensis. Next base: position 36,145,857 of record BTHU01000010.1, on the reverse strand, counting down.
TCTTTGAGATTAGGCAGATCACATTATTATATCAAATATCAGGTTATCTGCGACCAGATTTCAAAGTATTTTCAACACTCAAGTCTCCACAAGAAAACTCAAGTCACACAAAGAGCCAGTTAACTGACACTGGTATTTGTTTGAGGAGGGAAAGCAGTCCAGGAAAGTGGGAAAAGCCGCTTTTCAAAAGGAATCCTGTGTAGATGGGGACAGCTTAGCCGTTCAAAGAGAGGCTCTTATGTTTTTTAAATAACGATAACTAAAATACAAAAGACAGGAAGTGACCAAATTCTAAGCTCTGATATGTCACTTGAAGTTCACATTTTATTGTTAGAAATGCAACCCTCTCTGTGTGCATAGAGGAAATTTATATGTCAGCTTATATATTTTCTTGGCACAATTTAACAAATTAAAATATGTTGCCATAACTTTCCATTTCAAGAACAAAGCTGTGAATTACTATGTGTTCATAATCTGTGCCCTTTAAAGTCTAAGAAAGTGCTACAGTGCTCAGGCTCACAACTGTGAGTAGTATTTTTCCCTTTAGCCTCTGATTACTCAGTAAGAATTACACATAGGAACAGAAAATCAATATGTTTTCCTCTACTCATTTTCAAAATTAAATGTTGCTGTGGTTTGATATCAGAGAAGCTATACCCACTGTCAGTTTTGAGAGATTGTGTTTGGCTTATTTTACATTCCTTATACGTGTGGGAGTTACTTTAAACAGAAATTAATCATCAACAAAAGTAAAATTTACACACACATAAGAAATAATGCATAAAATGAGAGCTCAGTTTCTGGGGTGATTTCAGAGGAACATCTTCCTAAATCCTTTTATTCTGACTTTCAAAGCAGTTGTGAATAAAACCACACGTTGAGTATTCGCATTCAGTGAATTGTTACATTGATAGAAACTGCAGTAACAGGAGAGAGTGTTGGAGAAGCCTTGTGTATCCCTGAGGAAATGTGGAGTGAGAGTGGCCTGTCTGGGCTGAGTCAGTTCATGGTGAGGATGCGGACTCCAGCTCTGAGGTCAGCGCAGAGGCCTTTAGTTTTAGCCTGTTGCTTCTTGAAGGCTTCACGGGGAGGCCTTTTTGTCTTGTGCTTAATGTTTTGTTTATTTTATTTTTCCCTGTAACATGTCCCTTTCTACCTGAAAATCATCGTACTGTTCAAGACCAACATGTCCATGCCTCATTCTGAGTTATTCCCATTTTCTAATAAAAGCTGCCATAAGAACTTTCAGCTCAGTGCTAGGGTAGATCAGTTCTCATGCCCCGTGTGTTGGTTTCTATAGCTGAGTGCCCATGTTTTAAGTTAGGCCAGCTGAGATGTTTTATGCAATAGAAGTAAAAGAAAGTATGTGGTTGTTATCTTTAAGTAAAAAATAAAAAAGGTTAAAATGAAATCTATAAATAGTTATGAAAAACCTTTCTATTACTAGAATCAGATTTCAATTAAGTATTAAAAACTACTCATCGCCGATAAATTGCTTTTTATCATCTAAGCTGTTTTTGTTTGTTTTTTGCAGAAATAGTTGAATGTTTCAGTGATCTAACTTCTTAACATATTTCTTTCCTCCTTGATCAGAAAAATATTAGAAATATTCTGAGTAGATTTTTAGAAAGAATTTTAAGCGACCTGGTAAAAGCCTTTACCCTAGTCCCAAATAATTATCTCATTTAAGGTCCTGACATTATTGGTCTCCCTGTTTATAACATGGGGGGGTGTGTCTTTGACTGCTGCTTTGGGAGAAGCTTGCTGAGCTGTCCGTCATGACAGACTCTTGGATCTCCCCCTCTCCTGCGCTGCGGTGCACCACGTAGGCCTGCACACGTAGCTAACCCGGACATCACTGTCGTCTGTGCAGTACAGCCCTGCTCTGACCGAGAGCACCACAGTACAGCCTTTGCTTCCATTTCTGAATATCACCAAGGTTTTATTGGCCATTCACTAAAGCCTCCTTTTTTTTTAATTGCCTTAGGCTGAGGTTTACCAGTGTTTCAGACATCTAAGCCTCCAAAATATAGACATTAAAAAAGGGCCTTTCTACTGACTCTTCACAGATAACACTGAGATCACTCTGGTTAAAACTGTGACCTTGAAGGGGGCTTCTGGTGGGAATGACCTTCCTGGTGTCTGCTTTTCTCACTTTTTGGAGCTTTGATGTTTCCCTGCAGCTGATATAAATGGCGGGTGGGGGTGTCTGGGAGAGGTGACTGACTGGCAGCCACAGATTAAAATACTTCTGACCCACGAAAGTAACCAAGTGCCCATATTTCTTCATTTAATGTAATTAATACCTTGTATTTCCACTGACTTTGATAAAGTGGCCTTCCTCTCCCCACCCGGCCCCTCCCTTCTGTCAACTCTGGGAAGGGTGAGAAAGCTACAGTTGGAACACTGCAGCTGCTGGGGGATAGCAAGCCTTAAGAGTTAACATCAGAGGTCTCAGTCAGGCGGCTGCCTAGCAGGAAGCTGAGACCACATTCAAATAGATGTTATTTCACATTTGGAATCTGTACCTCAGCAGACAGGCTGCAGCCTCAGCCATATTAGCACTGGGGTTTGGCTACCACGTCAATCCTCAGTTTGTCATAAATGTATAATTGCAGGAAATACATGAAACGTGCTAAACATTTCTTATCAAATATTGTTTCAAGAGCGGTTGTATTTGCATTTGGAGTTTAGAAAAAGTCCTGGGGTGGATTTTGATCATGTTACAAGGTCCACTTGTTTTATTTAATGTAAAACAGTTGTCTTACTTGCATTACCACAACCATAGTATTTTCTAGTTTATTCTTGAAAAGGCAGAGGCAGCAGCAGAGTGTGCTGTGGGTTCAGACAGCGTTGCGCGCTCAGCTGATACAAGTCTTTTATTTTGTTCCAGTGTGCATAGTTCTGAATGGAAAGATAGACGATGTCCCCAGTGTAGACACTGCAGTAACGGGTTAGAGGCTCCACCTGGAAGAGGCAAGGGTGTGATAGGTTGGTGGCCAGCCACCCTTCACTGCTTCTGCAAATCCAGTTTCACGGTGCCTGGGTTGCTCTCTGGCTGGCTGAACTCATCCTCCCCAGCTGATAGTTAACTAGTCCATTGTGCTGGGAAACATCAGTTTTGCTTTCTCTGGCTAGAAAAAGACGAGCAGCATGGTCTGCTGTGATGGGAACAATCCAGTTACAGTGCGCCCCCAGAAGTGGAAAGGCACACATTGGATGCCATAACTAAGTTTATCCTCACTACTAAGAAACCCTAAATTTATCTTCAATAGCCAGCTTAATGCAGATCTGGTTTACATTTACAGACTGGCCGTGTGTCCGATAGAGTATGAAGTTGGAGTTTACCATCCTAAATGAAACTTGGAACCTGGTTCTGAAACATTTTTATTCCTGCTTAGGTAAAAATTGAAGCTCCTATTAGTACCTTTCCTGGTCATGTGACTGGAATGCATACAGAGTCATGCCTGGTTGAGGGGCATGTACACTTCTTTTGGAATGGGAAGCCCTACCCAGAGGGCATAGCAGGGTGAGAACTGCTATCAGGAAAGGGAGCTCAGAAATGGCACTACCAGTGTTCTTGCCAGATAGGTTTCTTCTTATCCACAACAAATGAATGTTTGAGAAGCTTTCACTGTCGCAGAAGACGGCAAAGACAGACTGGTCAATGTCTTTTTGGAGATGTCCTGACAGACTGTTTATGCCTTTTTCTCATGCTGCAGGTGACCAGGGTCATCCCAGTAATAGACCTTATTGGTATGGTTCAGTGGGTTTTTTGGACTCTGCATTTATTTTAGCAGACTTTTCTGATAGCATTTTGCAGCTTTCAGCTATTTGTGTTGGAAAGACAAATAATAAGTAAACCAGTCCAGGACTCTGTTTCTTTCTGTGTGTCCTAGTGCCCTCCCAGGGGGTGCAGGGAGGGGGGAGCGTGGGAGGTGCAGAGAAGGGCTCCTGCGGGATGCCAGAGGAGAGGGTATTGTTCACACTCTTTATGTGCCTTCCCTTTCTTGTTATTTAGGACATCAGTAGAACCAAGGCGTGTTAGAATTGTTCTTTAACATTGTGTAGACAGGAGCCTCCCCACAAGTGTTGAGCATCTTTCTCTGAGCTTAGTCACACCCATCACACTGTTCTACTTACATTGGTTAAGCAAGTGTTTCTTGAGTACCTAGAAACATGGCAGTGCCCTAAATAGATTTGCCACGCTCAGTGTTTCCATCATGTGAGTGAATGCTGCTGCACATATGGTAAATAGTATTCAATAAAATCCTCTGCACTGAATTTACTAAGTACTCCTCAGCTATTAGAAGCGAGGGGATAACTTCTATTTTCTTAACATTTGAGTTATCTCAACCCTTTAAGTTTGAAGATTTTTTTTTCCAAGTAAAAAGGCAGGATAAAATAAAAGTTTTAATCATTGTGTCCATATTTTCTGACAGTTGATCCAGCAAAAAAAATGGTGACTTTGGAAAACATCAATATTGATGAATTTGTAGAACTTAAAACAAGGCGATAAAGGTACCATGAAATCATACACATGGGTAATCTGAGACACCAGGATGCTGAGGTGCAATTTACATCACTAAAGATATGTTACATGATACTCTGTATGGTTTTTGTATTAAGAATGTTTCATTATTTTCTAGTTCCTGTGAATTAGTATCCACATCTAATAGGGAAGATATGCTGTTAGAACCTTTATTAGGTCCAATGTGATGATACACTCTTTTGTTTGTTTCGTTTTGCTTTTTGTTTTTTGAGACAGGATTTCTCCACATAACAGCCCTGGCTGTCTGGAAAGTTGCTCTGTAGACCATCTCTGCTCTCAAACTCACAGAAATCTACCTGTCTTTGCCTGCCAGTGCTGGGATTAAAGGCATGTAGCACCACTCACTGCTGGCAATGGGACAGTCCTTTTAACCCCAGCATTTGTAAGACAAATGAGAAGATCTTTGTGAGTTAGAGAACAGCTTGGTCTGCATGGAGTTTCAGACCCAATCTTGAAAGAAGGACAGACAGACAGACAGGGGCCTGGGGAGTGTGTGTGTGTGTGTGTGTGTGTGTGTGTGTGTGTGTGTGTGTGTCATGGCTAGAATAGTTTCATGGACCATTAAGAGGAAGCTAAGCCTAAGGAAGCTGAACCTAAAGTCCCCACCCTGGGTATTTGGTCATAGTCCCTAGTTGGTTCTCTATGGTGGTATCTGAGCCAAGTCCCTGGGAGAATGCACACAGTAATGGTTCCTGCCCTTGGGGTCTTACTCCTCTGTTGGCTGGTTCCTGAATTTACCTAGGATTTTTCAAAATTAGTCCTGTTAGAAACAAATATGCTTAAGTTAGAATCTTTTCTCCAGAGAAAAAGTAAGCCTTTGGGATCCAAAGCAATTAGACAAATTCACCTAACAGACCAAGATCCTCTCCACAGGATGTTTTAGTGCCCACCACCTTTGAGCGTGGCTAGTTAGGACACTGGCATGATTTTAAAAAGAACTCTTTACTCTCATTACCTCCAGTAATAATAGTTGAAGGAACTCAAAGAGACAGAAAGTGCATTTCATAGATGAGTATACTGTGGTCTAAAGATGTTAAATAACTCTAGCCCAGGTACTGAGGAACAGGCTGCTGGGAATGCCACTGAGGTTGTGTGGAGTCCTACACATCACAGTCCTCAGGATGGTTCCTAGGACTGCTTGTTTGATTTCCTGATGAGGCTGAGTGATAAGTTTCCTCCATTATGTCTGCTTCTGTCTTTGCAAAAACAAAATGCCTTTTCTGCAGCTCCTTCTGGTGGAATATCAACATCCAAAACCTTATATTCCTGTGTCATATTTCTACGCCATAAAGGAGCTCATGAAACTGATACCTCTCACAAAGTCTATCCTCCCACCTACTAGGTAAGAGAGTACTTGCACCAGAGAGCCTGGGCCCCTAGCTTACAGCCCTGTGAACGTACATTCATCTTGTGAAATAGATAAATATTTGTTAAGTGCTTACTATGCTCTTTACCATGTGGGGAGTGAGGACAGTGTATGTTTGTCAACTTAAGGCATGAAGGCATTTGCATCACTTAGATGTTGAAGAACTAGCCCAGCATGCTGCACTACTAGTAAATAAGTTGCATCCAAGCAAGAGGTGTTCACATACACACACAGGGGGTGGGGGCTTAAAGACAGCACCACCCACAAACGAGTCATTCTTGGCTTCTTGACTCCTCTCCTGATCTCTACCACCTGTAGAATCTTCTACTTTTGAGACTTGAATTTCACTATGAGTAGTTTTAAACTTCTAAACTTTTAAAGTGACTAGCTGCGGGACCTCCTGCAGTGCCCAGGATGTCAGGGACTAGACTCTATAAAAAGTATTCCCCAATGTAACTATTTTATATTCTAATAGGCTGTTGGGGAAGGGAGAAATAAATGTCAAAGGTAACTAAATTTCAAAGAGGAGCACATCTTAGTGGTGCTGTCCCAGTCCAGAGGTGGGGAACAGACCCTGTTTATGAGGCCTAGGACTTCTCCAGGGGATGTCCCTGAGCACGGGCACAGGCAGGAGTCTCACCTATCAGTTTCTTTCTTCTTTGGCACTTATGCTTCTACACACACACACACACACACACACACACACACACACACACACCCACCCACCCCCCAGTCTCCTGTTTTCTGTATGTCTCTTATTAAACCTTCTTAGACACTCATGCATACCTTGCTGCCAGAACCTACTTTCCTCCTCCTCCTCCTCCTCCTCCTTCTTCTTCTTCTTTTTTTTTTTTTTTTTTTGAGACAGGGCTTTTCTGTATAGCCCTGGAGTCTGTCCTGGAACTCACTCTGTAGACCAGGTTGGCCTTGAACTCAGAAATCCTCCTGCCTCTGCCTCTCAAGTGCTGGGATTAAAGGCATGCACCACTACTGCCCCAGAACCTACTTTCCAAAACTTGGTGTAACTCATTTCATAATGCTTTAAAATGTTCCCTCTTTTTTGGTATAATGTGACACTGCCTTCCTTTGTAGCAGGAAGAACTTAACTCACACAGAGCTCACCATCACTTTGTTTCATTTGCTAGGCTTGGCTTTTCATACTTCGTCTTCCCCCTGGGTGGGTATCCAGGTCTCATGTTCTCTCTCTAACTTGGGCCTTCTGCCCTACCAGTTTCTCATCTGTAACTCTCTCTCCCACACTGCGAGGTCCTTTGGATGACGCTGACACCAGCCCTGCATCTGTTTGTATCTACAGCAGATTTGTCCCTGCAGCCTTTTCTGTCTCTCCCTTCCCACACATGTTGCCTTTGGTCTATAATCACCAGGCCTCTAGATGAGTTTGTATCATATTCTATTAGAAAGCAATCAAATGGAAGTTAATTTCTTTTTAACAGCAACTTTGAACGTATGGAGATTAGATCTTAATATTCTCACTCTTTAAATATTTATGTTAAGTTTTTCCTCCTGCCAAACTCTAGAATTCCAGAGTGTTTTTTTCCTCAGTAATTTAATTAGGCCACAAGTTTGAGGCCTAATGGTAGATCAAAAAATGCCTGCTATGCTTGAAAGATCAAGACAGCAAATTGATTACTGTTGTAGCAAAGGTTGGCAAATTCGGGCGAGGGAGCAGGTACTGCCCTGTGCTGTAGGATCTGAGTCAGTGATCAAGGTCAGTCTCAGCTCATTAACTTCTAAAGGCTTATGGTCATTGTAAATATAACCACTCATACCTTATATTGTAATTTCAGTATGATACGCTTATGAAACGACTTAAGTTCACTTCACTTATGTCTTGAAATGTGTCAGATGCTGAACAACTTATAACACTAGTTGATTTCTGACCATTTTGCCTAGTTTCTTATGGTTCACAACTGGATTTAAAAAAAAAAAAGAATCTCACCTTCAAAGGTGTATGTGTAGGAAAATACTTTCCTTCATTCTAACAGTAGATAGGGCCTAGTCTAATTCAGTATTGCAAATTCATCCTTTATGAAGAGGAATATACATAGGCCCTCATTGTTCTTTCAGGTAACATATCACTTAAAACTGGAATATATTTCATGGTATATATAAACACCAAACCATTAAAAATATATTTTCTCAACAATTCTAATATTTTTGTTCTTCTCAAATAGTACTGTAAACTATTTCAACATTATTTACTAATCAGTCTACTTTTAAAAGACCTTTGAAATATTTCACTTGAAGCAACATGATAAGTATAATCTTAATACTTTTTTAAAAAATCTAGAATAAATGTAGTTACTATATTTGTGCTCATTTCCTTACCTAGAGGCATAGCTTTTTGTTGTTTTTGTGCCTAGATAAGCTGACTATGCTATCGGACTTCTTTGCTTAAGCATTCTTCATTGTAGGGGACTCTCCATGCTAATCTTTGTAAATAAATCCAGTATCTGAAAAGTCATTTTTTTCTATTTGTTAGATACGTGTTAAAGATGGTTTGAGTAATGGACAGTAGTGATGGAGCTAGGCAATGTATTCATGCTGTTGTGCCAAGAAGTCTTGTATGGTGGACCATTTCCTGGTCACACTTATAGTGCACTTTGCTCCTTCCAATTTGTATGTTAGTTTTTCTAAAGTGAAATTGCTACCGTGCATTTATTGCTTTGTATACAAAACTGATTAAGACCCTCAACAAGCACAAGTATGGGGCTTGCCTTTCTGCCTGGTTAAAAAAATCTAGATAATCATATAATAATGATTTGAAAAGTATTGGATGTCAAACAACTAATGATCCCCCACAACCCCCATAAGATGGGAATTAGATGAAGTGGGCCCTGAATAGACAAAGGGAAGCTGGTGTTCCAAGTTGTCTAAGAGTTCATGAGCAAGATGTGTAAGAGAAAACTGGGAAATAAAATAATCAAGAGCAGACTCTCATGCATGCTCTAGAACAGTGGTTCTCAGCCTGTGGGTAAAAGGACCCTTTCAGAGGGCTTGCCTAGGACCATCAGAATTGACAGATATTTACATTATGATGTAGAACAGCAGCAACATAACAGTTGAAGTTGCTACAAATAATTTTATGTTGCGGATCACTACAATGTGAGGAGCTGTATAAGGGTCACAGTATTAAGAAGGTTGAGAATCAGTGCTTGAGATCACAGACAGGATCCTGTAGCCTTCAGCTAAGCACTGATCACGGTTCAGCATGTAAGAAACTATCTGAGGCCTAGGAGAGAACTCAGAGTGTAGAGCATCAGAGGAGACACTCACTGGCTCCCAGGCAGGACTGCCATTTCTGTCACACCATCCAGAACAGAAAACTTTGTGGTTTATAGGCAAACAGAGGTTTATGTCACAAAATGGGCCAGATTTCTTTCAGTTTTCCCTAATGCCACTTAAAAGGAAGACATCATAATTAAATCAATCTAAACTAATGATGAAGTGGAAATGTAAGCATCTCATACAGTCTATAATTCCATACATCCCACCAGAGAGTTGATAAATTACGTGTTCTGTAAGTCTGAGAAAGACTACCAGTGTATGGATAAAGGCTCATAAGCCAACTTGGGTTAAAGGGGACTCCTAAACACATAAAACAAATGTACATGCAATCTCTCTGTGCGTCTCTGTCTCTGTCTCTCTGTGTCTCTGTCTCTCTGTCTCTGTCTCTGTCTCTCTCACATACACACATGTGCACACACAAACCCATGTACAAATGTGTTACTCAAAAGTTTGATTTGAAAAGGGTACAAAGAAAGAAAAAGGAAGCACAGAGCTTATGTACAAAGAGGAAACACACAGCAAGATGGCAGATATAAACCCAACTGTTTCAGAAATCACTTAGATAACCTCAGTTCCCAGCTAAAAGACAAGAAGTGTAGGTTGGATACGAAACATTAGTATCCAACTATATGCTTCCTGTATGAAATCCATTTAAATAAAAAGAGGAAAAAGATATAGAAAGGCTGGAATATATGCTAATACCAATTTTAAGAAAGCAAGTGTAGTGATATTTAAAGATAGTCTTTAGAACCAAGACTATTGCCAAAGAACAAGGAAGCACTTGATACGAAGCTGTGAACCCATGACAGAGATGTCAGCACTGCGTGTCTGTGCTCTGCTTACAGAACTGTAGATGTGGGGGAAACGCAGGGGCTGTACATAAAATTAGGTAAATACTTAATTACTATCAGAGACTTCAATGTCCTTTTATCAATATCTGATTAGACTAACAATATTTTAAGGAGAAAAGATGTTTTAGCAACTCCAAGCACCAGACTAATGAGGTACCATTTATTTAAAAGACAAAACAACAAAACTAAAAAAATAAAAAAATAAACTCACTACAATCAGCAAAGTCATGTCCTTTTTAAGGGACACACAGTTTTTTCCACAGGAATTCCTTTCCTGAGCCGAGTAACCATGATATATTTAAAGGAAGAATTGAAATCAAAGAATTCTCAGACCACGATGAAGTGAAAATAAAATTCAGGACTAAAGAAATGGAATGAAAATGTAAATGAAAACAAAATACAAAATTTTCTAGATATAGTAAAACAGAACTTGGAGAAAATGTGTGTACTAAATGCTGCTCTGAGACAAGAAGACAGGTCCCAAGGACAGCCTCAGCTCATGGCTTAAATGACTAGAATAGGAGCTGGTTATCAGCTCACTGAAGCAGTGTGTACTTGATGTGTGACAGACTTGGGTTCAATCTCTAGGACAGAAGTTTTAACATCTAAAAAGAGGATCATGATATCTATATCTTGTTGTACACACATGTGAAATGAAATTTCATCAATTTTAAAAACATCAGCTCCTAGTGATTTACAACTAGTAATGGAATGTTACCCTGTGTGTCACATGACTGTGTTTAATGGAAGCCGTTGCAGTATCTTATACAGCATCCATGGTTACCATGCTGCCTGAGACTTTCGTCCTGCATCAGCATAGCCACCATGGTCCTTGCTTCTCTGGCCTTTGTTTCCGTGTCTAAGATCAGGTGGTTTTGTCTTTCTGTCTAGCTTATTTCACTTAGCATAATGTAGCATATACCTCTTCAACACTAATTTCATTTTTTTTCTGGGTATGTATACAGTTGTGGTATTGCTTCTGTATGTTTAAAATTAAGGAGATGATCAAAGTATGACATTATGAGCATTTAGCTTATTGCCATAAAAATAGGTTCTTCTTTCTTTCTGTGTTCAAAGGAAGGGAGAATAATGAGAACAAGCCCTATGAGGAGCCCAGCTATAGATGAGGCACATCAAGCTCACACAGTGAGTCCTGATTTCATTTAGCCTTCAATTTTTAAAATCCAGTTGCTCAATTAGGATGGTATCAGGCCGCTATGGACATGAAGTCTGTAAGAAGTCTTTGGCAAAGATAATTTGATAAGCACCATGTGGCTCCCAAGCCATCAGATCTCTTGATGGTTTGGAAGTTGGCTAAAAGCCTCACAGAGTGGCCCTCTGTGGCTGAGGCTCTCAGTGTGTCGTGTTGGAATCTTGGTTTATACTTGTTTTGGAAGCCAGCACTTAAGACCAGTATCTCACATAAGTGGTCTGATTAGGCATAGTACAGAGTTCTCAAGGAGAGGAATATTTGACACCCCACCCCATGTTCATATCACAGCAAAGCCATGTCATTCAGGTAACAAATTATGTGTTTGGAGTCATTTCACAAGTAATGAAGTATTTCTTTTTTTCATGGTGTTTCTGTACTAAGTTAATTTACATCTCCACCAATAACATCTTTGCGTGTCCTGGAAGAAATTACTGACACAAGACACTGAGAGAACATATCTTGAAACTGCTTATCTGATTAAGGGTTAGGTCCACAGTGCTTGTTTCATCGATGTGCCTGAATACCCAAAAGCACCTTGGGGAGGAATTGTTTGCTTTAGTTGATAGCTTCAGGGGTTCAGTCCATCATATGGTGGCAGGCTGGTTAGGTCACCTTATAGTGCACATAAAGCAGAAGGGTGAGGAGCTGAGGAACACAGGCATAACCTTTAAAGGGATGTGCCCGGTGACCTCTGCCTTTCAGTGAGAACCTCAGCTTTGAAAGTTTCAACAGTCCCCAAAATAGTCTCCCACTTGGGCACAAAGCATTGGCTGGTGAGCAACTGTTTATATCCAAACCATAATGCAGAAAAATGCATATGCAAAACTCCATCAGAGGAAAACAATGGGCACTACATTTATAACAACAGAAACAAACCAGTCAACTATAGGATGAAAGCCTAGTATGCTGATCATTTAAGGAAGAGATGATAATGCCAGCAAAATTGTTCACACTCCTTATTCCCTTGTTACTCGGTGACAGCTTTTACTATTATTTCCTGATAGCAAAATGTTTGCAAGCAAAAAACTAAAAGAGAAAGAAAACCTAACCCCCAAGTAAGCTAAGTCTGCTCTTCTCAGTGTGGCAATTTATTTTTTCTGAAATATTGATGACAATTTAGTGATAAACTTGTTATCATTTTTAAACTTTGTGTTTATTAGTTATTTACATATTTTTTTCATTCACTTATTTTTCATTCATTTGTGCTGAGGACCTCATACATATGTGAAACATATCTTCTACCCATATGCTATTCAGCCAGATCTATACGTTTCTGAAAACATTAGACATGTACCTTGTATGGGCTCCAGCCATTACACTCCCAAGTCTATAGCCAAAGAATAATAGGGGTGTGTGGAAGAGCCCCATCTGGTCTATCTGAGGTAGCCAAGACTTGCAACTTAGATCTTTATGAGCAGGCAAATGGGTAGAGAAATTGGCATTTATCCATAAAATAGAATATTACTTAGTAAAGAAAACGGCCGGAGGGATATTTTTGAGATGGTCTCATTGTGGCAGTCTGATTTTGGACTTGATGTTCCTACTGAAGAAAGAATTTGTGATGGATACAACAGCATCAGTGGATCTCAAATAATTAAAGAACCTGGGTCTGTGCTATCTGGTTGCATTTCTGTGAAGTACTAGAAGAAGGTAACTAGTCTATGATAATAGAGACAGATGAACGGCTCCTGGAGATAGAGGTGGGGAGAGGCCCCTGTGCCATGAGGAAAGCTTCTGGCCATGGGTGTACTCGTTGTTTTTACAGTGTTGATGGTTTCATGGTGTATAAGTGTAAACTGTACACTTTACATACATACAGTAGATCTGTTGAACTGGAATGCTGTTTTAAGATTTGAGGCTTTTTCAGACCAATTGAACCAGGGAGGATTTTAGCTTATATTTAGTGTCTAGCCATGGTGCCTGACTTGATAGGAAATCCATCCAACACAGGACAAGTAAAGCTACAGAAATTTTAATTTTGAATGATTAATTAGTATAAGTGTTTGAGGGCTAGAGACGGCCAGCATCAAGAGCACCTGTGGTCTTCCAGAGGACCTGGGTTCATTTCCTGCACCTAGGTCAGCTGATTCCCATCCACCTGGATCTCCTTTTCCGGGAGGTCTGGCACCTTCGGGCATCTGAGGGTTCCTGCTCTAATATGCATATGCACAAGAGAGAGAGAGAGATGGAAATAATAAAAATATAAATTTTTTAAGTATGACAGTATGCACCCAAATCCCTTCAGTCAAAGGGTGGGGGCAGGAAAAACTGTTTGAAGCCATCCTGGGATGTATAGAATGTTTCAAAAACAAGAAAAAAATAGAGATGAACACAAAATAATCTCTGCATGTTACAATTAGTATATGGATAACCTTTTGCCCTCTGTCAGTACATTCTCCGATAAGGCAGACAATGGGCATGTGTCTTTGAACGTTTCTGTTTGTTTTGCGTTGGACTCTTCAAATGCAGATATAAATTCCAGTCATTTTTTTCAATTACTCTTCCAAATGTGCAGGCTCTGCTCTGTGAGCCACCCTACCCAGCCTGCTATTGTATTCTATGTATTCTGCTCAGACATTGTGTTTTGAAATCTGTAATTGCAAGGTCTTTTATCCTTTTATTGGTTTAGTACTTTAAGCCCAAGACATAAAAAAAGAAGACTATCAGTGAAAATCAATTGAAATGTAGTTAGATGAAGATCTGAGGCCCAAGGCAGGAGGCCGAGCTGCCGCACAGTGTAATCAATTAGGACCCTCCAGCTGCGTTCTGACTTCCCCCAGCCAGTCACTTTTCACACATTTCCTCCATTAGCTTGACTTGAGTTCTTCTTTTTTTTTTTTAATGTGAATTATGATGAATGAGATTGTTGTTATGAATGTAGAGCAGGGTCATTATCCTACAGAAGCCAGGCTGTGCCAGTGTTCCACTATTAGAGCTCCATGCGCCCACTATCAGGCAGCACAGATTTATCTGTCTCAAGCCATGATTGGGAAGCTGTAGTCATTGTTAGCTAATTTGCTTAACAATGTTACAAGACAAATTTGTTACAATACAGAATTGTTTTGTCCATCTGGGTAATTTACATGAGTTTTAAGTTAGTTGTAAAATGAAAGAATGTAATTTATCAAAGAAGTGTGCCAACTGTCTCCTAGGAATTAGTATCACCAAATGTATTGACCTCAGGATAGTTTTTAAGATATCAAAAAGTAAAAATAATAAATGACGTTTAAATCACCTACAGAAGGAGGCTGAAGTTACAGATAGTTAAATGCAGCTTATTATGGGCCCCACAGGTAGTCCTTGCTTTAAATAATCCTGTTTTTTTCTGGACTTGGGGGAGTTCGATAGCTGGAAACAAATTGCTCGCTTTGGTTTAATGTGCCACATGGCTAAGGTGTCACCACTGGAAATATTGGGTCAGTCAACCAAACATTAGCATCTTTTATTTTAAAACATATATGTATATTTTATGTATGCATAGATCAACTCTTCCAAAGCATCCATATGGTGACAATGTAAGAATGGTGCCGATCAACTCTTCCAAAGCATCCATATGGTGACAATGTAAGAATGGTGCCGGGCCCCGGTGAATGCTACTCCAACTCGACTCTCTGCCTTTAGTTTTTGGTTTTTTTTTGTTTTTATTTATTTATTTATTTATTTATTTTGTTGCTGTTCACCTTCCACATCCTATAGGCACAGAAAAAAAAATACCATGTTGCTTTTTTTCTTTAATCTGGAATATATTGTCAATACTACCCTGCCTGTCGGTAGAGTATTTATGTCCTCTGAACAAGTGCATGACGTGAGGTAGAGAAAGCAGGAGCTTGTGGACTCCTGGACCTCAGGTGAGGATGGTGGAGATATCCTCAGTGGGAACTCTGTCCCTGAAAGCTGAAGGCTAAAGTGGGCTAAGCCTTGAGACCCCTTGGCAGACATGTCTGTGCTGGATGCAGAGAGTCCTCAGAGCTAGAAGAGTTAATAAACTCCAAGAGCTGTGTTCATCTTGTAGCTTTATTGAGGCTTAATCTGTAAGCTTGATTGCCCCTAGCTCCTGTCCTGCCTCTCCCTCCCGGGGTTGCAGGGGCTTATGGCAGCATTAGTGGCATCTTGCCCACCACTGGCTTTAGAGAAATCATCCTGCATGAGAGAAAAGCAGAGGCTGCCGTGTGTGGTCCTTACCCCAAGAGTACCCTTATGGTCTCCACTGGGCAGGCCGGTTCTGTTCTTAGTAGGAGACTACTGGCCACGTGTCACTAACCAGTTTCCTCTCACCCCACCTCATTCCTGCCCTGGTGGCATCATCATGGGGAACGCTTACTTTAGACACCTCCAGGAAAATGTTCGCTCACAGTTCCTGGAGAGCCCTTTCTGTGTTCTATGCTATATTTTATAAAAATGGACCCACAAGCTGTAGCTGGGTGGAATTCCTTGTGAAACATGCACACAGATTTTCTGTGTAATTAATTCTCAGTATTGAGATGGAGTCAGAGACCTGATTGAGTGTTCCCCATTTTGCCAAACATCGTTAAGTCATTAGTGTGAGGGACTTGTTGAGAAAGACCGATTAAGAGCTCAGAAAAGCTCGTGTGCGTTTTTATGTTAATCCCATGGGCTTCTTCCCAGTGTTCTCTTTTCTCTTTCTAATGAGGAGTCTGAGGAGATGATGTAGTATTTCATATTTTAAAATCCTGGAAGACAGAAAATGATTATGCCTACAGATGAGATTAAACTGTTCAGCCAACAAGCTGCCATAAATAAATAAACACAGAGCCAATTTATATTACACTGGGAGCCAATAGGTAGAGACAAACCCAGCTTACACTTGGGCACTGTAGTCAGAGGGAAGGAAGCAGCCAGGCTCTCAGAGAATCCCAGGGTTGATCGTCAGGTCACCTGGAGAACAAGTGTCTGGAAGCAAGTGAGAAACCTGGGTGGCAGGTGATGTTTGCTCCTTCATCACACTACTTCCAGGACACACTGCTTCCAGGAGACAATGGGTCTATGAGGCTGGGACCTTACCTTCTGTCTTAATATTGACTGCAGTGGGAACTATGCCCAGTCAATGCTGATTTGGTTTAACTTTTTAAATTGTATTACTATGTGTGTGAAAGTGTGTCTGCTGGAGGACTGTATCTTGGGGAGGGGGAAAGGATTGTTTCTTTCTTGTTTGTTTTTGATCTTTCCCCTCACTGATTATTTTTGATTTTGCTCCATTTTTAATTTTACTTCATTTTTAATATTTATTCTAATAATCTTTCGTAAGTACATAAAAATAAGCACTCATTTGCACAGTTTTATTTATACATAACCTTTCAACATCATGTAACCACACCACAGTCCGAGCACATTCCTCTCGCACCGTAGTCCCCTGTGCCCTTTACCGTGAAGCCCTGCACCTGCCCTTCCCTGGGCAGACACTGCGTGGATTTCTGGCCGTTTGTCACTCTGGTCATTTCCCAGACACTTTTTGTCTATGGAACCATTTTAGTCTTCTGCTTCTGGCTTTTCCCACACTGTAGAGTGCAGAGGGCTGCATAGCATGTTCTTCTTCCACTGCGGACCCCATCAGCTTAGCCTCCTTGGCCTTTAAATTTGACTGGAATTTGTAGGCTGTGTTCTGAATACCTTTCCTTTTACTTTTAATATCAGTTTGGGAGGAAGAACGTAATTATTTTCATGGCCTATTTCTTGTGAGTTCACACTGAAAGTTACATTGTTCAAGGACATATCTCCCTTGTAGAGGAATTGTTAATTACTGTGGTCATAGTTGTGGCCAAATAATCCGAGGGAACCGTCTTGAGGGGAGACTGTTTCATTTGGACTTAGAGGTGAGGATAAAGCTCATCAGGGCAGGGAAGGTACAGCAGAGTCCATTGCCCCAGGACTCCTGACTGGGAAGAGCTTGAAGCAAAACCAAAGAATGCTGGTATCCAGTGGCTTTTCCAGAACCTTCTCTTATGTATTCAGTCAGGAACCCTATCCCATGAGACAGTGCTGCCTACATTCAGAACAGGACTTCCCTCCACAGTTAAATCTATGAAGGGACGCCCTCACAGACATGCCTGTGGCTATCTCCTAGGTATTCTGAATCCAGGCAGGTTGATAATGAAGATGAGGTTGACAATGAAGATGAGTCGTCACAGTTTTGTTCCCACTGATCTTTTAGTTGTGATCCCGGGTGCAAAATAACTTTGATCTCCTGTCACTCTTCTAGGGTTTTTAGATAGAAGTTGTTTTTTTTTTAATTGTCACTAAACTGTTACAAAAAGAAATTTTTTGTTTCATTTAAAAATGTCCCTCAACAGAGGAATGGATACAGAAGATGTAGTATATTTACACAATGGAATACTACTCTGCAATTAAAAACAATGAATTCACGAAATTCCTAGGCAAATGGTCAGAACTTGAAAATATCATCCTTAGTGAGGTAACCCAATCACAAAAGAACACACATGGTATGCAGTCACTGATAAGGGGATATTAACCCAGAATCTCGGAATACCCAAGACACAATTCACATATCAATTGATTTCCAAGAAGATGGAAGGGGAGACCCCTGGTCCTGGAAAGACAGGATGTAGGGGAATGCTGAGACAGAGAAGCGAGAGGGGGTTGAATGGGGAACAGAAGGAGGGAAGGGAGCTTATGGGACTTTCAGGGAGGGAGGAAACGGGAAAGGGGAAATCATTGGGAATGTAAATAAAAAAAATATAGAAAAAATGTGTAATATCTTGTTTTTAGAAAAGAAACCTTTAACATCTTCTTTTCCATGTTTCGGTTTTCATGTGGTCCAAGTTCATTATCAACAGTTCATTATGGCCAAGCATAGTGGCATTCCCTTTCAATCCTGCACTTAGGAGCTGGAGGTAGGATGACCATGAATTGAGGCTGGCCTGGGATGCATAGAGACAGACCTTGTCTCAGAACAATAAAGGAAAAGACCTTGCTAGAATCATGGACTAAACCTTGACTTAGTGTAATATTTAGGTAACTTTGTTTTCAAGTCCATGTAGTTTCAAATTAGTG
This sequence comes from Tokudaia tokunoshimensis, assembly GCA_036184795.1. Lineage (NCBI taxonomy): Eukaryota > Metazoa > Chordata > Mammalia > Rodentia > Muridae > Tokudaia > Tokudaia tokunoshimensis. Next base: position 36,127,537 of record BTHU01000010.1, on the reverse strand, counting down.
AGAAATTTGCTCTTATTTCTGTAATTCAAAACTAGATATATCTTATTTGCTGAAGCTAGGAGGGAGCAATGTGTTAGTATCCGTTTTGTGTAGAGAAGACTCAGAACTGTTGGCTGGGGATTAGATGTTAGTGATTCTGCAGTGTCTGTAAAGGGACCTTTGACAGTATGCATGTGGGACCATGGGGAACTTGTTAGGGAAATGTCTAGAACTTGATGAAACTGCAGAAGAGCAGCTAAATCTATGGATTCATGAGATAACAGATGATTTAAGAAAAACATAATGGGCATCATTGTTGGGGGGCTGGAAGCTGAGTCATTGCTAGTCACATGACCCAGGATCAGGAGAAAACTTGTCATTCTCAGCCAGAGCTCACTGGAAGGTTACCTTATTTCGTAAGAAATGCCAAGGTTATAAGCAAGACAGGTTCTGAAAATGTGAGGCCATCTCAAACTGTCAGCAAGGTACCCAAAACTAAATGGAAGAAACTATATGGAAGAAAGGGTCTCAATTTAGTACTGTTGAAACTAATTGTGTTCCTTGCTGATCAGACAATGGCAGACAAACCAGTATGATGTAAATAGTTAACAGAGTGTCTGGCCAGAGTCTTGAAGGAAACAAGCCCAGTCTTTCCTGTGGACAGCCTGAGTATTCGCATTCACCTTCACTGACCTTTATATGACACCCTTCCTCAGAGAACAAGAGCTGACCATATTCATGAACAAATTGTATGCAGATTGTGAAAGGAGTTTTTATAACTCAGTAATGACACAATAATCACCACAGAAGATTTTAAGATCACAAGAAAAGTGATGCTCTGTCGCTTGTTAGGAAAAATGACACCAGATGCCACTAGAATGGCTCAAATCAAAGCCTGACAGCACCAAAAGTGGGTAAGATAGGGAGAATCTTTGCAGTTTTGAATGGCATATCTTCTTTAAAAATAGTTTGGGTTGGGGTTGGGGATTTAGCTCAGTGGCAGCTGGGTTTAGTCCTTAGCTCTGAAAAACAACAACAACAAAAGTTTGTGTTTTCTTGTGGAATAAGTATCTACATGTATATGAGTTTGTACATGAGTTGTCCCTGTTAGCCTCGGTCACACACTGAAAATATCTTGCTACTTCATCCCTGTTCCAGAGATGAGCAAATGCTCCGAGATCTGTGCATGCCTGGATTTATCTGGAAGCTCTCCTCCATGGAGTTTTTTCTTGGGTAACACCTTGCTGACAGTTTGAGATGGCCTCACATTTTCAGAGCCTGCCTTGCCTATAACTTTAGCTTTTCTTACCTCATTTCTTATGAAACCTTAGAACTATTCAACTCCAGCTGTGAAGGATGTAGTATCCTAAGCCTGGGTAAGACCCATGCATAGGTGGAAAGGGGAGGAATGCTTATATGTCCATAAATGTGGATAAATTTCAAAGATTGTGCTAAAATGACAAAATACACATAAAGGACTATAATACGTATAATTTCATTCCTATGAAAGTCTAGAAAAAAGCAGTGCTGTAGAGGCAGGAGTCGTATCACCAAAAGTTCGAAAAGAACTATTGAGTTGGCTTCCAAGGGCATTGGTGTGGTCAGGGTTGAGCCTTCTCTATATAAGGCAGCAGTCACTCCCTGAAGTTTTCTCCTTTTGAGTAGCTAACAGGCTAATGGTTGGAGGACGGATCCAAATTGTACCATGTTCTTCTTTTCCGTGACCATGCTGTGACCTCGAAAAACAAAAGTTAGGGAACGGAAGTAACTAACTGACAATTACAGTGGCTGATACACTCCAGTTTAAATAGAAGTGTCCTCGGTTAAAATATGGTTCATTCATCGGTCAAACTGTCCTTATTTCCTTTAATTGAATTAAGATGGACAAATGAGAGATGTGTGCAAGGCAAGGAAAAAAGTCCTTTCACAAATCACTGTTCTCCTCCCTCTGAGTGTAAAACGAATCAATTAAAAGCATGTCACAGCATCTTTGACTCTTGAGAAGTTTTAGCATAGAAATATTTATGAAAAAAATTATATGCCTGGGTGAAAAATTAGTTACCTTTTATAGTTAAACACAATTTAGTATCATCTGTTTGAATTGTGGTTAATTTATATTCTGTTTCCATTTGACTACAAGTATCAGCCTGATGCCAAAAGAATTTCCTTGATTTTTCCATCTCATCTTCAAGTTGGAAATTTCAGAGAATAAGCAAATAGCCTAGTTCACAGATGCATGATTTGGCTCTATATAGGCTTTTTCTAAATAGTATTTCTTGATGAGAGATGTGATAGAAAGACAGAAGCGTGTGTTTCTGCATGTACACACCTTTATGCAGATACTTTGAGAAACAGTCTTTTTTCTTTCTAGTATGTTATGTAATGTAGGTTATTTATGAAGTCATACGCATTGTGTAAGTGAGTTTTGTTTTAAGGGGTATATTATTTGAAATAGCTGCCTGTCCCTGTATCTTCACTTTGTTTTTCTGTGTACACACACAACTTTACCCTGTGTTGCCCAGAGCCAGCTCTGTTTATCATTCATATCTTTCCCTACATATCTGTCGTTTTTCCTGCTGTCTAAATGCAGTCATAGATATGCTCATAATTCATCATATTTGTTGTTCTGAATTTTTTCCAGAAGTGTTTATGTGGTACACATTTGGCTGGGGTCAAGGTGAGTGAAACAAGCCTTACTTGTTCAAGCTTTTGAACGTTTCTAAGTGCTTTTGCTTTCTACATGTGGATTCTTAGCAGACTCAACTTGATAACCAACTCTTAAGATTTGAAATGTTATCAGGACATCAGGATAGACCCTTCACTAAGATATGTTAAGAAGTCACTCAAAATACTCCCCATATCAGCTGTCCAGAGCCTCCTGTGTTAGGCCTGTGCCTCTGATGTGCATTAATTCTCAAAAAGATTTCTGGGCTCTCTGTGGAAGTCTCTTGTCATTGTCCTTTAGAAAGGACCAGGCCTATAAAGAGAGAGCCTGGATAAATTATTGAGAGCACTACTTGCCAGCACAGCCACACTTGATATTTCTCCCCTTATTTTTCTGTCTGAAAATTTTTCGTCTTTCAGTTCCTGGAGCTGAAGAGAATGCTTTTCCCCCTTTCACAATAATAAATAAATAGTTTTAGACCCAGGGCAGGAAACGATACGATGGGCTGACATGTTCTGGGTTATTTATTGATGGTTTTGCTGTTGGCAGTATGAAGTGTGTGTCACTTATCATTAGCACTAACAATTTCAGCACATTACATTCTTTTTTATTTACTCTGGTGGCAGCATGTTTCTGAACAGGGCACTGGCTGTGGGTCAAGAGGTCAGACTTTGAGGTTAAGAGTAGATGGGTCACTTGCTATTAACCTCAGGTTAGCAGTTTTTTGGGGTTTCTTGCCTGTGATGTTGTTTTTCTTAACAGATTTCTTCCTATTTTTGTGATGTGCAGAATTAATTAATCTTGCCCAGTTGTAGACTGCTTCTCCTTTCTGGCCTGAGGGGTTTGGGTTTGGTTTTAGGTTTTGTTTTTTTTTTTTTCCTTTTTTTGGCTTTTGGTTTTTGGTCTTGTAGCCCTGGCTGTCTTGGAACTCACTATGTAGACCAGACTGGTCTGGAACTCAGAAATCCTCCTGCCTCTGCCTCCCAAGTGCTGGGATTAAAGGCGTGCACCACCACTGCCCAGCTTGGCCTGAGTTTTTATCACCAAGGTATTTTTTTTTCCCATCCAAGTCCCTTTCTAGCCTTTGTCCTAGGCCATGAAACTGTGCTAACTCTAAGGTTTAAAACCTTTCCTCTCTTTGGCATCAGATGCCAGTGTTGAAATGCAGTCATCAGTCTGGATTTTCTCTGCACTTCCACACCAAATCGCCAGTGCAGAGCAGAATTTCAGGGTTACATTCATGGGTCTTTACCCAAGAGAGTTCATCTCGCTGTTCCTGCAGTTTAAATAGTCTGCAGCTTCTGTTGCTGTTTAACTTTAATGATCTGTTCGTTCAGGGCCCTGACGTGTAGGCAAGCGCCTCTAACTATTCTGCAAGGAAAGGTGTCATCTCTTAAAGTACATTTGTGTTGAAAACTGTCTGAGTGGAAAGAGGCTCCTTGCATTGTGTGTATCCTCTGCTGTCTCCTCACAAGAGAGCTTGCAGACAGTGCCTAATTTGTGTGTGCACAGGCCAGCCTAGGAAGAACTAAGTGGCCTTTTGGTCTTTTATACCAACATTCTTCCTCTTAGCCCTCAGCTTATTTGATTACTTAAATTTTTATGTATCTTTAACAATTGTTCTTGGTGATTCCCTTTCTCTGTATAATCTCAGCAGAATGCACATCTTACCTTGTGAATAAGCGCATAATGTGTGCAGTGTGGGTACAAGCAAGAAACAATGCTTAAGGTACAGCTTGTTAGAGGGCAGTCCTGAGATGAATGTATTCACAGGAGAGAAAGGGAGAGGGAAGGCGGATTGAACCTAAGGTTTTATGAATGCTAGGAACCCTAGTCTTTATTAAAATGTTAATATATGGGACTTACTGATAAAGGATTTTTGTTGCAGTTCTATACTCAGCTAAAATAATCATTCAGTTCTTTCATACAGTGGCAAGAGCTGACAACTATTGTACTCTTTCTCAAGAAGCTATTTGTGTGTTTTGTTTTTGTGAGATTGTATATTTGTTGCCTAGACTAGTACACAGCTCTGGGATCAAAGTTGCTCTTGCTTCAGTCGTCTAAGTAGCTAGGACTTTAGTACTACTCCAGTACCAGCTGGAGATCTTTTAAAGGTCTTCACTATGAAAATGTAAGTATAAAAAGACTGATAAGCAGATTATAGAATTATATTGATGATTAGCTTTAAATGTTATAATAACAGTAGTAGGAACTTCAGTGTTATAATTTATTCAACAATGACATTAATGATGAGGAAGAAGTGGGGATGCTCAGTGACAGTATATGTAAACTCAAGAACAAATAGATGCTGAGTAACCTGGGGAACCTGGGCACAGTGGTTAAAGCGTACTGTAATGGCTATTTAAGGGAATCATATACAGGTCTTAAAAAAACAAAAGATTATTAGAGGTAACTAGTAGAGTGAAAAGCTGGAGATACTATAAAATCACATGATAGACATTGTCCCAATTTATTAATAACCAAGGATCCATAACATTGGAGTTTTAAATTCTGACCTTAGGAAAATGGTCTAAAAACAATGCCATTTGCTTATACCTGTGGTTGGAAACTTTGAGGCATGTTCTGCTGTTAGCAGCAAATAGAGTCATTTTCTTTTCTTCACTGTTATGAGCACACTGAGTTAGATTAAGAAAACACAGCCTTGGAGTTTCACCAAGTTCATCGTTAGCTAATCAGAGTTCATAGAGGCTTCAAAGATCCCATCAGCAAACTCCCTCAGTAGATAAAATTCCCGTCTCATGTGAGAGCAGCCTAGACTTCTGAGCTGCCTTTCAAGCACTTCCAGACCTCAAACTTCCGAGGTTTAACGCTATACCGAGTATGTGCCTCTTAACTCATAGCTAAATTTCCTTTTGGATTGCTTTCAAAGACTGAAAATGCCTGTGTCAGGAAATACCTTCATTTTCCATCTAACAGCCCCCACCCCCACCCTGTTTCTCAGCTGTTCTGACCTTCAAGATGGGGTTCACATTTTTAAGTACAGTTGCGAATGACAGTCTCCCTCAGCCATGACTAGTCAGCCTGCAGGCTGGGAAATGAGGAGGAAAGTGTTGAAGGTTGCCCTTCTGTCACAAACCAGCTTACCACTCTCTATCTCAGACTCTCAGAGTGGTGCCCGTGACTGAATGGTTCTGAGCATGAACAAATACTATAAGCCTTTGGTGTAGGTAGATCTCACTATATGCACTAACAAATTTACTTTTAATTACATTTCTTCCTTCTTCATAAATGTCAATTGCACTTTGGGCCAAAAGGACAATATATGAAAGTTGTGAAGATTACTATTTATTTTCTCATTCCCATTTAACTGCAGATAAATGTAAGCCATCCAGGGTAATTCATCCCTAATGGAATATTTACTATACCCTTCTTTCCCACCCCTCCCCCCCCAGTACTTTCTCTAAAGCTATTTCAGAAGATTCTGATTCACAGTGACTACAACTCTCTACAGCTTGATCATGTACTTGCCTTTACTGCTTTGAGCAGAAGCAATGATCTGACTCTCCGCAGCAGTGAGTGTTTACAATCGGCAGGAATGATCAAAGCCTAGACCGATTTTTATCTTTATGTCCTGTTAAGGAATGGGGATCTAACTTTTTTCTTTCTTGATAGTGACACCAGAAACATAGTTTCAACTCCTTTCTCCTTCTCCAAAGTAAAGAAATAAGTTACAACTGCAAGTCCATCTAAAGAATATCTCAGCTTCACACTGGACAGGTATCATTTCTTGCTGCTGACAGAGCCCTGCTCTGATCCTCCCTGAAACAGGAAAGTCTGAAGAGAAGCTATTTCATAACATAGTGAATCTCAGAATTTATTTTTTCAACTGATACTTCCAGTTCTGGATTCAGTGACATTTGCCCAAAGGGAAACACCGGTCCCACGGATTGCACTGTGCAGCCATTGTCTGAACTGTCACAAGAATAGCGCGTAAAGCTGTTTGCATAGCGTGCTAACTCTATCAGGGTCAGTTCCAGTCTGTGGCCGCTAAAAATGAAAACCATGCCCCAACCGGGACAAGAGCAGGGTCAACAGCTGGCAAAGGATATGGCAATCATTTATATAAATATGCTTTCTCAAGCCCACAAAAACAAAAAACCCCAACCCAACAGCTGGGAAGGGTTGGAAGTAGCCCCGAGGCTGGTTAGTCCCCTTCCAGATGGGGAGGTTAGACTGGGGCTAGCCAGGCTGCTCCACATAGACTTCCGATTTGCATTAGAAATGAAAAGAGGAGAGGAAAGGGAAAAGGAAGAAAGGCTACAAGCATGACTGCTCTGTTTTTCACCTAACTTAATCAAATAAGCGGAGACTTTCCGAGACGGAAGGCTTGCATTTATCGGTATTCACGCTCAGTTTTTTCTGTTTATCGTAGCGTCTGATACACTCCTTAACTGCTTAAACAGAAAGCATATATGCTGTAAAGTATAGTTTATATATAATGTCATGGTTATTTGTAGACAGATTGAAGAACCAATCTCAGATTTATGTCCTGTTTACATCTTCCAAACACTTATGTAGAACATTCAATGCTAGAGAAGATAATAATTGCCGTGCTGGCTCACTCCCAGAATTGTATCCAAAGGATAGGGTTCGTTTTTGTAATTTGATTTGCTTTATAATGCATCGTTATAGTACATCTAATATATCCAGAGGAATAACAAGGGCCACTTTCCTGGGTTCACCTTAAGGTTGCACACCACAAGCACATATTATCTTTGTAACCTGCCGATGCTCTGAAAGGCAAAAGTGGAAAGCCCTGGGCTCTCTGGCTCTTCTGGAGTGACGCCGTGAAATAAGAGAGACCACAGTGGTTCAGAAAAATTGTCATTATTGAAAAGCAGACAGCCTCTCCTCATGTTGGAGAGCTCTGCAGGAGCCAAATGGAGCGGCAAGGAGCTTCCCTCCCCTCAGCCTTACATTTGCTTAAGGCAACACTTACATAATGAGAGCATTCGTAGGTGCAGGATGAGCTCACCAGTCAGAGTCCATAAAAAGACATTAAACAGGGTCTTATGCCAAAATTGAGGCACAATCTAAGAGACTACGAATCTGACATAGTAGTTAAATAACACATTTTTCTTTTCCCTGAAACAAACATTGCAGCTTTACTCTCAGACTGTCAAGACCAGAGGAGCTATGATGATCCTGTCAGAGCACACACACCCTCACCTCCTCCCCACATACACGCATGCTTACATCCAGAGTAGTGGCGATGGGATAGGTGTTAGTAAGTATGACTTGGGGAGGAATGGACTCTTAAATCAGATGTGCATCTGCTCTCTGAGATGCTAAGAGAAATGGTGTAGAGCCAGATCATGCAAAACCTGTGGGACATGCATAACAGTGTACATGCGCTCTGCTTCCTGGCTGTCTCAGGTTTACTACACAGTATCTGCTTCTTTTGTTGCTTTGTTCTGTTATTTAGTATCAAAGCAAGTACTGCTCAAGCTCCAATGTTTTAGTAGAAATTCCAGTGGCTTCTAGATAATGGTTTGATAAGGTAACTTCACGAGTAAATTATAAATTAGTATAGTAGGTGCTGGTCAGAGAGTCTTGATCTGGTTCTAGATTTTAACCTTCCATAGAACAAGAAAGGTAGGATTACTGATGTGGTAGCTGCCAACTCTGGCAAGTAAGAGTGCCTCAATAATGCTTGGTGTGGTTTAAGCACGGGACTTCTTAAACTAAGTAAGGTCTTCTGTTGTTACATCATTGTATACCAATACCAGGAAATCCCCCTGCAGGTCTTTTATCTCACTTTACACAGTAGGTCTGTTATTTTGTAGGAGTATGAGACAAAAGTGGTTCCCACTAGCCTGCTTTCTCTATTCTCCTGTCTTCTTTTCTTTGAGTTTCTATGCCTTTATTTCAATCAACCTATTTGTCTTTAAATCATTGTTCAGTTTGCCACAAGCACTTTGGCATGTATTTACATACTTTGAATGTGGAAATAAGACAGGTTCAGGAATGTGCTCAGAACTTGAAAATTGGTTAAATCCTTGGTCCTGTATCCATGCACATGCCCCTGTGTCTACACAGTTGACCCCTACCCATCCACTCACACAACCCTGAAACCACTCATTTCTGGTCCGAGTGCCACTGACTAGTTTTCTATCATGAGAAGTTTGATAGGCATGTGCTCCTGAAGCTTTTAAGATAGTAGAGCTCAGAGCTCACCAACGCTTCCCTAAGCACTGATATCTTTCATCCATACTTATGTTCCACGATCTATAATGTATCTCACTTTGATGACCAGAAATAACATGACTGAAACAAGCAAGTTCTTTGATTTGAAATCCATAATGAAGAAAAATTTCAAAACAGTCTGCACTCCCTCAACTTAAAGTAGGCCTCTCTTTACTTGCTTTCCTAACTTTTCCCTTCCTAAAATACATGTGTGCTTGGATATTCCAAGAACACACTCCCTCCTCCCTCTACTTCTCCCCCTTCTTACAGATTTCTATGTCCCATATATAGACACAAAATGTAGACATTGGGTCTATTCTGTTGTTCATGTCCAACATGCTCCCCACCTTCCATGCCCTTTCCTCCCCACACTGCCCCAGCTCTAGCTGCATCCCTTGTAGATACTGGAAAAACAGGGTAGACCCCAGCATGTGGCTTGACAGTAATGGCATGCCATGCTTCCGGTTTTTAGTTCAAAGGTCACTCTTAGCCATCAGAGCCAAAGCGAGGGCAATTGACACTGCTCCTTCAGTGTGTGTGATTCATTGCAATTATATACTCACATTTATGGCTTGACTGCACCTTGTCAAAAGGTTTAGGTCTGGGATAACAATAACTTCAGTGAACAAGTCAAAGGGAGTTCTTTTGGTGTTCACAGATGCTAATTTTCTCAGTGAACTCCAGGGCCAATGGCTTCCTCACACTCTCCTTGCCTTCCCAGAAGCAGTGGCAGCTGTTTCCCCAGAACCCTGTGATCTTTGTAAATGTGTTCATGCCAGTCATGTGCTTGGTGTTAGATCCTATCTCCATCTCCTTTCAAAATCCCTAGAAGTTGGTTTGCTAAAAACTACCTGAGGATGTCTTTTCAGACATCCACCATAGTGGAGGGCACCAGGGTCATGACTTCCTAACCTTACAGGTTAGAGGTCTTTTGCCTTTTGATCTTTCTTGGTTCCTTAGTTTTTACCTACTTCCTCCTAAACATTCAAGCCTTGTTATATAAGGAAATTGGAAACACCATTTTGGATAAGATAAGTTACCTTTCTTCCCAGAGTAATGCAAAAAGATGACTTTAAATGGAAACACACTTTGTCAAAAAATGAACAAAACTAACTTTGGCTTCCATGTGAGCCAGTTTGAAACTGGTTCTTTATGTCTTATATTCTCTTTTAAAATAAGTGAACAAGCACACAAACAAAACCTGAGATCATGCTGTTGACTTAAGTTGTAACAGACTCCAGTGTGACCTGCTCAGGGCAGTAGAGGAAGTCAGTGTCTAAGAAAATGAGAGCTAAACCCATTAACTGAACAGTTTACTGTCTTCAGCAGCCACAATAATATTCTGTTCATGATAGTAATGTGGTACACACTATGGGTAAAACATCTCCACATTTATGATCTTCTAGGCACAGTAATGCAGCGAGAGATTGTTGTCTTCATTTCATAACACTAGAACCTGGGTTTCACAGAAGCTTTGGATGTGCTAAGACCGTGTAAACCAGTAGCAGCACTGGTGTGGAATGCTGGCCCCTGGACCCAAATCCTTCATGGAGCAGATTTCTTTGGAATCTGTGTGTGTGTGTGTGTGTGTTTTCTGTGTTTGTCCTCTGTGTACACATACATCCACAGATGTATGAAGATGTGAAGGTCAGAGAACAACCTCAGGTGTCATTCTTCAGGAGCTGTCTACCCTGTATTTTGAGTCAGAGTTCCTCAGTACCAGTCTGTGCCACTATGCCCATCTTTTGTACATGGATTCTGGGGATAGAACTCAGGTCTTTGTGCATGTCAAGCAGGTGCTTTACAAACGATCTGATTCCCTCACCCCTTTCTGATTCGTAACCATAGTTGTTTTACCTTCAGTTTAGCTGGCTGGCCTTCATTTTGCATTATTACCCTCCCCCGCTGCTGCTGTTGTATGTCATGGATGCTAGGAACCACGCCCGGCACCCATGCATGTAGCCTCAGAGCTAGAGCACCCCAGCTTGCTCGCTGCCTTGGGGTTTTTTTACTACCACATTGCTTTTATTTCAGCAGTTATTTGGGTTTTGTCCCTTTGCATAAGCCTACAGATAGGTACAGTTCACCACTCTAGCTGAATAATGAAAAATATAAGTGGAAAACATAGCCAGGCATACTGATTCATACCTGTAACTGTAGCACTTTCTTCAGAGGCAGAAGTAAAATACTTTTGAGCCCAGTGCCAGTCCAGGCTACATGATAAGACCTCTCTAAGAGGAAAAGGGTGGGTGGGAACCACAGTGCTGGGGGTTTGGTGTGTAGATTAGTTGGTGTAGCACTTTCCTACATGTGTAAAGCCTTGGATTTAATTTCCGGAGCTATATAAAACTAGGTATGAGACAGGCACGGTGGCACACAGACCTCCATTCCCAGCAGAATGGGACAAAGGCAGGCAGATCTCTGTGAGTTCAAGGCCAGCCAGGGCTGAAAGTTGTCTAAAATAAACAAACAAACTAGGTGTGACTGACACACTGTAATCCTCCCAGTAAGGAGGTTGAGGCAAGAGGACTAAATTCTAAATCATCCTTCACTACATAGCAAATTTGATAGCAACCAGGTTACACGAGGCCCTGGTTCAAAAACCTAGAGCCCTTATATAGGGTTGTAGAGACACCTTTTGAACTCTGAGCAAGACAGATACTTATTATTTTTACTTAAATCTCTTTATCCATCTAACAAACTGAACAAAAGAGGACTGATAGCGTTTTAAATTTTAGATTATTATTCAATTGTCTTTTAGTTCCAATAAAAGTGTAAGTTCTTTCTTTTTAAACTTTATATAACATATAAATAAATTCATTTAACTCTGTGTCAGAATCAATAGGGGCAATGTTTCCTCTTCATTTCAAGTAACTACCATTGACAAAGTTGGGCTAGGGAACAGTCATTGTTTCGCCCAGTATTAATCACCTGCTTTCTGACTCACAAGCCCATTGAAGTGTGTGTATGTTCTGAACTTGACTTGACTGTCAGCTGAATAATGGTGTGATCAATGTAATGTGGAAAGCATCATTTGATCCTGCAGAGGGGGTCCAAGAGGAATTCCTGACGCTGGGAACATGAGCTGTGAGAAACATGTTTGAGTTGCTGAATATCCAAACTCTGAGTCAAGTCCATCTGTTCTGTGGGGTTCACACTTGTCTGCTTAGGGTGCAGTTCATAGTGCACGGCGGGTAGGTACACTTCCTCTGTTCATTCAGCTGAAACCGTAGAAAAGATTCATCTCTGTGCTTCTCGGTGAAGGAAAGGAAGAGTTAAGGCAGTAGAAAGTAAGGTGCAGACACCACATTGCTTTATGTGCAGGCACTGCCGTGTGTAGTCCAGGACCTCTGACATTAATACTGTCAGCAGTTCCTAAGGTGATGAGTTTGCCCCATTTTGCAGAAGCTTATAATATCTGAAATGATTAGCCCGACCTAACACAAGCAACCCAGATTGTAACATGATAGAGGTTGGGTCAAGATTTAATCCCAGATCTGTTACCCCATGACCTTTGTCACCTGCCCTGAAGCATTTATTAGAAATTTCAAAAATACTAGTCTTTCCACATTTTTTCTTCCTAGTAATAAGTTCTATTTGCTTCTGAATCTCATTGTCTTTCTCAGACTGAAACTGCCTAGATTAGAATATGATCCTATTGAGCCCCAAATCTCGTTTGATCTCTGGATAGAGCGGGTTAACTTTTAGATGCCAGTTGAGAATGCTTCTGTTACAGGAGGAGCTGGGATACAGGCTCACCCTGGGCTAGCAATATCCCCAAGCAATCCCTGATGTGCTTGTTGTCTATTGGGGGGAAATAGACGGAGTCACCCATGTCAGAGGTGACAGACCAGTGTCTGTCATGTTGCAATTTGGGAAAATCAAGGTACTGAGTTTTCTCTGAATAGGATCAACATGGGTGGCCTCATAGCATGGTGCTGTGAATTTGGTGTGAACTGTGTGGAGAGTTACCAATGCCTGTACCTGTGCCTGTTACCCACTTTGGGCAGCTCCTAGGTAGAGTGCTTTTCTTCACAATTTCAAGATGACTCCCTTCCTTCTTTCTTTTTTTCCCTCCTCTCATCTTCCCTCCTGTTTGGTCTGGTCTGTCTTCCCTTCTCTTGTCTCTACTCTCCCTGCCTCCCCTTCCCCTCTTCCCCTATCCTTCAATTTTTAAAAGGGGCTACATCCTTCTGTCTGTCCCACATTTCTTTCATCTTAAATTTTAAATACACATTTCATCTATACGACCCCTCTACTCTGAAGACTGCTTTTTATATTGCATTCATAGCCTAGCCTTAGTAAATAGCAGCAGCACATGGGCAGGCTGCTTTAGCTGTAGAGAACAAATATGCAGTTTTAAGAAGGTATTCTTGGAGGAAGAGAGCTGAATGTTAGTCACCAGAACCTTCTGCAACAAGACTTTAGAGTGCATTCGTTTGGCAGTTCTTCGTGGGGAAGAGGAGGCCCAGTGAGCTTGTGAACAGCTTACCGTTTTCGCATTCCTAGAAAATCTGCAGAAGAATCAAGAGAACCCGCATAGCCTCTGTGGGGGAAGTAGCGAGTGTACATATTTAAATGGTATTTTGTAATTCCCAGGAACTCTAGCTCCATCTCTGCCAACTGCTCTTCTTTTCACTGGTGATTCTTTCTTCCAGCTGGAACCCTCAATCTTGTCCCTAGGACTAAGGGCTACGTTAGTGTCCCTCTGGAGAAGTCCCATCTTGGCTTTCCATAGGGGATAGCAGTGACGGGGCCATGACCACAGAAGCTCTAATGAGGCAGAGGGACCAGCAGGCCATTAGGAGTGGGGTTCAGGCTGTGCAGCCATGCCTAGCCCCCTTGTTCCCAGCTGGGCCTTTGACAGTCTGTCCCCGGCTGTTCAGCATGGTGACCCAAGCAGCCTGTGATTTACTAACTGTTTTACAAACATTTCCTCACCCTGGGAGGTTTGATGTACTCCTAGCCCTCCTCAGCTCAGCTGAGCCTCGGAGCCAAACCTGCCTTTGTTTACAACTGTAAGGGAAATTTTCGCAGAGGGGAAGAAGCTCTCCCTGCTCTCCAGCATTTTAAGTCAACACTTTCCTCAAGTTTATTTGCACTAAACCAAGCTGTCCTACAAGGTACCCTCCATATTCAAATGGGAATTGCTGCCGCCCTATAAATAGAAGGAAGGTCATGTGAACAGTTCAGAAGACTCAGATATCCCATGTTACCGGACCTTTACATTTAGTGCAGGATTTTTCAAAAATAATATTCCATGTTTGGATTTGTCTTTTTTTCCCACACGTATCAGACCAAGCAGTATGTGAAAAACTTGAATTTGGGAAACTTGAAGTGGAATCTTTCAAACCCAAAATACCCATGTTAAAAATAACAAGATTGGTTGCTGTCTGTGACTTCCTTAAAAGCAGGATTTATAGCTGTTCATTAAATATTTCTAGAATATAATTGCTTTGAAAACACAGTAGCTTGTTTCCTCCCTTCAGGTCTAATTCCCACCATATCACTTCTGCTTTTCATCAGCTGAGCGTGGAAACTAGTAAATTTTTTAAATTTGAAAAAAAAGTCAGGCTGATAGAAGAGAGTATTAAGAATGCTGAGTCCATCTGAAATCACGGCCCAGGCCTGGAAGGCGGGAAAAAGCACTGTGACATAGACTCAGTCACCTGCCTCAGCTCCTCAGGCCACTGTCCAAAAAGTATCAGATATACCTGGCTTTCTCTTCAGCTTACAAAACTGGGAAACACAAAAAGGAGTGTGATTTTTTTTTTCTCCTTTCTGCCTTAAAGGGGGAAAGAAGAGCAAGTAACAGAACAAACACCAACCAAACCAGGAGTCTCTGCTCCCACCTCCCTCCCGCCCTCCCAGGGCAGGGCAGGCCGTGCGCACAGCCAGGGGTGGGAGGGAGTCGTTTAGAAAGAAAAATTTGTTTTATTTCAACAAATCCAGCTGGTCTTCTGGTGGGCCCCACACAGTGAGCAGCTATAGAACTGTCCATTGGCCAACATAAGACCGAGAGAGAGAGAGAGAGAGAGAGAGAGAGAGAGAGAGAGAGAGAGAGAGAGAGAGAGAGAGAGACAGAGACAGAGACAGAGAGAGAGACAGAGAGACGGAGACAGAGAGACGGAGACAGAGACAGAGACAGACAGCCGTTCTGGAGAGCGCCAGCATGAGGGAAGTGGCAGACAAACACCATAGGTGATCCTGTGTGATCCTCAGGAACTGGTGCAGACTCGCTGTGGCCAAAACAGTCTCCCCAGACGGAATGTTGATGACCTTGACATGCAGGGAACAAATTGCTGTTGGTGATTACTCCCACATGCTGTCAGGCCCGCCCTGCTTTGGGCCCAGTGAGAGCTGGCCTGTGCCTCTTTTCTGTTCTTTTTTTTTTTTTTAATTTTATTTTCTAAGTTTTTTTTATTTACATTCCAAATCATTTCCCCTTTCCCGTTTCCTCCCTCCCCGAAAGTCCCATAAGCCCCCTTCCCTCCCTCTTTTCTCCATTCAACCCCCTCTCGCTTCTCTGTCCTGGCGTTCCCCTACATCCAGTCTTTCCAGGACCAGGGGTCTCTCCTTCCATCTTCTTAGAAATCTATTGATATGCGGATTGTGTCTAGGGTATTCCCAGATTCTGGGTCAATATCCCCTTATCAGTGACTGCATACCATGTGTGTTCTTTTGTGATTGGGTTACCTCACTAAGGATGATATTTTCAAGTTCTGACCATTTGCCTAGGAATTTCATGAATTTATTGTTTTTAATTGCAGAGTAGTATTCCATTGTGTAGATATACCACATCTTCTGAATCCATTCCTCCATTGAGGGACATCTGGGTTCTTTCCAGCTTCTGGCTATTATAAATAAGGCTGCTATGAACATAGTGGAGCATGTGTCCTTATTGCATGCAGGTAAAGTCTCTGGGTATATGCCCAGGAGTGGTATAGCCAGATCCTCCGGGAGTGTCATGCCCAGTTTTCTGAGGAACCGCCAGACTGCTTTCCAGAGTGGTTGTACCAGCTTGCAATCCCACCAGCAGTGGAGGAGTGTTCCTCGCCCAGCAGGCACAGCCTGCTCTGCCCGGTGTTCCAGTGGGAAAGGGAAGATTGCTAGTGCTCTGCGCTCACCTCCTCCTAACCCAGAGCTGCGGCAGTCTGTGGTGCCTGAGCCACAGCGAGGGCCATAGGGGAAGGCAGTTAGTCTCCAGAGCTCTTGGCTGTCTCTCTCCAGCAGACCAATAGAATTTGAACTTCTTCCCCACTAAAGAGTCTGTTGAGATGAACACCTAGTACAGTCTTAACTTCTGGCTCTCTTTAGTATCTGTAGGATGTATCCACTTTCCTGCATTTGTATATATAATTCTTTCTGGCACTCCTAATGGTAGGCATTTCCTAAATGTACCAGATGACCAGGTGACTACACAGGTGAGTCCTGTGTAAATCAAGATGCCATCTCAGCCAGACCCCAAATAATTATAACAAAATCGCTGCTTCTTAAACAGGACCCCAGACTGTCCCATGCACAAAGAGTGCAGCTCCTGCTGTCTTCCCTGTCCTCACCCTACTGTATCAGCGGTTCTGTCACCGTGGTCCTCAGCCCTGCTCTTCAGCGCACACGTCTGCTCAGTAATCAGCAGTAATGGGTAGCGCACAGGCACAGGCGTGTCCAGTCATTGACTGCTCACCATAGCACTGAGTGTAGTAGTCGTTGTTACTGTTGCTCTGACAGATGGGGGGAACCCATCCAAACTAGGATTATGACTATGTCCAAGATTACAAAGACAACACACGCCATGCTGCTCTGGCCCTCAGTCTTATTCCTGATTGATAGCCAGGAGCACCCACAGTCTTCTGTTGTACAGTGATGCTGTTCATCCTTGTGGATGAATTTACAGTTATTTGCTTCATAAACAAAATTACAGTGACTACCCTCAGGAATATTTCCTTGTGTGCTTTTCCTTTTGCACTGTCTAATATTTTAAAAAAGCATAGGTATGGGTGGGTAGATGACTGCTGAGTGGTTAAGAGCACTGACTGCTCTTCCAGAGGATCTGGGTTCAATTCCCAGCAACCATATGCCAGCTCACAACCATCTCTAACTCCAGTTCCAAGGGATCCAGTGCCCTCTTCTGGCCCCCACAGACACATGGCATGCATGAGGTACACAGACATACATGCAGGCAAAACACCCATGCACACAAATTAAATAAAATGCTTTAAAAACTAGTTTTTAAAAAAGCTATTAACACGTTAAGATTGACTATTTTATGGAAAAATTTATGGAAAAATATGGAAAAACATTAAAATTGAAGATTATCATGAAAAATTATACAGATAAAATGGTAGGCATAAAAATATTCCTAAGTTGATTGAAAGTGGAATTATAAACATTTTCTGATAAAATTGAAAATCTACAAGGAAAATATTTCTGATAAAATTCAAGAAATATATAGAAAAACACATTAAAACTATTTCATGAAAAATTATACAGAGATATTTTCCATGTATATTTACACAATGGAATACTACTCAGCAATTAAAAACAATGAATTCATGAAATTCTTAGGTAATTGGGGAACAGGGGGAGGGAAGAGGGCTTATGGGACTTTTGGGGAGAGGGGGAGCCAGGAAAGGGGAAATCATTTGGAATGTAAATAAAGAATATAGAAAGGAGCTAAAACCATCCAGTGGAAAAAAGATAGCCTTTTCAACAAATGGTGCTGGCTCAACTGGAGGTCAACATGCAGAAGAATGCAAATTGACCCATTCTTATCTCCTTGCACTAAGCTCAATTCCAAGTGGATCAAGGACCTCCACATAAAACCAGACACACTGAAACTAATAGAAAGGAAACTAGGGAAGAACCTTGAACATATGGGCACAGGGGAGAATTTCCTGAATAGAACTCCAATAGCTTATGCTCTAAGATCAAGAATTGACAAATGGGACCTCATAAAATTACAAAGTTTTTGCAAGGCAAAAGACACTGTCAAAAAGACAAAGCGGCAACCAACTAACTGGGAAATGATCTTTACCAACCCTACATCCGACAGAGGGCTAATATCCAATATATACAAAGAACTCAAGAAGTTAAACTCCAGAGAGGCAAGTAACCCTATTAAAGAATGGGGTACAGAGCTAAACAAAGAGTTCTCACCTGAAGAATATCTAATGGCTGAGAAGCGCCTAAAGAGATGTTCATCATCCTTAGTCATTAGGGAAATGCAAATCAAAACAACCCTGAGATTCCAACTCACACCAGTCAGAATGGCTAAGATCAAAAACACAGGAGACAGCAGTTGTTGGCGAGGATGTGGAGAAAGAGGAACACTCCTCCACTGCTCGTGGGATTGCAAGCTGGTACAACCACTCTGGAAAGCAGTCTGGCGGTTCCTCAGAAAACTGGGCATGACACTCCCGGAGGATCCGGCTATACCACTTCTGGGCATATACCCAGAGGCTTTACCTGCATGCAATAAGGACACATGCTCCACTATGTTCATAGCAGCCTTATTTATAATAGCCAGAAGCTGGAAAGAACCCAGATGTCCCTCAACGGAGGAATGGATTCAGAAGATGTGGTATATTTACACAATGGAATACTACTCTGCAATTAAAAACAATAAATTCATGAAATTCCTAGGCAAATGGTCAGAACTTGAAAATATCATCCTTAGTGAGGTAACCCAATCACAAAAGAACACACATGGTATGCAGTCACTGATAAGGGGATATTAACCCAGAATCTGGGAATACCCTAGACACAATTCGCATATCAATAGATTTCTAAGAAGATGGAAGGAGAGACCCCTGGTCCTGGAAAGACTGGATGTAGGGGAACTCCAGGACAGAGAAATGAGAGGGGGTTGAATGGAGAAAAGAGGGAGGGAAGGGGGCTTATGGGACTTTCGGGGAGGGAGGAAACGGGAAAGGGGAAATGATTTGGAATGTAAATTAAAAAAATAATAAAATAAAATAAAATAAAATATAAAAAAAGAAAATAAAAATAATAATAAAAAAAAGAATCATTAAAAAAATTTAAAAAATAATTAAAAAAAAAAAGCTATTAACTTGAGCAGGCAGTGGCAGTACTCGGGAGGCAGATCTCTGAATTTGACACCAGCTTGGCCTATAGAGTAAGTTCAGTGACAGTTTGAGCTACACAGAGAAACCCTGTTTCATGAAAACCAACCTAACATACGTACTTGCACTCATTCATTCATTGAATTCATAGACTTGCATGCTCAGACACACTCATGGATCTCATGGAGTCAGGTTCTCCCCCTCTACTGTGGGATTCAGAGGTTGAACTAGGGTCTTCAGGCTTGTGCAGCAAGCACTTCAACCCAAGCCATTGAGACAGACACTTCTTGAGCCCATGCTTCTTTGGGGAAAACAGGTATTCATGTTGTTGATACTCCCTAGAGTGGACTTCAGACAGACTTTGTTCCAAAATGGATTATACAGAAAAAGCGCATGTAGTTATCTTTTCCTGTTTAAAATGTAGCTGTCCCTGAAGCAGCGACCTTGTCAGCCCACTGCGTTCTCTCTGCAGGCACACAGCACACATCTGACAGAAGTGCTGTAAGAAGAGTTCTGTTGTTACAGACAAAGTGCTAAAAGAAACAGAAAGAAACAGCAGAGGAAAACCACATGGCATCTCTCATGTACCCCCAGATCCTTTGGTTGTTTAATGTGCAGTTTCAACAAGGGATACCCGGAGTAATACCTGACCTTCAGTACTACAGCCGTGTTAACATGTGGGCTCATGTTCTACCCCCTTGGAAATCAGTAGCTGCTCTCAGCTTGCCAACCCCAAGTAAACATCGCCTATGTGGAAGAGTGAGTCTGGAGCGCTTAAGTAAAATCCCAAAAGCTGTTAGGGGAAGAAGCAGGAAAAAAAAAAAGTAACAACAAAAGGCCACCCCAAAACAACAGCTAGTGACGGGAAAGAAAATTCCATTCTGATAAGCCTGTTTTCCCGCCTTGCTTACACAGTGCTGTGGAGTAGAGATGGCCCCAGAGTGAGTTCAGTTTTAAAAGGTTTGGAGGTGACCTTGTCTCTTTACTGCAAACCATGCGATTGTCTCAGTTACGGTGATTATTTAATAAAATGTAATTATCTGAATAATTCATTTATTTGACTACTCATCTGTGTCCTCCAGTCACAGAGGCCAGAATGCCAAAGATCAAGTAGATTGGGAAAATAGGAAAATTCTCATTATAAAGACAAAGGGTGGAGGAAAAGGGTGGAATAGTTGGAATTTCAACGCAGTGGTTTCTATTTATCTGAAATGTCAAGGGCAGTGTAAAATGTATTTTTAAAATGTGTTGCTGTATGGTTTGTGCCCATTCTTGGCGTGGCTATGGCTCTACAGAGTCCATTGTTCTTTGAGGAGTATGAGGGGGGTGTCTTTGTCCAAAGTGACAAAGAGAGGACTGAGAAGACTGGGCTCCCTTTGTTCCTGTGCGGTGCTGTAAAAGTTGGTTTGAAATTAGGACCTCAGGGAAGGGCCTTCAATAGAGAGCTTTCATTTCCTGCCAGCATTTTAATCACTGTGGGGTTTAAAGTGGATGGCCAGCCAGCATAATGGCCCTATGTTTAATAGAACAGCTTGTATTTTGAAGGCCAGTGAAGGGGTCTGTCATCCGCCCAATATTCATCTTCTGTTTCCTGTCCATTTACGAAGACCGCCCACCCTTTTAGGTGGCTCCCTTGCACCATTTTGTAGTAGAACTACTGGGGCTCCTTCTTTAAAGAGGCTGAGCTGGGGTGAAAATGTTGCAGCCTGCATACGAGGCAGGACAGGTGCTAACAAGACTCCGGGTTGGGAGCTGTCCCTGTCAGTTTGAAGAAGAAAAGAATCAGCTTTTGCCAAAATATAGAATAATAGAAAGGCTAAACTGTAAATCTGTCTCATCAGTATTATCAGCACCTATTGACTAATAGGTGTCAAGTCACTGCCACGGTGGAAGGTAATGTGTCCATGGTAAATGTCCATAAAGAGGAGGGGGTCCCTTTGTAGTGCATGTGTAGTGTCTCTCTTATGGTGGTTCGTTGACACTTGAAGTCTCCCTCAAAGAGCCATTTAAAAATTTATCCTCATAGTGTGTTCAATTATATTCAGTACTCTTAACAGAGTGAATGCTGGTGACAGGCTTTAAAAGAAAGAACTAGCAATAAAAAGACAATACTTCTAAACATGTACATATCATGAACCTAAAACCTAGCTACTAGAGAGGGGAAGGCAGGAGGATCACAAGTTCAAGGATAGCCTAAGACACAAAAGAAGACCTATTCTCAAGAGAAAAAAGCCAAGAGGTAATGGTGCATCACCCAATACTCAGGAAGTTTGAGACCAGCCTGATCTAGAGAGTGAGTTCAATGAGCTCACAGAGAAACCTTGTGTCAGAGAGAGATAGAGGTAAGTCAGTGGGTATAGACACATGCCACCAAGCCTGGTGAGCTCAGTTTGATGTCTGGGACTCCTACAAGTTGTCTTCTGACCTCAACTGGCACACTGCCATGGTGTGAGTGTGTGCGTGCATGCATGCATGCATACATACATACATACATACATTGTAATAGAAAAATAAAAGGAGGGAAATCTGAATGTCTTCATGCCTTGTGGCCAAGAGTCAGATAAGCAAAAGCCTCAGTACCACTAAATCAGCCTGCTGAACACTAACTTGTCACTGAACATTCTCTGTGACCAGCGGCTGCAGTTAAAGAGGATCACAAGGTGTTTTTCTAGCTGAATAATTACATACTGAATGCCTGGAGCCAAAGGGCATTCTCAGCCAGAAGTACTGAGGTAGATGGAGACTCCACTTTCCAGGACTTCCTTCTTAGCTGATAAAGATGAGTTCCTCACAGGACGATGAAGGGGTGTGTAGCCCTCATTCCTCAAAACCAAAAGGATTTTCTCACTGCCTATCATGGGTCATTGGCTCCCTGCCTTCAGACCTCCTTACCCTAAAGGAGAGAGAGGGAGGGTCAGTGAGGAGACCTTTTCATGTCCTCAGAGGACAGGGAATGAGCTTAACATCCCCTCAGCTCCCTCTTTGCTTTCTCTTCTCTGTAATCAAAAGGCACTGCCTGCTTTGACTGTGATACAGTTGGTCACTCATTGTATTTGTGGTTGAAGGTTGTCGGAATACAGTGTTAGGATATGAGATGGCTGCACAAACATAGGATGTGAATCCAATTTCCCAGCAACCATGGACAAACCTTGTCGTGGCAGCTCGGCCCTGTAATCCCAGCACTGAAGTGAAGTGGCACACATCGGGGGATTGCTGCGGCTTTCTAGCCATCAGCCTTGCCCAAAACTGGCAATCTCCAGATTCAGTGAGAGACGGAGGTAGGGAATAAGGCAGAGAGCAACCAGTGAAGACTTCCAGTTTCTTCCTCTTCGAGTATGTATGCCCTGTGTATGCTTATATCCCCCCCACACACACACATATATACCACATGCATATACATACATTGTAAGTATATTTGTTAGATATATGTGTGTATGTACTTTTAAGATGCTCCAGAGATTGCCCAGAGGTAATATACTTACCTTATAAGCACAAGGACATGCCTTCAATCCCCACAATCCCTGTGTGAAGTACTGAGCCTTTGTGGTAATTTCAACATAGGGGAAGCAGAAACAGATCTCTGGCTCACTAGCCAGCCAGCATAGCCTGCTCAGTAAGTTCCAGGCCAATGAACGGCCCTGTCCCAAACACGAAACAAAACAGGTAGACTGCTCAATCCCTTAGGAACAATATACAAGGTTGTCATCTGACCTCTGCACACACACGTGTGCATGTACATACATGCAAATAAGTCTATGTTAAAAATCAAATATAGTCAGGTGGTGGTAGTGCATGCCTTTAATCTCAGAACTCAGGAATCAGAGACCGGTGGATCTCTGTAAACTCAATGACAGCCTAGTCTACAAACCTAGTTCTAGGACTGCCAGCAGTACACATTGAAACACTTTCTAAAAAGACAATAGATAGATGGATGGTAGACAGACAGATAGACAGACAGACAGACAGACAGAGGTAGGTAGATACATACATGCATAATACATACATACATACATACATGGATGGACGGACCGACGGATGGATGGATGGATGGATGGACGGACGGACGGATAGATTGCTAGATATGGTCAGTACTGGGAGCCTCTTCTCTGGGCTCTTTGACTTCATTCCTCATTTCTCTGGCTGCAATTATCCTAGTGTCCAAGTTGACCCTCCTTTCTGTTGGCTTCCCTCGGATGAGTAACTTCTGGAAAGCTAATGTGAATTGAGTGTTGCTCCCAGTAAGAGTGGCGGGCTGAATAGCGTGCTGTGCAGGAGTAAAGGTGCTGGGGAACAGGCAGGCTCTCCCAAGGTTGGTCTTGCATAAGTGCCTTGGCCTAGTAGGAATCTGCAGCATTAAACTGAAGATGTTCTCTCTGATTCCAGGCTGTTCCCCTCCCCCCCAAATGTCCCTGACATTTCAGCCAAGGAACTATCATTGTCTTCACAGCCATCTGCTCCCACACAGAAAATGCTGGGATCAACTACTCCACAGTTCCTGTACATCTCAGAGTATGTTTGCTGGGTTGAATGTTCGGGCATAGGTTTAGAGAGAAAGCTACCCACGAGAGCAGGGCCTTGGCATAAAGAGTGTTGCCAAAGACTTGACTATAATCCATTTCATTCACTGTTGCAGTTTGCTGTGTGGGTGTTTCCACAATGTGGGAAACTTACTTCATTGAGGAGTCTGAATATTTTGTAAGGATGTGAAGATTATGAATACTCTCTGAGACCATGAGGAGGAACAAAGCAGCTTATGTTAGTAAGAACTGGGATACTGTTGTTCTCCACCATTTGTAGAGAATACACAATAGGAATATTCTAGACTTGACAGATTTATATTCTCAACTTGCTCCTTAAAGATCATGTACATGGTAACCTGGGAGGAGATCTGTTCTATTGGAAAGGCACTCTTTGTTGACACTTAAGTAGTTAGAACATAAGGAAGGTATATCAGTGAAACAAACACTGTCTATAGAGCAGAAAGTTCTTTGTCTAGCGCTACCTGGATTGACTGTGGTATAGCTCCGTGAGGCAGCTGGAATGTAAACTTTACTACTGTGGCACAGTGAGACCATGCCAACTCTGCCTGCAGTTTTTAGTACGTCTCCAGGTTTGGTCTCAGCACGTCTTGTAAACTGCCATTGGAAATGCCTTGGCTTTGTGGATGCCCCATTTGTAGCCAGTAGCATTTGGCTAGCTTTGTTCTCTAGGCATCCTCCAAGAATTTTGCCTATATCTCTATGTTCTTCACCCCTTTCTTGTCTCCATCCTTTACCAGATGAGTAATATCTGCTTTATTATATGCGTATAAGTGCTCTTACATTACAGAACAGAATCCCAGCTCAATAGACAGAGGGACAGAGAAGAGATTAAAATTCACAGGTTTAGAGTTTGCAGGTTATGGTTTAGTACAGCATGAGTATCAAATCTCTACTCCCAGAAGGCAGGAAGGAAACAGCCAGAAAAGAATTGAATGAGGTACTCAAGTCTGCCTCTGCCCTTCTGTAACTGCCCCAGGGTTTCAGAGGAAGGCCTGTAGTAATGTGGCACAAAGCAAGGACCAATGAGGAGTGAGGGCAGCCAGAGTCTCCCAGACTGGAAGGCAAGGAGAGTGAGGGCTGCCAGTGATGGCTGGACTTATGTGGTGCTTTGAGAAATTCGTTAACCTCTCACGGCTCCTTCTAAAGCCAGTTCCAAAGCTCATTCCAACTATAGGAACATTTTATAGACTCTGTCTTCAGAATTAACTCATTAGTGACTTTTCTAGGGAAGGCTGAGAGGTAAGTACTCAGAAGAACTTGCCCTGCTAACCGTGGGCTATCAGTGGTAAGCAGCATCTAGCAGGAGCCAACATGTCGGCTTCGTCTCAGACTTCCCACCTGCGTGTACTTAAGGCACCCCCCACCCTGAAGAAACAGCCTGCACAACGATGAAGTGCCTTCACCAGTAACAGATGGAAATTACTGGACTAATCGGAACCGCTTGAGAACTGGAGCAGATAAGCAGAAAATATAAGTAACCAGGATTAATTTCACATATTGTCTATTATTCTTGTTCCCTTAATCAGTCCTTGAGTTGATCTAATTCTTTTCAGCTTAGAGAGCTGGCTGAGCTCCCTGAGAATCGGGGACAGGGATAAATTTCACCTATGCCCAGTGCTTTAACTCTAGTGAGAGAGAAGCAGGCTATGTCAGGAGTCGCCAGGACCACAGGGCCAGATACAGTAATTAGCTTGTTGGTTTTTGCTCTGAGTGGGCAGTCTACATATCCGACTTTCCTATCTGCCACCCACACCTCTGTCCATTTGACACTTCCTGTCTCCATTATTTTTATTTGTATTGCTTTTCTGCTTATTTTAATTTTGAGATGGTATCTTGATATGTTGTCTAAGTTGACCTTTAATTCCTTGGCATGGGTAGCCTCCCATCTCAGCCTCCTGAGCACTTGAGACTTCACTGTGCCCAGATTCCTCTCTGTGTTTAGTCTCTCTAGAGTTTGTGAAGCATCTAAACTAGATGACACCTAGATCCCTTCTTGGTCTATAGCATTTTTATTGAGATCCCTGGAAGCTTCAGATACCTGCATCAAGTGGGATCCAGCATCCGTTGTGCTGGCGATGCTGAGAATGCCTCTTTCCATCGGTTTAGGGTACTTGATCGAAGACTACAGTTGCTAGATTTAAAGTAAAGATGGCTGTGTAACTTCTGCTCTCCATCTCTTCACATTGTTGCTTCTTCTTTCACTAGCCCGTAAGTTCTTTTCACTCAGGCTCCATTCATTGCAAATGCCGTTCTCTAAAGGCAGTACTTTTCAACCTGGACTCCACACAGGAATTTCTTAAAGATTCCAGAAATCCCCCATTCCTAGTCTGCACTCTGGATGATTTGTTTACTTAATGTGTTTGGTGTTTTGCCTGTACATTTATATGTGTACCATGTGTGTATGGTGGAAAGCTACCATTAGCTTTTAACAATGTCTTCTACTTTGATGCTAGGGAAAAGTCTAAATTCCTAAAAAGAATAGATTTCTTTTCCACCTGGACAGCTTTCAGTTTCTATAATGGCTTGGAGCATTTGTGAGGAATATTGTGGCTCAGAAGTTACTGTGGCTTACACAGTTTGGCTTGTCCCCATAATGTACATTATATGCAACCTTTCTTGAAAAAGATAAACAGGAAGTAAGAGCGGAAACACTCTTCACCCTATCGTGGTTATTTGTCCCACTGAAGGAATGGGCAAATCCTGGCCACACTCCAGAATTCCACGTTTTATTCCATTAGGGTTTTGTTTTGTTTTGTTTTCAGACTTGGTGCTATTAACCAGATTCCTCGGAAGGGCTGGTCTGCTTGAGAAAGGTTTTCCTTCATCGTGTACCATCCCAGGCTGCTTTGCCTTTATTCACCTACGCTTTCCCTCCCTTCTGTTCCTCAGTGTGATTATTAAAAAAAAAAAAAATCTAGTTATATTTTCAAATGTCAGACTTCTTTAAACATATATTGGTGGCAAACTTCATGATATCACTGAGAGACTCACGGTTTTGAGTGAATAGTGCCATAAGAAGTTCCTGATAGAGCCGGGCGGTGGTGGCGCACGCCTTTAATCCCAGCACTTGGGAGGCAGAGGCAGGTGGATTTCTGAGTTCGAGGCCAACCTGGTCTACAGAGTGAGTTCCAGGACAGCCAGGGCTACACAGAAAAACCCTGTCTTGAAAAACCAAAAAAAAAAAAAAAAAGAAGTTCCTGATAATTTAGGTAGAATTTGTGGATTATCTGGCCCTGTCCAAGTAGCTCCCCCTTTAATATTGTGGTTTCAGTCTATTTATGACATCACAGTATTGAGCCACCAAGGACAAGGAGAGCCCAGGCAATTAAAGGAGGAAATGTCCAGTGTTGGTCTATGAGATTAAAACTGGGCCCCTCATTGGCTCATCAAGCCTTTCTCCATGTTTGTCCTCTCCTATTTCCCTGTGGGTGGGCCACTGTGAATCTATTACTACAGTGGCTACTACTAGTAACATTCAGAAATCAGAGTGTTAGCTGGAGACTTAAGACTGAGGATTTTCTTCAGATTGCTGGGATTAGTTTAAATTCTTGTAACAAAGTAGAAAACACCCCACCCCAGTCTGTCTGTTCTTAGAGCCAGAGAGAAGGAAGGGCCTTTTGCAATGCTGGGCATTGAACTCAGGCTCTCAACATGCTGTGTTCTAACCAATGAGCTGCACTACCCAGCCCAAGAGAAAAAGAGTCTGAGACCTTCATATGCTCAGCATCTAATATAGTTTATGGAAATGCACCCCTGTATGCAAGACTTCAGGGAGAAGTTGTGTTGCATTTTCTTTATTTTGCTACTGGGTCACTTCTCACTAAAGAGGGTCAGCCTCAGATCTACACAGTGTTTCAGAAAGCCTGGCAGTTTTTTTAGGTAAAAAAGATGTCCTTCTCATAGACTTAATGTCTTCATTCTATTCTCCTAGTTTGTTTGGGATAAAACAGCTACTTCTTGGGCATTGGAGAGATGGCACCGTGGTTAAGAGCACACGTGCCTTTTACAGAGGACCCAAGTTTGGTTTCCTGCACCCACATCAGGTGCTTCATGACTGTCTGAAAACTCCCAGCCCCAACATACATGAGTACACGTAGGTGGTATTTTTGTTTTTTTGTTTTTATCTTTTTTAAAACCCACCTCTAATATTATCTGATAACATCCCAGGTCTCCATGTGCTGTGAGGTCAGGAACTCAGCTACGATTGCCATGAGTCCCCTATGAACCTGTGCCTATCTGTTGTGCCAATGTGGATATGTCCTTCCTACTACTTCCTGCACCAGATTAGGCACAGGGAACTTAAAAAACAGTTACTACTATGTATTGGTGACTGTCATGTTGTGTCAGGATACTCTAGACAGACCAGCTTAAGGAAGAGAGTTTATTTTGCTTCACTGTGCCAGAGGTGTCATGTCTGCAATGGTAAGGAAGGCCCAGAAGGAGGGGCAGGAAGTGACTGGTCACATTCCATCAACGTACAAGACATTGAGAACAGGCAGTAGGGCAAGGCTCTGACACATCAAAGCAAGGCTCTACCTCCTAAATATTCCATAACTTTGCCACCAGCAGTGCCACCACCTGGGGAGTGGGTGTTTTAATATATGTGTCTATGGAGGTCATTACGGTGACACCAGGCTCCCTGCATCTGCCATGTGAATCCTGTTCAGTACATCGTGTCACTTGACTATAGTAATAGACATCTTCCTCATTCTTTGTTTACCCATAATGTGTGTCTAGAATTACAATTCTGAGGTCTATAATGAAATTTTGATAGATAATTGGAAACATCTAAAGCATAAAAATAAAGAGTGTTATAAACCCTTCAGTGATAGTGGACTTTTCTCATGGGTGGTAAAGGTTAGATAGTTGATGCTCACATTCTAGATATGTTATTTCTTTAAAAAAAAAACAATAAAAATAAAGCAAAAAAAAAAAACCTCTATTCAGAAATGCCACATTTCAAGTGGTGCCCAGCAGTGTCTTGAATAAGAACATTCTTATAGTTCTTCACGAGGTGTATAGAGCAGGAGTTTTGACTCATCCAGTGTATAAATTGAAGACTTGGGGGTCGGCTCTTGACCCAGATCTTTCTCTCCTGAAGGGGGCCCCTGCCTTGGTCCCTGCATACCCACATCAGCAGTCCTGCCAGCTCAGAGAGTCTATGAAATTTTGATGTAGACATTAGGTTGTTGCTTATCCTGTACCTTCCTGCTCACAGTGTTGACAGCACTGGGATTGCTGGGGGCAGATAGCATCTCCTCGACGGCCGGACTGGTCAGCTTTCTGCTGCTAACAACATCAGAAGTGTTTTAACAGGGTTTTAATGGGCAGCCCCTGTAGATCCTTGGAGGGTTGCAAATAGCTGCCGTGAGAAACCATCTCCGCTGTTCTGGGCTGACATGCCCTCTTTTCTCATCCATCCAACTGCAGCTTATTTAGACGGTCGCCGTCCTGGTGACAAGCACTTCTTATTTGGGCCATAGAGGGCTAGGACATGAATTCCAGTGATGAGAGTGTAATATAAAAAAAGAAAGGTCTTCTAAAAATGATTTCTTCCCATCCTGATGAGGGCAGGAAAAAAGGGGGTCACATGGGGTACACATAGGGCACGAAATAGGGTCTAGTTAGAAATACATCTGCTGTTCCCAGAACTTTCAGAGAAAAATCTTGGTGTGTTATTATAACCGAAGTTTCCATATTTGATGGAGTCACAAAACTGTCATTTTTAAAGCCCATTTTGTAGCTCACTCAGTTTCAATGTTTATTTAATGACTGGTAGGCATGCAAAGGAGCAAAGCTACCTATCCACACGTGAAGGTTTTTGTTTTGTTTTGTTTTACTCTAAAATAGTAAAAAAAATAAATAAATCTCGGATCTTAGGTACAACCCCGAGAGCTGAAGCACGGTGCACCAATACAGCTGTGCTCACTCCCGTTATCCGGGTCAGCAGTGCCAGGTCTTAGGATGAAGAGGGGTGGGTTGATGCTCTCCCTGGAACCCTCCTTACCAAACGAATGCAGTGAAATGAGGTGAAATGAGGTGAGAGTGACTGAGGCTGATCCCTGCCAGCCACACCAGTTCTCACACCTGCACCGAGGAACCTCAGAGCGGCCACCAAGGAACCAGGGGGAAACGGAAGAAAACGGGGGGGGGGGGGAGCAAAGCCTAATCAAGAGGGGCCTCTGGAAAACAGGTGTGTGTCCTCCCTCTAGGAGGTGTGTGCACTCACTGTGGTCCAGGGTCTGGGAAGTCCCGAGGAGCAGACCCCATGACTGAGCTAAGAATATTCCCTCCTAGTGTCAGAGCCAGACCCTTCCCTTCAAGCTCTACCAACTTAGAATTGTTTTTTTTTTTTCCTTTTATCATTATCACTCTTGGCAGCGTTTTCAGGCTGCCTGAAAAAAGGCTCCTGTCAGACACTTAGGGCCATTTCACAGCATCCTCGTTCTAAAGCACGCTGACAGTCTTGGGTTATCGTCTGCACTTTGGAGGTTTAAGATTCTTAACTGTTGTCACCAGCCGAGGCATGACTTTAGCTATTAAGAGATAAACCTGATTAATGAGACTGGAAGGCAAAAGAAGCCATTACAGCTCTGGGGCCTGCACTCAGATTCTTGGGAAGCCTAAGCCTTGTCTGCACTTCCCTTTCTTAGACTGAGAACCCCTTCTGAAGCTGGGGTACTGATCATGGGGTACTTCTAGAACTGTTGCCCCTAACTGTGATCATAGAAATGGTCCTGTGAGATGTGCCTGGCTTGGGATCTTTTGCAAGGCACTGTGTAAAGAAAACAAGTCAGCTGCTATGGGGCATACTTGTTTAATCTCAGCAGTTAGGAGACAGAGGCAGGCAGATCTCTGTAAATTCAAAGCTAGCCTGGTCTACTTAGTGAGTTACATAGTAAGACCCTAATTTGAGGGGCTGAGACCATTGTGTTCATGAGACTGGCATTCACTAAATGTGAATTTTAGGGAAATTGTTAGCTGCCAGGCTGGCAACTGAATCCATTTCAGTACATTTTCCCACTGAACTTGGGGAGAAAGTGATTAAAGCAAGAACCCCTTTATTAAAATATGAACCTCTAAACCTACTCACCCACCCAAGAAGAAGATCTTTCCAAGTCATGTATTCATCCCAGCACATCCCTCTAGCTCATCCTGAATCTGCAGGGGCTTATCGGTTAGCAGAGGCGACAGTGTATCAATGACTGTGATGCCCAGGGCGATGTTCCTGTGGATCAGAAGGCACCGCCACCCCACAGCTCCTGCAGGCTTTCAGCCCCTCTTCTGCAGTGTTCACTAGAACGTGGCAGGGGTTTCACCCATTGTAATACGCTAAGGGGATGAGTGTTGAATTAATAAATGAATGGGGTGGAAATGACAGATACATCAAGAAAAGAGGAAACGGTAGTGACACCATGACAAGAGACTGCAGTGGGAAGCCAGAGGGGAAGGATGAGAACTAAGGACCTGTGAGCCTAAGAGCATACGGAGGCTTGTCAGACCACAGAGTTCACTGTTGAGAAACTGGTTCATAACATCAACAAGTGCAAGCTTGACCAGTCTTCCCGTAAAATGTCAGTCTCCTGCCTCATGTAACTCAACAAGGGTAATTTTACATTTTTATCCCATGACCCAGTGTTCTTAGATAAGGGGAAACAGGGCCTGACCCGAGGCAGACTCCCTTGACCGGTGGATGATTGGTTTTGTCTGGCTTTGTTTTGGCTTAGTACCAGCCTTGAGTTTTCACTGAGCCTCTTGTTTCCCATCTGCTGGGGTTACAGGTGTGTGCCTGGCTGCGTTGTGTTTTGAGGGTTACTTCAGTCACAGTGTCCCAGTAGATTCCCACTGCTTTCCTGTTTGTTCCCTGTGAGTCTAGATTTCCCTCGATGGAGGTATCCCACCACACTAGTCTTCCCTGTTGCCAGCTAGGTGCTTCCCCCCTTGGATTAGTACAATTTCCAGATGTGAAGAATACCAATGTACCATCCACCAGCCTTCCCCTTTACAAATGCATTAGACAACTGTGGGACGCATTTCTTGCTAAGATTAATTTTCCTTCCAATATATGACAGGGTGCAGAGCTTTTTAAAAATAGAAATACTTAAAACATTAAATTCTGGACAGTTTGCTGCCAACTTCATCCCTTTCCAGTGTTCCCTGGGGTGCTGTGTCCTGAGGTGCTGTACCCTCAAGCTGGACATTCTCCTGTTTTATTCACCACTTGCAGGTGTCCAGGTGAAAACTGTCTTTTACCATGGTCATTATTAAGTGGACATGGGAACATTCAGCCCTTCTTTCTTCTTTGAACATTGAGTACTATATTAGATAACTGACAGAGCCTGAACTCTGAAGTAGGCAGGAAAAGTATGTGGTTGGTTTTGCCTGATCTACAAGGCGTGTCAAGGACCAGAGAGGGAGGGAAGGTTTGAAAAGTCAGAATGGAGAATATATGGCTTTGAAGGATTGCCGAGGTTCTTATAGCTATGGAATCAGTCAATAGGAAGTTTGTTTGTTTTCTTGTTTGTTTGTTGATGAGACAAGGTCTCTCTGTGTAGCTCTGGCTGACCTAAAACTCACTGAATAGACCACCCTGGCTTCAAACTCACAGAAATCCGTTCACCTCTGCCTTCTGAGTGCTAGGATTGAAGGTGTGTGCCACCTGGCCAGGCTGAAGAATTTTCATCTTTTCTGCCACTTCCTTGGTCTTGGTTTTGTTGTAAGTTGTCTGTGTTCTTCAGTTTCTCTGTATACACTTAACATGTGAAATTGACTTTTAGGTTTTGGATTGGGGCGTTGTTTTTGGTGGTGGTTGGGTTTTTTGTTGAGTGGGTGGGAGTGAGTCGAGGGGCGATCTTTCTATGTTGTTCCTGCATCCTGAGTGCTGTGGTCATAGACATGTACCCAGCATAATCAAAGTGAATTTTAAGAATGTATTTCATTTAACACAGCATATCTCAAATGCTGTCATGTTGAGATTTCATCAATATAAAAGCTATTCATGAATATGTTGAATTTTTTTTTTAATGCTCAGTTTTCTAGCCCACTATATATTTAGGTTTATAGTACATTTCCCTCAGACTGGCCTGTTCCCAAAGCTTCGTAGCCACTGTATTGATTAGCACAGAGCTGGAACACAGAGCCCACGTTCTATTCTCCTGCTTTACTTTTATGAATGCAAAGGGAAACATTAGACCTGAACTCAGTCCTGGCTTGCTGAGAGCTCTGTTAACCATTTATAGATGTTCTGGCATGGCATCATTCACTAGAGATCTGTAAGCAATAGTAAGGAAGACAATGCATGTAGCAAGTCTCTCCTCGTGGACTCTGCTTGGCCATTTCCTTTTTTATAGAGCTAATAAGACTTTCTCCTTTCTTTCCTGGCCATGCCTGTTTTCGAATTTGGGCCTGATGACCTTGGAAGAGCACAGATTACATGCTAAATATGTTACCTCTCCTCACTTAACACGTAACCTTCCGAATTGCCCGCACTGATCTAATTCCCGTCACTTCTGAAGTTTACCTTTGACACTTGTGTTGGTTTTAGCCAGTGGCTACTGTGTCACAGGTCATGAACTTGTCCACTTCCTCACAGAGATTCTCAGTATGGTGTCCGGGCGCCAAGTTCGTTCAGTGTCTGCTTGTTTGATTCTGCTGCCACTGGTCTGCTCATAAAATCAAAAGGGCCTTTCTTATTTCAGCAACAGCAGCGGGGGAGGGGGGAGTGAGTGCGCCTCAGCTTCCTTAGCATCCTGAGTTTTCTTAAGTCTTTCTATAACTGTGTCTTCATGGATGATATTTTACCAGCTTAGAGCTTCTAATTGAAAACAGATTCCTGATCTCTGGATCAAGAAGCAGCGGTAAGCTCAGGGCATCCAGAGTCATTCGGAGACACTCATGTCCTTCTAGTTGATGGTCATGCTGGCAGTTTGCTCTCTCTGTGCCACTTTTTGACCTAAAAGTTTAATCCAGTCTAGTGTGGTGCTGAAGAAAATACTAATTCTTATTTTAAAAGAGGGAAACCAAGGAAGAGAGAGTATAAATTAGTTATTTATTAGGATTTATTACTTTTATTGTTATTTTTTAAGTCATTCTCATCGTGTAGCTCTGGTT
Organism: Tokudaia tokunoshimensis; assembly: GCA_036184795.1. Taxonomy (NCBI): domain Eukaryota; kingdom Metazoa; phylum Chordata; class Mammalia; order Rodentia; family Muridae; genus Tokudaia; species Tokudaia tokunoshimensis. The sequence goes on along the minus strand of BTHU01000010.1, from coordinate 36,093,953 downwards.
AGCCTGCAACTTGCTTTGTATTCAAGGCTAGCCTTGAACTCACAGTGATCTGCCTGCCTCTGCCTCCCCAACTCTGAGATTAAAAGTGCATTTTACCATACTCCATTATTTTCCTTATATGACGAATTATAAAAACAAAACAAAACAGACAAGCCATCTTGTTCTTAGCTATCAGATGTGTTAGATTGCACACTGGAAACAGGTTCACATTTTCTACATCACATACTGCTCCCGCTTTGATCATCTGTGTTCAGATACAGTGAACCACCCTAACAGGACTGCTTCCACAATTGTGTGTACCTAGGTTCCACTTTCTTGTCCTGTCAAAATGTTCTATAGAGAATTCAGGAAATACTAGTTCTTTGCTACCTGCTTTTCAAGTAAATCCAGCTTGCTCCTCCAGTAAACGGAGCAATATTGGAAGAATTTAAACTATGCCAATAGTTTGGGCTTTTATTTTCATAGTTGGAAAAGAAACTTTCATGTAATTTTAAAAAATATTTTAACCTGGAGCAAGAGAGTTAGGTCATCAGTTAAAAGCACTTACTGCTCTTACAGAGGACCAGAATTTAGTTCCCAGCACCCATGTGGAGGCTCAAAACCACTTGTACCTCCACCTCTGGGGAACTCACTCCTTCTTCAGACTTCCTAGGCACCAGACAGCATGTGGTCCATATACAAGCTGATAAACCCCGAGCTCTTCCTCCAGCGCATGCTCGGCTTCTCCTCTCCTTTCCTCTTCTTTTCTGCCCTTCTCCTCCTCCCTCTAACAGACTTAACTCCTATTTGGAAGACCTGGGCTTTAGTTGAACTGTTTTAGTAAGAGGGAAATCCTTTACTGTTTTTCTTTGAGATTCTCTTATAAGCCCAGTTATACTGAAAACCTATGGAGACTGTAGGCATTCTGGAATCTCTAAGCGGATGCTGCCTGCACAGGAAACTATAATTTGTCATGTTTTTGAGGCAGGCCCAGTCCAAATTGGTGAATCACTTTCTTTCACTTCTAACTTCTTCTTTTAAGTACCACTGTTTGGTTTCAGACCCTGGAACAAGGAACTGAGAGACATATTTTCTGAATCAAAGCAGACCTGGCCTCCAGGTTCTCTCAGTCTCCCTCAGTCCCTACCTGGCATACCCTGCCCCCAGCCTTGAACTTTCCAGCCCAGGGGTTGGGCTGCCCTTCCTCCAGAGGCTCTTCCCTATATAATCCAGACACCTTGGTCTCTCCTCCTCCTCTCTCTCTGCTTGCTTGCCCTTTCTTTCTTTCTCTTTCCTGCTCCACCCCCTGGGCTCAATCCTTGGGGCCAGTGAACTTGCCAGAGAGCAGCTTCCCAATAAACCTGCCTTTAATATAATCTAATCTGTGTTAAATTGGCTCATCTCACCAGTAGCAGAGGAGCAATAGCAGAGAGCTGCTAATTGTGTCCCTTTTGACCAGACCACAACCTGCTATCGGGTTTATTCAAAAAATTCCTGTTGATCCTATATTACTCTCACATACACACATTTGTAGGAATTATATTTCTGTTGTTGCCCCATTTCACAGAGAAAAACCAGGTTTATAAAGATTTTTAGAACTGCCTTAGTGCCCTGCATGTGGCAAAGCCATTTAACCTGGTCCCTCCTTCAGGTCTAGATCTGAAATGCAGAACCATGCTAATCTTCGGAAGAGGCAAGGAGGCAGTGATGGCTGTGGCTTGTCTTGCAGCATGCTGTGTGCGCCATACAGCCTAGGGGCTCTTGATTCTGGATGAAGTGTATCCTGTGTAACTGTGCAGCCTGAAGGTAGTGTTTTAGAATTAGATACACACCAACAAAAGGGTCATTTTCCTAAATATTATTATCTGACAGAGTGGGGGATTATTTTTCTTTTAGTTTTGGAACTCCTTGGAATATTACATTTTTCACAGTCCCTGGTACACACCCCCTAACTTCTGACAGCCCAAGACCAGTGTTCTCTTAACTGGAGAAAGGCCTGTGGGAGCCTAGTAAGTGCAAAACCTTAGGTTCAGTCCCTAACATTACATAAACCAGGCCTGATGGCACATTCCTATGACTTCAGCAACTGGAAAGTGGAAGCAGAACAGGCAGTTTGGCTACAGAGTAAATCTGAGGCCAACCTGGGTTACTTGAGACTTTGTCTTAAGAAAAGTAGGCGGGACCAGAGTGATAGACAGTTCCTTCAAGCCCTACATCATTTAGTCTGGGTTAAGTGTTCCTCTTCCTGCTTTATGCATGTTTTGAACCCCTGTGGTGCCACCTGCAGAAAGGACGGTTATTATCATTATTGCAGTATCTTCCTTATCGTTATTTGAGAATCAGGTATCTGCTTAACATATCACTACTGCAAGACTTGAGCTAGTAAAAGTACTTTGTCTGTCTCAGTTGGGAATTTCATGGAATTTGCTTCAGTCTGACTGTGTTTCCAGATGGAGTCCGTGCCTCTGTGTTTGTTTCAGGCCTAGAAGAAGTCATCGCTTTGCAATGATCTGCAGCCAAGTGACACTCCCTGGGGACTAAAGGGGTGACTATTTGGAGTAAGAGTGTGATAAACTTCGTTACTACTTAAGAAGGCTCTAAAATACTTCACCCCCGCCCCCTGTATTATCTGACTGTGCTCTTAAGGGAACAGTGGAAGTGGGGCGGGGGTAATGAAGGTTCCAGCCGATGGGGCAGGTCCTGAAAGCCCAAGTCTCCTCTCGGAAGCTTCACACCTTTGCGCCCCGGGGAAGAGTTTTAACTCCCAAGCTTTTACAGATTTCCTAGTAAAATCTGAGTTTCCCAGATCCTTGTGTGGCTAATGGCTTTTGCAGAAACGAGTTTATAGCTGAAGCCAGCCCATCAGCCCAGGGCCTCATAGGTCATCATCCAGTTCTAAAATAGAACGTTAGCGTAGCTTTCTGTGTGAGGTAAATATTCCTATGAATGTTTCTAGTTCAATTGTATCCTCCCTGTCCAGGCTGAGTAAAGAGAGGACCAAAGCAAGGGGTAAGCCCCCTGCTCCAGATCTGAAGCCCTGAGTGGAGCTAGAAGCCTGGAGCAGGGCTTTAGGAGCCCTCCCCAGTTCACCGAGGGACTCTGGGCAAGCTGCAACCTTTGTCCCTCTGGTTTTTGTTTTGTTTTTATGTAACTTAAAAATGAAAGATCAGCAAGTTCTTTCACTTTTAAACCTGCCTCTCATCCTATCTCTTCAAACATCAGATGCTGTTTTCTGATAAAGTTTTATGCAGGACCCCAAACAGACATGAGAGAAGACACTTGGGTTAATGTGGGTACTGGGAGAATCCCTCTCTGGCTGTGCTGCTAGCTCTGGGTGCTTCCTTGCTCCAGTTTAGGCGAGCTTTCTTCCAGCTGTGCCATTCCATAATTCTGATTAATGTGAACTGAGTCTTAGTAAATTTTTTTCTTTTTATTTTCTACCCACATCAGGGAGAGGGAGAGATGTCTTGAGCTGTACTGTGACTTAAGGTAGTAATCGCTGTAATTCATCAACACAAAGGACTAGCATGGTTCTAAGCATGTGGAAATCACAAATTTACAGCAGAAACCTTCTTCTCCATGAAGAAAGAGGATTGGATACTCTGGAACTTGCTGGACTCTGCCCACTGGTCCTGGTTTCCACCTCCCTCCTTTGTTTTCCCAAGGTCCTGTGTCCACAGCACAAGGAGGGGTTTGGACTTTTGGCCTAGAAGGAATTGCCCTGGTTCCCCATGTCCTCCTCTCTGATTGTGAACAGTCTGACATATTCTGATTCCTACACATCTTCTCAACAAAGACCTTGGAGACTCTTGTAAACTGCTGAATGACTGAAATCTCAGCCTTCCTTCCCCCCAGAGGAAAGGGCTGTCCTCTGGGGTGCCCTGTGGCTGCCTTCACAGTGGCTGCTGGGAGGGGATGGACACCTCCATGTCCAGATTACACTGCAGTCTCACTCACAGTTTCCTGGACTGCGTCCCTTTTATCAGCCATGTTCCTGTGGCTCACCATGAGCTGTGGTGTTGACCAGCCAATAGCTTTCGCATTGATTGTGAGAACCACATATCTGACTCAAAACTTCCCACCAACAAGTAAGACTTTTCTGTGTCAGCCCCACACTGTCCCAGGCACTTCACATGTGTTGACTCTTCCAGGCTCTGTGACTGGCTGGGTGAAGGCTGGAAGACAGAATAGGTACTGAGTTTCCACAGTCATTCTCAGGTATTTATAGCCAATGGCTTGCAGACAGGCAGGCTGCACAGGTCCCAAATGAGTATCTTTTGTCTGAAATAGACAAGTTTGAGAATTTGGCATTTTTGACAAATGAGTTAGCCACTTGAGTTGCTTGTGCATGGATGTGATGGTTTGGCAGGTGGAGTTATTCTATTATGTTAAAATTTATTAACAAGGGCTTAATTTCATTCCAAACAGATTGTGTCAAGGCGCCCGCGCACTGCGGAACACAGTGAAATATGAGAGTCTTGAGCTTTTAGTGGCTGTTGAGTGCGAGACCCTGGCTCAGCCTACCTCTCTCTAAGCAGCCACAGCCACGAAACTTTCTTGACCTTTTCACCCTTCAACTTTGTTTGAACTTGGAAGACTTTTGAAGAGAGAGAGAGGGGTGGGGTGAGGTGGGGGAGAGGTTGGTTGGTTGGAGAAGGCTGTGGAAGAGAGATGCAGACTGGGATGGGGCATTGATTATATGTTAGCTAACAGTAATACCAGGAAAATAATCCTCCTCTGTGTATAAGTTTCTGCTACTACAAGCTGGGGTAATGAGCTCACATGACACACTCAGAGGCTAATGCTAGCCTGTGCTGTTTGTGAGCGTAGTCAAACAAAGGCTGATTATCCAAACAAGAATTTGGACTGCTGCAGTTGGACCAGTTAAATTATAGTTAGTAAAACTTGGCGCCTTGTGAGCTTGGGATGTTCCAATTGCAGCTGGATCTTCATTTGTCAGGCAGCCTCACTAAACAATAAAAACAGAGATTTTTATCTCCCTGGGACTCGTTTAACTCCTTGGGTGCAAAGAGCAGTGTGCCACCTCTCACCGTTTGGACTGCTGGCAACTTCCACTTCCTGTGGTGCCTGAGGGCATGACCGGCAGCATTTTGCTGCTGCTCTGTGAGAAGGAGGGAAGGCGAAAGAAAGCAAGAGATTCTTTTCCTTAGATTTTAGACTAGAGAGAGAATAGTTGATATTTATCTATTCCATTAACTGATTTTATTAAGTGCTATGACTGAGAAAGTTCCATGCTAGATACTCTATTTTATGCAAATGGTCACAATAGATGACATGTAAAAAGCTTACAAAAACTGGGCAGTGGTGGTACACTTCTTTAATCTTAGCCCTCAGGAGGCAGAGGCAGGCAGGTATCTGAGTTTAAAGCCAACCTGGTCTGAATAGCAAGTTGTAGACCAGTGAGTTGAGAGTGACATAGTGAGAACTTCCCCTAAACAAAAATTGCTTTAGTGAGTTGGTAGCGTGTCAATGAAGATGAGCACCTTTGGAGTGTTTGAGCCACTATGGATGGACAGTAGGACCAACCTTCAAGGGTGGGACCAGAGGACCTGAGGCAGGAAATACAGATGGCAGTGTGAGAGAGTAGCTGAGAGCCTGCATCAAGTTTAGGGGGTCAGAAGAGAGCTGCCTCTGGTAAGGGAGGAAGCGACCATCCACAGTTACCCTTTTTTGATATAGCTGCCTTTAATAAACTAACATGTATTGGGAATTTACTATATGCCAAGACATTAAATTCTCAAAATAATTCTCTGAGAGACTCAAAGAAACCTAGTAACTTTCCCAAGTCCATGAGCAGGAGTGGTGTTTTAAACCTAGATAACTTCAGATCCCAACTTCTCAGCACCAGGCTCTCCCCCTTTATCTTGCTGACTTTGTGATCAAAGTGTAGCATGGACTAGGCTTGTTTTCATGCAGAGGCCTCCACATAGAATAGCGATTGCAAGAGGATTTCTGTGCATGGGTGACCGCCACACTGGAGAAGACATGGGCAGGACAGTTGCCACCCTGCACTGGCTTATACTTGTGGGCTGCAATGAGATTCTGCAAACAGTACTGCCATTTGACTGACTCAGTCTAGTCTTATAGTTACTTCCTACAGAGATTTTTAAAGCAGTAAGAGCTGACTTTGGCAGGGTATCGGCCTTTATGGCAGCGTTGCCTTTTCTGGGAAATACATCTGATGCTGTTAGTGTATGGCTCTCTGCTTCCCAGTTTCCATGGGATATCGGCACCATGTTCTTGTCCTCTGTTGACCTTGCCACTGTCTTGTTTTCTTTCCTGTCTTCTTTGATATACTCTGTTATTGTAAGCCAGCCTGTGGCTTCTGGGAGGAGTGATTGGCAGGGTCAGGGAGACTTAAGCGCTGAGACGTGTGTCCCAGAGGTGGAAGCCAGATTTCCTCTCAGAGCCCCAAGGCCAAGCTCCCGAGACGGCTTTATGGCCTAGAAATAGCAAAATCAAAATGGATATTGCAGAGTCCAGACACGCAAATAAGAAATCCAAATGCTTGGAAACCTAAGACTTTAAATTTTTATCGGTAGTTTTCTTTTTTCACAATTGAAGCAAACTAGTGTACCTCCAAGTCAGCTTCTCCTCTGAGCAGTACACATGGTGGGGTACAGTTCTTCATGGGGATACAGTTCTTCCAAGCTGATTTTGTCCACTTAGTTTTGAAATATAAAGGTGCAAACCACCATAGAATTGATAGACGTGGTTAATCGGCACCACCATCTTTGATTAGCTGAGAGGACAGCTCCTTGCATGTGGAGTTGGGAGCACAGATCTTCGTTTCGATTATAGTCCTGTCCAAGATGCCCGTTTGCCCTCAGGAAAAAGCCTGGCGTGAGCTGACTATAGCTCTACAGAAAGCCGAGTTTGGGTATTTGGTTTACTCAGTCCTCAAAGCTTTTAGCCGATAGCTCTGAGCCCCTCAGAAAAGCTATTAAAAGTGCAGGGAGCAGCTTTCTGGGTCCTGCAGTGCTGATGGAGTGTGGTGGTCTGAGGATGAGTTACTTCCCTGTCTGATGTTAATCATCTCTCTGTTATCAGTGGCTCGAAGATTAACACAGAAAGGACTTCATTCCCTCTGGTGATCACGTTTCAGCACGTCACTCAGGAGTAGCAGAGGATAACATCCAACTGTTAAGATCTTGATCATGCTGAAAGTATTAAACTTGGCTTTCAGAGATTAGCTTTTTCCTACTTAAAATTAAGAACTCAAAGATTTTAATCAAGATAATCCTAAAATGTCTTAAGGTGCAACTTACTCTAAGGGTGATACACTTGGAATAGTAAAGACTAAAGGAGAAGTTGTGGGTTAATGTTTACTCTTTTATTACTATTTTAATCAAATGGCTTTACAACTTGACCTTTTAAATGTGAATATGTTTCTTTAAGAGAACACTCAGGTGTGGGCACCATCATTGCTGTGTTGAAAGCTCACATCCCTAAAAGCCTTTCCTTACATCTTAAATAATTTTTAGAAAGTATGTTTTGCTTGGGGTTCAGTGCAAAGATCAAGTTCTCCTGATATTTTGGGAGTAGGTAACAATACCTTCTGGGTGTCTGGGACCCCTGAGCATGCCACCAAAACAATGCACACTGTGACACACACACACACACACACACACACACACACACACCCCGTTAGTGTGTAGTTTCTTATTTTCACAGTAGCCCTGTCAGATAGAATAATGTTTTGTCTCACAGGTAAGAAGGCTAAGCCTATAAAGGGCTCATGGCAGGGACAGACTGTGAAGCTGGGTTCTAGAGACTCAAACCCAGAGACTTTTCACTACACCAGGGCTTTGAGAGGAACACATTTGAGCTGCTGCTCTTGAAGCTCTGTAGTGCCAGGTGGTGCCACACATCTCTCATCTCAGCACTCAGGAGACTGAGGCAAGAAGCTCAGGGTAAAAAGAAGAAAAGTGAGGAGGAGAAGGAAGATGTATGGGCTTTGGTTGGATGGGGTAACTTGTGCTACTTAGGAGGTTGAGGCAAAGACAGGAGCCCAGGATCAGCCTGTCTGCTTGTTTTCTGCTACAATTTAAATTGGAGCCAGCACCAGCAGCCAACAGTTTGTTAATGGTGGAGGAAATGTAGGAGTCAGTAAACCTTGCTGGGCAGTGGTGGCCCATGCCTTTTAATCTCTGCACTTGTGAGGTAGAAGCAGGTGGATCTCTGTGAGTTTCAGGACAGCCAGGGTTACACAGAGAAACCTTGACTCAGAAAACAACAATAATTTTAAAATAGACAACCAGTTTAAGATCTGCTCTTGTACTTTTTCCCTACGAGAGTCTTGCTTTTCCCACTGTCTCCTTTGAGTAGCTAGCCTCAGTTTCTTCTATGGTGGTTTGAGTGAGAATGTCCCCATAGACTCAGGGATTTGAACGCTTGGTCCCTAATTAGTGGTGCTGTTTGGAGAGAAGCAGCCTAGCTGTAAGAAGTACATCACTATAGATGGGCTTGGAGAGTCTAACGTCCACTGCACTTCCAGAATGCTCTGATCTTCTTGTTTGTGGTTAAGCATGTGGTCTCTCAGCTTCCCTCTCCTGCCATTATGTCTGCCCCTTGCTGCTATGATGAACTTGTCCCTCTGGAACCATAAGCCAAAATAAGCTCGCTTCTTCTTAAGTTGCTTTTGGGCATGCACTTTTATCACAGCAACAGAAAGGTAACAAATAATATCTTCTGAAGACAATCTTTAGACCAAGCATTTTTTTTAAAACTCTCCACTGCTTTATTGAGACAGGATTGTTTTATTAATTTTTTGTTTTTTGTGGGGGGGAGGTTAGGAAGCATCTTTTATGCAGGGTCTCACTACATAGCTCTGCCTGGCCTAGAACTTGCTGTGTAAAACAGGCTGGTCTGGAACTCAGAGAGGTTTGTGTCCCTCTGCTTCCTGAGTGCTGGGATGAAAGGCATGCTCTACTGTACCTGGCAAGCTGTACATTTTTAATGTATATAACTTGATGAGTTTAGCAGTAAATATACATCCAATGATTCTTTGGTATGCATAAATTTTATAATTTATTAAAGATGAAAGAAGCCTGAGGGAAATAGTCCAGTTGCTAGTGTTCTTTGTATTTGTAGCCCTGGATGTGGTTGTGAGTACCACATAAAGCCTGGTGCACACCTGTAAGTCTGGAGTTGCGAGTCCAGGAGGGTCAGAAACTCGGGGTTGTTTGAGGCCAGCCTGGAATACAAGAGACTGTATCCCAAAAATGTTTAAATCAAATGTCCATATGAATTAGATCAATATGCTTTTTAATTTTTATAAAATAATTGAATCTTGCCTGAGTATGTGACACTAAAGACTATCAGAGTTCACCAGTGCTTTAATTTTATAATAACCAGTGCTGAGAATGCTGTTCCAGTACGGAATGGCAGCACTACATTAGGGGCCTGGGATGCTATTTTGTTCGTCAACTTGATTACAATCTGAAATTAACTAAAACCCAAATGGCTAGGCACACCTGTGAGGAAGTTTTTTTTAGTATATAATTTATTTTTATTTTATGTTCACTGGTGTTTTGCCTTCATGTGTTTCTGTATGAGGGTATTAGAAGCCCTGGAATGATCGACAAGTGTGAGCTGTCATGTAGGTACTGGAGATTGAACCCAGATCCTCTGGAAGAGCAGCCAGTGCTCCAATCCCAGAGTTTTGGTTTTTTTTTTCCCCTTAATTAAATCATTTGAAGTGGAAAGACCAACTTCTAATCTGGATCTTTGAGGTAGGAAGACATTTAATCTAGGCTACACCTTCTGCTGGCAGCCTCTGTAAAGGACATGGAAGAAGGAAGCTGGCTTTTTGCCTGCTTGCTCTCATTCCTTCACTAGCATTAGAGTCTATGTGTTGGGGATTCCTGCATATACTGAAAACCAGCTGAGACACCCAGCTTCCTGGCCCAAACAACTACTGGATTGTTGGATCTTCTGTTGATAGTCATAGTTGGGCTAGCTGTACCACAGCCTGTAAGCTGTTCTAATAAACACCATACACACACACACACACACACACACACACACACAATACAGGTCCATTTTAAATATTGGTAGAAGTTCTGTTCTAATCCTAAAACAAAACTCATTTAATAATTTTTTAATTCAACTCAATTCAGCACCTTAATTTTTAAATTTTTCATTTTAAAATGAAAATATTCATTTAAAAATGAATGTTCTAACATATCACAATCCAAACACAGATTAATTTGTACTTGTATGTTAAAGAATGATGGTAGGAAAATATTAAACTTTTTGTCTTCTCTAATTAAACAATTATGTTCCTTCACAATTCGTCAGATGTACGGTAAAATTGGTGCATGCTATAACACAGTTGTCTGAGTCTGAGCTGAAGTTTTCAGGTAGTGTTCCTTGGTGCCATGGTTTCTGTTCAGAAGCAAATTCTCGGTGAAATCTCACTGTGCAACACAGGAAACTACTAACAGAAAACACTTCAGATTCATTCTGTGTTTGACATTAAATTAAATCTTAGTTTTTATAAGTCCAGAAGTCTTTTACTGTTCCTGAAGATCTCACAACCCCTATATTCATTTACGTGATCCCCATGTGGAGTTCTTAAGTCACAGTTTAAGAAGTGGGGCTCCATACCATAATCCTCTCCCCCCCCTTTCTCTTCCTCTCTCTCCTTTTCCCTCTCTCCACCCCCTCTTTCTCTTCCTTTCTCCCTCTCTCCCCCTCTCCCCTTCTCTTCCCCTCTTTCCCTGTCTCTCCTCTCCCCCTCTCTCCCTCTCTCTCTCTCCCCCCTCCTCCCCTTTCTCTCTCTCTCTCCCCCCTCCTCCCCTTTCTCTCTCTCTCTCTCTCCTCCTCCCCTTTCTCTCTCTCTCTCTCTCTCTCTCTCCCCTCCTCCCCTTTCTCTCTCTCCCCCCTCCTCCCTTTTCTCTCTCTCTCTCTCTCCCCTCCTCCCCTTTCTCTCTCTCTCTCTCCCCTCCTCCCCTTTCTCTCTCTCTCTCTCTCCCCTCCTCCCCTTTCTCTCTCTCTCTCTCTCCCCTCCTCCCCTTTCTCTCTCTCTCTCTCTCCCCTCCTCCCCTTTCTCTCTCTCTCTCTCACCCCACCTCCACTTTCTCTCTCTCTCTCTCTCCCCTCCTCCCCTTTCTCTCTCTCTCTCTCCCCCCTCCTCCCCTTTCTCTCTCTCCCCCCTCCTCCCCTTTCTCTCTCTCTCCCCCCTCCTCCCCTTTCTCTCTCTCTCTCCCCCCTCCTCCCCTTTCTCTCTCTCTCTCTCCCCTCCTCCCCTTTCTCTCTCTCTCCCCCCTCCCCCTTGCTCTTTATGTGTGTGTTTCCACATCCTCATTCCTTACTCATCTTTTATAGCCAAAGTTTTGTGCCCTGTGAGTAATGCCCTAATCTTCCCATTATTACGTCCCAAGTAATCACCATGTAGATTTTAGATTTATTATAGAAATGGAATCAGGTAGAATTTACCCTTCTGTAATTAGCTCACTTCATTTCATTTACCTTACATCCAGCTTGTCATAACTGGAACTATTTCTCTCTTTTTTTTAGAGATGAATGTTTCATTGGATCTCTGTATTGTGTTTTCATTACCCATTATCCTCTATAAATAGATGTTCACTTTGCCTCTGTGTTGGATGACTGTGACAAATGCTAGCGTGAAGGCAGATCGCTCATCAAGATCCAGATTTCTCTTCTTTTTTGATAGGTACCCAGAAGTGTAGTTACTAGATTTCTAATTTGAAAAAAAGGTGCCCTATTCTGTTTTTCACGTGACTGCACCAGTTCACACTCCACTCACAGTCTACACTGAGTCCCTTTTCTATGCACACGTGTCAATATTTGTTGCTTTTACGTTTTTTGTAATAGTTATAACAAATAAGAGGCAGTAATTGTGCTTTGGATTTGACTTTCCTTGATTAGTGATATGGAGCACATTTTAATACTTGTTTACTTCTTGAACTGAGGAGATGGGGGCGGGGTACTAAATCAACTGAAGTCTCATTCAGTAGCCACCTTTATTCAGAACACCAGACAGTTTATACCCAGATGATTACGAAAGGTCGGCTGAGTAGAGCTCAGGAGTTCACGCTGATACAAGGATATGAATAACAGCTGCCATAAACTCACTCTTCTCCCAGACCCCGGGAGGAGCACGGAAACAGTCCAACAACAGTTCTGTCATTTGAAGAAACTGAGGTCACAAAACTTGTCTTGTTTTCTTGTAGCTTTCTCACAAGCACTAAGAATTGATCTCCCATGAATCCATCCTTGGACCCCATCCCAACACTAATTGGCCAGTTTTTCGTTTTTAAGCTGGGCTTCACTAATGTAATCCAGGCTGGCCTTGAGCTCACCATCCTCCCACTTCAGCCTTCAGAATGTAGACTTACAGGATCCAACCAAGCTGAATGTGGTGGCACACACCTATAGTCTCAGCACTTGAAAATGTGGTAAGAAAGTGTCCCAAACGAGCTAACATCCGGGCAGCTGCCCTCGGACACTCGCTAAGGCTTTGCTGCACTGCCTTTGCCGTGACTCCTACTTCTGCTGATTCTTCTGCACAACCAAGAGCCATTGCCAAGGCCAGCACCACTGCCTCATCTGGTTTTCTTTTACGACTTTTACCTTTACAGGCCCTGCACTAAAGGCAGACTGGGGGTGGGGGAGTGTACATAATAAGAGTCTTAATTTCTTTTTGGGCCAGAAACTCACTTTGTAGACCAGGCTGGCCTCAATCTCAAAGACATCTGCCTACCACTGCCTCCCTAGTGCTAGGATTAAAGGCATGAACCACCAAACCTGGCCCAATTTCGTTCTTACTAAGAAATTAATTTATAATCTTATATCTTTAACCCTAAGTTATTTGTTGCAGGTTCTTCCTAAACTTCACAGTAGATGAGAAATGATTTTCCATGAAACTCCTCAGGAATAGAAGCCCAGTCCCAAATTCTGATCCTGAATTCTGATGTCTGTTCAGTTTGTCACACAGATTTAGACTTCTACAGAGTTCCATCTCAAGAAATTGCAGACTCTCAAGTTGCAGCTCAGGGCACAGTCTGTGCTTAGCATGAGTAAGGTGCTAGGTTACATTTCCAGTAGCACAAGCAAAATGCAATGTCTTAGGGTTACTACTGCTGTGACAAAACACCATGACCAAGAGCAACTCGAGGAAAGAGTCATTTGGCTTGTACTTCCTCATCCTAGTCTGTCACTGAAGGAAGAGAGGGCAGGAACCTGTAGGCAGGAGCTGATGCAGAGGCCATGGAGAAGTGCTGCTCACTGGCTTGCTCCCCATGGCTTGCTTAGCCTGCTTTCTTATAGAACCCAGGACCACCAGCCCAGGGATGGCCCCACCCACAATGAGCTGGGCTCTCCCCAACAATCACTAATTAAGAAAATGCCCCACAGGCTTGCCTGCCTGTAGCACCATTGTATAGATGTATTTTCTCAATTGAGAGTCCCTCCTCTAAAGTGACTACAGCTGGTGTCAAGTTGACATGACATTCCAGCACACCCAGCACACTAGAGTGAGCACCACTGCCATGACCTTCAGGATTTCCCTTTACCTGACCTGGTTTCTTCCACTGGCTGAAACTTCAAAACCCGAAAGGAATAATTGCTCCCTGGGTGGAGAGCTAGGAGACGCCTGCTCACTGTGGCTTCAACTCCCAACCCCGAGGAGAGTGTGTCATGGGTAAGGATATAGTTCAGTTGGTGGAGTGCTTGCCCTGTGTGCATGAATTCTTGGGTTTGGGCCTCAGCATCCCATGTATGGTCACGGAGACACACGGTACATGCCTACAGTCCCAGCCCTGGGAGACACACGGTACATGCCTACAGTCCCAGCCCTGGGAGGCGAAATCAGGGGCATGAGGAGCTCAAGGCCATCTTCAGTTACATAGTTACTTCAAACCTAGAGCATTTAAAAGCCACTTTTTCTCCCAAGCCACATTTATTATAGGAAAAATATAAAGACAAATAGAAGGAAGTTGAAGCTACTTATAATTCCTTTGCCAATATTGTTTAATAGCATTATTAACAAGCATGTACTCAAACTTGAGATTTACTTTGTCAAACTTTTAAAAGGTATTAACTAACAGACAAAGAAACTGGTTTTCAGTGGGTTAAGATGAAAAGTAATAGAGAAACCCATTCAGCCTCAAGAGATGGTATGAATAAGTGAGTTTGGAGACAGTGACTAGGAGTTAGTAAAAATTACATCATCCAAGAACAGTGGGGAAAATTGCCTCATTTTCATATCCTTCACTTATTCTTCCTTTTAAAAAGGCCTCACTTTGTGTATATGTGTACACCTGAGTGCATGGATGTATGTTATATGAATGCAGTACCTGTGCAATCCAGAAGAGGGCGTCAGATCCCCAGGTATTGGAGTTAGAGACTGTTGCGAGCCACCCAGTGGGTGCTGGTCCTCTGCAAGAGCAACAAGTGCTCTTAACCACCGAGCATGTAGAAGAAAAAGATACCAAGTTAGATTTAGTGGCACATGATTGTAATTCCAACACTTCAGTGTAAGAATTTCAAGGTACCCTGACTTTATGAGACTCCGTTTTAAACAGGCAATAGGATGTACCAAGAAGCAACAGGATGTTAGATCTACTTAACATTTGGTGGTGTTTCTGATTTGCTATTCATCTTTCTTGGTGCTGCCTGGTAGACTATAAGGAAGAGTTTAATCAAATATTACTGATCTATATAACATTGCTTATTTTAAAAAGTTGTCCCGAAACCATATGGTGTCAATGGGCTTTGCTCTTCAGTAGAAAATTTTATGTGCCCAAACTGAAGTCATCAGAGTCTTCTGTGCCTGCCTTTTCAGTGGTTTTAGATGAAGAGCTTAAACCTAGCCCTTAAAACCTCAGCTCCTGGGCAGGAGAGATGGCTCAGCAGTTAAGAGCACTGACTGCTCTTCCAGAGGTCCTGAGTTCAATTCCCAGCAACCACACAGTGGCTCACAACCATCTGTAATGTTATTTGATGCCCTTTTCTGGTGCAACAGTGACAGTGTACTCATATTAAAAAAACAAAAACAAAAAACCTCAGGTCCTAAGGGAATCCTAAAATTAACTCTTTTGTTTCTTGGTCTCAAGGTGTTGAAAACAAAAGCAAAAGGACACACCCTGTCTGCCTTCCCTGCCTTCTGCAATGTAGTGGGGGCTAGAGTGGCACTCAGGGTCTGTTGCATGATTGGTGGGAACTCAGTCCAAGGCTAAATCTTGACATGTAGAAGAAAAGGAAGTTAGGGTGGGGGAGGTGGGGGCTAAGTAACCTTTGCAAATTGCTACTGTCTTGGGAAGTCTGGGACTGAACCTTGCAGCTAGTATGGCTGGAAAAACTGATCTGTCTCTATGCTGGTGTCTTTGAGGTAAAGTCAGAGCTGGTTAAAGTGTTCTCCTGGACTCTTCTACTTCCAAGACTACTCAAATATGTTGTAGGAACTTTAGCATGCCAGGGTGAGCTAGCAAAAGATCCCAGAACGTGCTGGACATGGCTCGCCTGGCATGGCCTCATAGGAGCCCACGTAGCTGAATTAGACCAGTTGCTCCAGGTTAGTGCTTGGTAAAGAGAAATTCTGAGCCTACTGCAGGGACTTCAGGCCTGTAGTCTCAGCTACTGTGCAGGGGACTGAGGCAGGAGGCTCTTTGGAGTCAACCCAACCTGGGAAACACAGCTGGACCCTTGTCCAGGAGTAAATGGAAAGTTAAAAAAAAAAAAAAACATTTAAATTGCAAATCATGCCTCATTTTGATATGCCATCAACCGTCCAGCCTTGACGTGATTTAAAATGAAGGACTGTGTGTAATAACCTAATTGACAAGCAATGGTACCGCTCCAATGCTACCCTAGCATCCGGAGGCCATTTTGTTTCATTTGTTTCTTCATATAGTTTCTGGTGGAAAAATACATTTCTCTGATACCCAAATTAACTTGATTGAAATGTCATAGACTCTGCCATTTTCCAGTGACTAAAAAGATTATTTCTCAAGTGTTTAATTTTTAAAGTACAGTATATATTAATTTAACTGCTACTGTCTGACAGTCTCATTCCATGAAAAATTATCACAGCTCAGTACCTGTTTATTTATATTTCACTTCCCACCCCAGTGGAAAATTATTCAATTTTGAAAATATATAAACTTTAAATTGAGGTTTTCAAAAACTTGAACCACTTCTTGATTTACTCAACATAATTTCTGTAATTTCTTTACAATATTCTATAACATATATCAGAAAAGAAACACTTATAAACTGATGCAGTCTATAGGAACTCTCCAGTCAGGAATGATTGCAGGGAGGCTTCATTTGTCAGACATGTACCATGTAAATACTTGCATGTAAAGAGTTTTAGTCACTTAACATGAGTTCATCCATAAAGACCACAGACTGCATTGGATTTCTGATTTCTGTATAATATGTCACCGCTTTTTTCTTTAGAACTGAACCTAGAAGGTGAAATAAAAATACTCCTTGTCCATTTAGTTATCCTTGACTCCATGAAATTCTCCAAACTAATTACTGGTGACCACAATCCCACCTACCGGTGGTGGCGGCGGCGGCGGCCCTGGACCGGCTGCCTTATTGCTGACCACAGCTGCTCCCGAGCAGAGCAGATGTTTCTCCTTTCGCCTTGGCAGTAAAATTTTATTGAGCAGCTTTGCAAATACAGGGTAGCAAATTCTACCTGAGGATAGCTGGAGATCGCAGCCACTTTGTGCAATACCATTGGATCTGTCTGGACTGCCCACAGGCCCCACCTCTAGGGCATGTGCATATCTTTTGGCAGGCTTCAGGACTTGTCTACTGGAGCTGTGGTGGGTTTGCTTCCCTACCCACCCATGTACTGGAAGAGGAGCTACACTTGCGGTTGCGACTGGCTGCTTTGAAAGGCTGTTGAGTTGGCACTTTGCTCTCCCTTCTGCGGGTTGACAAAGGGAGCAAGGGTGCTTTGTTGGGCTGTTTTGTTAGGACACTTCCCTGAGTTCCACATCTCTTTTGGTTTGGATGTGGACTTGGAAATCTCTCTTGAATTAGCTTCTTTTGGAGAATTCTCTGCCTCTCTGGGCACTTCTTAAATCTTGCCTGTGGAGGCCCTAAAGGAAATGATATAGTCTAAGACAGTGTAAGTGGGACCTCTGGGGGGTCCTTTTGATACTGGCAATTCAAAGGTCTGCTTTGTCTCTGATATGCTTATTCTGAGTTCCTTGTCCCTGGATAAAGGGATGATTTTGTGAATTGTAGCTGATACTTTATAACAGTAGGAGGAAGACAGAAAGGTCCAGCCATACCCAGCTCCCAGGAAGCCTTGAGTTTGATGTTTTAGGTCAACCTAGGCTACACAGCAAGCTCCAGGACAGTGGGAGCTATTTAGTAAGACTCTACCTAGAGGAGGAGGATATAGTGGTAGTAGAGGAGAAAGAGATCTCTCAATAATTACAGACTGTTTCCCAAGAACTTTTCAAAAAAGCCAGATACTAGCAGTTGAGGGTATAAGCATGGCATGAATTCCCACAGAACCTCGGGTCTTGGGAGGAAGGGTCAGATATAAGATCAGAGGACAGAGACCTTGTGAGAATGTGCCTGGTCTGTGGTTCCTCAGCAGACAGGAAGTGTTAGTGACACTCAGTTCCAGAGCATGTCACTGTGGGAATTGATCTGGCCAGCTTTCTGGCAGGCAGATGACCAATCCTGATAGCCTGGTAATAAGGCTTCTCAATGCACCGGACACCAGAACGTCATTGAATATTCTATGTGGTCTGTACAAGGTGCATAGGATATGTTGAGTGGCTACTTTAGATGCATAGGTCAAGAAGTTTAAAGTAGAACATTGACTTTTCCAAGTGTCCTCACGAGGACTGGGAATACAACTCAGCAGGCATGAGCCCCATGTTCCCATGTTCATCCAGCAGTAACCTCCTCAAAACACGTGTACTTACCAACACCAGAGCATAAAGCTTCGTTCTCCCATGACCTTTTTTAGATTAATGTTTTCCTCTTTTTTCTACTGCTCCTGTAAAATTGTATTTTAAAAACACAAACCTTAAAGCAGTGCCTGCGTTCCCTGCTGCACTGGTATTTGACTCAACCCTGCCTCCCCCACTTTATTCTGTTCCCAGAACGAGCTCTTCTTAAATAGGGATGAGAAATGCTAATTTTAATCCTCCAAGGGCTTATTTGCTAGCACAAAAGGTCATGAAACACACACCCAAAAACGGTATTGCTGAAATTTTAAGCAGAGATGTTAGCAGAGTCCCAACAGAACTGTTGAGTCTCTCTCAGAAGCCCCCATTAATCCACAAGTTATGGAATGAAAGCAGTCTCCTCTTACTGATGTAAGGGGAAGCCCCCACCCAAACCCTCTTTTATTTCAGGAATCTCAGAAGATAATTCTTTTCGAGACTTTACAAAATGATGATGTGTTATGGTCAAGAGTCTCTAGGTAACTGTTCTCTCTGCCTGATGTTTTGGTTTTAGGGCTTTTGAGGTAAAGCCTCGCTTCTGTAGCCCAGACTGGCCTTGAATTCATAAAATTCCTCTCACCTCAGCCTCCCTAGAACTGAGATCAACCATACCCAGCTCCCAGTGTTTTTATAACTAACTTGTTATGTGTCCAAAAGGTAAGGTCCTTTCTATATCTAGCTGATAGATGCAAAACTCTGTATGTATGTATGTATGTATGTATGTGTATACACACACACACACACACACACACACAAAACCATACTTGAAGCTCTTGAAGCTTCCTTTTGGGATGACCCAAGGCATTCAGATATCACTGCCACAAAGATTCTCAACTGAAATTAAATGAGGAAAGTTTGAAAAGCCCCCCCACACACACACACAAATCAAGGTAATTAGTATGAGCAGCAGCTACTATAGAAGGGAAGAAAGTTATGAAATGGGCTGGTATTCTCCTTGGGCTGGTGGGAGCAGCTTTATGGAGAGCTAATAGCCTGGGCCCTGGAGAGAGAGATGTGTCTTCATGGCTGAATGTATTTCTAATTCATTCGTCTTCTTAAGTATATATATCAAGTAATGGGTTACTAAAAGAAGGGAAGAAAAGAAAATCTAATTTAAAACACAAATTCTAAGGTGGTGCTGCAAGCCTGTAATCCCCGCAAGAGGGAAGATCAGTTTAGAGCCAGCCTTGGGCACAGGTTAAGTTTGGCAAGCTTGGTAGCATGAGACTCTGCCTCAAAACAACAACAGTAAAACTAATAAAAGTAAACACAAGTTCTAGTGACTTCAAACCTAGATTTATAAACACGCACTCCTTAATACACTATGAATGAGTATAGCCATCAGGTCTGCTGAGCTGTTGGGCAAATTCTAGTGCTTTTGTGAGATAGGAAGAGAGAAGAGGCTCTGCTTCGGAGAACTAGGCCATAGCTAAGCACCTCTCTTCTGTGTCAAGGCCTAATGCCCAGTGGGTCAGAAAGTGTGAGGGAGTGCCAGAGACCTCAGAAGAAGAAGGGTGATGGTACAACCAAGAAAGAGAAAGAAAGCAACCTCCCATTTTAAGACCACTGCAGGGCACTCGCAGCAAGGAGTTCCTATGAACACATGGGTTGGGTCTCAGAGCTCTGCAAGATTTACCGACCTCAGATTTTGCTCCCAACCCAAAAGTGAAGTGGGCCAGATAATCTGGCTCAAGGAATCTGTGAATCCGGCCTTTGAAAGTGAGTCCTATGTTGGCTGTTATCTCAGATGGCTGCCTGGAGATGCTTCAGAGAAGTAGGCGCTCGTCCTGCTAAAGATGACGCAGGAGCCCAACACAACAATTCCACCACTGCTTCCACACCCTGGCCCTACCCCAGCAAACTCTTAGCCCATAACAGCCATGTCATTTCCTATATGCCAGTCTTAGATAACTAGTGCTAGTAGATCTAGGTATTGTAAGCCCAATTGAAACAACCAAACTTTCGGCTCCCGCAGATAGTGGCATGTGACCTGACTTTCCAAGGATCTGTCAGCCTAGTGGCAGACTGGTGGTGAGATTGTGGATATTAGGCCCAGTTCTAATGAATTTGGGATTCACTGCTGGAAAAAGACTGGATCCTGGTGCATCCAAAACTTTGCTTGTGAAACCTCCCGAGTTGTTGACTGATGTGTTAGTCTCCTGGGACAGGGCTGCACAGTTGAGGAAAGTAGCAGGAGCATCAGATCTCCACAGGTCATCTGGCCCCCATAAAAAAGCCATTGCAACTGGGGAAAAGGCTAGACTGCTGGGTTCCCAGTGAGGCTGGATTATTGTACAAAGCCACCCAGTCCATCTTTGTTTATGGAACACGTTTTCAGGCGCACGTGTTTTATAGCAAGGCGGAGGCTGTAAAGAAGCTATTTATAATGAAGACCCCAAATACGTGAGCTTCATATTCAGCTTGATCTAAAGGAACTTCCCATGGGTGGTAGTTTAGGAGAAAAAGGGAGCAAAGGATGAGAAATGGAGGGGGAACAGCTAATGAAAATAGCTGAGATCACTCAGCAGTTATCAAGAAACAGATACTACAGTTTTATAACATGAAGTACTAAAAGTATATGCACTCTTAAAAGGCAATTAAAACGTATGCTCCAAAACTATAAAACATTTTCTTTTCATCTGCAACATAGAGGGCAGATTACAACACATTAATAACGTTTTGTTTAGAGTTCAGTTTCTGATGGTTTCCAAATGTAGTCTGTGTAGATTAACCAGAAGGAGTCCAGTTCCCTTTTTTAAGAGCGCTTGTAAAGGAAAGCAATGTGGTAAGATTGTTATGAAAAGAGAGTGTATTTAGGAAATAGCACTTAGCAGGGTCTCTCTGAATGGCTGCCAGGTCAGGAAGCTGAAGTGCAAGGCTTGGCCCTTGTTCAGCCCCCCCAGTTCCAGCCCCTTGACCACACAGTACGTCAGGAGCATGTCACAAGCCAGCCAGGAAGGCTTAGCCCCACCCCTGGGCCAGCTTGGCACAGCAGCTTTCACATAACCCAGGGCTCCAGAGGGGCCAGAGGCAGGCATTCCAGGGCCACGGGAACAAGCAATTTTTAAAATAGAAATGAAGAACTTAAAAAAAAAAAAAGCCTGGGAATTAAACAGTTCCTGGATCCTTACAGAACAGGGTCCCTTGTGCCGAGTGTCAGGGGTAAAAGGGCTCTAAAGGTTATCTCATTCTCTGTCCTCATTCCTAGGCAGTGACATGGGAGCAGTCCTCAAGTCCCTATCCCTGAGCTCTCTGGCTGCTAGACTCACTGTCACTGCGTTCATTCAGCCTGGTGTCCTATGAGCTCCTTGTGTCCTCAGGCCAGCCTCACTGTCTCCCGTCCTCTCCCACTTGGTTTGAACTCTAGGGGTCCCTCCCATGTTGTACCTACAACCTTCACAGCTTCTCTGAGTCTCAGCCTCAGCTACTGCTTCTACAGAACATCCTGTGAGCATCTGCTTCACCATTATCAGGATGGTCAAATAAATAAGTGCGTGCAACACTTCCAGCACCTGGCTCCATATGAATCTGTTGTTGTTAGTAAGACCGGTCAGCTTGTGCCACGTTTGTGTTTTTCACTACTGTTAACTTGTACAGTTGCTGTATTCAGAGTCACCTTTAGGAATGTGGCCTTGTGAGTAGACTGTCGGGAACCAGGTTGCCTAAGGCAGAGAGAGTAAAGAGGTCATAAGCCACCAAAGTCTTGGCTGGCAGGAATCCTGCGATCAGATGCCAGCTGTGGAACTCAGACCCCGGGATCCTCCTTGTTGCTGTTCTGTTTGGTTCCTGTGTTAACTTTGTTCATACTTTTCACTGAAATAGAGTTTGGAGTTGTGGGTATCTTTTGTAATTTATTCTCCTTGGCTTCCTTGGGAAAATTGAGGCTTAGACAGAGACTGGCTTTACTTTTGCTAACCTAGCTTGGTCATTGGGTGGAATCTTGTCTAATTTACATATAAAAGGAACTCTGTTGGGCAAAGAGCCTTCAGCTAATACACGTAAGATCTAAATCCTTTCTTCTTTGTTTGGCCCCCTGGGACCCTAGTTAAAATCGCAGTTGAGTCCTCGTCCTTAGTCAGCATTGAGCCAGCCCTGCTGGAAGGCTCTGGAGCGCCGGCCGCCTCCCCTCCCCTGCGTTATTAGGGAGCAATTCCCTATAAAAGTGAAGTGGATGTTTTTCATTCAAAACCTTGAAGAGGCTTAGCCCTGCTGGGTTGCTGCCGGCCTCCCTCAGCAGGACCCTGGAGGCCTGTGGTAACAACCCTACTCTGAAGATGACTTAACTTTCTAGCTGCCTACGCAGCTATGACCAGCATATTTCTTTTTAAATACAACACTCGTGGGTTTAGAAAGTAGAATTGTTACCTCAGTCAGTGCCTCGGTGACCTTCCCTTTGGGCTCCTATCCCTCTGCCACCACCTGACAGCAGGCTATAACAAAGCCATCATTTAAAAAAAAAAAAGTCAACTGCAAGCTCATATGACTTCTGTGAGAATGGGGTTTTGTTGTTGTTGTTGTTGTTTGGTTTTTCTTTTCTGTCTTAAATCATTCCGCTCCTGTATCTTGCCTGGCCACAGTGAAATGATCTGTTTGTCGCCTCACGTTTTCTTCCTGATACCTTCCTCTGTGGGCCTCTTGCTTCATTACATTAATCTGAGTTTGTTCTGAAGGCACTGGTGAACATTTCTCTCAAAAAGCTGTAATTGCCTCAGAAGGAGCACAATGGCTTACTGAAGTTCCGTATGTTGCTTGCTCTCAACTACCAGAGATCAGCAAAGATCCTTCACCTTTTCCTCCACCCCAGCAGTGGGCGAAAATATCAGCGGTTTCCGGCTCCTATCACTTGTCACAAATACGTTTGTTCGTTCCCGATCTAATCTCACTTAGGATTTGCCAAGGAACAGAACCAAAGCACAGGGGCTCACTGCCCACCTCTGGGTTACCCCGGACAGGTAAGAAGAGACCTTGAGGCTCGACGTGCCTGCCGCAGAGAACCTGAGGCTGGATGCACTGGGGTGGGTATGTGATCCCAGCAGCTGGGAGACAGAAGCCTTGGGTCACAGGTTACAGCCCTGCCCCAGGTGTGTACTGAGATACCGTCTCAAAGAGTTGGAGAGTGGGAGGAGGGAGGAGGACAGTCAGCTGAATGGGACCAAACTGCTTCCCCCAGTTAAGCTCTGTTTGGTTTCTACATTCTGCTTTTCTGGGTTTCTTCTCCATATCACTGTCTCCAAAGCATCACATGCAGCTACCAAGGAGCAGAGCCTTCTGTCTCCACAATTCTGCCCCACAGTGGGCATATCCTCATGAGCAGGGAGTAGGTGTCAGCCCTGAAATCAGAGAGGACTTGGCTCCCTGCCTCTCCCTGGGTAGTTAGTTGGCTTTACTGCTGTGTCTGTAGAGAGTGAAGCTTTTCCAACAGAAAGGTCGTTCTTTGGAATTCTTTTATACACTGTTTTAGCCATACTGTGTGTAGGGTTTAGAGACTTGAGGATTTCTGTTGTAGCTGCTTATGTGGGAAGCTCACCACAGCGTTCTTTTCCCTGAGCTGTTTGTGGTAACATCCTAGCAATTTGTTTAGATGTTCAGTGAACGATACCTTATTATTTTATTAAGCGATGGGGTTTAACTTGAAGGAAACTTGAGTTCTTGATGGTTTTCTTGGCAAGCTACTGTATACATACTTCCTCCTAGACTTTAAGGACTGAGAAGGCTGTACCACCCTTTCCCCTTAAAAATGAATCCTGGTTAAACAGATTTCTGAACCTACAAATCACGACTATATCCTTTATATTTTATTTTCTGACCTTTTTTTTTGAACCTTTCATAGTGAGTATATGTTACCCACCACACCCTCAACCTCTGCTGGTAGTCATAAGCCAAGCGGCCCAGTGGTTTTATGGGATGGAGGCACTTTCTGACCGAAAACTCATAGACTTACTTTCAAAGAGGCCCTGACCTAGACCACCCTACAGAGGTCATTAAGTCTCTTGCCATCAAGCCTGAAGCAGTTTCTTCTCTGGTTGGTTTTCTGTGGATGTCTTTGTCTAGGGAGTTCAAGGTGTCAGAGATCAATGTCTGCCTCTTGACTTTGAAGACACTGAGTCAGGAGGGCACAGAGGAGGTAAATGGTAATGCCAGCTGGAGATAGGGCCACATAAAACAATCACTTCATAAGGAACCTGAGGGGTTTAGGGTTATTTTTGTCCTATGGCCCAAGAACCACTAGCAACCCCAGGCCTCAACTTGCAGAAAGGCAAGAACTCAGTGCTATTCCATGAAAGTCCTCAGGTTGTCTCAAAAACCTCTAGATGTTTGCCTTAAGGCTTAGAAAACAGCACTAAAATGATGTGGCTGATAAAGAAAAGGATCCTGACCTTTGACATGTCTTCAATCATTTCTTCATATGCACTCAATCATTTCTTCACAAATATACTCAATCTCTCCTCACTAAAATACTCCAGTAATCATGCATGAATCTTAACCAAAATAACTGAAGTTTTCTCATGTCAAAGCAATTTTCTCCTCAAAAACCTCAATGAAGCCAGATGATGTTACACATCGTGAGCCTAGCACTCTAGAATTGGAGGTGGAGGATTGTCAGCTCAAGGCCATCCAGGGCTTTTAGCAAGTTCAAGTCTAACTTGAGCTCCATACACTGTCTTTCAAAGCCAAGGGTTAGGGACATAATTCAGTGGTGAAGGTTTACCTAACATGTTCAGGACCCTGGGTTCCATCCTAGAGTTGAAAACAGACTAGAAAGACAGTTGACTTATATGTTGCTGCCTTTAAATAATGTCTCAGTTAAGGTATGATAGAAGAAATGGATCTGGGACCACCAGTCAAATAATCCAAGAAATGATAGCCTTGCAACAAATATGAGGCCATCATTTAGCCTGTGACCTAGTCTGTTCAGAAATGAGCAACAAACCACTCAGGGGCTTCAGGACTATTCAATGAAATGCACATGCGGAGTGCACACTCCTAATGGAGATCTGGGAGACACTTCCCAAACCTTGTGTCCACCTCAGTTCTAACTGATGCTTTCTGTCTTGCCTCCCACTTCTTGCCTAGAGAAACTGTGCATGTGACAGCTTGGTTACTTACCATCTCCCTAGCAAGTCAGGGACTCACTGCCCCTTTCCTCTGATGATCCCTCCTTCCAACAGGTTCTTCCCCTAAGTTCCCTTGATCACATCACAAAATGGATTAAGTATTATAGTAGAAATATGCTCATTCCTTATGCCCTGGCTTTCAAAAGGGTGATGGACCTGGGATATATCCTCTGTCATGTGTTTAGGAAGCCTGGTCTTACAGGGGAGGAAACAGGGAGCACTGGCCAAATACTGACCACTGACTGTCCCGTCCTGTTGTAGCATATGGACTTGTCTTTGTAATTCCTCTGAGATAAGATTTCTACCATCCCTTGTAATTTTATTAATCCATTCTAGACTGACAGATGTTGCAGAGAGTCTTGAGCTCTTGAGGATTCTTGTTTCATTTCTGATTAAATGATGCGTTTCCTTCTTAAACCCAAGGGTCTACATATGCACAGCCCTTCTCTCCTAAAGAGCTTGTTTGAATGCCAGAAGGAACCTTGTTATTCTCTGGCCAGTACCGGATGTCACTTTTCTATATCTGAGCCCTTTCTAAATGTTTCCTTCTTGCAAAGGTAGCACCTGGTATGCCGTCAGCACTGAGATAATAGCAGCTGGTGTATGGGTTTTACTTTTACTTGTGTTTTTATTTTGAAGGGGCCTGAGGATAATATGGGGTGCCCAGAGGACTAATCTGTGTGGATCACCGTTCTTCTCGAGGGCACACAGAATTTGAGAACACTGAAACTGAGCCAGATAATGACCCAGAGGTCTGCTAAATGTTCCAGGGTGGTTGGTTCTTTGTTCTCACTTATTAGACTCCAGCTCTGCCTGCACAGTAATTGCTGCAGGGCTTGAGCCCAGGTGATCTGCCTCACAGTCCAAGCTGAGGTTGTCTGTTACCTTTATGGGTCTCCGGCAACAATGGGAAGTGCTACCCCGGAAAGCAGATTGGTTAGCATCTGGATCTCAATGAACCCGTTGAACTTTTCCAGCCATCTTGTTTTTTCCTTCCCATCAACCTACTTCTAATAAGAGGCTCAAGTTCTGTTCCAAGGGCACCAGCCTTCAAATGGGCACTTGTCCATTCCTGGCCTAGGGCAATCATGTTGGAGATCTCCCGTAGACACCAGACACTCCCTATCACTCCAGCTCTCCTGTTGGCTGATCCCCTTAGTGCTTCTAGGGCACTTGAGGTCACCTTTTGTCCAAAGGAGTGCCACTGTGGCGTCTCACCAAGCGGGACTGTGGGTATTCTCCCCATCACTTTGGACAGACATGACAGTAACTCTCTGTGTTAAGCACTGTGCAGCTCCCTCATAGTAGACTGCCATCAGTCCTAACAACAGCCTCTGCCGGCAGCTAATCATGCACCCATTTCACAGGTAAGTGTAGAAGTGAAGTGACTTGCTGACGGGTTAAATAATTTGTTTGCCCAAGCCAAAAGAACTGGAAAGACTCCTTCTCTCCCTCTCTACAGAAAGACCCTGAAACTCCTGTGGCAATTTGTTTACACCAGTGTTATCAGAGATTCCCAGGTCTTCAGTTCAATGATCTGAGCCGAATGAATACAAGAATTAGTGTGAAAACAGATTGCCACAGCGTTACAAGAAATTCAGAGAAGCCCAAGTACATTCGATAAATTGGAAGTGAAAAGCTGAAGTAAAAATACTCAGTTTAAGATCATGTGTTGGTACTGACAAGAGGGCTATGGAAAACGAGGGAGCCAGCATCGAGTTTCTGGAATATGCAATTTTACAATGGGAACGTGTTATAAATGTTCAGCCACTGTTGTTTGCCTTGGAATTTAGGGTGAGAGGCATGAAGGCTGACAACTCTCTTCCTGTTGTAGGTCAGGGCTTCAAGGAACTCTGTAATCTTCCCACCAGCTTTATTCTCTCCTGGAACTCACGAGTAAAATTAGATGCTGGCTGGACTTCAGTAGTTGAATTTGAAGGCTTTCAGAAGCCAAGTCAGATCACTGCAGCGGCTGCTCTCTCACAGTCCCACATCAGGAGACACTCTGTACAGACTAACACAGTTTAGTAAACTGATAAGTGTCATGACAGTCGCTGCATACAAAACAAAACAATGCCCGCAGGAGTAGATGGGAGTTACCTTCCTGTGGGTAACCTCAGGAACAGGGAAGGCTTGGTAGTCTTTTACCAACAGGCTGCATTCACATCTCCAAATGTGATCTAAAAAAACAGACACCCCATGTGATGATTCGGTTGGAATTGTTTTATACAATCGAATAGACTCTGAGAGGCAGACATGGTGAAAGGGGTGTGGGAAGAGACCGTTTAAAGAGTGAGTGCACTCTGCTCCCAACCCAGCATCGAACACATTCATCTAATTTGACACATTTTGCCTGGAAGTCACAGGAATAGACTGAGGTCCCCACCCCCACCCCCCCTTACCCCCGTCAGAATATAAAGAGCCAGCCAGAGACTAAAACCAGACTAAAAAGGGCTAACCCATTAGGGAAGTACCTCCCTGGGGAGCGAGTGGGCAGGGGAAGGAGGTTAGATGGCAGTTATTAAACACTGAATCAAGAATCTGCTCTGAAAAGCTGCTGCCCCGGGAAGCCTTTCTTCCAGACTGAGGAAGGCCGAGCCGGCCAGGAGCAGGGGCTCTGCTTAATCTCCACTGCAGGATGCTACCCCTTGACCCTTTATAAGGCAGCCTGCCTGTTACTCCTTTTAATTCCAGGCTCAAAACAGCTTGTAAAGTTGTGTTGTTTTTTCTTTTTATCATTCCTCCCCAGATTGTGTGGGCCACACTGTAGCAAGATTTCCCCTCTGTCCACATCTGTTTTCCAACCTCATTACTCTTCAGTTATTACATTCATTTAAAACAAAAACAAAAACAAAAAAGCTGTTTATTTCTTCTCTGCATGTTTTTCCCCCGAGTTACAAAACCTAAAATGGTAGCTGATGTGCTGTTTGATGTGACCATCTTCATGATCTCTAGCCTACATGCTGGTCTTTGCATACGTACACAGGACTAGATTGAGCCTTATTGTTTAAATTAGCTATGCCTGAGTCAGGGATTACAACTGGGCTGGAGCTTGTCAGACTTCTTCTTCTAAAATCTGGACACAGCGCTTCATGCTTAATAATAACCCTCAAACCTGGGAGGCTGATACAGAAGGATCAGAAGTTTAAGACCACCTTGGCTACAGAGAGTCTTCTAAGGCTAGCCCGGTATTGGAATGTGTTCTTTCTGAGGCATCCGGAGAAGCACAGCGACTGGGTGTGTAGTTAGCTTGAGTCCTCAGCACTTTAGGGTGAGTGTAATGAGTCAAAGACAGAAGGAAGCAGGCAGGGCCTTAGTGTTTAGGGTGGGCTTTGTTTTGGTTTTGTGAAGCCAGAGGTGTGTTTGTTTTTTAGGGCGGGTTGTTTTGTCGGTTTTTCAAGACAGTTTCTCTCAGTAGCCCTGCTCTTTGCCTCCGTCTCCTGAGCACTGTATTAAAGGTGTGTGCCACCACCTGTCATGTGAGGTTTCTTTTATGAAGAGAAATGAAATGAGGGTGTCTATTTACACCATTTCTAATGCAAGCTATACAGTATATTGAGAAAAGAGATAAGAAATGGAGAGAGACAAAACCAGGCATGGTGACTTGAATCCCAGCCCTCAGGAAGCAAAAGCAGGCAGATCTCTGTGAGTTCAAGGCCAGCCCCCGTACACATAGTGAGTTTTAGGCCAGCCATGGCTACAAAGCGAGCCCAGTCTCAAAAACAAAACAAAAGACAAACAGAATAAATCGAAAGGGCAAAGCTGAACTCTCATCTTTCTGCTTGGCCTCTCCAGAGGCCATGTAGCTGCTGTTTGGAAGATCCAGGAGTATACAGACTGGGTGTGTAACTTGGAAGATCCAGGAGTATACAGACTGGGTGTGTAGCTTGGAAGATCCAGGAGTATACAGACTGGGTGTGTAGTTTGGAAGATCCAGAAGTACACAGACTGGGTGTGTAGCTCAGCAGCTGAGCACCGGCTGAGCACATGAAGTCCTGATTTCAGTCTGCACTTGTGTCGGCAGTGATGATAAGTAAGGAGAAACCCAATAGAGTAATTTAACAGTTACATAACAAATGTTAATCCTATAGTGAAGGAATGAGACAAAACCCCCTGCTTCTACAAGGGTGCTCCCCCACCCACCCACTCCCTACCTCCTCACCACACTAGCATTCCCCTATGCTGGGGCATTGAGCCTTCACAGGACCAAAGCCTCCCCTCCCACTGATGCCAGATAAGGCCATCCTCTGCTATATATACAGCTGGAGCCATGGGTCCCTCCATGTGTCCTCTTTGGTTGGTCATTTAGTCTCTGGGAGCTCTGGGGGGTCTGGTTGGTTGATGTTGTTCTTCCTGTGGAGTTGCAAACCCTTCAGCTCCTTCAGTCCTTCCCCTAATTCCTCCATATGGGCCTTGTGCTCAGTCTGATGCCTGGCTGACAGCATTCACATCTGTATTGGTCAGGCTCTGGCAAAACCCCCCAGGGGACAGCTATACTTTAATTGTAGATTTATTTATTATTTTTTGTAAATCCATATGAGTCTGAGTTTGTGCATGTCATAGCATGTATAGAGGTCAGAGAACTTCTTGTAGGAGTTGATTCTCCTCTTCCACCTGTGGGTTCTAACAACTCAGGTTGTCAGGCTTGGCAGTATAAAGGTTCATACCGACTGAGCCATCTCAATGGTCCATGTCATTTCTTAATGTTAGGTACCTCACTGGGACATTTTGAAGATTAGCTGAGGCAGTGCATGTCACCAAAGGTAACAGATCCCCAGCAATTGTCTCATTCCTTTCCTTCTTGAACATGGGAGTAAAAGGACCTGTCGGCATTTCCTTAATGCTATAGCGTGGATGTGTGCTTGGCTGGGATGCATGTTGACTTTATGTGAGGATCATGATCCATGCCTAAATTTAGTTCAGGTTCGAAGAAATGAACTTCAGGGGCCCTGAATGGTGACCCAATAGGTAAAAAACTTAAGTTCCATTCCTAGCACCCATGAAGGCAGCCAGATGTGGTCATTCGTGTGTGACCCTAATGAGACAAATGGATATCTGGGGCTTACTAACCACCATCTTAGTTCAGGTCCGGTGAGAGACCCTGTCTCAAAGGAGTAAGATGGTGAGTGCTTGAACAGGTCTTCCAGTGTATTCCTGTACACACACACACACACACACACACACACACACACACTCCACAATCACGAAAGAAAGAAAGACAGACAGACAGACAGACAGACAGACAGACAGACAGACAGACAGAAAGAAAGAAAGAAAGAAAGAAAGAAAGAAAGAAAGAAAGAAAGAAAGAAAGAAAGGACCTTCAGAATCATACCATATAAAGCCATCATTCCCTAGCAAGTTGTATATTTCCCTGTGTACAGAGTTGCTAGTGCCTCTGTGTATAAAGGTCCAAGTACCTATGATCTTATCTTCATTTCCACCTGTTTTCATAATAAGCACTTGTAAACATACACCTTCACTTGCTAACTGTGCGTGAGTCCTTTTCCGTGGAAGCCCATGTACTTTCACAGAGGCTCACTAAGGCAGTGTTTGGTTATTGTTTGCCCATTAGTGAACAAAGAAATGGCCTGAAGTGGGTATTTGAAAAGAGTGGTCACGTCCTTACTGGCTCCTCAAACAGGGAAGTTCTCCTGAGCAATCTCATTTACATAAAAGGTTGGAGAATTAGTTTCCAGGGGAAAGTGTGAGAAGCGCCCAGGCCTGAATGATTTAACATTTAGCTAGAACGGGTATCCGGGTATCCGGGTATCCGAGAAGCGGTATCTAAGAGAGGAGAGGTGAAACAGGAGGCTTAGGAAAATGTTCTTGTCCTTGCCCCCGGGGTTTACCCAGCCGACCTCACATGTGGATGCAGTCCTCTGGCTGCTGCAGGGAGGTGACTCAGTGCCCTTTGCACCTTCTGTTGTGCAGCCTATCCATGCCGTGTTAGAAATTTTCAGTAATCTAAGCCTATTTAGTCTGTTTTCTCCCACTCTGTAAACACCCTTTTCCCATAGTTGCAAATGTCTCCACTATTATTTGTTTCAATTTGTAAATTTCGAGAAGGGCCAGAATAAACAGTGTTCTCACACGCACACTCCTGCATAGCTAAAGATGACCCAGAATTAACAAAAGCAGGGTCTTTGTCTTCTTGTCCCCTTTCAGGGAAGGCAGGAAGGCTGATTTCCATTGCCACAGTGGGTGGTGATGCCAAGGCTTTCGTTTCTCTGGAAATAAACAGTGATCGTCTGGCCATAGACATGTCCGGACCCCACCATCTGCAGTGACCGCCGCCTCTCTATCTTAGTTCCAATAGAAGAGCGAGCGAGTGACTGAACGCTGTGCCGCTGAAAGGCGTGATCATTGGCAGGAAGCATGAGATGACTGTAGGCTTACAGTTGGATTCGGAACTCAAGGGAAGGTGGCAAGGAAGTGATACGTGGAATTTTCCAGAACAAAATTGAGAAGGATTATACAAGAAAGAGATATTTGACCTGAAACCTGACCATGGGATGAAAGACTCTGCTCTCTCCTGGTTTTCCTCTTCCGTGTGGGAGACCCTGTCCTGCATAGGTGTGCCTGTGCTTAAAGCTAGTTGGAAGTCCACACCCGACTCCCACCAAGCTAAAATGTAGGCCATGAAGCTAGCTCTTGAATACTTAATGTTGTGGCCTACATTTTGTGCCTTGTAGACGTCACTTGGGCCTCAGATGTGTTGTCATTGGCTACAGATTCAATGTCTTCAGTTATATTTATACTTGTGTTCTTTCTATACCCCAACTCCTCCTACCCTTGGCTGTTTTGTATTTGTCATTCACTCATTCATTCATTCATTCATTCATTCTTCATTCTCTTATAAGCTGAAGATTCTCTTAGTTGCACAAGCATGAGGATTTGAGTTCAGATCCCCAGCACCCATGTAAGAAGCGGCGCCTGGCAGTGCATACCCGTAATCCCAACGCTGAGACACAGTGACAGCGGAATCTTGGGAGCTCATTTGCTGGCCAGCCTAGCCAATCAGTGAGCCTCAGTGAGAGATCCTCTCTGAAGATATGGTGGAGGGTGACAGAAGACACTCGTCATATTTTCTGCCCATAGGAACTCTGTACCTACTAAGCGTAACTCCCCATTTTCTCCCTCCCCCAGCCCCAGCACTCACAGTCTGCTTTATAATTCTATGAATGTAACTAGATCCCATATAGAAGGGAGTCATAGCACTGACCCTTTTGTGCCTAGTGTATTTCACTTTGTATAACGTCCATGGGGTTCATAGCAGAATTCCCTCTTACAGTGTGAGTAATATTTCACGGTGTGCCTATCACTCAGGCACTAGGTGGTTTCTTTATCTTGGCTACAGTGAGTGATGTCATGTGTATGTGTGCGGTTATTTCTTTGAAATTCAATTTCAGTTCTTTCTGCTCTTTGCCCAGTACTAGGCTTGCACTGGATTATATGGTAGTTCTGTGGCTTTTGATAGTTTTCCACAGGACCTGTGCTGGAAGTATTTTATATTCTTAACAGTGCATAAGGGTTTCACTTTCTCTAATGTTCATGGGCACTTCCTTTTTCCTGGGTTTTGCTTGTTTATATTTTGATATTGGTGGGAAATGATATATCTTTGTGGTTTTAATTTGTATTTCCCTGATAATTAGTGTTAAGTGTCTTATATTCCCATTGCCTATTTATTTCTATTCTTCATGTAAATATCTTTTTGAGTCTTTGAGACAGAATCTCATGTAGTCCAGGCTGGCCTCCAACTTTCTGTGTAGTGAGGTTCCTGGCCTGAAGTTCTGGACCCTCCTGCCTCTACTTCTCTGGTGCTGGGATTGTAGATACACACCCACACCAGTCCACTGGAATCTTCTCTGGTGCTGGGATTGTAGATACACACCCACACCAGTCCACTGGAATCTTCTCTGGTGCTGGGATTGTAGATACACACCCACACCAGTCCACTGGAATCTTCTCTGGTTCTGGGATTGTAGATACACACCCACACCAGCCCACTGGAATCTTCTCTGGTGCTGGGATTGTAGATACACACCCACACCAGTCCACTGGAATCTCTTGCTTGCTTTTTAATAGTTATTTGGGAGTGGGTTATGCTATTAGGTGATAGGTCTTTCTAGATTCTGTACCCTTAGCTTTTTGTCATCCTTAGGGCTTGAGGTGTTTCCTCATACCCCTTGGGGGTTTCACTACATGACTTTTGAATGTCATGTGACCCATTTTATATTTTTCTCTTATTACCCATACTTTTGATGTTGTATTTCAGAAGACATCAGAAATCTTATGATAGAAAGCTTCTCTTTGGGAAGTTTCTAGTCACTCTGCTGTTTCAAATTTATACCTTTCATCCACTTTAAGATGGTCTTTGCCCATGGCATAGGGAAAACATCAAACTTAATGGGTAGCAGCCAGTTTTACCCACACTGTTGATGGGAGAGAGCATCTTCAGACTGTTGTTTAAAAGAAAACCAAAATATCTTTGTTTTCTGTAGAAATTACTGTAAATGTCCTGTTTTATACAGAAACAGTTGATGAGTGTGTGGTCTAAAATACAGGGAAATGAAATTAATAGACTCTATGTGGACACTTGGGAACAAATCACTAGGCTGCTGTCTCACAGTGTAAGTTGCTCAGTACATTTGCTGCTAGTTAGACCTAGAGCACTGTATGTCCAGCATTTGGGACACTCCTGTTAGTGTGGAAACATGTCTGTTCCTACAGACATGGTGGGTTCTGGCAGAACTGTCGACCGTGTAATATTACCTCTTTGTTGTCTGTGGCTTCTTAAGATTTGTTTCTAATCTATTATTTCTCATTCTGACAACATGCCATGGTACTATCTTATTTATGTGTATCCCCTTTTTCAACTTGTTGAATTAAGTTTTTGAGTTTATAATTTTCATCAGGTTTTACATTCGTATGGCTATTTTTTCAAATATTATACTTAACACTTTTCCAAAGAGTCCAGTTTCATGGTTTAGGCAACTATACCATCTTTAGGTCTTTCATTCCTCTTGTTTGTGTTTATTTGTGGGCTGCTCTATCTATCTGTGATTCTGTCTGTATGTGTCTGTTACAGTGTTTTTATGTCTGTAGGTCTCTATAGTGCTTAATCAGTTGTTGACTCTATACAGTGAGCTCTTCACATTTATAAGGTTATATATCTCCTATATATCTTCATTGTGTTCTTTTAAATCTCTGAACATGTATTAAATACTATTAGAGCCTCATTTTATGAAAATTCTATAGCAGACATTTGAATATTTTCTCTATGGTCAGGAAAAATGTAGTGATGTTCATTACCACCCCTTACCTTTATTCCTTCCTTCTATTCTTTCTTTGTTTCTTTTTGAAACATGGTTTCTCTGTGCGGCCCTGGCTGCCCTGGAACTTGCTCTGTAGACCAGGCTGGCCTCAAACTCAGAGATACCTGCCTCAGCCTCCTGAGTGCTAGGATTAAAGGTGTGTGCCACCACTGTTTGGTTACCTCTTTCCTTCCTTTCTTTCTCTCTCTTTCTCTCTTTGTTTCTTTCTCTCTTTTTCTTTCTTTGTTCCTTTCTTTCTGTTAAAAATATTTAATTTATTCTTATGGATATGGGTATTTTTCCTGCATGTATGTCTGTACCCTATATGAGTGCCTGGTGCCCACAGAGGAAGGAAGAGAGTATTGGATCCCCTGGAACTAGATTATAGACCATTGTGAGCTGTCATGTCAAGTGAACCCCTGGTCCCCTGGAAGAGCAGCTAGTGCTCTTAACAATTAAGCCACCTCTTCAGTCTCCACATCTCACCAGTCATGTACTGGATATTCTGACAGTAAGGGGAGACAAAAACATTACACCTGGCAGAGAGGAAGAGAAGCTGTTTTTAAATATGGATAACACTTTACCTAAATAGAAGATCTTATGGAATATATACTTAAAAGTTATTATAACTAATAAAACTTATCAAAGGTATCTATATGATATCAGCCATCTTAAATAGAAATTTAAAAGCAATCCCATTTCTAATAGCATATAGAACATGGGACTTTAAATATTTAGAATAAAAAAATCATCACAGATATTACACCTATGCATAATATATACATATAGACAAAATGCTCAAACACATAAAAAATAAAACTTGAAAAAGAACAATCTGTGAAGTTCTCAAACAAAATTAAATGACAAAGGAAAAGATGACTCAACATGATTAGCCATTGGTGCTGTTCAGCTCAAGACTCCCTTGAGTTACCATAGCTTGGCACCCAGGTGTCTGTGATCAAAAGATAGATGATGGTGGCAGATGTTGATGATGACAAAGAAGTTGTGACCCTCATGGTTTACTAGCAGACATGTGAGATGGTGCTGCCTCTGGAGCAAACTCTCTGGGAGTTCTTACAACGGGTAAGGGGAGTTACCAAATTATACAATTCAAAACATGGCACATATCCACACAGACACTTGTATGAACCCCCAAAGAACTGTGTGTGTGTGTGTGTGTGTGTGTGTGTGTGTGTGTGTACAAGGATATTTGTTTTAGTATCATCGAAGTAGCCAAACGATAGAAACAACCCAAATATCTGTCAACAGATGAAACAAAATGCACTGTGTGTCTCTACAGTGGACCATTATTACATTTAAAGAAAAGAAGCTCAGCTTTTAAGGTTTTAGTTTGACTTTGATGTTTGTGTTTCTAGTAAAGAGGGTTAATCTCAGTGCCTTGCATATTCAAGGCAAACACTTACCAGCAAGGTATGTTCCCACCCCTAATTTTATTTTTAACCACACTTTCAGTAAGTTGTTTAGTCTGGCATCAAACTCAAGATCCTCTCTAGCAGGCTTGAGAGATGACTCAGTGGTTAAGAGCACTGACTGCTCTTCTGGAGGTCCTGAGTTCGAATCCCAGCAACCATGTGGTGGCTCACAACCATCCGGTAATGAGATCTGATGCCCTCTTCTAGGGTGTCTGAAGACACCTACAGTGTACTTAAATAGATAAATCTTGGGACCAGAGCAAGCAGGGCCAGAGAGAGAAGAAAAAGTGTCTGAAGACAGCTACAGTGTACTTATATATAATAAATAAATAAATCTTTTTAAAAAAAAAGATCTTCTCTAGCATCAGCTTCCTGAATGGGTGGGATTACAGGTGTACACCATCACATCCTGCTAGGAATGAAGTTCTCACACAAACCACTGCATAGATGCACTTTGTAAACATCTGTAATGAGAAGTTGATCACAGAGGGCTCCATGTTACACGGTTCCGTCTTCATGAAACGTACAAAATATGAAGTCTGTAGAGACAGGGAGTTTGAGAGATTGAACTCCACAGCTAGGAGGACAGGGATGAGGAGGTGCCCGCAGAGGAGTGCAGGGTGCCTTGAGTATGCAGAATGTTCAGAGCTAGAGTATAGTAATCTTCATTCAATTCTACAAAATGCTGAAACACCATTGAATTGTATCTTTTAAATCAGTGGTTCTCAACCTTCCCAATGCTGTAGCCCTTTAATACAGTTCCTCATGCTGTGGTGACCCCTAACTATAAAATTACTTTGTTGCCACTTCATAAGTGTAATTTTGCTACTGTTATGGACTGTAGTGTAAATATCTGATATGAAGGATATCTGATGTGCAACCCCATAGGAATTGTGTCCCACCTGTTGAGAACTGCTGTTTTAAATAGATAAAGTATGTGATAGGTAAGTTCTATCTTAGGAAGTCTGGTTTTTTTGTTTTGTTTTGTTTTGTTTAAGGTGGCACACCTAGGAAGTCTGGGGGGAGGGGTTTTAATGTTGCATACCTAGCATAATAAAAGCTCTTGCTTATTTCTTCACTGATGTTTGTGTGCGTGGATGTGGACATGTAAGAAGTTCCGAGCCCTTTCAGTTGGCTTGTTTTTGAAGGTGCTTCTGCATAGCCTTAGCAACTAAGACATCCACAAACAGCTCCATGTTCCCGCAGCCTCTCTCCAAGAACTTTAGCAGAGGTTATTCTTAGGAAAAACTTTGGTTCTAATTTTGATGTAGCCTGTGTCTGTTAATTGTGCCCATCACTGCCTCTGGGATAAGCATACATTACATTCAGTCCTAATCCTGGAGCACACCGAGTTGTCCAGTCCATCCTGGTGTAGACCACAAACCGTGCTTAGGGTAGTGGCCCCAGCCATCAGGCCTCCTTGGTGAGGTGGCACTGGTCCCTTCTGCTTGAGTTTTGAAGAAGAAAAAAAGAACTAGGCAGGTCACCACAAGCCAAGTTGGGCTTGGCTGTTCCAGCTTCCTGGCTGGCGGTGGCAGGGCAAGACCACTAAGCCTCCTTTGGCTCAAGTCCTCCCTCTGTCTCTCTCCCCACATTAACTCTTTATTTAGCTTGGCTCTGGAGCTTGAGTATTTCCCTTTAGTGAAATGTTCATCTCTTTGGTAATTCACTCTCCACTGTCAGCAGAACTCAAGAAACACTCTGGCTTAACAAGAGTAAGTTGTGAGGGACCTCAGAACCCTCTAAGTCCAAACCCTTTGTCCAAAGGGTTTGCACATCAGATCTACCCAGCAAGTTAAGGTAAAACTGAGGTTGGTGCTGTTAATTCTGGCTCTGTCTTCTGCTGCTTTGTCTCCCCACCACTGAGTGTATAGTGCCCATGCACTTTATCTTAATAGACCTCTTGAGAATCAGACCCTGGGTCTTGCACATGCTAAGCATGTACCACCTCCAAAAAAAGATGCACACTCTATTAAGAAGCAGAATTTGGGGCTGGGGATTTGGTAGAGTTCTTGCCTAGTTTACATAAATCACTAAATTGAGTGCCTAGCACCACATAAAAGCAGGTGTGGGTTGGCACAAGCCTGGAATTCTGTCATTTGGGAGGTGGAGATAAGAGGTACAGAAGTTTTAGATGTCTTCGGGTACATAGTGAGTTCAAGACTACCCTGGGCTACATGAGACCTCGTCTAAAAGTGGGCATGCTCCTGCCACTTGGAAGTGTCCCTGAAGATAAGGATAGGCAGTAGTGCCTCTCTCAGACAGTTCTTTGTGCTAAGGCCTGTTTGAGTACTGCTGACTGGTTACCAGAAAGTGACTAGATTTGTCTCTGGAAGGGAACATGAGGTTTTAATCTGATATTGTACATGCTCAAGTCACAGCTATGCCACTTAGAGATTTTATGCCTTGGGTGATAACTTGCCAGATCTTTGTGACAGGAAGGAATGCTGGTACTTACTTTGGAAAGTGGTTTATGGATTTGATGAAAGGATGGCCGTACAGCTTTTTGTTACATGAAATGAAAGGCTTGTTCACATGGAGACTTGTGTGTGTGTGTGTGTGTGTGTGTGTGTGTGTGTGTGTGTGCCCAGCAAGAGAGGGCCCCTCCAAGTACAGATGAGTTCTTAAATGGACAGTGCCAGAGCAAAGGAGTCTACCAGACTCATTCATGTGGCCATCAAAGATGGAGCTGAAGTTTTTCTGAGGGTACTCCCAACTCATTTGTTTATTTGATTCCTATGTTTTCTCAGGTTTTGAAATATTAAAGACCAAGTAGCAAAAAAAAAAAAATAGACATGACAGTGTAGAGTAGAAAAAAACATCAACCCACCTCTCTAGTACCCACCACATATTTAATCACTGTTAAATTTTTACATTAAAAGGACATCCTAATATATATCTTCCCTTTCCTTTGTTTTTGTTTGTTTGTTTTTTGAGACCGAGAATCTCACACTCAGGCTGATCTGGCACTCACTCTGTAGCCCAGGCTAGCCTCAAACCCCTGGTGATCCTCTTATCTCGGTTCCCTGAATGTTGGGAGTATTGACATGAACCACCCACCATACCTGGGAACACTGTTTCAGAGTAGAGTACGTGAGAGAGAGAGAGAGAGAGAGAGAGAGAGAGAGTCTTAGAAATATTTTCTTTGTATTTATAAGATTTTTCTTCTTATTTTTAAAGATATTGTAGTTTTTCAAGATTTACTTAGTAGCACATCTTATTGGACATATAGAAAGTGCTCAGTCTTTTGCTTTTATTATAGTGCTAAATGGGTGTCATTATACCCATAGCTTGTCAAATACATCATTGTTTAGGTCTGAGTATTTGTGTTATTCATAACATACTTATAAGCATCTAGTCACCTCTACAGTTAGTTCTTAGAAGCAGAATCCACAAGGTAGAAGATATGTGACCACAAAATGGTTTTTGTAATTCACATAACATCATTTTCCCATCAGATACTAGGTATTAGCTACATTAATTTATATTCCCCTAAACAATAGACTTTTAACCACTGAGCCATCCCTCCAGCCCCTGCCCATTTATTTGTGGATTTATTGGACTTAGGTTGATTTGAAGGAGTTCTCTTCAAATTGGCTCTTAATTTGCTCTACATAATTAAATTCATTCAAGTTGGTCACTATCCTAGAGCATATTTCTAAGATTTTTTGCCACACAACATTTTAAATTTTCAGTAACTTTAATGGTTTCTGGGTTTTGCCTCACATTTGGAATGGCATTTTCCATTTCTCTATTGTTGAAAGATTGCTTTCATATGCACCTTTCCTTCCCTCTTCCTTTGTACATGAACCTTACACTTGTAGTGGAAAGTCAAAGACTGTCTCCTAACAGCCATTCCAACTCAGGCTAGGGAAAGACACGCGCACACACACACACACACACACACACACCATGCTCTGCCTCTTCAATTTCTGTACATAGCTTGTAAGATCTCCCAAGTTGTATAAGAAAGTGCTGTTAACATCTAATGCATAACTTGGAACCATTTTTTTAGTGAACACATTTACACATGATTTTGTTATTTTTTTCCATGATTGGTCTCAGGTTTGAAGTAAAATCTGTCTCTAGAAACGCTCAAGTCTCACAAATGTTGAATCTCTTATTGTTTTCATAGGACTCCCTTATCAATAACAGGGCTTCCTGAGCCTTGGGTGGGAGATGAAAAATGAGGAGCAAATGAGCCTGTAGAGACTTTCCCTGCGAGCTGAACTGTCTTCAGCGTTGGATGAATTTAGGAAAAGTGGGCGGGACATTTTGAAACTATTCAGGATCAGAGAGCCCAGTTTGTTTGTATTTTGCTGAAAGAGTTCAAAGGCAGAATCTTGGGAAGTTGGTCACTCTGAGATGGGACTTCCTGTGTCAACATTCTACAGTTTGATCTGTGGGGATTTCAAAGATGACTTGAACACCCAAGGTAAACACTGTGTTTGGATTGGACCTTGTAAATAAATATCATAAAAGAAGGTTGGGTGTGGTAGAATATGCCCAGGATTCCAGCACTTATGAGGCTGAGGCAGAAAGATCACAAGCCAACCTGAGCTACATATACATAGGAAGACCCTGTTTTGAGAAACAAAATAATTAACTAGAGAAGGAGGAGGTCACAACACAGGAGATCATGGAACAGGCCCTGTACAAGTCTTACAGCTCTCACTTTGGAAGCATGATTCATATCTATTGATCACTCAGATCAATGAGTTGTTCAAATTACATCATATCTTTATCTACCAAAATGTGCATTTTAAGCATTTGACTGAGTTAAAACTTTATTGAATAAATTCTAACA
Source organism: Tokudaia tokunoshimensis (assembly GCA_036184795.1). Classification (NCBI taxonomy): domain Eukaryota; kingdom Metazoa; phylum Chordata; class Mammalia; order Rodentia; family Muridae; genus Tokudaia; species Tokudaia tokunoshimensis. The sequence goes on along the minus strand of BTHU01000010.1, from coordinate 36,053,330 downwards.
AGCTGAAATGTATGTGATTTTGCCTTTCACACTCCCCTCTTTATAAGGGTCTCTAATCCTGATTAGCCTCAAACTCACTATGCAGCTAAGGACAACCTTGAATTTCTAATCCACCTGCCTCCAACTTGAAACACCTGGTATAACAGACCAGCGTCCTCAGTTGGATGTGTTGTGGGTGTTTGGACATGCTAGATAAGCTCTCTGCCAACTAAACTATACCAAGTGTCCTGCCCTCCTGAAAAAGATGTATGGAAACAATACTGTAGTGTGAGAACTGGAGTTATCTTGCTGCACTCTGTTCTGTTGTGTATTAGAACTCCTTGGGCAGCCAGGATATTCAATGGCACTCCCTGTTTCCTTCAGAGATCTTACTGTTCCATTTACAGCTTAATACAATTGTGATAATCCATGCTGGAAAAACACTCAGTGTCCAGTAACTCATCTGCCAAACACTTCACCCACCCTATGCCAGGCACTTTTTTCTAGATTTTATTTATTTTCTGTGAGTGCCCTGTCTTTCTTCAAACATACCAGAAGAGGGCATCAGATCCCATTACAGATGGTTGTGAGCCACCATGTGGTGGCTGGGAATTGAACTCAGGACCTCTAGAAAGGCTGTCAGTGCTCTTAACTGCTGAGCCATCTCTCCAGCCCGGTATCTCCAGCCCGGTAGGCACTTTTCAATGATTTATTTTCACAGTTCCACTGTTCCTTCTTGGGAAGAGATGTGGCAACTGAGGGATGGCCAGATGAATTTAGAGGACACCTGTATTCAGATGTGGTCATAGAAGTAAGAAGTCAGCGTGGTTTCCTAGCAGCTTTAACTAACTGTAGGGCTGGTGGAAAGATCTGGAGACCTGATTGAGTGGTGCCACTCCCGTTTGGGCTCTGCAGTTAGCAGCGCAGGTCGTGGCTGCACTCCTTCCTTGGTCAGGCTTCACTCTCACAGGCTCTTCAGCCAGCTTGCCGTGTTCACTTGTCCCCAAGGCCATGGTGATGGTTGCAGCCTTAGAATAGTCCATCTGTCTGGGACTCAGTCCCCAGGGAGGAGCTCCACCTGGCCAGGCCTCACAGGGACCCAGAGCCTGTTCTGAGGGGTAGCAGGAGCTTTCCTAGCTCCTAGTTAATGTCCATTTGCTAAATGGAGTGTGAGAGGGGTTTTGAAGCAGTTGTCACCGAAGCCCTCTGCAGGCTGTGGGACTTTGTGTTCCCTCAGCTCTGCCTCCCTACATTTCTGTCTCTGTTGATGTGCTGTGGCCCCGAGGCCTGTGGCTGGCACTGACCTCAGGGCATCTTCTACCACCTAGTGATCCAAAGCAGCTGCCCTGACAGTGCTGACCAGGGACCATTTTACTCAGGGAAATGGATTGTTAGCACGGATGAAGCCAGCTGGGTTCTTTGATTCTCCTACCTTCCAGGCAAATGCCAAAACCTAAAGTGCAGAAGGGGAAGCGGAACCAAACATTACCTTTGAATGCAAGTCAGAGCTGCACATGACAGGACAGTGGCGCCTTCTCACACTAGACTTGACCCTCGTCTCTGCAGGTGTTTTCAACAGGTATCAATTAAGCTTCCTTGGCCCTGAAGTGAAACCCTGCAAACTTGGTTGCATTTACCCATGGACTCTAGACCAGACTGAGGGATCACGCAGTGAAAATGTTTACTTCTCTAATTAAGCAGGATTTTAAGGTCTAAGCTTGGAACTGTCTTGGGCTATGCTAGGTATAATTGAGATGCATGGGCTTTGTGTAAATAATGTACCTCTAATTGGCTTTGATTAAGTGCAAATTAGGATCACACTTCACTCCTGTGTGATTTACATTCCTAAGCCCTTTTACAAACTGAAGTACCCTGGGTGGCCGATAAGGTTTGTTTATCCGGGAGTTGAGGCTAAAGCTGGGATCTGCAGTTTCCCAAAGGTAGATTCTAGAGCTGACACTCCTGACATCTCCCTTCCTACTTCTGGTCTCACCTCTGGCTGAGCTCAGTTGGTGGAATGCTTGCCCAGCAATGAATAAAGTCCTGAGTTCTATCCTCAGCACCACATAAATTAAAGCCCAGTGTAAGGCATGCCTGTAAGGCAGGGGATCAGGAAGTTCACGGTCATCCTCAGCTAGGATGCCTGTGCTACTTGAGGCCCTGTCTGCAAAAAATTAAAATGAGTAAGTAAATAAATAATTGGATCATTGGCACATTGGAGTCTGCCTTGTGAGTCCTTGGGGACTAAACCAGCACCAGGCACTGGCTGTCAGAATAGCACGGCGCCTTCTTTTCCTGAGAAACCAGAAACATTTTATAAAGGCAAATAACTGATGGGAAGATCTCCCCCAGAAAAGTTCCCAGTGGGTGGTGTGAATCAACAAATTGCTCGGAACAGCTTCTTCAGAACAACTTCCTGCAGGATGGCTTTGCACAGATTCAAGGGTGGGTCTGCGTTGGTGAGCCTGGAATACTGTACATTTCATCTATTCCCCAAGGTCTCTGAATTTGCATTTGTGGCAGATCAAAGCAGCAATAGCTGCATGTGCATTGGCTCTTCCTGTCCTGGGAAAGGCCTGGGAAGAGGAGCAGGGTTGGACTTGGTGTTTATGACCCTGGAGGCCTTTCACAATTAGCTCTAGGTGGGGTTTCTCCAGGTTTATCTTGCACATTAGCATGCTACTGCTTGGTGTGGGCCCAGAAACCCACCATGGCATAGGGATTTGCACACCAGGCAAGAGTGCTAACAGTTGCCAACCCCAATGGGAATGCTGTTAGCAGGGCGAGTTAACTACTCAGTTCACACCTTATGAAAGTGGCGCCCAGAGCAGCCAGAGGGTTCCTTGAGTGTGTCACCTTCGGAGGACATTCAATCATAAATACGTTGGGTCTCTACACTCTGCCCTGGGCTTGGAGTGAGAAAGCAGAGCCTATTTAGACAAGTTACACTACGGAGATCCTGGCCAGAGCTGGAAAAGACAAGACTGGGAATGCTTTCCAGGCCCACCAAACTCCATTTCTTTCGCATTCAGTGGCTACTCATGAGCTATCTACTGAGCCATTACCCAGAGATACAGCTAGGAATATGCTCTGGCAGTCAAATGTGGTGTGTGGCGTGTGGCAGAAGTCAGGAGCTTGTGGTAATGGACTGCTGGCTCTCAGACTTCACAGGCTCAGAGCAGTTCAGTCAGCTCGGGACCATGTGCTGTTCCAGAAGAGTGCACTTGCTAGTCCTTGAGTGGGTCCATCTTGTCTCTGAAAGTCATAAAACACTACCGTAGCATCTAGTGTGTAGATATGTTGGATAATGTTCTTAGCACTTTTCTTTTTTTCTCACTCATGACTTCAGAGCAATAGGCAGTGTAGTTATTCCTGCTTTAAAGGGTTCGATGATGTCAGAACTGATAAGTAACTCACCAGTGATCTCACAGATGTGGAGGAACATGAACTTGAACTCAGTTCTTACAGCTGCACCTGGAAATCACTGTCCTTCATGGAGGAGTGATAAGTCAGAAATCCCAGACCCTGGCCATCGCCTCTTAAGCAAGTCACTCCCAGTCTCTGCAGGGTTCCCTCTTCAGATGAGGCCTGGGCTGGGGCCTCATCTGAAGTGAGGGCCTTGCACTGCTCACGCTTGCTGCTGCAGCTCTGAGTTTTGTGACCTCAGCCTGCCTTCTGCCTGGCCTAAAGTGTGCAATATTGATCTGTGTTAGTCTTCTTGACCTGTGTACTTGATTCCAGAAAGCCTCTTTAAAAGGACTCAGTGTCTTTTCTTGTCAGAAATAGACTAAGCAGTGAGGCCACAAGTTATCAAGTTCAAGAGCTTTATTCCAGGGCCATCTCTGACACAGACTGCCCTAGCCTCAGGCCAGCCTGCACCTCCTCCTTCAAACCCCAGGTCTTAATGACAGAAGTGGTACTGTTATCTTTTAAGGGATGCTGTTCAGTCCAAGACCTTGCTAAGGTAAGTTTGTCTTTCCTGGTGGATTAGGAGGTATGACTCTTTGTCTAACTGTAGAGACACCCCATGCACATCTGCAAGGCTAGCCTGTGTTATGTAGCAAGACTCCATGAAGGGAGGAGAAGGTGTCTTTAATGCAGAGCTCTTAGAGGGGACTAAGATGCCAGTCCTCACAGCTGGCCTTGTGCTGTGCTGTGAACTACCAGATCCTGGTGAGGCTCAGGTGGTTGCTGGAGGTTTGGTGGTGCCCTGGTGTTAAAGGGCCCGACCAAGATTAGGATCTTGAAGAATATGGGTGAGGTGGACAAAGAAACATGTTCATGGTATTTATCAACCAACAGAACGTTTAAGTTCACCACTCTCCACTTCCTAGCACCTCTCCTGCTACATTGACCACACAGGCAAGCTTGTCGTCTTTGCCACCCTTAGTCGGAATGGTAGAACAAGTTGTGTATGACTGTCCGTGTTCTCTGGCCCCTCTAATGTCATTTTGTAACTTTAACTTTGACCTTGAGTTATATTTCTAAATGTTGTGGAGGAGAGGACGTGTCTCCATGCCTCGGCTGGCTCCTTGAGATTGTGGGGTGGTCATGCTGAGCTGGTCCATCTCAGTCTGACTAGGATTTCTGATTATCTCCAGCCCCCATTTGGTTCTGAGCTTCCCTTCTGCTCTTTATTTGTAACTTCTCAACCTCCAGCGTGGATGTTTACCTCCCTGTGCATTACTGCAACATGAAACCGCTCTGTCTTCTGAAAGCAAATAAACTGCTTTAATGGGTGTTCAGCTCCAGCGGCAGCTCCAGGGTTAACAGTTCTAGCAGGCAGACTGGCCAGCAGGAGTTAGTGGTGTGGAGTACAAGGGACGCCAGGCTGTCTCTAAACTTTTTGGCCCTCCCCAAGTACAGAGATGAAGGAAGAGCCTCTATAAATCACTGGAGATTAGAGGCCCTGTTCTTGCCGGCTCCGCAGGGTTGCACTGCTTAATGTCAAAGCCTCACGTATTACTTTAACAGCACTCCTTTCTTTATTAAATCCACTTTGAAATATATATATATATATATATATATATATATATATATATATATATATGTAAAAGATGATCTTTCCAGTAAGGGGGAGAAGGCTAAAAGGATTTAGAAAGTATCTGTTATGTTACATTATGGAGACTAATAACTGTTTAGGGAATAAGTAACATTTTTGCACCACCTTAAACCATAAAAGAGAGAGTAAGAGAGAAGTATAAAGGTCCCTTCCTTAGAATCAGCTTGTTGGAGGGTTTATGTCACTCAGTGTCCTTGCCTTCTAGCTTCTTCAAAGACTGAGCTGGGGCCCTGGGAAAATGGTGTGAACATTAGTGAGAGCAAAAGAGCGTGTCTGGGAATACACTTTTGTGGCTAAATGTTTTAGAAAGTAGGAAGGGCGTGGAGAGGAGAAGAGGAGGGGACTCAGGAGGGAGTGCAGTCAGGGAAAGAGTTCTACTTTTGTACTTAAAAGAAAAAATGCAGACTGTGTTGGTTTGAGGCTAGGCTTATCTCCTTCATCTGACTTTAATGAAGACATATTTCAAGCAGCTGCAACCATGTCAAATGTCATATTTTGGCTCAAAACTTCCACCTTCCAAGTGGGAGGTTTCCCGAGACCTAGAAGTCCATAGTAATTATAAACTAATTGGCTAGCAGTGGCAGCCATCTGACTGTCACAAAGCTGAGGTCGGAACTAGTTTCTATAGGTGAAATCAGAGTGTCGAGAGCTGCTGATTTGTAAAGCTAGCACTTTGTGCATGGCCTTCATTGCCATTCTCTCTGCTTATGGATCTGTTAAGATGTCATAACAGAAGAACAAATCAGCTTGAGTAAAATACTAAATACAAAAATAAACTTAATATGAACTAACGTCTTAAATCACCAATTACAGCATTTTAATTTATACTTTCAGAGAAGTCTTAGGATGAACAAAAGCCACACAAAGAATTTGGCTGCCTCTAATTTTCTATTAGTTAGAGTCTAAAGGTTCTTTGTATTTTTTTCTCTTTCTGCCAAATGGCAATTACTTAAGCAGAATTATTTCAAGAGGGTAGGGTTCCTCATTAAAAGCCTTCAGAGTCTAAGGAACCAAAATGTGTTCAAGGGATTTTGTTAGCTTGCCTGTTTTAGCCAAGAGCATTTTGTTTTCAAAGTTTCTTTTGTTTATTCAACAAACATTTGACTAACAACTACTATGCCAGCAGACCCTTTGCTAGCTGCCAGCGAGAAGATAGCTAGTAGCCAGGGCTCCCCTCCGTGAGAGGCTTAAAAGCTTCAGCAGGCAGGCAAAAATATAAGTCAGACTGGTTGTGGTGATCTGTGTCTGTAAGCTCAGGAGGTGGAGGGAGGGTGGAAGTTCAAGACCAGCCTGAGCTGCAGAGGAAGGTTCTGTTTCAGAGGTGAGAAAAATCAAATGTAGATTAAATATAAAGTCACAGCGAAGCTTTAAAAATAAGAGTCAGTTTTAAATGTTGTTGTACTTGATTGAAGGAAAACTGTTAACTCTGTATAGCTCCCAAAATATGAGTTTAGGAAAGAGTGAGATTTGAGAGGGGCTAGGAATTTATTTTCTTCAGTTTTTATTTTATTTAGTATTTGGTATTTCATACGTGAATACAGGGTGTTTAGATCTAGAGAAACTTTTTGAGCCAGTTCTTGTTCTGGTATGATATGATTCCCATATGCATTTTCAAGTGTAGAAGGAGTTCACACCTTTAAAATGTGGTTCAGATTTGTTGGGGGGGGGGGGGACCGGCCTGTTTTGCAGTGTTTCCCATCCAAACACTCACAGGTCGAAGCTCTTTCTTCTGAGAGACAGCTTGGAGATGCCATTCCTGCAGAGTCCTGCCACGGGAAATTGCCGTTCTTCGTTCATGGCGGGTTGTGCTACTTTCATGGGTCTAGGATGGCTGCCCAGTTTTAAAGTAGCAGCTCTTAAAATAGCTGGAAATGGGTGCAGAGTTCAGGTTTAGTTAAAGGGATTTTCAGGCATTCGCATGTGTGCTCACTTGCACGCCTGTGTGAATGCTCATGTGACTGTGTGTGTGCTCCATAGACCGTTTACACAGGATCCATTGTGAGAGCAAATGCCCAGTGTGGAGGGCAAGGAGGAAGGGGGGAAGCCTGCATCTAGCCATCCTGGAACAGTTGCTCAGAGCAGCATTTAGTGTTTTATTAGGAGAGAACAAGTCTATAAAAGGAACAAGAGGTTCGATCATTACAGAGTGGGCGACAGGAGGCAGCTGCCAGGATGACTTTGAAACCCTTTGAGATCCTAGAAGAGTTGCCACAAGTAACACACTGCAGCTGCTGGGGTCATTCAGTGGAGATGCAGAACTTGGCACCCACTCACGCTGCAGTGGGACTCTAGGGTCACCAGTGCTTTCTTCAGATAAGTTCCTACCCATTCTCGCTGCCATTCCTGTATTCTCTCTTTTGTTTTCAGGTAGGTTTGAGAGAGTTAGAAGCCGACAGCCCCCTAGTGTGATCTAAAGAGAAAAGAAAGATCATGCATGCTTGGGGGTTGGGCAGGTAAGACTGGGTTGAGAGAACTCAGGGGCCCACCCCACTCAGGCCCACAGTGCTTACACTTAATGAATAAGTTGCCATAGTTTGCAGACCATTGCTTGCATGATGTCATGAAAGTAACAAAGTGTGTGAGTTTCTTTTTGTGAAATCTACCTGGCATGTCTGTTTCTCATCAGCACATGGAGAGTACTTGCAAAGTTGAACCCCTCAACTCTAAATTTTCCCAATTAAATCCTATCAAGTCAAGCAATAAGCATTGTTCACATAAGCCAGAAGACAGGTTATTTATGATGGGTTATTCTTGACAAATGCATTATTTGATATGTGTGTAAAAATTTTTGATAACACTTTCTCAAAGAACAAATGCCAAAGAATGAAGGCTTTTGGCTGGGAGAATTCCTGTGAACTGTGAGCATGCCCAGAGACCAGCAGCATGTCACAGCGACTGCTGATGGGACCCTAGAAGTGATGGGGCCCCAGCCTTATGGGCAGAGGACAAATTGGGGGAGGGGTAGGAGGTCGGTGTGGTAACAGTCACAATGTATATTTAGAAGGGACTCTTCTCATAGCCTAAGAAACCCTTTCTGTGCTTCCAACCACAGAGGGTCACTTTTCTCCTTCTTTTCTGGTCTACTACAGTTTAAAAGCCATCCCCACACTTCAGACATGTTAGGATGGAGAGACAAAGAAATCAACAACTGTCCTCTCACTCTCCTACCCCCACCCCATCCCCATAGCAGAGTCAAACATATATAATGAGTTTTAGTCATATTTACCCTGTTACCCTCTCTCATCACCCCACTCCCATCACAGAAGTCCTTCTTCCCAACAGGCCCTCCTCTCACCACTTCAAGTCTTTGTGTATGTGTGACTCACTGAGTTGAATGACTGACTGCTTACATGAACATGAGTTTAAGGTTCGTTATTAAGAGCATAGACACGTGGTCACTTTCTTCAATTTTGTTTGTTTTTTGTTTGTTTGTGGCAGGGTCTCAAGTAGGCCAGTCTAACTTCAAACTTCCTATATATTCAAAGATGACTTTGAGTTCCTTTTAATGTGCGGTGAGTGTGGTATAGTGTATACACACATGAATATGCAGGTATGCATCTCTATGCATGTGCAGGCAGAAGTCTGGGGTCTTTCTCTGTTCTATTCCTAAAGCCTGAAGCTCACCATTACAGATAGGCTGTCTAGTCTTGGATCTCCCAAGTTCTACCTGTCTTTGTCACCTACCACTGGGGTTCCAGGTTTACACCTGGCTTTTACATGTGGACTGGAGATTTTCACAGCAAGACCTCCTTATTCTGTCCCTTGGAACCAGGCATCCTCAGATGCTGACTCACATGTCCTTGGGCCATTACCATGAGGTCAGGTATCAACAATGGTCAAGGCCATCGAAGAGAAGAATGGTGCAGAACTGCACATGGCCACGTGCTATCATTCCATCCTGTGCAGTAGGATTCAGGAGAGCGACTAGAAATTGTACTTTGGTAGGTCACAGCGTCTGTGACCAAGAAAATGTAGTGCTTCACTAAAGAATTCTGACCACCAAATTTAAGGCCTGTTTGAGAAATAAGAAGAATAAACTAAGCACAGAGATACGTGCTCTTAATTAATCCCAGCTACTTGAGAGGTATGCCAGGAGGATTGCAAAGTTTGAAGTCAGCCTGGACTACATAAAACTAAACAGAGGCTGGAGAGATGCCTTGAGTTAAGGGCACTTGTTATTCTTATAGAGGACCTAGATCCCATTCCCAGCACCCACATAGTGGCTCACAACTGTCAATAACTCCAGTCCCAGGGAATCTAACACCCTCTTCTGGAGGGCACAGACATTAAAAAGCAGGCAAACACTCATACACATAAAATAAATCTTCTATAATAGATAATTCCTTGTGTTTTTTAATTAAATAAATGAAGACAATAACTGTATAGAAGAAATACCAACTCCTAAAATAGAATGCCTGAGTTTTCATTTTTGCTCCCAGCTGTGCAGTAGGACCATGGTGTCCCTACCCTCACAGGGGTTGTACCTGTTGGAAGGACAAAGAGCACCCTCCCGGCCTGGGAAAGCTCACCCATCCCAAGTCTCTTTAAACATCAGACTAAGCCCAATGAGGAATAAGCAGAGTTATGTTAGCCACAGCATGGCGTTCAGAATTCCTTTTGTTATTAAAAAATTCCACACTGGTCGTTTGGGTTCAGGAAGCCTGAGCAGGGATAAGAAGTAGGGCTTTTGTCTGGTGCTGTTTTAATGAACTGCTTCAGGTGTTGGACAAGCTGGCTTTGAAAGGCCTTGAGAAGCACAGATGGCTCTCAGACCCAGGTTGGGTGGCAGCAGTGGCGGGTCCCACTGGGTAGTCAGTCCTGTGGTTCGTCTTTCCGGCCTCACAGTGTATCAAGATTCTTGAATAAGAATAACAAAATGGAGTGGGGCATCCAGCCCCACCCATGGGGATTTAGCCTGTGCTATCCAGTTCTGTCCTTGGGATTTAGCCTGCATTTGATATAGCTTGAATGATATGAGGCGTTCCCAAATAGATATTTCTTTTGAAATGAGTCCTTGCATTTGAGTCCTTCGCCTCCAGGCTAGTCCACTCTGCCCCATTACAGAATGGCAGAGCAGTTAAGCATCCAGCCATCCTGGTGATAGAGAGTTAAAAACACTTTCACCCATGTGGCCAGTGCCATGGTTTTTGCTGATGACTGAGGGGCTGCTACTTTAGGGAAGAGACAAGCTAAGAATCCCACCTTTTAAATAGCACCTGTTGCATGGCAAAGCCTTGTTTGGAGACCACAGTTTCCCCCAAGATATGTCTCTAACCTTCTGAGGGTATGTGTCATGGCAAGCAACTGGAGGTGGCAGTTTGGATAGGAAACATCCTTGAAGTGGGTCACAATGTCTGGAATGATGGTATCCCATCCTTCCTGAAACCTGTCAAGTAAAGAGCTTGTGATCTAAGGAGCAGGGGATCACAGCCGGAGGTGTGTGTGACAGGAACTTGGTCAGAGCAGTTGACTCTGTAGGGGAGAACAAGAATGGAGAGCTCTGTCATTGAGACTACCATTGCTTAGCACTATCCTCAAGGTGAAGGACAGGTTGAGAGTTTTGTTGCATGACTAACTGTGTCTCTCTGGGGGAAGCTACTGTGTCAGTTCTATGCCTGGGCAGCACCTTCCTGATGAAAGTTCTTTGTCTGATTCTTCACATTTGTGTGTGCTTGGGAGTGTTCACAGTGGAAGCCAGGGGTCCACATTATGTGCTTAGGAGTGTGTGTGCACTGTGGAGACCAGTGGTCCACGTCAGAGATGTTCTCAGTCCCTCCTCACCTTATTGTTTGAGACAGAATCTCTCACTGGACCTGGAGCTAATGGATTCTGGTAAACTGTCTGTCCAGGGAGCCTCAGGGACACATGCCTGTCCCACCCAACTCTTTACTGTTTATGTATGCGCTTGGGCCCCAAACTCAAGTCCTTGTGTTAATACAAAGGTACACATTCCTACCTTCCATTTCTTTATCCTTTTACTGTAGATCCTGTTTCTGCTGCCATTCAAATAAAAAGACTCATCTTGTTGAAACACCTGTCATTGTCTGAAATTTCTATTCCAAACTTCAGGTCTTCTGTGGAGAGACCTTCCTACTTTCCTTCTTTCTACCTTTTAAGGGAAAGGAAAGATTGTGGCATAGGTGCATGTGCCCACCCCACCTGGGCACCATCTCCAGCTGGAGTGCTCTTCCCTTGCCCATCTGCTCTCTCCTCCCTCTGCAGCTTCTGGAGGAGGGAAAGGCATTTACTACAGTGGGTCCTCCGTTTCCTTTGGTTCATTCATTTATTCAGCAGCATTTTGTTAAGCACCAGGCATGCACCTAGAGGGACTTCCTTGAGAAACCGAGCCTTGAAACAAGTCTTAAAGAACAAGTTAGGATCAGCCAGACAACAGTTAAATGGGCCCAGCATGGCATGCACAGTGTCTGTGGGTGAGGGAGGGCAGAGTACAAATGGACTTCCATTTAGCTGAGGAAAGCCAGTGTTCAGGGAGGAGCTTAGATATCATGGTAATGAGGCTTTAGGCCCTCATTGGATTTTAAGCAAGATACTATCATATATATGTTTCAGAAAAACTGCTTTGACTAGAGTTTGGAAAATGTATTGAAGAGGGTGAGGCTGGATCAAGCTACACTGATCTTGGTGGAAAGTAATGACTGTCTGAGGCTAAGAGGTGGCCATAGGAGCAGAGAGGAGGTGCCAGTCTGTGAGCAGACTTGAGAGCCTATGGCCGTAGGAGCAGAGAGGGGGTGCCAGTCTGTGAGCAGACTTGAGAGCCTATGTCATGGTCTGGCAGAGCCTTAAGATAAGAAGCAAGAATCCCAGAAAGTTCAGTTCTGGCTTCACAGCCCAGTAGAAAGCAGAGGTGTGCACAGAGGAGGAGGGTGGAGGGAAGATGTTTACTTTGGAACACAGTGGATCTAGAGGCTTAAAGGAGAGCTAAGAGCTGGGAATGCAGCCCAGTGGCAGAACACTTAGTATGTATGAGATTCATGGGCAGTGGGCTCCTCACCCAGCTCTGAAAAATCCAAGAAGAAAGGGGGGACACCATCATCACTACTAAGAGAAATAGAGGGCAAAGTTGCACACCTTTTTTGACTTTTCTTTATTAGAGTAGACCGTGTAATGCTTTGTTGGGGGTGGGGATGTGGAGAAGGGCATGTGGGAACTCTGCAGCATCTAAGAGAGAAGTTAGCATAAACCCTCTCATTGAAATTATTTTCCAAAATTTGACCAGATGTTTAAGCAAATTAGCAAATGATTAAAGCAGCAGTCGGCTTAGACCTAGACCCCTGTGGGAATCAGCAAAGAAGCAAGACTAAGAGAGAGCCTTGCCCTGGGGTTCTCACTGGTAAGGAGCTCAGTCTACTAGGGGTCCCTGAAGGTGGATGGGCAGGGCCAAATCCCAGCAAGCTGAACCAGAAGAGGGCTGAGCAGAGGCACAGAAAGAGGACCAGTGTTGTGCTCACTCTGAGAATCTGTCTGTCCAGGGTCTAGTCATTCCATCCATGGTGACACATTGTAAGCTATTTCAGTACTTTAAAAGATGATGTTTGCACTAGGGAGATGGTACAGTGACTGAAGTGTTTGCCACAGAAGTGTGAAGACCTGAGTTCAGAGCCCTAGAGCCCACATACAGCTGGATGTCTGTGATTCCAGTCTTCCTACCTGGAGATGGGAGGTAGAGGCAGGAGACTTGCAGAGGCTTGCCTGGCATACAAGTTGGCAAGCCCCAAGAGAAGCAAACTGAAGGACAATAAAACAGCCAGTATCCTTTGGCTTCCTCACACACATATGCATGACACATACACAAAGAATAAAAAAAAAAAGTTAACTATTTTTAACGTGTTCAAGCTGGATGTGGCTAAATGTGTTTGGTGTAGTCCTAACATTTTGGAGAACAGACGCTAGGATCAAATGTGCAAGACAGTCTGGGCTATTAAGTAAGACTTTGCCAATGCTCCAAAAAAGATGGTCTCCAAGTGCTGCAGAGAAACAATTGACATTTTGTCAAAGCAAAATAAACCTGTAACTCCAGGCAGAGCCATGGGCAAGTAAATTATCCTCTGATTTTAGTTTTACTCCTCAAAATTAAACACCCATTCTAGCAAATGCCTAGGGTCAAATTCAGCACTCTCATTCATATCTGTCCATCTCTGGTTTGAAAAGTCCACTAGTCCTGCTTAGGATAGTAGATCCTCCTTTCTCACCAGAGATGCAGGCCTGGATACCAGCAGACCACTTGAGTGACTGTGTACATGCTTTGCAGGCATAAATACTGGGGCTGGGAAGTCACCAGAGACTGTCACCAGAAAACTCACCAGTTCTGAATCCACTGGGGTTCATTTAGGATGCTATGATTAAAAATCAACAGCAGACCATCCCCCCAAAATTACCAACAATAACAACAACATAGATATAGTCAGATTTTGAATCAGTTTCATCTATTTGTTGCTTTATAATCTTAATGTTTAAATAAAAACAAGTGAACAGAATGTAGTATAGGGGACAATGCCCAGAGCATGTGCCTGTGTCTACGTGAACGCCAGCATATTTTACTGTGTCCCCTGGGGGTGGTGTTGATGAAGACTGTGGATGACTGTATACAGCTTTCCCATTCTTCCAAAGGAGATTCAGAACCCAGACCTCCCCAGAGAGACCTGAGACATGGTTCCCGTGCCCTGTCACCTTCTGCATCTAAGGGTGCCTCCTCCATATCTATTCTTGTGGCTCCTCTGTTTCTATGGCAACAGGCAGTTTAGTGCCCTCAAAATGCAGGCCATCCCCCCGTTTAAAAGTCACATAGTTTAAGACATTGCAAACAGGGTATAGAGGTAGACATTTGTAATCCCAGTCCTCAATAGAGACAGGAAACTCAGAAGTCATCCCTAGCTACATAGTAAATTGAGGGTAGTCTGGGATCTGTAAAACCTTGTCTTAAGGGCTGAGCTGTGGGGTGAGGGGGAGAGAGAAACAAAAACCATCTTACATTGAAAAAGATGGGATTCTGAGTAAAGATTGAGATAGCATTCGAATTCATTCATGTAACAGGCTATTTCTATCTTTAGAGGGCCTGGGATTCTTTTCAAAAGAAGCCACTAATTGTCACTTTATGATGGCAACTGCCCTATATCAAATGTTTGTTTTTCTCACATGGATCAGAGGCCCAGAGAGGTTGTTACAGGCCTGTGGTCACACAGCAAGTGCTCAGAGAGCATCAGACAGGATCCAGGTGGTAGAGAAACTGAAATGTTTGGACTCTGACAGCACAGTTCAGGAAAAAGATGTTAGTCCACAGAAGGGGCATGCAGCATCACCTTCAGGTCCCCTTGCTCTCCCAGGGGAACTGTATTTTCTACTTTCCTGAATTCTATTATGACAGGTTTGGTTTTTTTTTAATGATGTAAAATTTATGTGTATGTACGTGCATGAAAATATGCGGCTGCTCACAGATACATATATAGAAGATGAAAGAGAAAAATGGACAACTTATAATTACAGATATTTTCGTTCATCTGGTATCCAGATGATCCCCCCTGATTCTGACAGTTTTGACAAATCAGTTTATTAAAATTGTAAATGTAACCCAGAGCTGTTTAGTACAGCTCCAAGCAGAAGGTGCTTTTCTCCTCCCATTAGATTTTGCCGTCACATTATTAGAAGTAAATACAGCTAAAGACAAAAGAGTGGGCTTCAGGGAGAAAGATGAGACTCACTGGCTGCCGTCCCACGGGGTTCTGCTGTCCATACCCTAAGGATGCTTCCATGTGGCTTTAACCTTGATCAGGCATAGACAGGGTCTGGTCCCCATGCCTGCCTTCCACCCCTGCAATTCCTTCCTGACCCCTTCAAAGAGCAAGCGAGCTCCCTCAGTTCCCACCAGGCTGCAGGAGACATTCTTCAGGTGACTCTTGAGGCAGGAAATGATCACCATGGTGGATTTTGATTTGGGGTCTGTAGGACATGGTGTGTAACGGTATGGACAAAGCCGCTGGGAGATTGTATGGCCACAGCATGGCACGGGGAGGCAGGATAGGAGAAGAAATGTGCAAAAACTGGAGCTCCATGCTGCTGCTGAAGAGGGGAGAGAATGCCTGCTCAGTCTGTCAACTGCTGTAGAAAGTCTGGCGAAGTTTTTACTTCCGGTCTAATTAGCTTCAGCTGGCTCGGCTCAGGCCACTCTGGTTTTGTTGTGCTCTTTTTACTCGTCCCTTCTCTGTCTGCAGTCATTCATAAGCCAGCCTTTGTTTCTGTGATGAGGCAAGGCATCTTCATATTTGGAATAGTGTCTGTCTGTCTGTCTTGAGACATGATTTCATTTTGTAGACCAGGCTGACCTCAAGCTCACAGAGATCCTCCTGCTTCTGCTTATCAAGAACTGATGATATTAAAGGCATGCCACTGCATCTGGAAATATTTTTTTAATTTAATTTTTTATTATGTGCATGGCAGGGAGGGTATGAGGGCATGCGTGCAGCTACCCATCGGGCAGAGGTGTCAGTGTCTCAGGGCTGGAGTTACAAGTGCTTCTGAGCCACCCGGGTGGGTCGTAGGGATGCTGGGGTCTTCTGCAAGAGCAGTAAGAGCTTCTAACTGCTGAACCATCCCTCTAGCCCCTAATTGGTTATTGATTTTTGAGGCCGATTTTCACCTCTCCCAGGCTCTCCTCAGACTAGCATTTAAGCCAAGGATAACACTGAGCTCCTGATCCTCTTGCATCTCTGCCTCTCAAGTCCTGGGATAATGGGCATATACCTAGTTTTACATAATGTTAGAGGTCAAAGCCAGAGTTTTGAGCCTGCTAGGCAAACCTTCCTTCAGTTGAGCTATATCCCTAGCCTTTCAGAATTTTTTAAATGAATAAAATAAAATTTTAGGAACATAATTACTAAAATATCTTAAATAACCACATATTTATGAAGTAGTAATATATGCACTTGTTTTTTTTAACTTAGTAAATGAACAGAATTACATCCATAATTTCAAAGTTGTAATTTGTAAACACCAAGAATGAACAAACAATAATCCACAGTCTGCTTTTATAAATAAAGTTTTATTGGGATGCAGTCATGTACACGTCTATGTATATTATTAGATCTGCTTTCATTCTACAAGAGCAGAGTTCAGTCTGGTCCTCAAACCCTAAATTATTTGCCATCTGGACTCTTGTAGAAAAAAAAAAACCTTTCAATCCTGGTTTAAATTGCAACAGTAATAGTACGCAATAAACATACCAATTTTTATTGCTGACAGTCACAGGGCTTGCTAGCTACTGGGTTTCCCCCACATGAATCAGTGATATAAATGCTCAACTTCAGTGAGAAGCTGGTGAAAATAAAGGTGTGATTTGTTTTCCATCTGAGACCACCTGAATTCCATTCAGACATCCCTTAGAGGCCTGTGGTCCCCAAGTTAGGGACTTCTGAATGGAATTAAAGTTGAGTGTATGTTTTTGCAGAAGGAAGTCGGCCATTCCTGTGCCATGTAAAACAGCTGCGCCTTTGCATTCCTCTCCGTTCAGCATATTTTTGTATAAAGGAGCTTTAGGTAGTAAGTAAAAGAGAAGTCAAGTCTTCCCTAGGATTCAGTGAGCAGCGCCGTGTGACTGTGCTCTGTGCCACCAAGATGCTATCTTGCTTGAAGAAGTTCTATCATCCAACACATAGAAAATTTGAGTTTTGGGACTGGGGAGCTGACTCAGTCAATAAGGTCCTTGCCACACAAACATGAGGAGCTGAGCTTGCTCCTATAATCCCAGCACTATGGGAGCAAAGCCAGGCATCCCCAAAACTCTCTGGCCAGTCAGCCAAGCAGAATCATTGAGAGATCCAGTCTCAAAAATCAGAAGACTGAGAAAGATATCCAACATGCCCCCCCTGGCCTTTACACCCAAATACACATGCACCAACACACATGTGTACACACAGGAACACATAGAATGGCCTTGAGCTTCTTCTCTACACACATAGTTATTAACAACACCCCCTGTTCCTCCCATGCCAGGAGACAAGGTCAGATTTTTCCCAGGCTGTTCCTGTACTCTCTGACATAGAGCTTGGTTTTTCTCATCTTGTTTCTTAATGTCACATCGAGATGTACCACAGAACCTGGTTTTCCTTTATGTGGCTATGATGTCTTTTTCCTCCAGGGACATTTCTAGTAGTCAGCAATAACTCATGTCCACCTAATGTGAAAATTGGTACGGTCTAATAGAACCTTCAACATGCTAACCATACCATTTCACTAATAAAATGCAAATTAGTCTGCTTTCATAATATGATTATTTTACACTCTTTAAAAATTATTTGACAATGTCATACATATATACAATGTATCTTGATTATATCCACCCCCAAGTCTCCCTCCCCCTCCCCCTCGCCGCTTCCCCTCCCCCGGACCTCTCCCATCTTTGTGTCCTTTTTTTCCTTCTGTAATCTACTGGGTCCAGTCAGTGCTCCCTGCCTGAGCATGGCTACCTTACCCCTGACCGCACCCACCCAACAGCCACCAGTTTTCAGTAACATCTTGGCTAGTGTGGAGCCTCATGTGCTCCTCCAAAATCCATGCTGGAATTTTTGACTGGCTTGACGTGGTGTGCATGTGTGAAGGAGACTGTAACTGCTGTAGTGAGGTCATAAATGAAAGGGCCATGGCTTGTCGGGAAGACAGCATGTCATAGCTCTTACGTTCTTTCGTGATGCTCCCCTGAGCCTTGTATGGACTGATGTAGGTACAGCTTAGGGATGAGCACCCAGCAGTCTCTTACTCTCCACACTCTGACAAGTCATGCATCAACTTTGCCTACTACATAAAGATGCTGCTCTAATGAAGGTTGAAAACAGCACAAATTTTTGAGTATAGACATAAATTATTTTGAAAGCAGTTTGACAGCATGTCCACTCATCAAAACAATCATAGCAGATTCCTCTCTGAGGGCATGTGTCCTCTCCAGCCATGACTTTTGACCAGGTTTACAATACCAGGCATGAGTTCCTTCCTGTGGAGCAGGCCTTAAATCCTAACAGAAAGCAGTTGGTTACCTGAGAGTAGTCATGCCAATATTGCACCCATATGTGCACATTTGGCTAGCACATTTTAGACTCTTGGCTGTTAGAATATTCTCTTTAATGTAAATTTAGAGCCAGAAGTTGATTCAGAATATCCTTATGCTAATTTTATTTTATTTTGTTTTATTATTATTATTATTTTAAGATATATTTTATTTTCGATTAGAAGTGTGTGTTTGTAATTGAGTGTAGGTACCCATGGAGGCCAGAAGAGGGTGTCAGATCCCCCGGTGCTGTGTCCTCTGAAAAAGCAGTACACGCTCTTAGCTTCTAAGCCATCTCTTCATCTCTTTGTTTTGGGTTTTTGGGTTTTTGTTTGCTTGTTTATAAGATAAGCTACTATGACGTAGATTGGCCTGACCTGACCCAAAGTCTTTCCTCCAGCCCTAGCCTCTCAAGCTTAGGCATTATAGGTATCTGTCGCCATACCTGACAACTAACTCAAGCTTGGTAATCAGCTACATCAGTGTGCTTACATCAGTATAACACATATGAACTTATAAAGCAGAAGGGTACAGTCTGGACCAGTTTGGGGATCCCAGTTATGATCAACTGGCCCCATTGCTTTGGGGCTGTGGTGGGAATGCATGGTCAGACACAAGTGTTCACCCGGGAGTTGTGGAACAGCGAGAGAGAACAGAAATTAGGGTTTGACCATAGTGGCCTAAGGACCTCCTCTTACAGATTCCATCGCCTCCCATATGCCCACCCTCCTATGTTGAAACCATTAGGGGACATCCTAAATCCAGACTACAACAAATATCCCCCATTAAACCAGTGTCTGGTTTAATCTACAAGGTCCCTGCCATTACTGCTCCTATTGTGCGGCTCAGAAGAGGAAGGTGCCAGGAGTTTAGATGACACTGTCATATGCTGGGATTCTAGAATTTATTTTCCCCAGCTTTCAGAAAAAAAGCTAGCCTTACTTTTACCTCAGCCTTCATTTCCAGGATCAGCTGTCATCCTTGGCGGTGCTTCTGCGGAGGATCTTGTAGCTTAAGCCCTGTGAAGAAAGCAGTGAGATGGACAGGCTCTGATCATTGACTAAGAGATCTAGGGTCTTCATTGCTTCCTTCCTTTCTTTGCTTAAGGACTTGTAGAGGGGAAAACCCCCATAAGATCCCTCCCAGGGCCATGTGATCAGCTGTGGTCCTCAGATCTTTGAGACAGTCCAACTTGTAGAAACTTGCCCAGCCTTCATACTGCCTAGGAAAACAACTCTTACCAGATAGTGGGCCCCTGAGATAGATGGGTCCGTAGTGGCCATCCGCCCGGGCACTGAGTCATCCTGCTGATGCAGCAAAGCCCAGAGAGTATTGATTTTCCAGATAGTATTTGAATGTCATCTCTCTGAGATCAAATAAAGAGAACTGATGGGAAGGTAGAGCCACAGGCTGCTGCAGGAGCCCTAGTCTGTTAGCATCTTATGTGCTGCCTAAACACAAATGCAAAGAAAATCCCTGGTGTGTGAGAGGGGAAAGAATGCAAGCCTGTGCCTGTGCTTGGGGATGCCGCAATAGCCTGTGACGTCTGGGCTGCCCTGGGTATGCAGTGACTGGGCAGCAGCCCACAGAGCTCCTGAGCAGAGAGTGTCACTGATCGTGTATATCTGAGACCCATCTTGCTGTGGCTCCAGCCCTGCCCCTCATCAGGATGCTGATTTCAACTGACAGCCTTCCCACCTGTTGCTCATTGGCCGCCTGTGTTCTCTCCTCCCGCTGTCATCTCTCATTACCGCCCTGACTTCCTTTCCAGGGAGTGGGAGAGTGGGACCTGGCCAGCCCCAAGAAGGAGGGCGCAGGTACACGCGAGCATTTTCTCTAGAGCTGCCAGTGTCTGACTGGGCACGGCTTGAAGCAGCAGCATCGTTCCCATCCGTTCAGGTTCTCCTTGTGCTGGGCCTAGGTTGCCTGTGCTGTGGTTTTCCGTGAATGACTCTGACCTCCTGTACCCTAAACTCCTAAAAAGCTGAGACTACCCAGCACCATTTTCAATTAGGTGGATGAGGGAGGTGTAATGACCTGACCTCTCCATTCTAATCATTGCCTAGGCCTCCTTAGTGCCCTGTAGTTAGGTCTGAATCCCAGGCTCAGCTGATAACACCAAAGCCCATCCTGTCAGCAAAACTAGGAACATGGCATCATCCTCGTTGCCCTCCTCCTCCACGTCACCATACGACAAACCCCCAGTTCCTCTACCTTTCCTCCCTCTCCGGGGTGCCCAGCCTTCAACCTCTGGGTTTTTGCACCCAGGGTAACTATGAATACAGCCCAGCACAATTATACACTTAATTAAAACATTATGAGTTTGTTTCATGTTTGTAGTTTTGTGTGCATGGTTTGTTCAGTTCTTTGTAGCTAATACTAATAGTGTCTCGATGTCAAAGATTAGATACACTTCAGATACTTCTCATTAGGTCTTTCTCCTTTCCTCCCCATTCCTACTCCCGTCTGTCTGTCTGTCTGTCTGTCTGTCTGTCTGTCTGTCTGTATGTCTCTCTCTCTCTCTCTCTCTCACACACACACACACACACAACTTTGTATTTTGTGTATATGGGTGTTCTGCCAGCGTGTGTGTAAGCATCCTGTGCATGCAGTGCCCTCAGAGACCAGAAGAAGGTGTCAGATCCCCTGGGACTAGACTTATGAGCCTTATTGGGGTGCTGGGGAGTGAACCCAGGTCCTCTGAAAGAGCAGCCAGTGTGCCTGTCTGCTGAGCCATCCCTCTTCTGACCTTCACATTGACTTCCACTTACCTGTTCTACGACACTGACTCTGAAAAGACTGACAAACATGGGTTTAAAGCTATATTTTCTCACCTTGTGTGTAAACCTGAGTTAGCCCCTTAAGCTATCGGCCAGCATGTGAATGTGCGTGCTAACACACTGAACTACCAACCAGATTAAGTGTGGTGGCTGTATTTGGAGCAATTTTCTTTGTCTTGATACTCTGACAGATCGTTATACAGTGAAGAAAGTAAAAATATTCCTAGGGTCTGTGAACTCTGAACTTGGCCCTGAAGCTTATGCCCACAGGTCTACCCTATGGACACTTTACTTAAAATTGTAGTGCCTTGGCACTGATGTGGTACTTTGGCTGCAACTCTATATTAATCAGAATACAGTCTAACATATAGCTGTTGGAAAATTGCAGACTCTTTGGCTTTTATCGCTTATTTTTATATTATGTGTATAGATATTTTGTCTACATCGATGCCTATGCACAGTGGGCATACATGGTGCCCACAGAGGCCAGAAGAGGGGGCCATCTAGAGTTACAGACAGCTTTGAGTGAGTCCCCATGTGGGTGCTGGGAGTCAAACCCAGGTCTTCTGGAAGAGCGGCAAACCATTAACCATCACCCCTGCCCCACTTTTGTCTTTTAAAGAAAAACAAATTTTGGCTTAAGTGTTAGCTCATAAAACATTAAAACACAACCAGAGAAGGCTGCTCTCTAAGGTACTGCTCTGCAGGTAAACTGAGGTACTTTCTGAAGTTAACTGCTATTTAGTGGAACTCTAGGTTTTTCTTCAAGCCTCAATTAGATAATTATTTCCAAATCCGCCATTTTTCCTGCCTCAGATCTTTCTAGAACAGTTCTAGGCTTGATAGCCTTGGGCCAGTTTCACCAGCTTTGTGATTCTCTCAAAGACCAGCTGGCTTATCAGAGAGAAGAAGGGGCCAAGTCCAGGGCCTGGCTCAAGCCAGCACCCACTCCTCGTGTCTCCCAGATCACAGTGTTCTTCACCTCCAAACTGGGGTTCCCTTGGAGCTACACCCCAAGGGAATGTTTCTGACTGTTCAGGTTCCTTTTTGAGGAACAAAGAAGCCTTCCCATCCCTTGCTTCTGTTACAAGAGGTACTGGAGTTCACTTGAATACTTGGGGGCTTAGTGTGGAGAAGAGTCCAGTTTTCCTTCTGTTCACAACAACAGAGAGCCTAACCGAGCTGCCTTGCCTCGTCTGGCCTCCAGCTAAGATGCAGGCAGTCTCTTTGAACTGCATCTTCTTCTATTTGATGTCTGTCTACTTGTATAAGACAGAAATAATCCCGTTCTTCCTCAGTGGGAGTGTGCCAGAGTACATTAGTGAAGTATTCAGAAATAAAACTATATAATTCTGAGAAACCATGGAGGGGCCTCTGGCTAATTTCATGTCTAAGTGTTCTACATTTCCCTAAACATTTCTGGATAAGAACTTAATAACTAATTCAGGAAATAACTAGACAAAGTATCTAATTCAAACTTGTGATTAATTTTATATGACCTTCTATTACAGATTTTTAAGACTTTTTATTCTTAATAGTGTGTATCTGTGTACAGATCTGTGCACAGGAGTGCAGTGCCTATGGAGGCCAGAAGAGGGCACTGTATCCCCTGGAGCTGGAGTCACCCAACAAGAGAACTGAACTTAGGTCCTCAACAAAAACAGAATGCACTGTTGAGTCATACATCTCTCTAGCACTTGGTTTCTTTTCTTCACCCTCTTTTTTAGACAAGGTCTCATGTGACCCAGGCTGGGCTCTAACTTGCTCTGTAGTTGGCTTTGAACCTAGATCATCTTTCCTTTACCTCCCAAGTGCTGGGACTATGGACATGAGCCACCAAGCCCTATTGTTAATACCTTCTGTTTTCTCAACCTATAGGTTCTCAACCCCCCACCCCCAGGGATGTATATCAGATTAGCTTTAGGAAGGTTGAGAACCACTGTGTTAGATGCCTCCATACTATCTAGATAAAGTGCATTGCAAAACATTGGCAATTTACATGTTGATGTGACACAAATGCTAAATAATGCACCTTTATACCATTGTCTTACAGCTTCCAGCAGGGATGAAATTGAGCAAATAAGTAAGGTGTTTTGTTTTACCTGTTTAACAAATACTTGGAAGAGTGTGGTGTGGGACTGGGGTATTTGAGTCAGAAGCTGGCCGGGTGACAGAATTTATGCATCCCAGTGCTATCAACAGCAATACAACCAGCCAAGCCCTGAAGCATGGTGAGTGTGTGTGTGGACTCTTGAAGGTGTCGCTTATGCCATTCGACAAATATTTCTACTTGGGCCTTTGGTTGGTTTATAGCATTTCATTTTACAGCCCATCATAATGATAGTAACCCCACCAAATATCAACAAGCTGTTGGAAACCATGGTGTCAGAAGATGGATGTGACCTTGAGGCCCCATCCCATCCCCTCCTCCCATCACCCCCCTCAAGCATTCAGTGAATTTTTCTACCCAAAGTGGTTGCCATGGGTCTTGGGTCAAAGGAGGCTATTTGGAGGAACTTTTCCAAACACGTACTATTAAATATTGAGAAAGTGCACTCTAAAGACCAGGAGGCATCCATAGACCCCCAGCTTCTCTCAGTGAGGAAGACAAAAGGCAGCAGGATCTATAAATACAGCAGAGAGCTTTAGAAGGATGCAGCTGCAGATGGCAGCCAAAGGGAGAAAGCAGGAGGGAGCGCTGGTGACACCCACCAAGCATGCTCGCTCCCTGCAAGCTCGGCCTCCCAAGACATTCTCCATTTCTGAACAAGGAAACAACAATTACATTTTAAGTTGCATTGGTTAAGAACAGAGAAGTATAACTTGGCATGAGTCCCCTGTGCTAGCCTTCTAGAACAGATTGGTCTGTAACACCACACTAAGTCTGTTTTCTATCAGGGATTCCAAGCCAGCTTATTAAATAGATTTATACAATGAAAGAATCTAATAACAGAAACATTCACCTCCTTTATTACTTGGCATTATTTATGGTTTGAGTTTTTTTAGCTACTTCTTTATGCACTAGAATCTGCCAACATTATACTTATAAAGTTTATGTACCAAAGTGTAAGTAGGCTGGGGAAGTACTGTGCATGACTCCTTCTGTCCATGTGGCTTCAGGCATGTCCTGGGGATTTTTCCCATCCTTTCCTCTGAGTGTTTTCAGCATGGAATCCTATTGCCTTTGGATTCATGACTCAATCAGGGTTAATTCCACCCACCCTGATCTTCACCCCACTGTAAGGAATGATGCTTTTCTCAGCCTTGCCTTGAGTGTAAGGGGGAAGAGCCTTAGCTTTATGTGTGATGTACAGAAAGGGCTGACTGATTCCTCACTGGCTTGTAAACATCTCTCAGAATTTTCAAGACATAAAGCAGCCTCCATCTTCCTCCCCATTCCAAACAGGATAATGAGGGATGCTAGACGGGCAGTAGAAATGTCTAGAGATTGTATGGGTGGATAGGACATTTGAAGCTAACCTCAATGTTACTTCTCCAAGTTCTCCTTTTCTCAAGGAGATATCAGGGACCATTCAAAGGGTCCAACATGGTGACAGGAAGGACATGGCATAGAACTATGTCCTTGTCCTTCTTCCTCTCCCAACTCTTGCCTATCTATCTAGCCTATGTGTGAATCATCTCTTAGGAATTAATATTTCCCACTGAGTTCAGTTATCAAGTCAAGGGATTAACCAAAACCTTTGAGGGGTGAATGACTTAGAGGCCAGAACAAGCCTGTGCTACCTGACAACACTCTCAGTCTAATTCCAGACACTGGTGTCTGAGCAGAGTAGTGTGGTAAATTAGCCTCTTCTAGAGGATGGGCTGTCAAAGCTGTTGGCCCTTGTGTCTAGAGCAGAGTATCCAGAAGGAGGGAGGTGTGTCCAAGAGAGAGGACTAAGATCCAAGTGACCTGTAAGGCCCTCTGGCTCCTCGGACAACACCTGGATTCTGGAGCAGTCCCTTTGGACTTCAGTTCCGAGCTCTGCCTTTTTCTTTTTAAATGACACATAGTATTTATATGTATTCATGGGGTAAATTATGGTAACTAGGTATGTAAATATAATGATCAAATCTGTGTAATTAGCATTTATCATTTGTCTCTGTTGGAAATCTTTGGGAAAGTATTAGACTTTAAGCTGGTTCCTCCTACCTAACTGTAGTTTGCTCTCTGTTGCAGCTCCCTTTGCGTCCTCTCTCCCCTCTCCTTCCTAACTCTACTGGCCTTTATTCTACTCTTCTATGAGATCAGCGTCTTAGAAACCAGCACACCTCCATCCCTTCACCTTCAGTGGCTGATTCTCTGTCTTGGCTATAATAAAGACTGTAAATACCTCTGTTACAGGCTAATTTCATTTCCTTTGGCTACAAATCCAGTGGTAGAATTACCAAATCATGTGGTAGTGATTGTTTGGTTGTTTTTTTCTGAACCTTCATATTCACGGTGGCTGTACTAAACTATCCCCCCATAGTGTGTAGGAGCCCACTTTCTCCCCTCTGTGTGTGGGAGTCCCACTTTCTCCCCACTGTGTGTGGGAGCCCCTTTCTTGCCCTCATCAGCATTTCTCTGTCCTACCTGACAGGAGCCATTCACACTAGGGTGAGATGATGATTCCCTAGTGGTTTTGATTGCATTCACTGCTCACTGATATGTTTTCTTTTAAGAAGTGTCAGATTTGGGTCATTTGCCCATCTTTAAAATTGTATCCTTTGTTCTTTCCCTTGCATGGCTTAGGGTCCTTGTGTGTTTGGACATTACCAGCTAGCCCTACCTCTACCAGCTGTGTCTTCTTAGACAAGTTATTTCACCTATTTTTGCCTCCATGTTTACATCCATGGCATAGCATACCTTCCTTCTAGCATTGTTAGGAGGATTCAGTGAGTTCCTACGTGTACAACACTTAAACTATTGCTTGAAGCCACCCATAAAAAACTTTATTTGCAGAGCTGGAGAGATGGCTTAGCTGTGAGAAATATTGTTTTTCTTGAAGAGGCCCCAGGTTCAGTTCCCAGCACTCTCATATGGTTTCCACTATCTCTGACTCCAGTCTCAGGTCTGACTCCCCTTCCCACCTCTGAGGACACTAGGCATGCACAAGGTACATATGCATGCATGAAGGCAATGCACTCATACACATAAAAACAGATAAATCTAAATTTTTAAAGTTTAACTCTCACTAGTGTTAAATATTTTATTCCTATTTTACGAATATACAATTTGTCACACGTATCCTTTTCCTCATATTTGATATATTATACATAGAGATTAGATGCTGACTAAAATACCGACTGAAAAAAAAAACAAAAAACAAAAAAGCCGGGCAGTGGTGGCGCATGCCTGTAATCCTAGCACTTGGGAGGCAGAGGCAGGCGGATTTCTGAGTTCAAGACTAGCCTGGTCTACAGAGTGAGTTCCAGGACAGCCAGAGCTATACAGAGAAGCCCTGTCTGGAAAAAAAAAAACCAAATAAACAAACAAAATACTGACTCCATCCTGAGGAATTTAACAGCTAACCCTAGCAGAGGAGAGAGATTCTATACAATCTCAAAGACTAGATATTTCTGTGGTTGATAGATGGACCCATCACTGTCTAAATTTAGGATCTCTATTGAAGCTGTCTGACTTGTAAAATTATTACATATTTGTTTTGAAGTCCATATTAGGACGTGCTGTGCACTGTTTGGAGAAATTTATTGTACAGTAATTTATGTGTTGCTTAAAGAACTTGCAGGTACAGGGGAATGCTGCTCTTAAGTCTCTCTAAAAGGGGACCAGGGACATAGCTCAGTTATCAAAACGTTTGCCTTGCTGACATGAAGATCCAAGTCTAATCTCCAGACCCCACATTAGAAAGGCTAGGCACAGGCACACAGTTGCAATCTCAGCACTGGGGAGGTGGAGGCAAACAGATCCCTAGGGCTTCCTGGTCATAGTTCAGTCAACTATAAAATAAATGGGTCATTTCACATCTCATCTGCTAATGGCTATGGCTTGGGGTGTGCTGCTTAAAATGAAACAGGGACAGATCTTTGATCTCTTGCTCCTGAAGCTACATCCTCACTCATCATCAGGATGGGCTGTTGGTCCTTCTGAAGGCCACTGTTTTCAAACACACACACACACACACACACACACACACACACACACACACACACACACACACACATCAGTAACAGTGGATCCAGTGCAATAAGATGAGTCCCAGATCTGCATTTGACAGATCTGCCCAGGAGTAGCAAGAATGGTGGTGTCCACACAGACTGGCTGGCAAGGCTGGTGGACAGCCACTCTCCCAACAGGCAGATCTGTGTCGTTTGCATCTGTGCTAAGTGGATGGAATGCTTGGCGCACGGCAGAGTGACACTGACCTTGATCATGCTTTAGGGGTAATTGGACTTTCAGGATGAACTCTCTGAACAATCTGCCACTGTTATTGGCACAAACAGGCTTTTCTTTAGCAGTAGACATTCATGCCTTCTTGCTCCAACTGTTTTTTCTTGAACAAACATGTGTATTGTAGCCAATGCAAGGAAAATCGCACTCACCGTTTTGATCTGAGTTGCTGCTGTTCAAGAACAATGGCCTAGTGTCGGCAGCCTTCGAGAACCCAGGCTCTGTGCCCGAATCTGGTTGTGTGAGTCTCTTTGGAAGACCCTAAGGCCAGGAAGCCATTGGCCTAATGAAGCTGCTTCTGCCTTCCCGTGTAATATCAGTACACAGTCAGCCTTTTCCACTGCCAGCATAGGTAACACTGCCCAGTCAAAGGGATTTCTGAAGCGTGACGTAACAGTGTAGGCCTGTAATCCCAGATACTCAGGAGGCTGAGGCAGGAAGTTTGCAAGCTGGAATTTGTAGCCTGGGCTACAAAGCAAGCTCAAAGCCAACTGAGCAACTTTGTAAGATCTTTTCTCAAAATAAAATAGTAAAAATAGGGGCCAGGGGCTGTACTCAGTGGTAGAGAGCTGGTTTAACACGTGAGGCCCTGGGCTCTGTTCTTAACACCACAAAAAGAGGAAAGAAAGAAAGGGGAGGAGGAAAGGAGGAGGAGAACATTTTAACTGTACCTTTCCTCCCATAGGATGGCCTTTCTGTGATTTCCATGGTCACAAAGAAGGACGTTCTTCACTGAGCACCCACCACTCAGGTGAAAGAAATGGATTCCCCTAAGATGCTAGACACTTGGCATCTCTGGTCTTGCTGACCTCACTGATTCAGCAGCTAAGGAACCCATCAGCGTTAGTCTTCACAGTATTGAACTAAACAGTCCTTGGGCATACAATGCTTACTGCCTGATAGAAAGGGAAAGGCTGTTACTTTGCTAGAAGAAACTGGGGTTGGAAAAACAATCCACAGCACCTTCTGAAGGCAAGGCAGCTGGCGAAGGGTGGGGTGGCTCCCAGGCCCAGCCGTGAAGACTTACTGTCCTCCCTGCCAGTGCCAGGCTATCTTCCTATAGGAAGCTTAATCTGTGGTTCGACTTAAAATCTGAGGAAACATCTGGAATATTAGTTTTCAACCACATTTCAGACACAGAAAGTAGAGCCTAAGGAATAGCCCAGTTGGCTCCTCTCTGGGAGTGGGTAAGAGTAGAAAAGAATTGCTGATCTCAAGCATTTTGTTACCAGAATAACCCCACAGGAGAGGCCGGACTGAACTGGGATTTGTATGGGCCAGACAGTGTGGGGGATTTATTTCCGAGGCTGGAGGACAGCTCTTGGATTCCAGTGTCTCTCACTCAGCATCCTCCCTGGAGGCCTGCTTGCTGGAGAGGCCCTGCACCGGGTGATGACTTCCTGCGAAGCACCTCAAGAGCTGAGGCGGTTAACGAGAAAACAAGCAGCGGCCTCTGGCTACAAACCTCAGGGTTTGGGTTCTGGGGCCCAGGATAAAAATACACAGCTGGGAAGGCAAGCTCCCAATTAAGTGGAAGAGCTCAGGCAAGAGAGGTTCCAAGGCAGCGTAGCCCGCAACCACACGCGGCCCTCTGTCTCCTTGAGCTGCTCCACTCTCCTGCTCTGGGCCAGCCCCAGAATCCTGTGGAGGAGTCAGCTGGCAGCACAAAGCCTGTCCCCCTTTTCCATTCAAAGAAAAGCCTGCTTGCTTTCAGCCTGCTGATTTATCTCTCTTGGCATCTCAGAATAGGAGAATGTCAAAACTCGAAGTCTCCTTAAGATTCCAACTACACTGGTCCAGCTCCTCACACTTTGATGCTGTGGAAACTGAGGCCCACTCAGGGCAAGCAGCTAGAACAATGTAGCCTTGTCCAGTAGTGGCAGAGAGGACATCAGTTTCCACCATCCTCTACCTTCTCCCCTTTTGTACTAAGCCTGTACCAGATGGCACCTTGCCAGTCACCCCTGTTTCCTCTGACACCTCTCAACCTCACCCCAGGCAAAAGTTCTCCTCAGCCCTCTTCTGAAAGAAAAGAAACTAAGGCTGGGAGACGAGGCAGGGCCCACAGAAGTGCCGAGAGCACATGCCAGGCAGGCAGCCACAGAATCCCCATGAGCAGGCTGGGCCTCCACTGTCCAACCACACTCCCTCTCTAAGAACATATTGGAGGGCCCAGTTTGGCCTCCTCTGAGCCACGGCCTGCAGCAACTATCCTAATAGCTCTGTGGCTCCTGGGTTCCTCCTGTCCTTCTGCCACTGCCTAGGACATTCACACAGCTACAGTGGCTTTGAGCCTTGCCAAGAGAAGCCCAATAGTTACTTTCAGACTCCAGTTCCTGCCAAGCCTGAAATAGTAATTGCCTGAAGGGTTCCAAAAAGCTGGGTTTTATCTGCAGCAGAGACTTAGCAAATCAAAACACAGGTCTTATCTCTGTAGTCTCTCTTCTCTGTTGTGTGGTCTTCTAAATGAAAAATGTTACCTAATTGCCTGAAACAGCTGGCCTGATGTTTAATTGCTTCAGCTTGCTAACCTGATATTCGGGACCAATAAATTGTAGACAGGGAGGAGATAATCCTCTTCGCACACCATCCTCATCCAGGTTTCCTTTAGGAGACATTACTGATTTGAGCCACTATGGAGGTGGGGGAGATTCTAGATGTGAACACTGTCAGAAGCCACCACATCTGTCTGCTGCTGTTGGACCTCCGCTTCCTTCTGCAAGGATGTGCATTCAATCCTCCCTCAAGCATCCCAGTGCTGCCCTCTGCACTCCTGGCCCCTGCTCAGCCAGCACACACTCTGTGTTCACAGGCTCGTCTACCCCAACTGTACCCCTCTGGTCTCACCTCAATTAGTGGGCTTCCCAGAGAGCAAAGAAGCCCCTAGGAAAGGTGGTCTAGTGCCACCTATTAATGGCAAAGCAGGATTCCAAGCCCCCGACTGCTGGGATCCTGTGCCACCTCCACCCTAACATGGAGGATTCTGCAGCCCTCAGCCCTCCCTGACACGGAGCCTGTGTTCTTCCCACGACCCTGCTCCATACCCCGTGCCTTTGCTCACACCACATCAGTTCCTAGGATGTCTCTTGCTATGTCCTGGACCTCACGTTCTCTTCTACTGCCAGATGCCACCTGCTTCTCCTTTATGTGTCTCTCTAAGTGGCACCACTGTGGTGCCACCTTCTTAGTCACAGACAGTCCCATGTCTCTTCTTCTCTGACTACTTCAAGGCTAGGGTTTTTCCCTTTCATCTGCCATCCTCTGTTCCCTAGAGTAATGTCTTACCCTGAGCACCACAGCTCTTGGCCCCAGAAAGATCTCAGCTGCCATTCTGAGAGCAGCAGAAGTCATGATCACAAGACTGCTCTTAGAGCTGTACATCACTGGTTTCTGAGAAGGAAGGAGGAGAAAATGAATAGAAGAAGCTGAAGCCCCTTCTCTCTTCAGCATCCATCTCCTAAATTGCCATGCAAGGCTACGTGCTGGGCTAGGCACCTGTGGTAATGTTCAACAGTTCTACTATTTAAGATTATTACATTAACAGTTTCAGTATTCCTGTAAGGAATTTCTCATGTGTTCAAGAGCAGAAAGCTAACTCCAACCACTGCTGGGTCTTTTATGGAGCTGCTATCACATGGTACACAAGACTCTGGTAAAACTGGCATAGTTCGGGAGCCCTTCTACAGTTCTGAGGTGGGTATAGCGTGTGTACTTCTTTTCACTGCTTTGTGTTCTTAAAAATTCTGAGTTCCCTTTTGGCAATTTTCCTGCCTCAACCTTCTGAATGCTAGGATTATAGACATATATACCACCATACCTTGGAGAATTCTAAGTATCTAAAGACTACTGTCTTGTCTTATCTCTGAATCTAATTTATAAAAAAAAAAAAATACCTGTGCCTGTAGTCCAGCACTAAGAAGACTGAGATAAGAGGACTGTGATGAGTTCAAGGCTAGCCTGGGATTCAACTTAAGACCCTGTCTCAAAAGTAAATTACCTGTTCTATATAGGCCATTCCAGGACAGCCAGTGTACATCAGAAGATCCTATCTAGATAAATGAAAGAATGGATGGATGGATGGATGGATGGATGGGTGGATGGGTGGGTGGGTGGATGGATGGGTGGATGAATGGGTGGATGGATGGGTGGATGGATTCAGGAAAAATGTACCTATATAGAAGTTTAAAAACTTTACTTCTAGTAATTATTTCCTAAGTAATGCAACTTAACAACAATTTACATACCATTCATGTAGTATTAGGTATTAGAGGCCATGGAGATGTTCGAGTATACAGCAGTGTATGCACAGATTACATGCAAATCCTAGACTGTGTTATATAGGGTCTTGCACAGCACTGACTTTAATATCTTCAGTGGGGCCTGGAAC
Source organism: Tokudaia tokunoshimensis (assembly GCA_036184795.1). NCBI lineage: Eukaryota > Metazoa > Chordata > Mammalia > Rodentia > Muridae > Tokudaia > Tokudaia tokunoshimensis. The sequence goes on along the minus strand of BTHU01000010.1, from coordinate 36,021,677 downwards.
CAATACCTTGCAGAACACAAGGGCCAACTATATATCAATATTGTATTCAGTTTCCCTGTCCTGTCTCCCCACTCCTACCCCTATATTTGATGAATTGGTGCATGTCATTGCCAGACTTTTATGAGAAAGATTCTGATCCCTGTCTTCCTGCCATCCTTGGCCTTCCCAGAAGCCCACCCAGGCAGCACCATCTTTCTCTCCCCTTGTCCACTACAGCCACACTCTCCCCTAGATGGCAGACATAGACATTCATAATTGTCCTGTGGCATTAATAAGGGGTGCACAGCTTAAGAGCACATTGAACCACAGACTGTGGGGCGGTTCCCATCCTCTGACCCCATGGTAAGGGCCAGTTAGGGCTTCTGAGAAGAACTGCTGCTCTGGGGCCATATGCTATTTCCAGCCAGAGATGTCCACCTGCAGCTTTCTGCTCATCTCAGCATTTTCATCCCCGTTATTAGAGTCCAGCTGCAGTGTCTTTGAAGTTGTTTCCATGATGTTAAATGTTAACCATCATCCCCTTGGCCCATGCTGGAGAGCACATTCCTTGCTGTTGGCATGATAATCATCACAGCTATATTGGCTGTGCTCTAGCCGACCACTTCAGCACAGAAAGAGCTTTGTACCAGGCATCCTGGGACCTGGGTCTTGACCTGCTTGTTCTGGGAAGCCATGTGACCTTGTGCATGTCTTTTCTCTCCTCTGGTCCTCATTGTCCTGCACTATGAAGGGCTGCATAAGGGCTTTCAGAGCTCTGAAACTGTTGCATGTGTAAGCTGTGAACCCAAGAGTTAGAGAGCACATTTACTCATCCCTCTAAGCCCCAGTAGCTCGAGGGGATCTGGGCATGAAAGTAATGCACTGAGAATCAGCTCCTGGGATAGAGCACTAGTCTAGTATGGACAGAGCCTGGTGTGTATTCCCTAACATGTAAAAACCATGCTGGTACTGACTGTAGTACCAGCACCTAGGTGGCAGAGTGGGAAGGATCAGAACTTCAAAATTAGTCTGGCTACATAGCTGGTTTAAGGTCATCCTGGGCTACAGAAGACTTTGGAGAGATGGGTAGGAATAAGGACCTTCTAAACATTTGAACTTGTAACCCTGTAACCCTTGCCTTCTAGTTCTTTACAGTGGGCATGACATCGGTGGTCTGGCACCCTATATCAAACTTACTATATTAAGGTGACCTTGGGGCTCACATCTATAGTCTGGCTTGATAACTTACAATTCTGCTGTATTAGTAAGAAGAATAATCATATCTATTCATTCTACTGTCAGAATGTTGATGCTAGGTTTTCATACTGTCTCTGTCACTAAAGATTGTAATTAAATAATATGTCAAGTGTATCGATCATATCCTTATACATTTGCTTGATATCCTGTAGTAGCCTTCTGTTGTTACACTATATCACAAGATTAAAATCAAAAGTTTGCCAAGCCATCTAAGTTCATTTAAGAGATTTTTTTCTGAATAAACCACACTCTTTTTGATGGTTTGTCATTTTGACATTGACTAAAGTAATTTCTTTTTCCTCCCTAGTACAATACTGTATTTAGCCTCTGCTCACACTAAGTAGCTGTAATGACATTAGAGGGAGACAAGGGATGGCTCTCTGAAGGCAGATTTAAACATTCCTTTTCTATGCAAAACCTCACAGTTTTTTAGAGAGCAGTTAGGGTTCCTTTTTGCGTGCATTTATTATACAAATTTTCTAGTGGGTTTTGAATGTGGGTCCTTCACTGTCAAGCTCCATCTTTCTTCTTCGTAGGATAAACTCTTCCTAGAGAGGTGTGTTATGAACCGAAGCCTTGGGTTCCCTGACTCATCCCTAGGTTCCTAGCAGGGAATGCTGCTGAAGGAATATATTTAACGATACATTTTCCAGCCAGTTTCTCTAAAGTTTTCTTAAGTCACAAAACATTTACTGACTTTAATGACAAGACCCAGAGGGTGCAATTAGACTTTTTGAGTATTTGTTTTGGATGTTTCTTATGTTTTCTTAATTGGCAAGAGGGTTTCTTCAGCTGCCCGAAACACATGTTATCAGCTCTTCAGCCATAATAACCATATATCACATGTTTAAATGTCTTAGCCTTCACACGGAGCTCAGAGATCCTTAACGAATGCTAGGTTGTGGCAAAAGAGGGTCAGAGATTTTTTTTTTAAGATTTTTTTTTTATATATCATACAATTGTGAACAGTAACACTGAGGCTAGAATTCACATCTTCTAAGACTTTAACCTGGTTCTTTTTAGTCCCCCTCCCACATCCATGAGTCTTACAAACATATTTAAAGGCATATCTTATTTCTGACTTCCCTTTTCTCACTTAATTTTAAAAATCAGGTCCTCAGGCTTGGTAGTGTATTTATTATTTTAAATTGTTTATATATGTCATGGTGCCATATGTACCCCACCTCAGCTCTTCCTTATCTTCCCGTCCTCTGACTTCTTGGAGGGAAGCTCCTGACCTCTGTCTCCAGAGTTTGGTTGTGGGTCTGGCTGGACTGGAAGGAAATGCATGCTCAAAAGCAGGGCTGGTGAGTGGCAGAGGCCCTGAGAAGAGGCCTCTGGTTGAGGAAGGTCAGGGGCTGTGACCAGGAAATGCTTTCCTCCTTGAGGCTGTCTGAATAGCCCTGCAAGCCAAGGGGCTCTTTGTGTCCTTATTTCTTTGCCATCAGGGAACCTGGCTCTGTTGACTGTCACTTAGGTTGATATTTGGTCCCTGTCATCAGGAATTGTTCACACTGGAACAAGCCGTAGGCTTGTGACAAATGTGGCCACTGCCCTGGACTCTAAGATTAGAGTCTCTCCACACTAGCCCAGACTTTAACTATGAGACAAGAGAGAAAAACTTTTGGAAAACCCTGGAGGCCTGGACTTTAATGCTTCAGACTCTGTAACCTTAGGCGAGTTCTTTGATCTCCTAGCTTCAGCTTACTCTCATCTGAGACTCGGTGTGGATAGCTGTACCAATCACTACTCATTTCTTCAAGTTGAGCTCTTGTGTAGAGGCAGTTTGCTGATTGCCGAAGTTTGCAGACCCATTCTGTATAACTACAAGGCTCTGGGCGTCTAAACTCCTCCCTCTGTGTTCCCATGTTGGGATCTAACCCAGGACTTGATGCACTCTAGGCCAGAGTTCCACCATTGGGCTACTAGCCTGAGGTGGTTTCACACTGCCTGCCAAACTGAGCAGTTCTTAAGATCAGAAAGAATTCCTTTGTCTCCTTTCTCCTATGAGGAGACCGTGTTACTGATTGTGGTTCCCACCCATCCGGCCAAGCCTCCACCATCTTCTCTGGAGTGAAATTGTACTTTGGTCACTGTTCGGCTGTGACAGTTCTTCAGAACTGAGGCTTGGCCAAGACCGTGGGCTCACTCTCCCTCCCACTTCCCTCCTGCCTCCACTTCAGTTCAAACAAATGAGTTGTGTTTGTGGGTTTTTTAATGAGGTTTTTCCAGCCTCTTGAGTTTTTTGTCCTTGACCATAAAGAACACCCAGTTACTCAAAGCTGGAAATAAATTTGGCCAGAAGTAAGCATTGGTGCTGATATTCTTAAACCTCTTTTTTTCATTTCACGAAAGAGCGGGGACCATGGAAGGAAGGGTGGAGGGATGTACAGTCACAGAATGAATATTTGTTTTCTGATCTCTGGGTAACAACTTCGTATCTTTTCTTGAAAACAAGGCGCCTGCCTTCTTTTTAGGGAGAATTGTAGCTATTTTGATGCTTTTGAAAGTGTCACAGTTAATTTGATTGAGCTGCTAAGCACTTGGCTTTGAAAAAAGGAGAGAAAAAGAGAGTAATGGTCACATGGACTTTGCATCACAGGGGGAGATTCACTGTGACCCAGCAGCCTTTCAGACAGCTGATGACCATGGGCCAGATTGTTCATTTTACAAAGGGGAGTCTTTTAAAGATGAGAAGACTTTTGTCTAGAGCCTAAACTTCCCCAGAGGGAAGAATTCATTTATAATCCATTCTGATGAGTCTTTTCCTCCTAAATCTCACCAGTTCACTATGCAGCCTTGGGCTACACCATGGAATATGGAGCAATGAGAAACTGGCATAAGGGAACCAGCCCTGGGTTCTGGGTGAGGATAGGACCTTACCCAGAAAGCCTCATCCAGGAGTGAGCCTGACCTGACTTTTCTCCCTTGAGAACTGAAACAGGGGAAGATTGATTTGAAGAAAAGGTTAGTTGAGAATGTCTAAGTACCTTGAGAAGCATCTCCAGGTTGCCATCTTACAGATGTGCAGGGTTGATGAGTATGGAGAGGAAATGGGTGACCAAGTCCTCCCCCCCCCCAGCTCTCTCTGCCGTGTGGCATCTCAGTCTAGAAGGTGAGTCTCCTCAGTCTCCCAAAGGCCCCTTTTCCTCCCAGGACTCAGATTAATCATTCCTGGTGCCAAAGCTGTGACCCACCTGACGTGCTGCCCAGTTCATGAGCTGCCCAGCTAGTAGGGCATCCCCTCACTTATCCTCGGAGCTCCTGTGTGCCTGGGTGGGTCTCTCCCTCCTCTCTTCTAGGCACTTCTCCATTCTCATTTGTATGTTTTTCCTGGAGGAAAGTGATGGTTCACTGTGAAAGGATAGGGGAGGAAAGATGAGACCCTTAGTGTCTTGCAAGGTGAAGAAGCTTCACCCTAGGTTCCAGAGCAATGGGCCCAGGGAAAGCACCCTGTAATGGTGAGAACAGTTGTCACATGGTGGCTCAGTACTCCATAATGCTCAGAACAGTGGATAGGTGGATATGAGAAGGGTGCAGCCTCCTCCACTGTACACATCAGCAGATCTCAAGCCCACAGCTGACATGGAAACTGACCACAGAGAAAATTAGAACAGAGAATTAGCTCTCCTGCTTTAAAAGAAAAAGAGGCGAGGGGCTGGAGACAATAATTAGCACCGTTAATTTTCAGCATCCTCTCGTGGCACCAGGGGAATCTCAGGCCTGCTTCTGGCCTCCATAGGCATTGGCATCCACATGGTACACATACATAGGTGCATGAAGGCAAAACACTCACACACATAAATAAAATAAATAAATGATTTTGAAAAGTAAAGTGAGGGGGGCAGAGTAGTTCATGCCTGTAATGACAGTCCTCGGGAGCCTGAGACAGGAGGATTGCCATGAGTTTAAAGCCAGTCTGGGCTACAGAGTAAAGCTGTTTCAAAAAGGAATTAGTTAATTAATCAATTAAAACCTAAGTGAAATATCTCCCAAAGAAGGGCAGCCTTTAAACAGTAAAGCAAGAACTAGCCTGGAGTGCTGCCCCACTGCTGACCGACCAGGCCTCCATTAATCACAGTCTCTTCCTCATCTCGTCTGCCTCATTTATGAAATTAAGGTTTTGATGGCATGTTCTGTCGAGTTTTCTGTGTTCAAAAGTCCGATGTTCTACAAATATCAAAGTTGAGCTTCTTAAGGAGAAATAGAACAACATTTAAAAACAAGAGGGTAGACGCATGAAGCCCTGGGTTTGATCTCCAGCATGAACCAAAGCTGCAGGCACACACCTGTAATCTCAGCACTCAAGAGGTGGAAACGAGACTGACAAGTTCAACGGCCCTTTTCACTACATAGTGAATTCTGTGTCATCTGTGTGAAAGATAAGATAAACCCCCACACACATACACACAGAGCGATTGAGTTATTGAAAAGAATAATTTTTGATAAAGATGTTAAAGTTTCTTATCTTAAACCCCATAGCCAGGCTTGGTACCTGTAATCTCAGCCCTTAGGAGATCGAGGCAGGAGAATCACCAAAGGTTTGAAACCAGCTAGAGCTACATATCAGGTTCACGACTAGCCTAAGGGACAGATTAAAGCTTGTCTAAATAAATCTACCTCCAGCATATACAAACAGTTTGCTTATGTTACAGAAGCCACTCCTTCCCCTTTGCTGCCAGCTGAGTTTCTATTGGTCACTTCTGACTTCATAACTAGCTCTGTGGTTGACAACACTAGCCATTGGCTGTATCACTGTCACATTTAGAGCAGGTTTCTGAGGTCCATAGAGACCATTACCAGACACTGTCCCCCCACACATGCAGCCTATGACCCTTCCCTATCTGGAGGCTAGTTCTCATGTTCTACTCCAGCCCACTTATGCTTGGGACAGCTTCTCTGAGCTATCAAGCCTCAGGAAACATTGCCCCAGGGGTCATCCTTGCCCAGCAGAGCTGCACTGGCGAAGTGGTGGGCACATTTCACGCTGAATATTACCGCACAGGGCTGTGTCTAATTGGACAATTTGAACAGCAGGCAGCACAGCTATGACCGCAGGGAGCATTGATATATGGCCCCCGGGCAAGGGACTGAAATCTTAAGGTGACAAGAGTTTCTTTCTTAGAAGGACCATGATGGCATGCTGGTTCCATAAGAATATCTCCCAAGGAGGTCACTTTGAAGAGTGTCTCGTTTCTTCTCTGACAGCGCAGGCCCTGGAGGCTGCCATTTGGACCCAGCTGCCATGAATGTGTCTCTCACCGAAAGTTCAGTGTCTGGAAATATAAGTTCAGCATCCACCTAGTGTCTGTTAGGTACCTCTGTGTGATACAACTGTGCTCAGACAGCAGAAATGTGGAGTGGGAGAGGGGAGGGTAAAATACATTATTCATGGGAGTTTATAAATAAGCATAATTATAAATTGTGTGAAATATTGTAAAGAAAAACATGTCCGTGCAGTCTGAAAGGAATGTTCAGGGAATTTCTCTGAGGCAGTGACATGCAAGCTAAGTGAACAGGGTACAGAGGTAACAAAGTAAATGGTCCAGAAGTGTCTGTGTTTAGAGCTGGTTACCCAAGGGACAGTGGCAGGAGCTGACACTGGGAGCTCTCTGATCATCTGGGTCTCACTGTTGTGTTATGTTTAGATAAAGTCTCTCATGGTTACCCAGGCTATCCTTGAACTCACGATATAGCCCAAGCTGGCCTCAAACTTTCAACAGTCCTTCTATCATGGTCTGCCTAAGTGCAAGCCACTGGATCTGAATCTTACACTAAGAACAAGGAGATGCACTCTCTGATCTGAAGATGATATGGATGGTCCTAATGGGTTTTAAAGATGACTCTAGAGACAGCATGGAAGAGGACTACTCTGGAAGTCCAGCAGTAAAGATGGTGGAGAGAATTAGACTGGTATCACCCACCGATAGAAATCAATGGCCGTGAAGACACTGAGAGGAGATGGCTGCATGGGAGGGGAGGAGGTATTAAGGGTGGTCCTCTTCATTCACTGACAGTTGCCAGGGGAGATGAAGTGGTGAAGCCACAGTTGGATCCAGGGGTCTGCAGAAGAGCAGAGGTGTTTGGGCTAGGTGTTTCCTTGGGGAGGAAGAGGATAAAAAGATGATTATTTCCAGTGTTCAGGAAGATTGGGTAACATGAGAAACCCTGACTTGTAGGGTTATGGGTCCCACATCTGCTCTGCCACAGGGCTCGGCCCCTCGGGGAGGCAGGACTATGGAAGTTGACCTCGCTTACCCCACGCTGGGCAAGTGTTGGGCAGCCCCAGGACACTGCTCCAGGGGTGGGGAAGCGCAGTCTGAGGTACAGGATAGCTGGAGCTGGCTCAGGGGTCCCTGGGCCTGCAAGGAGGCCAGGGCCATCTGGTTCTCAGGCTCTTGGACACCTAGGTGCCTCTGGGAGCCTCAGCAGAGCTGAAAACGGAGTAGGGGCTTTCGGACTGGATCTAGCCTGGGGCTGGGGTGGGGCAGGGGGTGAGAGGAGATCTCTGGCTGGTCCTGTGGGGAGAGTCCTTGGCTTGATGGTGGCAATGGGCTTGAGCTTAGCTTGGTGGCAGCCCTGGCTGGGAGGAACACATGCCAAGGAGCGTATAGGGAAGAAACCCAACTGCTAATACCAGCACTACCACTCTGCTCATAGCCTGACCTGGAAAGCTGTTTTCATAGAGTCTCTCTTGTTCCCCCCACCCCACCTCTGGGTGATGATGCTTGTTCTTTGCCATTTTTGACACCTTATAATTGCCATTTCCTATGGGCCCCACGTGGTTAAAAGTGAACACTGAGTCCTGGGAGTAGACGGAGCCCAGAGCCATGCTGGGCACATAGCATAGCAACACCTGTTGGCTCTTGAGTCCTTGCTGTGAACTTACTGTGTGTGCTGAGTGTCATAGCAGGACAAGGCTTGGGAAGAACTCATCAAATGGTAGCCATGTTAGAAAAACAAAGGGTTTGCATGGTGGAGAGTGGGGGTGAGGAGTTGGAGATGGTCTCTTGGGGAGATTTCTAAGGGTGCTTACTGACCCTGGGAGATGCACTTTCATGAGTTGTATGGCCAGACCTGTCCCCTTTTTCATCCAGGATACCCCATTCTCTGTTACAGCATCTGCAAGGCTTGGACACTGGCAATCTGAAATCCCCTTGAAAGGGTAGAGAAGGTTGGAAATTAGCCACAATCCCCCATGCCTTTATTCCAAAGAACCCTAATGCCCACCTGGGCAGAGAAGGTTACCTGGGGTAAGCCTACACCATCTTAAGACAAGGAAAGAGCCAAACAATGTAGCCCCTTTTACCTCCTGCTCTAGAGATGAGGGCAAGAGAAAAGAGTCCCTGTAAAGAAAGCCAATGATCAAAGAACATGTCTTAGCATCATTTCAGGCTGCTGTGGGCTTCCCACTGTGGATGCACAGCCATGTGGCAGGTGTGCAGCTTATACTTGTTGGCTCAAGGTGCCCACCCTTCCACACCCTCAGCCCCTCACTAGGGCTGGCAGATGCGTTGTCTGCCTATAATTAAGCACATGGGTTTGGGTGGTGTGCTTTTTGGTCTGTCCCAAACCAACCTTTTCCATGTATCATCATCCTGTGCTTGTCTGCCTGTTTGCATGTTTGGGCTAATCTTTTCCATATGTACGTCTGGCTTGGCATGTGGGTCCTGACCTCCCATGAGCAGGGAGAGGCTGCCTCAGACAAGTGCGGAGTCAGAGTAGCCACCCATCATCCCACTGATGCTTGAGCCAAGCCTCTGACCACTCTTTGCAGGGGAAATCTGCCTCTTACCACCTCTGTTGCCAAAAAGGCTCTGTGGAGGAACACCCAGGCGGATGGTCTCTCCTGAGCCTTTGTGGGCATGAAAAATTGTTGTTTGAACAGATCCTGCCTGGGAATCCACTTCTAGCACAGTGTGGCTAAGGTCTAGTCAGCTCTCAGGTAAGGTGACCCTTAAACCAGGAAGGAACTTCCTGCTCAAATCACGTTTCTCCTTATCCTCCTCCTGGGAGTTCTGCTCGCCATATTTGTGAGGGACAAAGAGGTCATTGGCAGCTTCTGTGGCAGCTTATTGAAAGGAGTTGTGGCGGAGGCCCTGTGTTCTTGCTGATCTCCACTTGTAACCTTTTTTTTTTGAGAGAGAGAGAGAGAGAGAGAGAGAGTCTAACACTGTATACCAGGTGCCCTGTAACTCACTGTGTATTTTAAGTTTGCCTCAAACTGTGGCAATCCTCCTGCCTCAGCTTTCTAGGATTATATCCAACTATAATCTTAACAGAACTCTCCATGACCTCAAGCCAGATCAAGGACAAAATGGAGACACTTCTAAGGGAGATGGGTCCTGCCCCATCATCACCAACAGACACACTCCCTCTCACCACACTCTCCCACACCCAACACTTGCCATCCTGTGGATTTCACACAGTGTTCTCAGCCCTCGTTGCCTCTCTGAGCACAGGAGCCCAGGTTTCGGCCACTCGACTAGCTCTAAAATTTTAGCAAGTTCTCAACCCTTTTAGGTCTTTTATTCTCTGCTGGAGTGATGAGCCTGCATGCATGCATTCATCAGATCGTCCACTCAGGCGTATTTCTTCAGCATACAGTGTGTTGAATCCCCCAATAGAAGCCGGATTCAGAAAGGTAATTAGACATAATCTCCAGATGTCCATGGTCTAACAGGGAAGACAGATGTGTAAACAGAGGCTCAGGATACAGTAGGAACATCCACAGAGGGCTTCCCTGCACATGTCAACTGTCTCTCTGGAAAGCCCTTGGTAGAAAGAGGATATGGGGATCAATATTTTATCCTTCAAACTTCAAAGAAAATCATGTAGTGGATAGTGCTGAGCTAGACAACATGGGTCAAGTTACAGAGCTTCAGTTAGCCTCAGTTTCTGTACCTGTAAAATGGGATGATATAAGCCTTGAATAGTTAAAATGTAAGGGCAACAATAAATTCGGTCATTGAGCCTTACACAGGTCAAAAGAGGGCAAAAGAGCCACACACACAAAAAATTCCTGTTTTACATGTATGTGTGCTAAAAAAATGAATAAATATGACAGAGACAGCTAATTATAGCAGCAATTAGAATTAATTAGTACAAGCAGATGTCTAAATCATTCATAGCCTGTGGCTCCCAGGCCCTGAGGCTGGGGCTTTTTCTGCACAATCTTCCTAAACAGGATCAGTCTTTAGACAGAGAAAGCCTGAGGCTGCATCCAGCCCAGAAGCTTAGACACAGTTACTACCCTGGGGCACTCAGAACAAGCCAGAGGGTTCCTCTTCCTTGAGTATTGCATCATTTTCTTCTCTTCCCTTTTCTCACCCACGTGACACAGGCCAACTGCCCTTTAGGGAGCCCTACTCTGTGGCCATGCTTCCCTTAAAGCCCTATGGCCTTATGTCTGTGATATAAAATCAAGGCAAGTGTTTCTTTCCAGGGCACGGAGGGGACATTCCTCTTTGGCCTAACATGCTGAGCCGTTCTCTTCCAGCCGGCTCACATTGCCTTTTACCAGGACACTGATATTCTCAGAGCACCCCTTCCTCTCTGTGTCACCCCGAAGTGCTGGGGTCTAACCAAAGGGTTTAGCACTTCAGGTTTTAAGAATATCACAATGACCCTACTGTGCCCCATCATTCCTTCTGGAAAGCCCTGGACTCAGGAGCAGCCAGTGTGTCCATCTCCGGACATTTGGGTTTACTGGAGAGCAGCTATCCCTCGGCCTATACCTTCTCTTCTGGACATCGACCGACTTCTCAGAAGAATTCCTTTCTGGCCAGGAGCTTTAATTACCTTTCATGAAGCCTGGCAGCAAGCAGGAAGACAGCAGCTTTGGGTTATGCTCCCTTCTCCAAAGTCCACAAACTGCCAAACCCCTGCCTCTGCCTCTGGGCTGGGTGGAGAGCACCCACCTCACCTGGATGCCTGGTCTAGCTTCTGGGTTGGTAGCGATCCGGACCCACAGCAGCCTCCACCTCAAGAAGTTCGGCTGCCTGTCTTATGGCCTCCCTCCATGCCTGGAGCTCCAGGGGCCCTGCCCGGCGGTGCAGCTGTGGATCAGGGCCCTGCTCAACTCCCAGCTCCCCGGTTTGCAAAGCAAACTTCAGCCTTTTACTATTTACCTTGGCAAGTCCAGGACCGGATTGATGATCTGTAAAGTGGATTTGTTATTTGGCTGTTTGCTTTGGCAGCTCTTGAAAGCGCTCCGCTGATTACAGCCCCAGATGTCATTGCGTACATTACCCTGCTCTATAACGGGCTCTGAACACTTTAATTTAAACTACAAATACTATTAAGCTCTTTGCACCTCTTCTGCCTTTCGTTTCCCTGTGTTAGATATCGGGACAGACAGCCTGCGTGCTCTCAAGCTTCCTCCTCACTGTACTTGTCAGCCTTCTCCCTCGGAGCACTTCAGGCTTTCCTCCTAATTTCCATGCCTCTTCCCAGAAGTTTCCTCGTCTCCATCCCCAGCCCAACCATCCTGGTATCAGCCATTGGTATTTTTTACCTAACAGGCAGAGGCGGTCTTAGTCTAGTTTGGAAAATACACATCACCCTACCCTTTGCACTTTGTATTTTGTGCTCTTACGTCCATTCGCAAGGGTCTTCTGCACCCACTGTTTAGTTTAGCATCCCTGACCATTCTTTGCAAGCAGAAATACGCCACATCATATTGCCCAACAAAAAAGGCCTCGGCAGATGGAAGGCAGCTTCCTTCATGCCTGCCACACTCAAAGCTGGCTCTGTTGCCATTCTTTTGCTTTATTTAAATCCCTCACCTGAGTGGGAGGAGGAGGAGGAGGGAGCCATGGTCAGGTCTTTAAGAGAGGCCATTACTGGTTCATATATCTTGGGGGTTATTGGTAAAGAGTGCCGATGCCCCGGCTGATGGTGGGACAGATGACTCAGTGTTCCCCAAGGTAATGGCTTCTTCCTGTTGTAAATAAACCACTAGCCAGGGTCCTCGCCTCAGGAAGCAATTTAAGGCCCAAGGGAGGTGGCCAGAGAAGTCAGCCTGCAGCCTCCAGGATGGGAGGCTCACCTCTGACCATGGAACGCCACTGCCCCAGGACGCCCCCCTGGAGCAGAGGACTCCTAGCCATCTCTGTGCCAATTCTTAACAGACTCCCCACTGGCCTTTGATTTGCCAGGCTCCTTGTGAACTGCGTCCTCTCTGAGGAAGACCACCATTACTTTAAGGGTGAAGACGGCTGAGATCTGGGGGAGGTGCCATCTTTCTTTTCGTTTTTCTGCTTTTTTTTTTTTTTTGCTCATTCCTTAAAAGTTCATTATCCAATCTCTTCCTACCCCCTTTGGTTTTAAAATGTCCACAGTGTTTGTGGATGAAGCTTGTTACACATGCCACACAGTTTTAAAGACAGACAGACAGACAGAACACCCATGAATTCTGCCCTTGCTTTATACTTGGGGAATTCAAGATGCTGTAAAGCACCGGCTTCAGTCCGCGCCTCCTGCATCCCTTGTATGTTTGGTCTGAGTTTTGACCTGGTAACCACAGTGTTTTCCCCATGTCTAAGCCCCTCAAAGCTAGGCCGAGAGTCACCCTTGATGTGGTACCACAATGACTAGCCCTGGATCCCGCTTATTACATGGGCCCCCAGTAAGTGGATGTTGGATGAATACCCATCAATCCACTCAAGTGGTTCTGATTTTAAAGGACTCCGTCTTTCCTAGGACAGTCTCTGTCAGGGGCATGCTGGGGAGGGGGGCATGAACACTTTCAACTTTGAAATATTTCAGATGAACAAGTTAATTCACTTTGTGAGTTTACTTTAGGAATAGAAGTTAGTGCAGCATTTTTGGCCAAGGCTCTCATTCTTTTAAACCTTGACTGTAATAAGCAAATTGGGCAGATTAAGGACATACTTAACTGCCAAATGGTGTTCTGAACTGTGTAAAGTTACCCAGGGCTTTATTTTGTTCTTTTTCTTATATAAAAGATCATGTGGGTTCTCTCTGCCTTTTTTTTTTAAGCTCTTCCTGTTTTATTGTGTTTGAAGTATCTTGTGGTGACCTGTTGGGATTGGAGTCTTCCATATGGAAGTGTTTCTTTAACTTTTTAATCATTTCTTTGGGGAAGGAGAAGGTTAGGGGTAGCAGATGTTTCTCTAGCATTGTTGGCTGAGTGGAAGTAGGGCTTGCAGAGCTGAGTTGGGCTCCACCCAGGCTAAAGAGGAAGGCTCTTCCCAGGGTAGGAGGCTACATCACCATAGCCCTGGCAAAGGGGGCCTGTGAAGGGAGGGAGCATAGCACCAGCCATCCACACCGTGATTTATGACTTTTTTCTTCCCCAGGAAGGGTACATCTTTCCTCTGGGACACTGACAAAGTTGTGTGCCATTATCAGTCTTCAGAATGGGAAGGCTGACTGGGCCCTTAGCAAAAGAGCAAGCCCTTGTCTCTCTCCACCAGGCTTGCCCATTCTCTTCACACCGCACACCCAGCCAGAGTCCAATATCTTGATCTCAAAACAGAACATTGCGAAAGCTGGTCTGACTCTCGCGTTTCCTCGTGTCCTTTTGTACACTGCCTCCTGGGGCAGTTGTTCTGAAGAACTTGCCTCAGGTAGTCATCCATAGTGCTTAGCCTGAGCCCACACTCAGTGGTGGCAGTTACCCCTTTGCCCTTGGTCTGGTTTACTGCCACACTCCTGGTGTCCACCCATCTTCCATCCCTGGGGTACCCTAAGAAGCCAGTGAAAGAAACACTTGGGCTCAGTAAGAACCAGGCACTGGGTCACATCAGACGACGTGATGGAAGAGATAGTCTAAAGGATCTCAGAGTCCTGGGCATTCAGTTTTGGATTCTTCCTCTTGTGTGTAATGTTTTTTTGTTATTATAAATTTCTCATTTTCCTGAATATCATTGTCCTCTACTCATATAGCTTATACACCTTTGGCTTTCAAAGCTTGGCATGGAAACTTGGGAATCTTGGCACGCAGAGATTTGTATCTCCAACCTCTCTACCATTCTTACTTTCAGCTGAGGGCTTTAACCGTGACTTCACCAAAAGGAAGGGACACGGAGGGGGATTTGGAGTCTGCATCAGAGAATCATGCCCCTTTCCCCACCTCGCTGACCTCTCCACTGATGCACTAGGCCCTACCCACTAGACACTATACCATACTCTGTGACTATACCCAGTTTGGGCTGGCCACAGAGGTAAAGCAGACTGAGCCTCTTTGGCCTCGAATGGAAGGCCACTTGGGAATAGCAGGTGCTACAGGCATAGAGAGGAGCTAGCTGATAGGTAATGAGGCAGGTGTGGATTGGAGGAAACAGCGGGTAAAGGTGGAATCCTGGCAGCCTAGTGAGGAGTCCACTTTTAGATGCACACGTGGCCTGCTAATACACCCAGTCAGGTGAGAAACTGCCAGGGGATTTTAAAACATAGCAATTAGTAACTTAGAAAGAGTAGATTCAAGAGAGGTAGAGGCAAAAACCTGGTTGGAATGGATTCAAAGAGAGAAAGGGAAAAGAGAAAGGGAGGGAAGAAATCTTAGACAGCAAGGCCAGCTTTCTCGTTCAGGGAGTTTTCATTAGAGGCAGAAGAGACATGAGGCAGTGACTAGAGGACGAGGAAATAGAGTTGAGTCTCTTTTTCTTTCTTTTTATTAATGGAAAGAATACTAGTATATTGATGACCTAATGTATAGTGGGTGGGACCTAGTGCATCAGTGGAGAGAGGTCACCGAGGTGGGGAACTGGACCCTAACAAGGAGTGGTAGTAGATGGTATAATCTTACAACATGAGGGTCAAAGTTGTTTTTGTTGTTGTTGTTGTTTACTTTGAGACAAGGTCTCTCTGTGAAAGCCCTGGCTGTACTCAGTACAAGAATACTTGGATACTCAGTACAAGGAAAAGGATAACCTCTGTGATTCTTCCTGGCACACTGGCCATGACCAGTGCTCTACAGGCTAGGGATGGTAATGTTTCTAGAAAATGCCATTCAGGCCAGCAGAATGAGCCCTTCTAGTGAACCCTCCACTGTATATGGTGTGTGGTGGCCTTTGATAGACGTTCACAAGATTGCCCCTGTTCTCTATGTACTAATGAACCAACACAGTGATGCCCCAACTTAACAGGAGTGAGATCAGGGCATGATTCCAGGTGACAGAGAAAAGCACCTGCTGAGCCTTTTACAGGCTCCGGTGCCAGAGCCCCGTCTTAGACCGAATCCTGATTGCACTCTAGCCCACTGATTTGAAAAGCCCCTGGAGATGAAGTGCACCCTTGTAATACCAACTCTTGAAAGGCTGAGACAGAGGGATCCCAAGCAAAGCCTGTGCTACATAGCAATACCCTGTCTCCAACTACAAAACACTTAGAAACGTTCCAGCTGATGGATAGCCCCACTTGAGAGGTACAGGTTGAGGGGCCTCGAGATGTATCTCAGTGGTAGAATGCTGGGCAAGGCCCTGTCTCAATCCATAGTACCGCTATAATAGTAGTAACTGTTACAATAGTAATAAATAATAGTTATAATAGTAATAACTGATATTAGTAACTAAAGTAATTATTGACTACAAGAAGTACTGATTAAAGGCAATTATGGTAGCTTGTGCCTACAATCACAGTACTTTAGAGCTGAGGCAGGGGAATCACCAGGAGTTTAAGGCTAGCCTGTGCTACAAAATGAAAAACAAAATAGAGTAGCACTGTGCCCAGCACATGGGTTCAAGAGCACTAACATTTCCCCTTCCAGTCCCTCCCAGTGTGATCAGATGTCTCCCCTGACAGATTTCCTTCTCAGCATTATCCTCCAGGAACTTGTGATTATCCTCTGTCTAAGTCAAAAGCTGCTTAATTCCTCTGAAAACAGTGCCAGTTGGGCATTCTGCCTAGAAAGAGAAGAGAATCTGTGTCAGTGTATGCGTTCAGCTCAGCCTCCATGAACACCTCTCTAGACTATGCCACCCCAGTTGTTCCCCTTCCACAGGGTTTAGGGCTCTGGGGTACCTGGATGCAGAAGTCAGGTCATTCTACTCTGTCTTGGATGCAGATGCATATGCAGTTGGCCAGTTGGGGGGAGGGGGGGCAATCCTGCCTGGGCTTTCTTAGGCAAGAGTCGGTAATAAGGTTGCTTGCTAAGGCGACTTGGGCTGGAAGCCTAGGGGGCAAGTAGAGGAAACTGGATTAGCACAAAGCTCCAATCCAGATGAACTTTTTGGTGAAGCCTAGAAGCCCCTCACAAGGAGCCCTCTATGATGAGCCTCGTGGTGCTCATATGAAGCCAGCAAGTCTTCTCCACTTAAAGGAGCCTGCGTTCGCCTGCGCTGATCATCCTCTGATGGTTTAAAAAAGCCCAACCTCTTACTCGTGGCTTCCTCCTTCAAGCTCCTGTGCTGAGAGCTGCAGCCATCCATGTGATACCAATGTGACTCTGGAACCCTCTCAGGCCAATTTGTGACCTTACTGAGACTGTCTTCCCTCTGTGCATGGATATGACTGTTATATCGACATGTGGAAACTAACTCTCTAAGACCGATACCCAGACATGAAAGGCAGCGGCTGCTAAGTTTTGGGGCTACTGCAGAGAACAAGGCACTTGATATCTCTGCTCTTGTGAGGTTGATGTTCTAGAAGAAGAGAAGCTAACCCAGTGGGGCCAGCAGAATGTTTGTTCACTGACATACACACCTGACCTAACCCAAAGGAGGTCAGAGATGGCCTCCCAGAAGCAACTATTTACCTGGGATCAAAAGAAGAGCTATGAGGAGCTGTAAGGTCCAAGGTAGAAGGAAGCACAGTGTTTTGGAGACTTACCAAAAGGCAAATAGTGTGAAAGATGAACCTGGTGGAGTTCCAGGACCCATGTTACCAACAAAGCTAGTGGCCATGGCAAAGATGGACTGTCACTCCAATCCCGTGTTTGCCACCCAGGGTGGGTATTTTCTCATTAACTGGACACACACACTCTTACACCCCTTTCAGAAACCATGGCTACTCTATCCCTTCTCATTTAGAGAAGTCTCGGGGTAAACTGGATTATGAACCCTCTGCCTAGGGCAGTGACTTGCCTGCTGCCATTATTGTCACCATCTTAAGATGCCACTTGGCTTCACACAGCACCTGCTATTTGATACAGAACGGAAGTGACAAGGGCAAAATGCAAACCTCTGCAGAGCGTGTTCAGTGGGAAGAAGAGGCGGGCAGAGAAGCCCTGTGGTGCCCTGCCTCCCCCCCACCTCCTCCTCATCATCATCAGAGGTGACGCCCAGTTGTTGCTGGGAGATTCTGCAGGCCTGTGTTCTGTGTTTGTCACTCCTACATTGATTTGCTTTTAAGATGCATGGACTTCTGAATCTTTAAAAGAAAGAACTAGAAAAGAAATCCCAAAGGCAGTTAGTTGGTAGGTCATCTGCCAAGAATGAAGGGAGAGCAGTGACAGGTTTGAGGGGCTTGAAAAGAGGGAAATACAGGAGGGAACTGGCCAGAAACAAATGGAAAGACTAAATAAAGGTTGGGAGCAAGCAGGGTCCAGCTGATAAATTTCTCATGGTGCTGGTTGACCCAGTGCAGCTTTCCTCCATCACAGCCTACAGTCCTGGAGCCAAGTGTGGAGTCTGTAGTTGGATGGCGTACCATGCTGTTGCATGGCAAACACAGCACGGGGCGGGGGGGTTGGGGGAAGGATGCAACAGCGTGGTTCCAGTCTATGAGGCCTGAACTCTGGAATATAGTTAAGGTTATACTATTGCTATGTTGAAAACACCATGACCAAAACAACTTGGGAAGGAAAGAGTTTATTAGGTTTACACTTCTGTATCACTGTTCATACTGAAGGAATTCAGGATAAGAGTTCAAACATAGCAGGAACCTGGAAGCAGAAATGGATGCAGACGCCATGGAGGGGTGCTGCTTACTGGCTTGCTCCCCATGGCTTACTCAGTCTGCTTTCTTATAGAACCCAGGACCACCTGCCCATGGCTGGCCCCCATGACAGCCTTCACACATTAATCACTAATTAGAAAATGCCCTACAGGCTTGCCACAGCCCAGTCTTATGGAGGCATGTTCTCAGTTAAGATTCCCTCTTCTCCAGTGACTCTAGCTTGTATCAAGTTGACATAAAACTAGCCAGATTGAAAAACTGTCAAAAAGAGGAAGCCAATGGATTGAGGGGGAGGGCTCTAGGAGTTGGCTAATTCAGTGGGGTCAGACAGTATTATTAGTAAGAATAAGGAAGTGACAGAGCTGGACTAGTAGGAAGTTCCATGAGAAAAATGTGGGATTTTTAAACTTACAACAACTAGGTGTGCCAGTTGCACACGTCAAGATCCAGGTAAATGGCCTGCTGGGGTGGAGGTGACAGTCATTGGTGTGTAGGTTTCATGGCCAAGTTTATTTATTTTTATTGCACTTTATTTATCATGTGTATGTATGGTAGATGAGCCTGCAAACAAGCACATGTACCACACACAACACATTGTGTGGAAAGGTCAGAGAACAACTCGTAGGAGTCAGCTCTCTCTTCATACCAGGCAAGTTCCAGGGGTCAAACTCAGGTTATCAGACTTGGCAGCAAGTGCCTTCCTATTGAGCATCTCTCCAGTTGAAGCCAGAGTTAGTCTTGCACCTGAGCATCATGCTTCCCCAGCAATTGTCAGGGATGGATGAAGAGGTCATTATAGTGGAAGCACCATAGTCCTCATTGAAGTCAGAGACCGACTCAGATCTACAAAGGCCAGTGGCAAGGAAGGGAAACGCTTCTCTTCCAGTTGGCAGACCATCCCTCAGGAAGAGGTGATGTAATTCACAGTACATTTGTATTCCCTTGAAGAAGCAATCCTTTGATTGGTGGATCATTTTAGTATAATTGAAAAACCAGGGAGAAAAGTTCTGTTTAATGCCTATGGAGAAGACTGTCTGAAATGCCCATAGGGTTGACCTCTGAGTCCAGTCTCTGCAAACCTAAAACAGAGAAGTGTCACAGATTACCATGCAAACCCATGGGGAGGCAGCTCAGTTAAATATGTACTGGATTCCAGACACTTTTCTGAGCCCATGTACCTAAGCTCTAGTATATTTTGCTAATCCCATTTTATAGATGACAGAAGTGAGCCCTGAGATGTAAAGAACTTGTCCCAGTTACACGATTCGTACGTGATAGAACAAGGGACCTGGAAGCCCATTCACCATTTCCTGGAATGCTCTGCCAGGGTCTACAGAACTTAAGTCAAGTAGATCATGTCCCTGAACCCCACTTGTGCCACATAGAGGGCAGTAGGTAGGAACATGCTGTAGGCAAGTGGCAGTGGGAATTCCACTGGAAGACTTCCAGGGGAGCTGGTATGGGGAATGAGTCTTGAAGCTGCAGGAGGCGCCTTGTCTGGTCACCTGGCGCCACCTCACATACTGAAATTCACCTGCTCTAGTCTCCTTACTGCAGCTGCCTGAGCCACACAAACACCAAAGAAGCTGCTTCCTTCTCTATAAAACTGTTCTTCAAATACTAAATATTTGGATCCTGGTGTCACAATGCTCTTACCCTCTTCAGGGTGACAGCCTTGATTTCTTCCTTGCTTTCCCTCTGCCAGCTGCCAGGAAACAAGACTGCATGGGAAACACAGTCCTAAAAAAAGAAAGAACGAACAGATGTTGCCCTTCGGGGACTCATAATCTCCTAGGAAGGATGGAACAGAAACTATTTTATGGTTCTTGCTCCTGTTCCTAATCTGTGACTTTTATCAAAATCCTTATCAGCATCCCAATAGGCACCTGAGGTGTTTACATTGATTCATCTACGGCACAAAGTAGAAAGCGAGGCTACTGTATTAGGGGGCAAGCCCAGAGATTCCTTCAGACACGCCTACAAGTTTCTCCACTAGGGGACTCTGATGCCTACTTGCTGTATTAACCATACAAGTGTGGGTCCCTAGAATCACAGAAACAAGGCTTAAGGGCAGCGAGAGAGAAGAGAGTCAAATGGCACAGAAGGAAAGGTGGGGTAGTTCACAGGACCCCAAAAAAGCCTTCTTTTCTTTTTAGTATGCAGCTCCTCAAGGATCCCATTGTGCCCCCTAAGCTGTCATGACTGTGAACAAACACCCACAGACTTTTCTAACCTCAGTGATTATTTTTTTCCCATCTGTTTTTTCTTTCTATTGTACAAAATCTTGTGTGGCCCATGATGGTCTCGAATTCACTGTGTAGCTGAGGGTCAGCTTGTACTCCTGATCCTTCTGCCTCTACCTCCCAAGTGCTGTGATTACAGCCATACACCACCATACCCAGTGGCTTGGCTTTTCTCTTTGAGGGTCTAGGAAGGATGCCCTAGACCAGGGGCCATTTTACAATAACCTGGGACTCCTGCCAAATGCCCAAGCCACTCCTGCTCTCCAACTAAACACAGACACCACCTGACCTTTCCAATGTTGGATCCCTTCCAAGTTATGGAGACTTCCCATGGCCTGCACCAGTGTACCTGATGGGACTAGTGTGGTGAGCCCCTCGGACGCCTGGAGATGGACATGCTAAGCTGCTGGCCTGCATGAGAATTCCAGAGAGAAGAGACACTCAGGAGTACAGCAGAGATCCCCCACGGACTGACTGGCCCTGCGCTACCTCCATGGAAGTGTTCAGACTGGTGCCTCTCACTGCCCTCTGGTGTAGACAGTCTGCTTGTCCACTCTGCCTTTTGAATAACAAATCTGAACATGATCCAGCATTTCAAAAACAAGGCACCATATGTTTAAAAGCTAACTGTAAGAGAAGTACAGAAGTACCATATGTAGACAAAGGACACTTTTGGGTTGTTGCCATGGAAAACCCAGGCTCAGTTTGTTTACATGTTTGAGGCCTAATGTGCTCAGTGTCCCTAGTGGTGAGTTCATGAAGTATGTCTGATTCATACACTCTCAGGACTCGTGTAAATAAAGCCTTTGTCTTTACTAGGCACAGAGGTGGTTAAGAGGACCAGCTCATGCTGTCATCTTAGCATTCCAGAGGCAAACACTGGAAGATCTTCGTAGCCAGGGGCTACAGAGTGGATTCCAGACAAACCTGTACTACAGAGCAAGGTGCCACCTCAAAAATAATAATAAAATAGGTAAACAGTCTGGGAGACGTGCCCAGTGTGTGGAACTGCAATTTGTAAAGTTCATGTATTTTTAATAGTTGTGCTAAATAATCCTTTCCAAAGAACTGGAATCTTATCCTTCCAAGATGCATGGAGGCATAAGTTTTACTTATTTTAATATATCAGGAAGACTGAACCTGTGGAATAGAAAATTCAGGAGTGTACCTAAAGAAATATAAGGATTTCCAGGAGCCAGGCATGGTATCACATGCCTGTAATTCCTGCACCTGAGAGGCTGAGGCAGGAGAATTTGTGAATTGGAGGACAGCCTGGGATACATAGTGAGACCCTCTCAAACATAAACAGAAAACCTAAGGAGCAGCCAAGTATGCTCCTTGTGTGTCAAGAGCTCCAGTAGACTGGCTCAAGAATGAGCCTAAGGCCACCCAGCCTGCTACACGCCGATGACCATGATAGTCATGAAGGTTCTGCATACACGTGCACTTAAATGCCAGCGTGATTTAGACTTATGAATAACTAGCAGTATTGTTCTTTTTACCCAGCAGCGAAATCAAAGGTTCCAGGAGGCTAGTCTACACCAGGTCCCACGATAAGATTAGCACTCCCCATCTTACTCCTGGTCTAACTGAGGACTGGGTACAGCAGCAAGTCTGTGGCCTCATCTCCATCTCTTGTCTCCCCAGAGGGTCCACCTCCACCCCAGTGGTTTCAGAGGCAAGGTCTTAGAGGTGCCTAGTGAAGAGAAGTGGTTCCAGCCAGATTCAAAGGCTCTAGGCAGCTTCTGTAAGCCCCGAGGGCAGGCTCCAAAGGCAGGGCTGGGCAGACAGGGATGGTCCCCACAACTGTGCATCCTCAAAAGAGGGAGCTACCTCCTGCATCAAGATTCCAGTGCTGGTGCCAGGCCTCCTAAGGGCTGCCTGGATGAATTCATGGCTAGCCAAGGAAGGTTGGGGTGAGTTTGCAGGTTCATTAAGCCAGTGGTGAGGTATTTCTACTACAGACACTCCTTTTACGTGCTTTTCTCCCCGCAGGCAGAGGGATAGCAGGAAGCTGTTTTAGTAGCTTTTTAACCCTAATGGCATTTCTAAAACTCAGATGAATACAGGAAGTTAATTCCTTCACCCAGCTGTTCCCCCTAATTCAAGGTTAGATGGCAGGTCTGTGTCTGATAGAGTAACAGGAGGTCTCCAGGCCCCTCCTGGGGTGCCTTGGTGCCCCTCTCCTTACAGATGAATCTGTTCTTCCTCTAACCCATGGCATACCTCAGAAACAAAGATGAAAAGATAGATAGGTAGCTACACGCACCAACAGTCATTCTGGGCTGACTGTAAATCTCATCTTTGCCTAGATGTAACAGAAACAAAATATGTTGCTTCCTCCTCATGGGAGGAACTGGCATTTTTTTTTAACAAGGAATTGGGGGTGGGTCTTCTGGCCTTTTCCAACTGGCCTCTTAGAGAAGAAAATGAATAACATCCTGATTGGCCTCCATGGGATAGAAGTAAGGGGAAGCAGCTGGGGGCAGGGGGCAGGCTCTGGCCTAAAAAAATCTTTACCCACAGACATCAAACTTGGCACACAGTGAGGCGAATGGGCCAAGGGGAAATCATAACCAGGTTCACACTGCAGTTTGGGCATTTTTAACACTTACTAATGAAGTGAACTTTTTAAAAGGCTCTCAACAGGCCTGTGAGTGTTAGCTGGGGTTACTAAAGTCTCCCCTCTA
This sequence comes from Tokudaia tokunoshimensis, assembly GCA_036184795.1. Classification (NCBI taxonomy): domain Eukaryota; kingdom Metazoa; phylum Chordata; class Mammalia; order Rodentia; family Muridae; genus Tokudaia; species Tokudaia tokunoshimensis. Next base: position 35,998,645 of record BTHU01000010.1, on the reverse strand, counting down.
AGCAAGAAAGTCTGAGAAGGAAGAGAGATGACAGGAGCCTTGGCTTGCCCTGTGTGTGTTCACAGCCCAGGAGCCCTATCCGAGTTCTGAACCAGAGCACAAGGCTGGAAGTTCCCTAGTTTGCCCAAAGAGAGGGTTAATTGAAGACCCTGAAACCTGGGGTAACACTCAACACTGAGGGCCAGCAGCTGCGGGGAGCCTGAGCATAGAGTGGGGAGGACGGGAGGGAACAGGCCCAGGTCTGCTCTCAAGACAGACGTGCCTGTCCTGCTTCTCTCTCAGCCCATGCCCATCCCCAACCTAGGCCTTGTTTTTAAGAGTTCTGAGAACCAGACAGGCCTCTAAGAGGCCAGCAGCTGGTAATCACTTTATGGGAAAGCCAGGCTATGGTGAGGTACACAGTGACCAGATGCCCTAGAGATATTTTTATGTTTTTGAAGACAGGGACTCATGTAGCTGAGAATGACCTTGGACTTTTGGTCCTCCTGCCTCTATTTCCCAGGTGCTAGGATGACAGGTTTGTGTCACCACACCCAGTTTTTGTGGTCCTGAGGATTCAGCTCAGGGTAGGACTCCTTTCTGCCAGGCAAACACTCCACTAAGCTACATACCCTGCCTCTGTCCCAGAGATCTCATGAGATGCAGGTTCATGTGAAGTAAACCTGGGTAGGATCTGAGGTGGTTCGCCCCTCTTTATTTACCCCCAAGGGTGTGTGTGTGTGTGTGTGTGTGTGTGTGTGTGTGTGTGTGTGTGTGTATTTGACCCCAGATCTCACTTTGTAGCCTAGGCTTGCCTCAAACATACAATACTCCCCCCATTTCTGCCTCCAAACTGCCAGAATTACAGATAATCACCTCCATGCCTGGCTTGAAACTTGTCTAGCCAACCTCCAACTACCACAGATCCCTCTGCAGTGGGTGGACCACACTTTGAATAGCAGAGGTGGATGGCACAAGACTGGGTTCTCCATCCTTCACTTCCCAGAGCTTCCCCAGGCATGAGAGGGAACTGAAGGCAACTTCCTCCTCTCTCTCCCCAGGCCTGGGAAAGTGCTCAGTGAAGGGTGCAGCAGGGCATTCTTGCCATTGTTACAGTTTCTATGCCTCAATCCTCACCCGGTGCATTTCTGCAGCTTCTCAGCTTTTCCCTACACCCTCCCTGGCTTCCATGCCTCGGTAGCTGAGTCAGTGTGACCAGCCAGAAAGCTTTGACATGTCAAGACAGGAAATGACAGTTCCCAGGTACTAGCTGTTTCAGGCATGGAAGGACCTGGAACACTGCTTGTGTGATAATTCAAGAAATCCCAGACTGAGCCCCATGCCACACCCATATGTGACCAAGAGGTGAGGCTGTCAGCAAAGTCCCTGTAAGACAAGGGCCCAAGCAAGTACCTGTCAGTCATCAGTCTACCCAGTGATCCAACTTCTGCCTACCTCAGGTGGCCACTGGGAGCCTCACAGGTGATTTCTGAACTACCATGCTAGGTGAGAAACTGCCCAGAACCTTAGTATCCTAATCTGTAAAATGGAACTGACAGCAGGGTCAGCCTGTGGAGGAAGCTGGAGTGATTCTGTAGTCCAGGTGAAGTTATTATGTCAAAGTTCGAGGTGTTGTAAGCAGCATTGGTTCCAGGCACCTCTTACTCACTCTGTCCCCACTTTTTGCCCCAGTCCCCGCTGCCCCAAGAAACACCTCTCTGTGCAAACAGAACTGCCTGTGGTTATCTCTGCACCTGGCACCACCCCTTCACAGTCTCAGAAGCAAAGAGGTGCTCTAAGGTACTGTACTTGGCATGTGAATAGCAGACTAGGCCAGACCTTCCTCCTCCGACGCCCTCCACTGCCACTCAGAATCTGCTTCCCTTGTTGCCGCTCTTGTGCTTGCTTGCTTGCTGATTTGTTTTTGAAACAGAATCTTTGGCCAAGACTAGCCTCAAACTCTAAAATTCCATATGTAGCCAAGGATGAGCTTGAACACCTGGCCCTCCTGCACTGCGTCCCAGGCACTAGGATTACAGGCACGGGCCACTGAGCCCTGTTTGTGCAGGGCCAGGGATCAGTCTCAGGGCTTCTTGCGTGCAAGGCAAGCGCTTTGCCAACTAAACCCCATCCCTAGCACCGGGTTTGCCTCAGCTTTCCACCCAAGAGTAAGAGCATTGCTGGGTTCAGATGGCAAACAGAGAGGGAAAGCTGACCGCACTACAGACAGAAGTAATGCTGGTTTGTGAGAGGCTGAGGCAGGAGGATTACTTAAGCCCAGGAGATCTAAGGCCAGCCTGAGCAACAGACCAACACCCAGGTTCAAAAGAGAAAAGAAAAAATAAAGAAGAAATGCTGGGAACACCGTGGGAGAGGTCGTTTGGTTTTGTTTTGTTTTGTTTTGTTGACAGGGTCTCTCTGCATAGTCCTGGCTATCCTGGAACTCGCTATATAGACCATGCTGGCCTCAAACTCATAGAGATCTGTCTGCTGGGGTCACAGGCATGTGCCATAATATCTGACTGAAAACACAATTTTTAAAGTATTTTATAGTTAGGTAACTACTCAGATTAGTGTAATTCAAAATGGCTGGGCCTCAAACCAGTTAACTCTAGTACCTTCAGCAGCACCAAGGACTGTCCCTTCCTGCAGGACATGTTCCTCCCTTCCTTTTCACAAGCACTGCTGCAAGCTTACCGGAGCAAATGACCTACCCTCCATTTCAGCAGCCAGTTTGTCCACTGTCCCTCCCAGGCCTTTGAAAACCATTCAGGTCAGGCAGCATCCAGACCTTGCAAAGCCAGGCCTGCAGACAACCTTGAGGAAATTGAGAATTGAGGGTTCTCAGAAAAGAGTCAATGGTCAAATACAGCCCTAAAGGACAAGCCACCATGTCTGTGTCTGTTGGTTTTACCTTTTTCTTTTTAACATTTTATTTGAGGGTGGGTGGTATGCCATGGTATGCTTATATAGAGGTCAAAGACCAATTAATAGAAGTGGATTCTCTCCTTCTACCATGTGGGCCCCAGGCATTGAACTCAGTCTATCAGACTTGACAGCAAGCACGTTAACCTGCTGGGCCTTCTTGCCCGGCCAATACTGGTGCTTTTAAAACATCATCCTTGAGTTTGGAAGCAGAGGGCTTCTCAGCTCCAGGTTTTACTCTGAGGTAAAGCTGAGCACTTCACATCAGCTCTGCTGTGGGGAACAGAAACCGTGCTCCTGCTGCCCAACTGCAAGATCCACTGTCACACTCTGGGGTGTGGTTCAGTGGGAAATGCTTGCTGCCAGAAGAGGAAATAAAGCCCCTCGCTGGCACTGCAGCTGTATGTCACAAGCAGATTTTATATTTTTAGTGGGTATGCTCTGGTCTGACCCAAACTGAATCCAATCGAAAGTCTTAGTGGGGAAAAGTACAGGCTTTGGCTCTGAATGGACCTGGAGTCAAAATTCTGGCCACACCCTCACGCCATCACCTTCTTCCTCTGCCTCCATTCTTTGGTCTGTAAATTGGAAGTCATAGGGTCAATCTCAGCTGTAGGCATCCTCTGATTGAGATACAGTCTACATAAAGCAGCTGCCTGTATCTGCCTCACGACAGGCTCAGCAAATGTCCATTCTCTTCCTCTGATGCCTCTCTGATCACAGATCTTAGTCTTTGCTATTAGAACTGTCCTAGGGAAACCAGCATGGATACTTGCTGTCCTGAGAACATGTAGTTCTGAGAAGATTTTCCATCCAGGGAGTTGCTAGGTTCCTAAGTCCACAGAGCAGAGCGCTCAGCCTTGCTGTATAGGAGCCTGTGACATGGTGCATGGTGGATACTGACTCACCATCTCAGCAACAGACCAGAGCATACAGGAGGAAATGGCGCCTTTGCAATCTAGCCACAGAGATCATTGCTTCCAACTCAGGAAAAAGCCAGCAACTGCCTGGTTTGGAGAGCTCTCCTGTTCTCTGTACCCCTGGACTGTCTGAATATAGAGCCAGTGGAAACTGTCTGTATTGAGCTATACTGATGACTGGTCTCAGACCCACAGGTAGACAGGGACTCTGCTAAGTGACCTGGTGCTGTGTAAAGGGCTCATGTTCTTGGCTGGTCATCGAAGAATGTTTCCTTGGTAGCTGTGCCTGGACATACAGAGGATTGGGGTAGGGGAAGACAAGTAAAGTAAAAGACTTCTCAGATTGACTCCTCCAGAGTTGTTCTGGCGCTTCCTAATCTGACATATGAAGTTTGTACAAAGGTAGAACAGTTTTTGCCATTTTTCAGTGCAAGTTGGTTCACATTCCTGACACACGTTAAAGAGAAATAATGTGTGTACACAGAGGTGAGTCAACGTTGCGTGCAGCCAGCCGTGGCCACTGGGAGAAGAGTCAGCCACAGAGCTGCAAGCTCACCTGCCTCCCATGGAGGCAAGCCCTGTGCAGGAACTCCCAGGGAGGCAGCTCGCAGCTCAGCAGGTCCAGGCCTCCATGCTTAGCAGCCTCCTGACTCGGCCTGGGTGCTGCTCTCTTTTTTTTCTCTGCCCGTTTTCTCTTCAGCCATTTTCCCTGATAATAAAAACTATAGGAAACACATGTAAAATGGTGGAAAGCAAATGGCAAAAGGTGTTCCTATAACCCAGCCTACCCAGAGGCAACCGTGCTTAACATTTGCCTTAAGTTTTTATTATTTTTTAATTCATTTTGTTTTAATTATATGTGTGTGTTCCACCCCCATCCTCTGCACGAGCGCACATTTGTGTGTTCCAAGGTGCTCTCAGAAGACTAGGCCCCCTGAAACTATAGTTACAGATAGTTGTGAGCCACCATGTAGGCACTGGAGCTTGAGCATACATCCTGTGGAAAAGCAGCCTGTGCTCACAATCACCGAGCCATTTCTAGCCTCAGTCCCAAGTTCTATTTATTTACTTGTTTATTTAAAACTTTAGGAAGCTGTTGGGTGTGGTGGTGCACACTTTTAATCCCAGCACTTGGGAGGCAGAGGCAATCGGTTGGTTCTCTTGTCAGTTTAAGGCCAGTGAGTTCCAGGCAAGCCAGGGCTTCGTAGTGAGGCCTGTCTTTAAATAAAACAAAAAGACCTGGAAATATCTGTCCCTACCCTGAGGTATGGATGACCATTGGATATGAGAGACATGACCTTCATTAAAACCATTTCACCTGTCTCTTCAGCCCCAGGCAGATAGTCTCAGTGAGTGAAGTGGGGTACACATACCCACCCATGTGCTCTGACTCTGCCCAAGGCTCCTGTCATGCACCTCACACATCAGCAGTTATCCTCAGTGAAGGGGTCCCCGGGTCAGAGGCTGATATGGATACTGCCTACCTCAACTACTTGTCTTCTTACCTGAGGGTGTGGGAAGTGTATGTGTGTCTGCTCAGATATCTGTCTATCCTCACTCTCCATCATGTTGAGGCTGAGCCAGACTACCTGGCCCATGTGCTGTCCTCGATTCTCCTAGCTCTGTCTCTTCTCTCTTACTGTAGGAATACTAGGATTGCAAATGCATGCAGCTTTATACCTGGGCTCTGGGAACCCAAACCAAGCTCAGAACCTTACTGTGTATTATTTGTATGTTATTTGTATGACAAATGTTCTACCCACTGAGCCATCTCCCCAGCACAAAGATCTTATTTCTAAATAAGGTCACATTTGGAGTCTGCAGCTGGACATGTATTTGGGAAGGTGAATCTGCAGTAGGTGAAGCTACCAAGGTTGCTGCCACTGGGGAGATGATTACCCCCAGGTCACTAAGTGAGACAGTAACAAGAATTGGCATTGGAACCCAGGTCCTCTGCTTATCGTGTGCCTTTAATTTGTTAAAAACACGACTGCTGCCCCATTGTGCTTGGTTATGTTATCTGCTTCGTAGGAAATGAGATTTGGTAACTATTACCCTAAGATACCTCGGACATCCTCTCACCATTGCTCCGTTAGTGTATTATTGACAATGACATCAAAACCATTAGTGCAGATGGGAATCCCTTAGGTGGGAGTCACTCCCTTATATTTATATGGTGACATTCACTGGGCATGGGTGACTTGCCTAGAGTAACCAGAAAAGTTATGGGGGAATTCTAGTTATAACATTTTGATTCATAATCTCTATTCTAACTTTTAACGTGTGTGTTGTCATTGATATTGCAAATTATAAACGTAGCCTGATTGTCCTAGTGACATCTGTGTTAATTCACCACAAAATGCTTAGTGCATCTATCACTATAACAGTGCCCATTAATTTCCCGAGTTTAATTCAGCACCGCCAACCCCAACTCCATAAACATGGCCACACATGGCACGCTGGTCCATGAGCCTCTGACCAGCAACTTGTCCTTTCTCACAGTAGTTCTAAGGACCTGCGCAAAACAGGAAGATGCGCCACCAACACATCTGGCAGTCAGTGTCAGCACTGGCGTTTCTTTACCATGCTGCTGTTTGGGGGGTTGTTTTGTTTTGTGTTTTTCTTTTCTTTTCTCTCAGTTCACTTCCAAGGCTAGAAGAGTAGATCTTTTCAAAATAACCTAAAACAGTCATTTGTCACAGAGTTAGGTGCTGAGAAATCATCTGGTGGTTTGTTGTTTGAACATCCTAATCCTGCTTACTTGTACAGATCAAAACAGCACACACAAGCCACTCACTGGGGATTGTCTCCCCCACTCCTTTCTTGGTTGGTTGATTGGTTGGTTGGTTGGTTGGTTGGTTGGTTGGTTTTTGTTTGCTGTATGGCAGGATTTTGCTATGTGGTACAGAGAGGCCTGGACCTCACAGTGATCCTCTGGCTTCAGCCTCTCAAGTACCAGATTTACAGGCCTGAGCTCTGATGTCTCTTAGAATTAGGGGATACAGTAAACACAAGATATGGGAAGCTTCTGCTTGCAGAATCCAGCAAACTATTATAGTCAATTTCTTTTTAATAAATAGAAGTATGCTCTCTAAAGGAGCAATGATATATAAACTAGTAACAGCTGCTCATTATCACTACCAAGTACTTATACTGCACACAATTAACAATTGTCCCTCCTTGTACATGGTACTGTGTTACACAAGGACATTGCAGTACTTGCATATTATACACTTAGATCCTGTCCCATCCTCTCTTTTGTTCTTATAGACAGGGTTTGTTCGGTAGCCTAGGCTGGCTGGGAAGTCATGGCAGTCCTCTTATTTGAGCCTCCTGAGTGCTGGAGCTACAGGCATGATCCATGCTTGCATCATGCTTCTGGATAACTGAAGCATAGTGTGTGTGTGTGCTTTACCAACATCCCACAGACCTGTACGTGATGCATTGCCTGGGATGATGGCTATGTGTCACTTGATTGTGAGCTGCCCCGTACCATTATCTCCTGGAACACCATCTTCTATGTTATGTGGCATGTGAATCGAGTTACTTTGGGAGCCAGCCTAAAGGATCAAGAGGAAAAGATGAAGTCTTCATATCTTCTCACCCTACCTACCTTTCTATCAGGAGCCACTCTGGTATAAGTAACATACTCCTGACATGTTAAGAATATGCTTGGGAACATAGCACAGCTAGTAACCAATTATATTAGTGATGGTTCTCTGGGGAAACAAAGCAAATGGGGGTTTCTATGGATAGGCAGGCCACCCTGAGTTTGTGAAACTCAAGAACCTAGGAAGCGTGGCTAGCACAGGCTGCCAAGCTGGGATCTGCAGACAGACACTGGACCACCCCAGGCCTGGTCCTTTCCGAATCTCAGCATCAAGTCCTAAGTGCACAGAGCGCAGGGGAGGAGATTACTTTCCCTTCCCACCCACTTAGCATCTTATTCCTTCCTCCTCTTTTTAAATCTTAGTTCTGTCTTTTGTCTGTCTTGGCCCCAGATGATCAGGCTCTGGTACTTAGTCCAGTGGCTGTCCACTCAAGTGACTGTCACCTTTCCCAGGTGAACATGATCACTCATTTCTCAGATCTGTTAGAGTGAGCATGACCAGTGAAGTCTGGACTCCTTGGACTCTAGAGGAATTCAAGCCCCCCTCCCCCGCCCCCAGGAAACCCTAAGCTCTCCGGAAGGGCCAAGTGTGTCAACAGCATGGTGGTATGGAGGGGAATGATCTGCTGGCTCCCAGACTAACCTGAGTCCACACATGAGCTTCAGGCCATCCCTAAGCACCCTGAAGTCACTTGCATGATTTTTATATGCAAACTACTTTCCCCCAGTGCTAGAGACCAAGTCCCAGAGTCCCCTGTAGCTCACATCCTGCAGCCAGGCGTCTACCACTAAGCCACATCCCAGCCCTCCAAGTGCATGTCTGTCTCCCCTCCTCTGAGTGTGTGTGGCGGGGCGGGGGGGGGGAGTGGAGTTGAATGTAGAGCTTCAAGTAAGCTGGGAAAGCCTCCTGCCACAGAGCTGTACCCTCAGACCCAATTACAAACTTTAATTGGTAAATGCATAGCTTTCACCAGCTCTACTCAGAACGATAGAGTCGCCTTCTGCACAGTCAGACTCTGGGGCTCTGTGCTCACCGCCCCTTGGGGAGCTGCCCAGGGACTCCCTGAGCAGGTCAGACCTACACCCAAACCTTGGAAAATGGGGTTCCGAGATAGAGTAGGAGGCGACCCTAGAGGGAACACTTCCCAAATGAAGACCAATTAAAGCCAGCTACCCTTTGTCTCTCCAGCTCAGATGTTAGTAGCTGCAGCTTCCCAGAGTTTTGTGAACTCATCTCCTTTTCCCCCTTACACTATTTCCCCATTCCTCAGAACAAAGCTTGACTCATATCAAAGTGGACACTGATCAGTGTTTGAGAATGTGAGTCAGCCGGCATGAGAGGGCCTGTAAACAGCTTCAGCACTAGGCCCTGAACCAACACCATTGCTAAATGGTGTACCCTGAGCTCTCCAAATAGCCTGCTCTAGGTGAGCATTTCCTGTTTCCCTGAAACAGTCCTGTCTCCATAATGGGACACAAACATCCCCTGTCCAAAAGAGTGTCTCTAGGCCAATCAAATGACAATGCTGGCAAGTTAGGCAGTTTCCTAAGTGCCAGAAGTGACCTCATCCTCCAAGGCCTTGGCCTCTTCACCCAGCACCTGCTGATCCCTCCCTGCCTGCAACCCTGCTCTCTCATCCCAGTGTGGGTGGCTCATCAGACAAGGACTGCCCCAGGAAAGGGTATCAGAGTCTCTTTAGGGCCTCCTCCTAGCAGGATGAGGGGGACTGTTTCCTCTCTGCAGCATCTCAGGATAATAGGAAGTACTGAGGGCTCCTTCTCTGAGCACTCTTGGGGTCCCTCATACCCTGCCCACAGCACCATGCTAAGAGACTAGATCTGTTGGTTTGTGTTCTCCTGAATGCCATCAGGTTGACAGGGTGACTCGTCGCCATGACTACAGTATTGTAAGGAATGTGGGCTGGTCTCAGGGTGTGCAGGCTTTGAAAGGCATTGGTTCTCAACACACATTAGGGAAGATTGAGGTGATTTTTACATATAACTGTTTTCCACAGCAGGTGCCAAAGAAGCGTTATGGAAGCTAACAGGCTGAGCTCCACACTAAGAATTAAGAGATGTGTTCCAGATCTGTCATTTACAGACTCCAACATGTCACTTAAGCTTCCCATGCTTCAACTCCCCTATAAATTAAGGCAATACCTGTACCACCGTCTGGGGTCATTGGGATGGTCTGAATGTATGGTGCTGCCTCCAGTGGCAAAAAGGTGTACTTACTTGACATTGTTAGCATCAAGACAGCTAACTGTTGTCATTGGGTGCAGAGCTGGGGACCAAACCCAGGGCCTCCCACATGCTATGCTGAGACTGCCACTGAGCTGTACCCCATGGTATGAACATGCCTACAGGCACACCTGTTCTGTGTGGAGCCCTCATGCGCCAGGTGCTTTCTTTTACCCAGCTCAACCCCTGCTGCAGCTCTGAAGCGCCATTCCTTTTACACTCTGGTAGGTAAGGATTCTGAGGCCCCGGTCTTGAGTTAGGCAGCTAGTACAGCTGAAAGCGTGCTCGAGACGAGGTTGGTTTCCAGCCCCCACCCTCAGACCAGCTCATGATTCTCTTCTCCTACAACCTCATCCCATAGGAGGCTGAGGTCACCAGTAGAAGGCAAGCCTGGGCTACACAGTAAGAGCCTGTCTCAAAGACAAGACCAAAAAAGTGTGTGCTGCTCTGGCCTTTACCCTCTGGACTGCGCCCTCTCTCCCGGCCCTCCTTTTGTGCTCGTTTCCTTTCTTACCCAAACCCTTCTTGCTACAACTTTTGTTCTAATTATTTTTTTTTCTTTTTCCTCTCTTGAGTCCCTGCTTCCAGCTCCCTTCCCCGACCTGCAAACACAGCACGCATAGACATCCTTTTAGAGGCAGGCACCCTGCTCTTGTGACAGGAGAGTGGGTCACTCCATTCCTAGGCTTCCAAGCTCTGAAAGGAAGCTAGGTAAATAGAGAAAGAGTGGCCACTTTTTCTTCTGATGTCAGTAAGTGTAGATGCCCCAGGTTGACTCTCTGGATCTTCTCACTAGAGCATAGATAAAGTTCAGCTTCCTGAGGAGAACTTTGCTCAGTGTTTTCATTCCTGTTAGGATTCTGTCTAAGCTCCACACCACAGTTACCTGGCAACAGCCGGGTATGCTCCTCCCACAATTACCTGGGTAATTAGAGTGAGTAGGCCTGGCCCACTATAAGAGGGGCTGCTTGCCCCCTCCTCTCTCTCTTACTCTTTTACTCCTGTTTCCTGCTTGCTTCTCTCTCACCCTCTTGGGCGCTTCTCCCTTCCCCCTCTCTCCACATGGTCATGACTGGCCTCTACCTCTCTACTCTCCCCTTCTCTCTGCCTTTCTCTACCCCCTTAACTCCCTTCCCCATACCCTGAATAAACTATTCCATACTATACCGTTGTGTGGCTGGTCCCTCAGGGGAAAGGGATGCCTTGGCCTTGGGCCCCCCCAAGGCACCCCCTTCCCCCACACCTCACCACACCCTCATAGAACATATTCCTATAGCTCTTTATCCTCTTATAATCACAGCAGTTCCTTGAGACAAGAATAGAGAGTACCTCTTCTGTCAGTTCCAAAGGGTCGTGGCTGCCACCTCAGACATGGATGAAGCAGCTAGAGGTACATTCCCAACATTACTGAGTAGAAATACATCTACAAGCTTAGTCTCTGTCCTTAGCCAGGTGTCCTTGGGGACATACTCCTGGATTCCTGGGAACTGTTGCTAACATTGGAGTGTGAGCTGGGGCCTTGGCTCCTGCTAGTGCATAACTATAGTTCAGCTTAGGCCCTTTAAGGATCCAGTGACACTCATTCCCTAGCCCCCAAGTCCCAGTGCCTGGTTCCTCAGCCCAGCATCCTAACCCTGCCCAATGGAGGGCAGCTCCACATGTTAAGGTCCCACCTGATAAGCTGATCACAAGTACCACACTCTCCTGTCAGGCTCCTTCCTGAGTAGATGCTGTCCACTCTCCCTGTGCCAGGAATCTACCTCACAATTAGGTGAGGAATAAATCAAAGCCAAACTTGCCTGATGAAATTCAGGAGCCGGCAGTGACCCTTGCCACACATATAAATCCCAGCAGGCCGGCCAAGGGCCTTTGTCTGGTCAAAGAGTTCAGGATTATCAGGCCCACTTTGCTGATGCATGGAGGCACCGGCTGTCGGAGTGTTTACTAACGGTTATCACCTCCATGCTGCACCGTTATCACAGGCAGGGCCGCCCGCCGGGGCCGAGGCTCGCACCCTCTCTATTACCACCTGTCAGTGGCGGCGAGTGTGCGCTGACACTGCCCAGTCCTGCCCGGCAAGGAAAGATAGTTTCTGACGGCTGATCAAAGAGAAGAAACAAGGCCTGATAAAGAGTGTGCGTTTCGTGTACTTTTAACTTTGGGGAAACATCAGCATTTGCATTTTTTCCTGGTCCTCCTGGTGCTGGCAGGAACCAAGCTCAATAAATGTAGTGGATTCAGTTACCTAATCGCTGGGGAAATGGTATGTGCTTAAAGCAGCAGACCATGACCATAATCTCTTTCCAAGAGAGTCTGGATGAAATAAGCTTTTTCAGTGAACTTGCTGTAGAATAAAGTCAAATCACTTCAATTCAGTCTTTGAAGTGATCTTGCACATAACATCTAATCTTGGCATCCAGCGGAACGCCGTGTACTTTCTGGAACTTGGGAACCAGGTTTGGATTAAGGAAGGATCCTTGTTGAAGATGCTATCGCCCAGCTGTATCGCTCACATCCCTGAAACGGTACCCCGGATATGCCTATGTCCCTGACGGCTAGGGGCCAATCTGCAGTGAGGCAGAACGAGTTCCAGACCTAGGCATCAGCACATCTGAGTCCTGGCACCAGGTCTGTCATGGCCTGCTATTTATTCTAAGCCCTTGACCTCTCTAAGCTTCACCTGTAGATGAGGCTAGGTATAGGTTATAAAAGACAGTGGCTTAGGAAGCTTTTTGCTTTTAAGTTAGGCTGTGCAAACATCTCCTTCATTATTGATCTTGGCAGTGGTGATAGTGGTCTGTGTGTGTGTGTGTGTGTGTGTGTGTGTGTGCACGCGCATGCTTTCATATGTTCCACCGAACAGTCTTCACCTTCCATTTTGCTTGCTATAGGGTGTCTGTTGCTCACTGTGTACACCAGGTTAGCTAGCCCACAAGCTTCTAGGAACTCTCCTGCCTCTGCCTCTCATCTCACCGTAGGAGTCCTGGGATTGAAGATGCTTGCTCTACAGCACTCAGCTCTACACAAGGTTTGGAGATCCAAACTTGGGTACTCATACTTGAGTTCAAGCGTTCTAGCCACTGAGCCATCTTCCCAGGCCTTCTTTTATTATAGATAGTGTCTAAAGTATCATAGAGTATCGTAGTCTGGCCTAAACCTCACTGTGTAGCTGAAGATGACCTTGGACTTCTGATCCTCTGGCCTCAACCTCCCTGGTGCTGGGATTTACAGGTGTGTGCCACCAGGTCTCCATATCTGAACTTGGCAGGGGAGACTCTATGACTTCGTGCCTGCTAGGGAAGCATTGCTTGAGCTGAGCTGCATCTCTCTCCTGTAACCATTCAAAGTTGTAAGTGGAGAGTGATCGTGTCAGGGAAAAGCAGGGTTGTTTGGGTTGAACCTGGGAGTGTTCAACCCTCATCGACGTAGCAGTCAGCCCTACGTGTGTTACTCTCTGATCCAGTGGCACAGGCTACTGGACTCCACCTACACATTCCTGTTCCTAGGGAACCTATCCCTCATTATTCTGGTAGAAAGACTAAAGTGGCCCTGGACATGACAGGCCACAAGGGTGGGTAGGCAGAGAACAGCCTGCCTCTGAAGGTACAGACTCAGCATCATCTGTCCCGCATGTATCACAGGTACCTTTGACCGGAGCGTGACCCTGCTGGAGGTGTGTGGGAGCTGGCCTGAGGGCTTCGGGCTGCGGCATATGTCCTCCATGGAGCACACAGAGGAGGGCCTCCGGGAACGGCTTGCAGATGCCATGGCGGAGTCACCAAGCCGAGACGTTGTGGGATCTGGAACAGGTAAAGGTGTCAACAGACTTGTAGCTTGACTTGGTTGTGACTGGAACCTGTTGGCGTTGAGCTGGAGCGGAGAGGGCATCTGTTGGTTTTTAACCACGTTTCCATAGCTTTGCACCCTGAGTGCTACCCAGTATAGAAACCTCTGATACTGGGAAATTCCAGCAGAACTGCCTCCCCTACCTAGAGCAGCATGCAAAGATTTCTCGAGAAATACAACTGTAGGCCTGGGGCTGTGGCTCCACACTGGAGTCTGTGCATGGCATGTGTAATCCCTAATACCACAAGAGAGACAGATAGACAGACAGTTGTCCTTGTTAGTCATTCACAAAACCATCTCCAAGGGAAGGAAAACCTAAGAAGCAGCATACCTTTCCTTCACGCGCCAGTCGCCACAGACCAGGACCTGCCAGCAAGCCGGCAGGGCAAGCCCAAGTACACACACCACACACACACAGCTTTTCTTTCATGTCTCTTTAACCCAGGACCAGTGCCTGAGAGTCCAATAAGTTATAAGTCATAAGACATCCTTTGACTAGAAATGAGCCCTACTCCACATAAGTACATGTACACACAGAGATACACAGACACACACCCCGTAGTCATCCCACTGCCATTCAACTATAATATAGGTCTCCTATTTCTAAAACACTTCTCTCTCTCTCTCTCTCTCTCTCTCTCTCTCTCTCTCTCTCTCTCTCTCTCTCTCTCCAGTTACTAATGTTCTATCCCTGCATTCATTCACACCCACTCAACAGGCCCTGTCCCAGTTTGCTGGAGTGAATGGGTCAAATAGACCCTGGTTCCCTGATTTCAGGCCTTCCTTCTCTCTCTCCCGAGTCCTCTAAGAACATCATCTCCACTGTGACCTGTCCCATCCCGGACCCATGCTACTGTAGAAGAGGGTCCTAGTAAAGAGAGACTTAGAATCCTGGGTGGCTGGGTATAACATGCCTGACATTGGTGATCCATCCTGCTGTTCTGTGGGTACAGTGAGCCTACACACACACACACACTCTGTTCTTCTGTTCTCCTTTACTAAGAGAAGAGAGTGTAGCATCTCTATAGTTTAGTGGCTCCTGCCTAGATAGCCATCATCTCCTGCAGAGTGCAGTGGATGGGAGGGAGGGGTTAAGCTAGAGATAGGGAGAACTTACCAGACCCTAAATGACAGCTGTCTCAGAGGCCTAGCCAACACTTAAATCCCATCTTCCCTGCAGGGAAAGGAGATGTGAACCTCCAAAGCTACAGCAAACTGTCCCCTTCCATCAGACACGCACATTCATAGAGCACCTGCACCCTCACACCCCAAATGCATATCAGATTTATCCCAAGGCCTCTGTTCTCCCTCTATACCCATAGATAGCAGCTCCTCCCCTTCCTAGGTACCACCATGGGAGCTAACCCAGTAACAGTATTGTTATGTCAGCCATGGTTCCCAAGAGCTAGAGTCCATGTCCCTGAGCCTCCCTCCTCCAGGGGCTGGGAGCTCCTGGAGTGACCCCATCTGCCACCACCTTCTTCAAAGTTGGGTGGACACCTCAGCAGCGTCTGTAGACGGTTCAGCAGGTAAATTTAGTCACAGGCACTTCAGCTTCTCACAGAGTAACCTGATTCATCTGTCAGACAGCTGAGGGACTCAAGAGTTTGTGATCTTAATAACCAGGATGTGCAATTAAAGGAATTTAAAGAAAAAAAAACAGAGGAAATTAAAAGGACAGGTCAGAAATAGATTTCCCACCCCCACCCCTTATTTTTTCCAACTAGCTTCCCATTGTCTTCCTCACATGGTCACCAAAAGGGATTTCATTGGTTTTCCTTGGCCATATTAGATGAATGGTTGGTTGGTTGGTTTGGTTTTAACTTGCCTCCATTTTTTAGGTCAGTAAGCAAACCAGATAAAAACTAACTCATGTCCTTCTCCGTGGCTGACCAGCACTTTCCCCTTCTTTTGCTGCGGTGTCCACCTGGTACAACAAAGGCAAGACAGTGCAGCGCCCGTAGATGAGAATTTCTAGTGAGAATTTCCCTCTGTCCATCACACCTCTGATCTTCTCCTTCTACCCCAGCTCTGCTTCTCTTGGTGACTCACCGGCACACAGATAGGGCAGTACTGGGTGCTTGCCTCTGTTGGGTAGTCTGCCACTAGATAAGTTGGGCCTCCAGTGCCTTCCCAGGCACCTTCATGTTGATGTATGTCATGTGACTAAATTTACTCCTTATCAGCTTGTGACTGAGGCCATCTCAGAACTTGGTCTCCAGACCCCTCACACAGTGGCCTTTGTATCATGTTAACACTGTCAGGGGGGTTGGGGTTGGCCTACACTGAGTATATAAACTGCTTAACAACCAGCTCTCCAAAGGGAAGCAAAGGATGACCCTCCCCCACACAAACAGTACCCTGACTTAGAGATATCAGTAGTGTGAAAACTCCTATTATCGTTGTTTATTAAAAGCTATCAGCATGTCAGACAGGTCACTGGGTGCCTGAAAGTGTAACAGTCAACAGTCTCTGGTTCCAGGACCTCCCCAAAAGCCATAGGACAAATGAGCTCTCACAGAAGGAAAGCAAAGGCTCCCCCATGTCCAACGCCTGGAGGTAGAGAGCTGTTGATCAAGACATCAAAATTTTGGATAGGACAAGTGCATTTGAGGTCTGCTGCACCATGTATTAGCCATTGAGAATAATTAAGTGCCATGTTCTTGGAAATGGCAAGTCAAATATGTTAAATGTCCTCAGCACCAAAAACCAAGGTAAGTATGTAAGGTAATGTGTGTTAGTTAGCTCTGTTTAGTCATTCTACAGTGTCTGTGTATAACAAAACACCATGCTGTACGTAATGGGAATATACTTTTTTTTCTTTTTATTCAAATCATTTTCTAAAGTGCTCTGCAGACCAGCAGCACCATTCTCACCCAGGAGCTGATGAGGTTTGCGAAGCTGGTTGAGGGTGTAGCCTATACAAATGCTGGACTTGATCCTCAGAGCCAAAGAGGGAAGAGGGAAGAATCCAGCCCTGGTCTATCAGCGTCAACACTTGTCTTTTTTTTTTTTCCCCAGTGCTGGGGATTGAACCCAGAACCTCACACACACTAGGCAAGCACTTTACCACTAAGCTATACCTCCAGCCTAGCACCTGCATCTTAACATGCATATACTAATGTTCAAGAAGATCAGTTTATGCAGTGAACATGAAATGCAGATGTCAGTTCCCTCTGTGGTGGCTGCTGGCCAGTTGATCTGACTAGCTTCCACATGTGATTTGCAAGTCCCTCTGTGATGTAATTGGCCAAATTGCTTTCTTGCTGATCGCCCAGAGCCCGTCTTACCTGTTACCTCTGCATCATCCTTTCCATAATGTGCTAGCCTGGGATCCATCCAGCCCTGCCACTGAGCTGAGCTGTGCAGTTCCTAGTGTCCTCTCTTCCATTCTCAGTTGGCACCTGTCTGCTGCGGACACCCGTGCCTGGAACAGAATCCTGCTTGTCACAGATACAGCACCTGTCTGCCCACTTTTTCCTGAGGTCTACATCTACCTAGGTGGCAGTTGCTTACTAATGAGGGTCTGCACCTACCTGTATACCAATTTACTGAAGTCTATATCCACCTAGATACTGACTGTTTACTGACTGAGGTCTGCATCCACCTGAATGCTGTTTACCGAGGTCTACATCTTCCTAGGTACCTACTGCCTACTAAGAGCTGCACCCAGCTGGCTGCCAGTTGCTTACTAATGGACATCTATGCCCACCTAGGTTCCTGAAGCTCTGCACAGCTCTTCCTTGATAATGGGGCTTCTGGCCTTTCCCTTCTTGCAGAGATGCCCCCCAGCAGCTCCCTGATCTTATCGCTGCCGTTTGTTGAGTTCAATACTCAGTCTCCACCTTGACATCAGCTGCCTTCCTTCTGCAGTGACACTGTTTCAACCCAACCACCACCACCCAGACGCCCCACTTTCTTCAAGTCACACTGTCAGAGAATGGTTATCATTTGAGAATTTTGTCAACTTCCTACCACCCAGATCCTAAATATCCCTCTTGCCAAAGAGGAGCATTCTCTGACCCCAGCCCACCACTGTCCCCTGGAGTCGTCACTGGACATCTGGGGGCCTGTATCTCATCCCAGGGCTGGCTCCGTCTCTTTCCAGCTCCTCAGCTACCTCTTTAAAGGCCCTTCCCTTCTCCTGCAGCACGTGGCAGTCTCTGCTTCTGTGGCTTCTAAGCCAGCCTCCCACCTGATTTCCAGAACGGTCTACCCAGTCACTTTCTGGTAAATCCACACTTCTGAGGGCTAACCCATGACCTTAGCTGCTCCTCCTCTAGGCACACTCTACTCCATGTATATAAAGCGATCCTGACTGGGAGACCCTCTCTCCAGACCTATCCCCACTGCCTCTGAGCTAGTCAGGCTGGGACCCTGAACACATGTCAGGCTCTCTGCATATCCTTTCCTCCTGTCTGGAATGTTGTCTCCCTGAGCCCCCTCCCCTCTCAAATGTCTCCCCCAAAATAACTGAACTAATTCCTGCTTAGCAGACATTCCTTTCAATATTGCCTTTACTTCAAAAACATAGCATTTTTTAAATAAACAAAATATGGACTTATCACAATTGTTTTTCTGTCTAGGTAAATATATAATTTAATACTCCCTACTAAAGGGGGAATTTAACTAAACACCTGGATACATGTAGAGTCCATTTTAAACCTCAACTCTTCTGATCACTAGTTCAAACCCTCGTTATCTCTTGCCTTCTCCGACACCTAACATCAGAAGCCCAAGCTGCTTACACAGTCCACAGTTTAAGTATTGTAGACCCACAAGCAGCTCTCGAGGCCAAGGGCTGTCTTTGCCTGTGACGTTCTAGTCTCCTTTCCAGTCCCTACTAAATGATCAGAGGCGCCGTCTTGTTCCATCCACCATCGCTTTAACTCTATCAGGAAATGCTTAATCTCCACCATCACTTTCTGCTGTAAATACATATCACACCCTGACCCAGTTTGCCTGAGCACTCAGGCTTCCGCAGTGCAGTGCCCCAGATGTGCTCGCTAGGCACACTGCTTTGATTTCATGATACTTCACTGAATTAAGATTTGCTACTTGAAAACCAAGGCTGTAGTTGATTCTGCTAGATCCTCGAGTTCCCTATCTGTATATCAATGACCCAGCATCCAATCCTAAAAGACTATTTTCAGTTAGCTTTTATTTATTGAAAGGACTGCACTTGCCCCTCCCCCTTCTTAACATGAGAAGCATATTTTGAACATCATACAGTTTTTTCGATGGTTACAGGAAGTTTCAGTCAGTTCATTAACAATGTCCGTGATTTCCCATGCTTTGCAAAAGATGATTTTAATAAGCTGTGTGTGCACGTGGAGAGCACGTGCTTCACTGCTGACCTTCACTAGAGTGCTGTAGAAAGTAAAGTCTCAAGGACGGCAGCTGAGGCTGGAGAGACAGCTCAGCGGTTCAGAGTACCAAATGCTCCTCCAGAGAACCCAGGTTCAGTTGCCAGCACTCATACATAGCTCGAGTGTGATCTGTGTCTGTGACTCCAGTCCCAGAAGATCTGACACCCTCTTCTCATCTCTGCAGCCGACACGCACACACATACACACACACACGCACACACAGAGAGAGAGAGAGAGAGAGATAGCAGGCCAAACACCCATACATACAAAAAGTTTTTTTTAATTAGTAAATAAAAATGAATGGGAGCTTTTGTGAGGAGATGGTTAAGTGTCTACACTAATTCTAGTACCTCTGTGTGTTGCAGCCCAATGCTGCCAGGAAGATTGGCAATCCCGGTAGGCCATGGGCCTCCTACTTGTCCCCCTGCTGATGACTAGAGATATTTTCTTATATTTCTGGTAGGAGACAACCCCATCACATCACAAAGTACCACACAGGTCTTGGCAATTACAAGTGCCCAGATAGTGAATTCATTTGCTGAGCCTTCGAGTGACCCGACTTGTTGTTTTACCACATATTCAAAGCAGATAATTGGATCATCAGTGTTCTTCATAAAATCTAGCTACTCATGTTGGACTTTGTAGACAATTAGAAGGTGTAGAATTTATAGAAAAATGTTGGTGTGCAGATCTGTACATTCCAGAGGTACAGGCAAGAGGATCAGAAGTACAGGGTCGTTCTCTACTACATAGTGAGTTCAGGGTCTATCTGGGCTACATGAGGCCTTGTCATGCTTGTAGCGGTAGAGGGCTGGAGAGATGACTCAGTGGTTAACAGCACTCGCTGTTCTTGTATAGGACCTACAACACCCACATGGTGACTCATAACCATCTGTAAATCCAAGTTCCTGGAGATCCAACAACTTTTTCTGGCATGTAAGTGGTATACATACATACAAGCAGGCAGTATTCATACACATGGATAAAAATAAATAAAAACTTTTCTTTTTAAATATAGAGTTGTTAGAAACCCACCCCTATACCTCAGATGAAAAAGTTACAACTCAGGAGAATGCTATACCCTGGAGAACTCTTTCCTTACCAGTCATGTAGGAGCTAGCAGTATGTTGTATGAGTCCCTCGTATTCCTTTTCCAATGCTGTGGTTCATTCTCTCTGTCTGTCTGTCTCTGTCTCTGTCTCTCTGTCTCTCTGTCTCTGTTTCTCTCTCTCTCTCTCTCTCTCTCTCTCTCTCTCTCTCTCTCTCTCTCTCTCTCTCTCTCTCTCCTTTTTCATTTTTAAAAGAAGAAACAGATATTGGGGCTCAAAGTTCAGAAGTTCCCATGCATGATCTTAATGGGTCTGCTGTTTCTAGACTGTGGTGAGGCAGAGAGAGCATCGTGACAGGCAATGAGAATGCTCACCTTGTGGTAGACAGAGGCAAGGATGACTGGGCCTGGGCCTGTGGAGAAGGCTCAATGGACAAAGTGTTTGTTCATGCAAACATGAGGACTAATGTGTAGATCCCCAGAACCTGTGTCAATGCCAGATGGGCATGGTGGCGTAACCACAGTTCCAGCACCGGGAAGGAGCATAGACAAGGAACCCTGAAGCAGGCTGCTAGCCAGACTAGCCATATTGAGAGTCCCTGCCTCAAAGAATACACAGACAGTGGTTTAGGGAAGACTCCTGATGTCAGTCTTGTGTCTCCATGAGCATGTGCATGCACATGTGCCTAAACACAAACATGCACATCACCCACACAGAAACATGTAAGAAAGAAAGAGACAGCACTGAGATGAAGGGTGGGCCCTTTTCCAGTCCCAGGTTAGCCAACCTATCCTTATCCTGAACAGGCTCAAGATACCACCTGTACAAGGCCAGGGTGGCTCCTTGCACCATAGGTCACATGCACTATCTGCCATGCACGACCACCAAGCTGCCCTGATCGCCCTGTATAATCTTCCTGTCTCCTCCTCCTCCTCAGCCCCTCTGAGTTTCAGTGGTTATCTCCAAAGTACCCAGGGAACGATTTTTATCTTCTCTTCATTAAAAATATTTTAAATGACTTTATTTATTTTTTTCTTTATGGGTGAGGTGCATGTAGAAGTAGTGGACATCTTGAAGAGGCCAGTCTCTCCTTCTACCGTGTGAGGCCTGGAAATGAAATTCAGGGTGTTGACTTGTTGGGAGGTGCCTTCACCTGCTGAGCCATCTCTCTGGGCTTCTTTCTGGTCTCTTGAGATGACAATACCTCTCCTCCCCTGACACCCAGTGTAGTAGTGCATGTGGCCAGTCTCCAGTCTTTCTTCTCTATCTCTTGGTTCTTCTCATCTCTGTTCTCCAGATGGAAGAGTGTGGTCCATCTAACCCACCATTCTCTAGGCTGGGCCTTGCTCTCTTTCCAAGGACTCTGAGCATCTCTGGTCTCAGTGCCCACCATTGCCTATTTCCCCTCAATAACAGGTTCCTTGGAAAATGCCATTATCATCAAGTTAATTTAGCCAGGTATCTGTGCCTTCTCTGCTTTGTCTGTTTGGACCCAGGGTTTTTCCTTCTATAGCATTTACAAAAAAAAAAAAAGGAATGATTTTAGTGTCTTCTCTCAATGACCTCTTTGGTTACACCCTCTCTGTTGTTGCAGTAGGCAGGCTGGCTCTCTAAGCGTCTGTCACATCTCTTACCAGAGTAGGTGAGAATAGGTAAGCCACAATTCCTTTCTTGGAACTGATGAAAGCCCCAGGGGAGGTGATGGCACTGGGCCGTGCTCTTTTCCTCTGGCTCCTCTCCCTAGCTGCAGGGTATGCATGGTCTTTCTAGAACATTTATGTCTTAGTCACTCTTCTCGCTGTTGTGACGGAATACCTGACAGAAGCAACTAGTGGCAAGAAGGATTTACTTGGGCTCGTGGTTTAAGGAGGAGGAGCATTCATCATGGTGGGAAGGTGACAGGAGGCTTCGGTAGCTGGTCGTGTTACATCCAGTCAGGAAGCAGAGAGGGGGTGAAGTGCTGAGACTTGGCTCACCTCCTCCTTTTTATTCATCTGGAACCCCAGACCATGGGAAGGATCTCACCTCAGCTAAACCTCCCTAGAAATGCCCTGACAGACATGCCCAGGTGGAATCTAGATGACTTCAAAACTCTCAATTCATAAACTTAATCATCACACTGTATTAGATTTCTGATTGCTATGGAGAGATTCAGGAGAACAACTTAAAGACAAAGATTTATTTTGACTCATGATGTCAGAGGGGTTAGTCCACAGTTGCTCCCAGGACATCTTTGTGGCCAGAGTGGATGCTTGAGAAGTTCCTTTACCTCCTGTCAGACAGAAAAGCAGAATGAACCACTTCAGGTAGGTAGGACCCACCTCCCAAAACAGTACCACTGGCTGGAGGACCACATGTTCAAGATGAGAACCTCCATGGGACACTTCACATGCAAACTACAACAGGTCTAATAACAAAACTATGGACTTTGCAGCCACGGATGCCTTGATTGCTAAGAGAGAAGAAAATAGCTTCCAGAGGCCAGGGCTGCCATATGGAGCCCTGTCCCCCCAAGCAGGCCATAAGCAGCCCTATACAGTGGGGGAGCAGAACTGTGGGGATGTGGAGAGCCCTATCCCCAAGGGTGACCATGGGTGTGGTTATTAGTGTCCCAGCTCAGTGTCCTAGCACCTATCCCCAGCTATTTTCCAGCAGGAGCAAAGGCCAAGTCTTGAGAGTCTCTTCAGCTCCCAGTGCCAATTGCTACTGCTGGGAAAAATCACTGCTTCTCTTCTGATGAGATTTGGATTCAATAAATGGAGGGAGGCATGTGGCCCTCAGGCCTTTCCCTCGTCTTTTACTAGGAGAGAAACAGGAAGTCCGGGATCATGAGAGCTTTCTCTCATGACACTGCACACAGTCGTCTGTATCACCCTCCCTCTGAACAGAGGGGACTGAAGGACTCCTATGCTGGAGACCCCTGCTGTGGCAGTGTCCTCTCAGCAGGTTCTGCCTGGTTGTGAGAGATTCTTCCCTCCAGCTTCTGAAACAAGAGATGACATGCTTGAAGTAACTTTTTAAAAGGAATTCAGACAGGCACTAAAGGGGCCAGGGATGGAGCTCACCATAGAGTTCTGGTCCACGGTGCACAGGGACCTAGAATCTCTAGCATCACCAAAGAAAACATGATTGCTCAAATAGGAGTGTCGAGTTCTGACCGTCTTGCCAGTCTCACCTACTTGGAATGTGACCTGCTTTTTATTCAAAACAGGGACTCCCATAGAGGAAGGGGACCCCATCCTCGGGGAGGTTGAAGTCACTTCCCTACTTAGAAAATGCCACCTGCCTTCATAGCCCACCTAGGCTTTTGCCATGTTTTTTTTTTCAATGTTTTATGGCCTCTCCTGCCTGGCCCACCTTCCCTGTCCCACTTTAGATCTCACCACCTCCTCTTGTAAGCATGTGACTCCAGCTTCCCAACCCTGCCAGCACACTGGTCTGCCCTGATGTAGACCACTCTCTTGGCAAGGTCATTTCTTTAGACCAAATTCATAGTGTCCTCCTATGACTCAACTTCCTTGCCCACATGTGTGTCCCTGAACCAGCTGCATCTAGGATGCTCGGTCCTAGGCAAAGATCTTACTTTCCCATTACTGAGCCCTGGCTGAAATGGGACGGGCCAGCTCCATGGGTCCTTCAGCTCCTCCCTCCTCCATAGCCGAGAGTGCATCTTGACCCAGTTCTTGTTCCTTGGACCCAACCTGATTCCTATCTGTTACTTCAACCACCAGTTCTCCTTGCCCAGCATCCAGCCCTGGGAATAAGGCCAAGCTGAGACTCAGTTAATGTTTGTTGAATGACTGATTGGGTTTTTGTGGCCTCTGAGAGGTAAATGAAAGGCAGCCAGAGCCATGGGAATAATTTTCATGCTTAAAAGACATACTTCTCAGTTCCAGGCCAAGTCTTGGATCTGACTCCAGCTAGGTTGCTTTCTCTGCCCCTCTCCTCTGCCCCCTCTGGAGCTGCAGCCAGAGGAGGAACCATAGTAGAAGTCCAGGGCTAATACATTTTTCTCCACACATGTCCTACTTGCCTGTGGCATAGCATGCTGATTCTTGTCCACAGAGAGGAAGTGCCAGTGGGACCTTTTTGGTGACTGTTTCTCCATGCTGCCCCAAGTAAAGTGACTGGAGCATGTGCGGGCTTGAGCAAGGGTGGAGGGCTGCAGGACAGTTGCCAGGGGCCTTCGCTGGATCATTACAGTGGGTAAATGGTTAACCCAAGGGAGGATTCTTCTTGGTACCTCCTCTTCTGCCAGATTCCACCTTTAATCACCAGCCCTTGTGTAAGGTATGAAGTCCCAACAAAGTAGAACACCACTACAAGATTTAGATGTCCAACTTCTCTTCTGCCCCAACTTCTCAGAGGGCGAGAAGCCATGGGCTACAAAACAGGCACACCCACAGAAAAGGAAGGTCAGAGATGGCCCTTGGTTACATTAAATATGAGATATTTTGGATTGCCCATAGCAAAGGCAGTGGGATGGGTCTCCAGCCTTGACTGATTTTGTTGCTACTTGCTCTTCCTATACAACCCCCGGCCCCAGGAACCTGCAGGCCCCACTGCCTGAGACAATTTTAAGTCTGCTGACTGAATCCTCCAGCAGTCTCATATCTGTCCCCTTCCCCATCCCCACATAAGCCTTGTTATTGGAGCTAAGTAGCTTGCAGTTCACCCTGTATTTAATCAGGTTTGGGGAGACTGGCCTTCCAATGGCTTCATTTATTCAAGACGACCTTTTCCATTCTATACCCTCACCTCCCCCATGCCCATTATATTGGCACATTCCCTGTGTCTCCAGGCCCCCCTAGCCAGGACCAGCATGCCATCTCCACTCTGTGTACAGCTGTGTGGTGTTGGCCTTAGGGTGGCTGGGGGAGTGTGAACCAAGCCTCTGGGGCCATACCTCCATGGAGCTCAGACTGGTCCTTAGAAGACTTAGAGTTTCTTTGTTTATTCATCCACAGCCACTACGAACTGATGTTAAGGATGTCAGTCTGGCTCTGAGCATATCTCCACAGGGCTTCCCAAAGCATCCCAGACACTGTCAAGCAGCTTTGGACATCAGGCCTGATGTCTAAATCCATAGAACCATTAAAGAAAATCCAAGGAGCTACCCCAAAAGTCTGAGCCCACATCTTCATCCTTCCTTCCCCACCCCCAAAAGCAGGCAGGAATAGAGGAACTCAGTCCATGGAGATTGGGGAGGAAGAAGGAAGAGATGAAGATTGCTAGCTTTGGCTAATGAAAAATCTAGATGTGCTAGACCTTGGAACACACCCCAAAATTCTCCCCTGCAAATATCAGTGGTCAAACCAGATTTGAGGTCTACTCAGTTTGATCTCAGCTCTTGTTGGAGTCTTAGAAGGTCCATTGTAGGATGCTTTTTAAAGAACTATTTTATTTCCAATGCAGACACAGCCCTTGACGTAGCAGTCAAAAACAGCACCCCCGAGAGACACATGGCTGTGAAGTGTTTGGGTATGTAACTTCCTGTCTTTGCCTATACAGAAGGCTTGGTCCCACTGCTCCTCATTTCCCTCACAGGGGTGTCTCCCTCGCCCAGAGCTCAGACTTCAGAAAGCACTGGAGGTCAGCTAGGACAGGAGGTCTCTTCTGCAGGGAACTGGGACGGGGAGTGGTGTCCATCTTTCACCCAACAAGAGTTTCTTTGAGAGTGCCACTCCCTGCCCCCCACTCTGAAGATGCAAGTCAAATTTTGGGACTCTGCTGTGCAGAGCAGAGAGGTCACTGGGCTCTAATGCATTTACCATTGACTGCCCCTCTTGTAGTGCGTCTATTAGTGAGTAATTTGATTTGTACCTATTCATTTGCAGTCCCTGCAGGAGCCTGGAGCTGGCCCTAGTATAATTGGTGCTGTCTCTATTTTTACATCATTGGATTAGCCCCGACTCCTGGCCACTTGTTGTCTGCGCTTGTCTGTCCATTTATACAACCTAATGTAACACAAAATTCATTACTGATCACATTACTTTCAACTCTGAAGCCAGCCTTGTGATAAACATTTGGTTAACCCCTTCCTACCCATGGGAGGGCTGGCAGAACAAATGCACTTCTGCTCGACAGGCAAATCAATATCTTAATACTCCAAAGTAGAATTGCATTTCTAGATTTGTTATCCCTCCTGGAGGAGCAAATGGAAAGGCTCAAAGTCTGAGCCAGCTGAATTGAATAATGAATCGGGCCCACACCGGCAGCTTGTCTGTGAGACCAGCACAAAGGCAAAAGAGCCTTTGTGCTGGTCTCACAGCACAAGCCAGGCTGTGCTGTGAGACCAGCCAGGCTGCAGTCAGGGAAGGGTGGCACCACCGAAGCTAAGTGAGGCCTTCCCCACTCACCGTGGCACAGACGCACGTGAGGCCCTCCCCACTCACCGTGGCACAGGCGCACAGGCTCTACAGTACAGCTAGAGACAGTAACAAAGGCCTCATCCTGATGCATATCTTTTGTTGGACTTAGCATAGGACCGCCAGACAGGGAATTAGGTCAGTTCCCTCAAAACTTTATTCATCAATGAAAGGGCTAGCAAACACGTGGCCCTAACCTAAATGCCACCAAAAAGTTAAATTGACTCTCACAAAAACACTGAGATTGATAGGCTCCTAGCCACATGTTTGTGTAGATACCCATCCTCCAGGTGAGGGCTGTCCAGCCCAGACGCCGTGTGTGCCTGTGTGTGGGTCTCACTGCTTGTGAGTGCTTAGTGAGACTTTAAAGGACCTCAGCACAGCTTTGTTTTTAAATCTAGAAGGTTCTGCATAGCCCCTACCATATCATTCTCTACCCAACTCCTGCTTGTCTCTGGGTTGCACCCACACCCACAAATCATTAAATCACAGGACAGTTTGTTTCAAAGGGGAAACAAAATACCTATACTTATTAAGAAACACTCATAAAGTCTGCACCATAATGATTCAAAATATCGGCATGGAGGAAGTAGAATGGAACCCATTACCATGAAAGCCATAAATCCCTGAGTAAAAAGACGTTGTAAACTGAAGATGCTCGGGTGGGCAGGGAGGCTGGGGAGACAGCCATCCCAGGAGCCTTCTGCTGGCTGCGGGGAGGTCCTGAGTAGGAGCCTGGAGAGGAAGTTGCCTGAGGCTGTGCAAGGGAGCAGGGCATTCTTTCTCAGGCTCTGCTGTCCCTGCTGTTCCACACTCTTAGGCTCTCCTCTCCGGACATCACCCTTTGCCTCATCTGCAAACAGATGCCTCTGATAAGGGCATCAAGAGCTGGGGAAGGGGCCCCCACCCACCGTGCAACAGTCCTGAGGACAGTGAGGGCAGCAAGTTCGCCCAGCGTGCTCACTCTGCTCTGGGAATACTCTGATCTCAGCACCCCTAGAATTGTCCTTCTCAGTCACTACCATTAGTGCTCCCTTAGCACAGTCTTATAGGACACCCCACATGTCCCAGGGACAGAAATGGGCATCACTGAAGTAAGCCAGCTTTACAGGGTCTGTCTCCTCAGGCCCAGGGAAGAATCTCATGAAAGAAATGGTGACAATAACCTCCCCCCAACCCAGCAGCCCCGGTGGACACTTGCTTGGTCTCAGTCTCTGGTTTATTAGACAGTTTGGGAGTGGAGGAGGAGGGTATCCTGTAAATCACATACCTAATGCTGGCCCCAGCCTGTCCATTCTAGAAAATAGATAGAGGGGCCAAACACATACCTGTAGTTCAAGCTACTCAAGAGACCAAGGCGGGAGGGTTCAAGACCAACCTTTTTAACACAGTAAGAGCCTGTGTGACAAAGGAAGGAAAAGAGGGAAGGACGGAGACAGGGAAAGAAGGAAGAATAGAGACAAATAGATGGGGGTGTGGATTAGGCCTTTGCCCTCTCGGTTTAGGGCAGGCCAGTGGCAGGAAAGAGGGTAAGTCTCCTGGTGGAACAAGAACTGTGATTTCTTAGCCCTCATGGAAAAGGGGTAAGCCACATCTTAGCACCCTCTTCCGCTACGTCGTAGAGAATTTAATTATGCTTGGACATTTGAATGAGAACCAGATGTGGCTCCAGCCCCCACCGGTCAATAGCATCTCTCCTGCGGTCTGCAGGCTCTACTATCTCACAAGGCTGGGGACTAGCTTGTGAAGTACCCTGACTGGAGGTAGGGTATGTCTTGCAGCCCTGTGTCTTCTTAAGGACTGTGTGGAATGGGACACACATACTCAGCTCACAAGACTCTTCCCAGCCCCTCATTAGGGCCTACTCGAAGAGTTCGTGCCATATCACCGGGCCTGGCATTCTCCATCTCCAAAGAGATGTCTGCCATGCTGTTCAATTCTGAGTCAGCCTTAAACAGCACCAGGACCTGGTGCCGGAAAGAACATTTCTGCTCCCCCTGCGAGGTGTCTGCTCCAGGTCCTTCAGCCCACTGAAGTTGCCAGGCGTCTGAGGAGTACTCTCTGACGAAGACCCCTGGCACCCTCTCGCCTGACAGCCTTACACAGCCCATGACAGCACCAGAGCTCACCCGCCCCTCATGGTCTGCAGGTGCAAGTGACTTGCTCAGGTTGTTGAGCACTTTCTGATGGACTAAGGCCAGAGCGATATCCCTCTCATAACCCTCTTTTTCCTCATGACTCTGTAGGGAGCTCAGTCAGAGTCAACTAAAACTTGGTTTTAGCCAGTCATCAAACCCCTCAGAGAGGAAGTGTGAGCCCGGTCAACTCCACTTTTTCTGTCCCTTCATAGATTCCTATGACTGGATAGATTTGGCCTTGGTCAAGATTTAGCATTATTTTAATATGGTGGGTACTGGGAGGGTCGCCAAGTGTTGAGCAGTGTAGCATGTTGCTGGTCCTTCTGTCTTGTCCTTGGAAGCTAAGACTTAGGGAGGCTCTGATGCTGTGGGTTTCCTGGGACTCAGGTCCTGAAAGTACCCACACTTGATAGTTCAAGACTCTCACTGCCTGGATGGGTAGGCTCCAGCCCCCAGGCCGACCAACAGTTCTCATGGCCAGACCCCACCCACCAACCTGCCGCTGTTCTTCAGCACATCAAAGGCTGTGTAGGAGATGTGGGGCCATGCTGTAATCAGCTCGCTCTGCCTGGAATTTCAGTGCCCTGCCCCCACCACACACACACACACACACACACACACACACACACACACACGTGTGTGTGTGTGCGTGCACAGACACATTTAGTCAGCTCTAGCAGAGAGGCTAGAAACTGTGACCATGGCACGGGACTCTGCAAGAGGTCTCCTTCTGAGAACTCCTCCCCTCCCAAGCTTCTCTCCCTCCTCTTCACACTCCTGCTGTTACTCTCCTACCTCTGGTTTCCGATGTACATGTCTCCTGTCACCATATGCCCCTCTCACATAAGCCCACCAGGGAGGGCTTCAGCTGTCTGGTCTGCCTCAGGCCCCAAGCAGTGGTATTGGTACCACCCTGGCCTGCTGTTGAGAACCAAGTTCCCAGGGACTCTATGCCAGGTGTTTTGGTTGAAGGTAAAGCCCAGCTCTGCTGTTCCATCCATCTCCCTGGGTGTGGCCCGTTCCTAGTACTGACCACCACTCTCAAGGTCTAAATGCATATGCAGGAGCGTTCGAGTTCTTCTAGGCCTAGGTGTCTCCTCATTGGACCTGAGGCTCTTAGTCATCGTGCACGACCCTGTGACCAACACCTGAAAACACCTGAGATCTGCCTTTACTATGGGCAGCTGGTAGCTGGGGGGGGGGGGTCAGGATAGGCCCTAGAAATAGCCTCACCTTCTCGTGCTGGTCTGTGTCCCTTTGTGTATCTGAGTCGGGACAAAAGCTGAGCAGAGAGAAGGGCAAGTGTGTTCATGGGGTCCAGAGGGCTGACCTGTCCAGGAAGGAGGCTTCTGTTGCCCTAGGCGGCTGCACTCTGAAAGCACTCTGGGCGCCAGGCGTGTGTGTAGTGAGACACCAGAAGACTGGCGTCAGCCAGCCAGAGATCTGGGTTCTGACATAGGTGTTAAGCCCCGGAGATAAGAGCGGGCCAGAGCTAGCCCTGCTTTTCATCTCCAAACCAGGATTCCTGTGATCTGAATGGGTGGAGCCTTTTCAGCCTTAGCCTTGCAGCTTCTAGAAGGTGAGCCTGGCAAGGTCCCAGAAACCCTGCTAGAGGAGCAAGGTGACTCCCATCTCTGTCTCCACTAGCTTTAGCCCCCAGTTTTTCCAGACTTCCCAGGATAGGAAGCCCTTTGACTACTGGCATCTTTACAAGCTTAGAAGCCTGAGGGGAGGGAAGACTGGAGAGGGCACAGAGGGAAGGTCTAGAGGAGCCTGGCAGCCAAAGGAAAGCAGTCCCTTCCAGGCTGCTTCCTTTAACTGCCAGTACTTTTAACCTCCTAAGAAAGGGCCCTGGGGACTTAGGCTGGCTCCAGCCCAGAGGGTGGTCTCTGGTGATAGTCACAGTCTCAGCGACCTCAGCCAACACCATCTATGTCCCCACTGAGCATGCTGCTACCTCCTCAGCCACACTCAGGATAAGACAAGCAATGCCTCACCATGTCTGCCAGGTCCAGTCACCTCCCAGGTGACATCAGGGCCAGCTGCTCAGGTCTCAGCCCCAGGAAGCACTCAGGCCTCTCATTTACCCCTGTATCTGTCTGTCTTTGTCTGTCTTTGTTTCTCTCTGTGTGTCTGTCTCTCTGTTTCTGGTTTTCCCTCCTTCCTCCTTCCCTCCCATTTTTCCCTCTCTTCCTTTCTGTACTGTTTTGTCTATTAGTTCAAGCCCCTGTGTGTAAGCTTCTTGCTAACAAAGTGGCTTGCTTGGGACAGACCCCATCTGAACCAATTTGCTGAACTTTTAACTGTCCTGTGGTCATCTGGTCTCCTCATTATTTATCCCTTCAAGGGAAAATGCTGGTCACTCTGACTTCTTAATGAGAGGACGTCCCCCCCCATCCTCCCATCCATCATTTACCTGTCTCTCCACCCAAGAATCTTCAAGCAGAAAAGAACTGAAAGCTGTTTTATTTTTTACAAATCTTTCCTATGTTAGGCACTGGGCAAAACATTTGGCTAGCTTCTCTGTATTCATTCACAGCCCTGAGCTCCCACCAAGCCGACCCCAAGCAAGGAGGACTGGGAGGTAGATGTAGAAGGAAAGAAAAATCAATGCATGTCAACAGGGTTGGGGATTTATTCTCCATCTTTGGAGAGGGTGTTTGGAAAGAGGGAAGGAAGGAAATGAAAACCTGTGAACGGGTATCTGCCAACCACCTCCCTGGGCCATTCTTTGATTAAAAAGAATCTTTGCCCAGGTTCCAATGGAGGCAGAACTGGTAGGGGCCTGGGTGGCAGGGCCACCTGCTGGGGGAGGAGGCTGCAGAGGGCTTCTGAAGTCCTGGGGATAATCACAGTGACTAATTCGATTGCAACAATAATAGTAACTCACATTTGCTGACTGGAAGCTTTAAGCACTCTGTGACGGGCTCCCCATGCATTATTTAATTTCATTCCTACAGCCAGGCTATGAAACAGACATTGTCCTCATGCTCAGGAGCCTAAGGCACCTGCCCAAAGTCGCCCAGGAAGCAGGTGGCCAGAGCCTGTGCTCTTTAACAACTTGCCTAGGCTGCCTGCTCCACCCCGGTAGATAGGCCTGCCCACCTACCTGTCTTCTCAGGCTGAAATTCTGAGTCAGACAGTTAGGGAAGGCTTACCCCCTCTTCACCACAGGAAGTGGCCAGAACCCCAGCAGGGGCAGACTCCTCCTCCCACCAGGTCTAATCCCAGGCCTACTGGGCTGCTTGGGTGGTTACTTTAGGAGTAGGGTATGCTGCTACAGCCAGGACCTAATAAAAATGTTCTGCTAATCCCTTTAATGAGCAGCATCTTGGCACTCATGCACACAGCAAGGTTGGCTGGGGCAGGCAGTAGATGCTGATGGTGGCAAAAGTCCCAGAACTTCCAAAGCTGAGTCTGGGCCCCAGGTACCCTCTTCCAAACACACAGCATTACCTTTGCAGGTCCCCGGGGGTCCTTCTGAATCCTAGAGACTTGGGATCCCCACAATGCTGTACTGCCCAGGAGCCCTCTGAGGGTGTCAGACTAGACAGACCTGAAAACTACCCAGCCCAAAGCAGAATTCACTTTGGCCTTCTGCTGAAGCCTTCCTCCCACTAAGGCTTTCACAAGTCTTACTAAGGCCTCATATCCTCAGTGTCTCCTCCCTCCTCAGAGAATGGGGAGCCAGACCTCATGATGCTTAATACAGTAGTTGATGAAGTCATGAAGTCATACCGACACCCCCCTCACTCATCGGCTCCCACCCACAGCTCTTAAGAGCCAGGCACAGCAACTCATGTCACTGTAGGACGAGGCACGGGCAGCTGTGCCTGTCTCCGCAGAGAGTGACTGTGGCCCCTCCTCTTGTTCCTCACAGATGTTCCCAGGTAACCAGAGGTCTTCTGAGAGGCCAGCCACCTCTCTTTGTCCCTCATATGCCTTAGGAGTTTGACAGGCACAGTATGGAATGGGGGTTAACATGCAGACAAGACCTCCTCTGCTTCAGAGGCCTTCCCCTTCTCATTGCTGGCCCTGCTGTCCACTCCTGTCCCCTGTGGCCTGCCTAGCCTGTGCCACTGGGAATCAACTATGGCAATAAGCCTGTTTTCTCGTAAGACCAGTATGGAGTGGGGACATGAACAGTAGTTGGTATTAGTGGCCTGCCATAGGACCAGTTCTCCCTCCTGTGAGCCCAGGGTTACCAAGTCCCTGGAGAATGCGAGAGCACAACCTGAGTCCAAGTACTTGCCTGAGGCACCTCCTTATGTGCTACCCTGTTGTGGGGAGGGCTGGGGGGTGGGAGAACAAGCTTTCTTAAAGCAACTGTCCCATGGGCCAGACTCCATGTTGCTTGGAGAACCTCCCTAGTTGACTGGTCCTAGCTGGTTCTTCGAGGCTTCCTCTGGAGTCTACTTATACTGCAGTAAAGCTGCAGAGACTTAGGGAAGGTGGCATTGGGGGGAGGGGGGGCAATGTTGAACCCAAACCAGGCTACTACGTTAAAATGTCCAGGGTTCCCTCCGAAAACTCGTCAGCCTGCCTCCTTCCTGTTTCTCTCCCAGCAACCCACCTGCATGGGGCTCTGTCTGTCACTGCATGGGCCATAGGTCCCTGTGTGTCCCCCTTCTAGAAACCGTCGTTTTATGCTTACTGTGTGACTCCTCTTCCCCTACCCCCATACTGAAAGATTCACAAAACTTCTGCCTCTGGGCCCGCCCCTCCATGACTGGTCAGTCTCCTGCAGCCTCACGTGCATGTCAGTGTCCTGAACAGCAGAGTACCCCTGCAAGGCCGCCCTTTGCCCGTGTGTCACCCCTGCACCTCCCTCCGCCTTCTCCTTCTGCTTGTGGAGATCCGTGTACTTCTGGAACATTGTCCATATCTCTCAAAGAAAAAAAAGAAAAAGATTCCTCAATGCTTTTCTTTTCAAACGGGAAAAAAAAAAGGAAAAAAAAAACAATGCCAACAGCCCAGCGTGCGTGAACAGCCCAACAGTAGCAAAGCTTGCGTTCGCGACGGAGGAAGGTAAGGCCGCGTGCTGCCACGCGGTTCCACTCGCCACTTGCTCCAGGGCTGGGGGGTGACTCGAGTGGGGATCCCGTGTGTATCCGCCCTCCTCCATGTTCACACCGCACACACTCCACTCTGGTGTCTTTGGAGAAACAGAAAGAGATTGGGTTTGATAGAAATCAGTAGGAAAGCACTGAAGAGACCATCCCAGGACCAGCCAGGCCCTGGGCCTCTCACTGATTAGTCCATGCTGCAGAAAGGTCCCATGTCTCCCACCACTTCATTCATTCATTCCAGAAATTATTTTTCAGCACAAGCTACTTGGGGATTGTGACTGGAGAAGCAGAAATGAGGCACACATTCCCCACCAGGGCCTGTCTTCCTGAGGGCTAACTAGGAGTCAAACGAGGAGTTCAGAGCCGAGGGGCTCTACAGTGGACACCACAGTTCACAGAAGAGCAGACAGTCATGGAAAGCTTAGGAACGTTGTGGCCCGGCAGCCTAGAGCTGTCCACAACAAGCTCCTCATTCAAATAGGAAACACCAGTGAGGCCACACAGGGTGGCAGGCTCTGAACAGCCATTTGGTAATGTCAGGGAGTTTATACCTGGGGACCAGAAGGAATGAGTGGATGTCTTTAGAGGAATAACAAGATGAGGTTCACGGTGTCCTGGCTTTGAGTGAGAATATGGAGATCTTGGGACCCAGTGGCCAGTTCAGACTAACCAGTGCAATATTTAAAGGAAACAGTCAGTAAAATCTTAGGTACCCTGAGATGTGGGGGCACTGAACACTCCTGTCCGGCCCCATCTCTCCCAGACCTAAGCAACAAAGAAAGAGTATGGCCCAGGCAGCTCTGCGCCACGCCTGGCCCTCATCTTGTAACCCCTTGGCAACTGTCCCTGCACTGTCACTTGACAGATGGGGTGCGTCCACTAAGACTCATGTGGTGGGGTCACCAAGATGACTGGGGATGTTGCTGGGGCCTGTGCAGAGGGACAGTGGGGTGCCGAGCTTGGGCCTGGGCTGTGGATTCCTTAGCTTCCTTGGCAGTGTGGATATGTTGCAATTTTGTATCAAGACTGTTGGGGCTTGCCCTCTGCTCACCAAGGAGCCGCTCTCCCCTCGCTGGTGGCCTCCCCTGCTCCTTTATCTGGGGCATTCTTCCCTGGACCTACATCCATCCCTCTGTACCCCTGAGAGGCCCCTGCTTTTCTTGCTGCTGCCTGCTCCTCTCCTGCCCTTCCGGCCCTGCTGTCAGCGCCCCCTAGTGCTAGGATGACCGCGCGGGAGGGCTTGGCCTCTGAAAGCCACTCAGGCCTCTCCGGGACACTCCTGGACTTGCTTGTGGGGAAAGGAGGAGAGAGAAGGGACTGTCTTGGAGGTTCCTCCTGAGAAGCTCTTTCTGCTTGCTGATGCTCGGGGCCTCCCCTCTGCTCTCTAGCCTTTCCCTCAAGTGGAACAATGGTCCTGTCCCCAGAGGAAGGGAACCTGAAACCAAGCTGGAGGAAAAGATCTGAGCAGCCTTCTGCCTCATCTTTCTGTCCATACAGATTATCTCATGGCTTTCCCAGGACCAAGGCCCCGCAGGAAGCCAGTGTCTCTTGAGGATCAGGCACCACAGCCAGTCCCTCAGCCTGTATCTATAGTCCTTCTCCTACTCCTCTCAACACTCCCAACCTGCTGGGAGTCTATAATGCTGTGTACTCATCTAGCCTGGGCTAAGGCCCAGACATGACTGGCATAGTTACCATTTTCCTGCCCCATTCTGTGGTTGCTGCTGCTGCTGCTGCTGTTGCTGGGCAGCCCAACTTGGGCTATTAGCGTGGCCTTCTGAGGGCGGGTGTGGCTGGCTGGTGATGGCCAGCCTAGTGCAGTCCATGACCCTCACTCCCTAACCAAATCCAGCTGTGCTGCATGTGTTTGGCGGCAGGGAACTGGGGCAGGTACAGGCTGGATACTGAGCTCTGAAGCCATACCAGATGAGTGTATCGCTGAATATGCCTTGATGTTTTGAGTAACTTCTTAAGGTACTATATTCCTGAGGTAGGCAAGCAAAACTATAAAACACAGACAGACAGATTGCAGAGGAAGAAGCTAAGCTGTAGGTCACATCTGACTTTGGAGAGGATGCCAAAAACTAACTATCCACGCCTGTGCTTGCCCACGTCTTAGAGGCAACAGCTGAAAGCAAAGAGGGAACAGGAACTGACCACCCTAGAAAACCAATGAATGGATCCAGCAAGCAGGGACTCCTGTTCCCAGCCTTCTGCCTGCCCCAGTTGGTTGAAGAGATGATGAGTCAGTTAAGGTTATCTGTCTGCCGTATCCAAAATAGCAGTGGGGGGTACAGGGACCAGGGCAGCAGGCCTCACTACTCTACAGATCAACTCAGCATATATATTCTGAGGGTCCCCAGGAGACTTGGCTTGGGTGGGGTGGGGCTAAAAGGAAATATTGAGGCAAGTAAAAATTCCTCTCTTCAGTGGAAGAGACTCCCACAAACAAAGGATCCCATTCTACAGAGAAGCCGTACACTTTCCACAAAGGTGCAAATTCAAGCCTGGCTTGCAGGTAGAATCTGTGAGTGAGAACAAGGGAACAGCGGGGCTAAGCTGGGACGGGGCTCCAGAGACAAGTCAGCCTGAAGAGCAGTAGGAAGAGAACAGGCAAGCAGACTGTCTCCTCTCCTGTCCTGGTTTCTGCCCACCTACTAATCCTGGATTGGGTGACTAAGGAATTGAGGCAGAATGCTGGCAGAACGTGAGTGAGCAGGTGCTAGCCTGCACCCCATGAGAAGCAGTGCACCCCATGAGAAGCAGTGCACCCCATGAGAAGCAGTGCACCCCATGAGAAGCAGTGTACCCCATGAGCAGTGTACCCCATGAGAAGCAGTGCACCCCATGAGAAGCTGTGTACCCCATGAGAAGCAGTGTACCCCATGAGAAGCAGTGCACCCCATGAGAAGCAGTGCACCCCATGAGAAGCTGTGTACCCATGAGAAGTAGTGTACCCCATGAGAACCCCATGAGAAGCAGTGCACCCCATGAGAAGTAGTGTACCCCATGAGAAGCAGTACACCCCATGAGAAGCAGTGCACCCCATGAGAAGCAGTGCACCCCATGAGAAGTAGTACACCCCATGAGAAGCAGTGTACCCCATGAGAAGTAGTGTGCCCCATGAGAAGCAGTGTACCCCATGAGAAGTAGTGTACCCCATGAGAAGCAGTGCACCCCATGAGAAGCAGTGCACCCCATCACATAGGGCATTATACTTCTGGCCTGAAGGCTTCCCCACAGTGAAAGAAACACCCAGGTCAAAGGCTAGAGTCTGCTAGGCAAGGAGTCTTCTTTTCTCCACTGAGCCCCTTGTGACCTGAGCTACCACTTGGCCCACATGGAGAACAGGTGGGGATGACCCTCCCTACAGAAGCATATGAATGGGCCCACAGTGGGGCCTCATGGTGAGCAGCCAAGTCCAGGGTGTGCCCCCATCTCCAGCCGACTCTGACCAAGCCTGGCTCTCTCCTCTGTTTTGCAGAACTTCAGCGAGAGGGAAGCATCGAGACTCTGAGTAACAGCTCAGGCTCCACCAGTGGCAGCATCCCAAGAAACTTCGATGGCTACCGATCTCCGCTCCCTACCAACGAGAGCCAGCCACTCAGCCTCTTCCCCACTGGCTTCCCATAGGCGCCAGCCACCTGCTTCTGACTGGCTGGCCTGCTCACCCCATAGAGGGACTGACAGGGAGGGGGGAGTACCCCTCTCTCCCTATACCACCATCCCCCCTCCCCGCACGCCTCTGGTCCCACCCTTCTCAGTCTCCTCAACCCCGCCTTACCTAAGCTTAGTGACAACAGCTGCCCATCCCTAACTGGACGAGAAGAGACCTTCAGAACACCTCGGTACACCCTGACCTCTCCCACTGCTGTCAGTGGGGGCTGTGGCCCAAAGAGACTGCAGAAACTCAGTCCCTTCTCTCTTTGCACATAACGTCCTGCACTGGATCCGCTTTTGTCTTTTCTAACTACCCACAGGGGACTGGAACAGTGGCCAGATCTTAGGGACTTTGGTAGGGGAGAGTTGAAGGGTCCAACCAGGCATTTTGGTGGACATCAGCCCCCAGGTATCCCTGCTCAGTTCTTTCTAAAACAAGAGTGAACTGAGGCCCAGAGTGATAGGGAAGGAAGAAGGAAAGAGGCCTCCCCTTGCCCCTTGCTTCCCTGGTGGCTCATGGGGAGATTTGTCTGTCTTATCTTTAAACCCTTGTACCCTGGTCCTGTACTGTTCAGTGAAGGAAAGTGCAGTTACTGAGGCCGTGTCAAAAGTGCACGTCTTGTCCAATAAATTTCCCTGCAATTGGTGTTCATTCCTGAGTTGCTGGGGTCAGGGTCCTATCCAAACACTGAGCAAAGTCCTGTAGGTTTGACCATGGGCACTCACTTCCAACACCAACACCTTCACTATATACAAGTGTCCAGGGAGCTCTTCTTGGGAAGAAAAGGGGAAAAAAATCTTCCCACTGGAATTTAGGTGTAGCCTTACTGAAGTCCAGTCTCTCTGATACTCGCCTGTTAGCAGAGCCTCTGACTTCTGGAGGAGCCAAACTTGGGCCTCCTTCTGAGTCCTGCCCCTGCTATGTGCTGCTGGGTTGCTCAAGGAAGAAAGCTTGCCCTTGCCTGTCTTAGGGTACTTGGAAACCTCTCTCACGCCCAGAAGATGGAGAGCCTGTTGACTAAAGTTGGGTATCCTCTGAAAGTTGGAACACCTCTGATAGCAAGTTCTTGGGTATGTCGTTTTGTTTTGCTTCTGAGACCGGGTTTTGGGTAGCTCACACTAACCTCTAACTCACCGTATAGCCAAGTATAACCCTGAACTCCTGATCTTGCTACTTCCTGGGCTGGCATCCCTCAAGGGCTGAAATTTGAGGCATGTGCCACCATATGCCTAAGTTTTTGCTTTTATTCCCTCCCTCCTATTGTGGACCTGAGCGGTGACACAGAAAAGCATGGTGATCAGGAAGAGGCTAATGCATTTCTGCCCCTCTTCCTTCACCTGCACCTCCCAGAGACCCCACAGAAGTCCTGAAAGGACTGAAAGAAACCCACTGAGCCAGGTGTGCCTTAACATGGAGTTTTTAATGGAAGGGTTAAGTTCACAAACAAGCAGTCTTCCCACCCAACTGGTCCCCTGTCCTCTGTATTGTCCTCATTCAACCCTAGTACCTGAGGAGAAAATGTAATATTTAGACTCTTTCACCAGATCAATTGAGCATATGGGGAAAAGATCTGAACACACTGTGCTCCTGCCTGGACTTCTGGTAGCTGAGAAACTCTGTCAGGAGAAAGCTTGGGAGAAGGCAGGAATGACAACCCAAGACCTAGACCCAGCTAGCTGGGACTCCCAGCAGAACAGCTTTTCCCTGTTTGGGCAGCATTTGACATAGATATGTCTGGCACAGCCCCTGTCCCCAGCCGGAGCAGCATTTTAGTCAGAGGACAGAAGGAGGGCGCCACAGGCTGCTTTGTGCACACAGCTGGTGGCTTGGCTGACCAGGGATGGTACAGAACCTCTAGAAAGCATGACCCCTGCACCCAGCCCTGTGCACATAGATGGGACAAAGAGATCTACCAGGATCTCTCTCAGTACTGCAGGGGCCGAAGGACCCTGTTCCAGCCCTTTAGAGTGGGGAGAAAACAGATGTGGCCTCCTCCAGTCGGGGAAAGCAGTGGGTGTAGCGCTGGACTGGCTGAGCTTGCCGGACAATCTGGTTATTCATCTGCTTGCAGTCAGGGCAATTCTAAGTAAATGGGGGAAGGGTGAGGATCAGAGAGCTTAGATAAGCCGGCCCCAGAGCGGCCGCCTGCTGGTTGGAGTTCAGGTTATCTGAAAGGCCCTGGGCCTGGCCTCCAGCTAATTGGGAAGGTTAGGGACCCAGCCACAGCCTGTAATCAGCTGAAGGTGAGAGCTAGACCTAGGACCTGCCTGCCACTAGTCCTAGAGGGCCAGCCTCTTCTGTTCTACAGATAACATCCGAAACCACCTCAGTCTCCCCTTTTAACCCCCAGACTTCGTGATACCATCACTCAGAAAGCCATCAGAACATGAATCTAATTGTGACTGGGCCAAGTGACCTTGAGAAAGGCAAGTGACCTCCTAATTCTCACAGTACTACCTACTTATTGGGCTCCCTTGCAATCTGGATGGAAGAAAATACCTTCAGCATCTGCAAAGGCATGGCACTGTCTGGGAGTGATTCAGTTAAAGGCCCAGTGGTCCAAGGGCAAAAATCACACACGGACACAGACATGACGGTGGGCTCTGTCAGGAGGATACAGAAGACAGCCACTGGGCTGTAACTGAGGATAATTTCCCAATACTCGTTTCTAAATGTTAAAGATCAGAGACTAAACCCACGCATTCCACCCTCCTTTTGTCAATGACAAGCCTGAGCCCCCAAGAAGGGCAGGGACTTTCCCAAGGTCATGGAGTCAGTTGCCCCCTGTCTGCACCTTGCTACTCCATGTGCTCTGTCCTGTTCCTGTACAGCCAGCCACCTGAATCCCAGATGATCCATCTGGTGTCCCTCTGTCATTCTCAGACTCATATCACTCTGAAACTGCTTCCTGAGTAAATAACTTTCTCTCTCTCTCTCTCTCTCTCTCTCTCTCTCTCTCTCTCTCTCTCTCTCTCTCTCTCACACACACACACACACACACACACACACACACACACACACACAGGCCCTCCTGCAGACCTAGTCCCCCAGTGGAGGTTCTGGAATGCCAGTGTGGCTTTGCTCTCTGAGCAGGATAGCAACACCACCACCACCTTTCTAAGGAGTGGATTTGGGACTCCAGTCTAGCTTTTCCACCTGGAGACATGTGACCTTAGGCAAATTAACTTCAGCTCTAGCTAGGCTTTAGGATTCTCATCTGTAAGGAGAGGGACTTCAAAGAAGAAGAGCGAGCGAGCGGAGCACAGCATGGCGGAGGAAAAGGGAACGCTGCTGCTCAGAAAGGTGCTCAGAGGCTACTGCCCCGGTAGCTCATTGGTAGGGGTGGGACTGCGGAGACCCCTGCAGATTGTGACCGCTGTTCCCCCAGGTACTCTAGAGAACCCGACTTCAGTGCCCACAGACCAGCCCCCCCCCCAC
This sequence comes from Tokudaia tokunoshimensis, assembly GCA_036184795.1. NCBI lineage: Eukaryota > Metazoa > Chordata > Mammalia > Rodentia > Muridae > Tokudaia > Tokudaia tokunoshimensis. The sequence goes on along the minus strand of BTHU01000010.1, from coordinate 35,958,032 downwards.
TGTTGTAGGTGGGCCTATTTTGGGGACCCTTCTCAAGTCGGTTTGCTCTTGTGAGATCTCAAAACACACCATGTCCAGACTCAAGTTCAAGACTAGCACCTCACATGGCGTGTAGCAAGAGCGACAGCTGCACCTCGTGGAACTAATACTCAGGGTAGCAAGTGTTCAGCAGTTTTGACGTGTTATAGGATCCCCAAAGCTCTGGAGAAAGTCTCCCCAGATCGACAAGAACATAACCTATCTTCCTAACCGTATGATCTCTCACTATGCAAAGAAATGCCCGCCCACCGGAGCAAGTGTGTCCCCGGCAGAGACAGTTTAGCTGGTCCTCGCCTATGCATCAACCTGGAAGGCAGGCAGTGGGCCACACGGGAGGTAACTCTTCCAATACTTCCCAGAGCCTACCGAGGAAGTGCCCCCGCGGCTGCTCCTGGCACCAGACTAGGGCCACACAGTAACCAGAAAGAAGGTCGGGCAGCCCACTCTTCCCGCGTCTCTGCCGCACCCCAGCCTGTTGGCCAGACCCTGCGCTGGGTAATTGGGACGAGAGAGACGACCGGCGAGCGGCTCCAGGGAGACTGCGCGCCTGTCAGCCACAATTTGTTTAAGTGGACGGGACAGACTGGGCCGCCGGGGGCTGGGGTCACCGAGGCCGCGGCCCCCAGCCTGGCCAGACCCAGGACTGCGGGGGAGCCCAGCCTTACTGCTTAACCGGGCTAGCTGGCGCCAAGGCTCCGGGAGGCGCGGGTCCGGTAGAGAAGCAAGCCATGGATGGGAACAACGAAAGCGCCTAGTGTCTTCTACCGACGACTTTTCCTAAGCATAGGGCTACACATGTCACCCCAGCTTTTCCCAGGCACATTCATATTTCAAGGCGCGCTTAGTACCCAGTTATTGGCGCTCACGTGCCCCTCTCTCAACTCTGCCATAGGACCACACATCCTCCAGCATTCCTGCATCCATTCCATGCGGGCTCAGGCACATCTACTCCGGATCATGCATGCAGACACCCACAGGGACCTGTGCGATTTTAAGGATCAACTCTTAAGAGAGGACTTAGCCTTATCTCTTGACCATTCTCGACCAAAAGACGGACCGGCAGCCCTGCTAGGTTTGGGGACGCAGTCCCCTCCGGCCCAGGCTGCTGGTGCTGTATTTGGTTGTTGCGGGAAGCAAAGACCACGTGAAAGGGGCCTGGGACCTCGAAGCCAGCGCCTGCCCGACGCCCCCGCCCAGGACTGCCTGGGAGAGGGAGGGGCGGCTGAGCGCGCGTCCCCCACCCGTCTGCGGGCCCCGGCCGATGCGAAGTGACAGGGGCCGGAGCTTTGTTGTGGAGCCTCGGCCGCCTGGCGCCAGGCGCCCTCGCCCGTGCCCTCCCCCTCCAGCCCCGGGCGGCCCGCGAGGCGCCCCCCGGGGCCTCTTAAAGAGACACGTACACTCGGCCGGGGGACTCCCCCAGGGGCGCCTGTTCCTGGGAAGGGGAGAAGAGTGGGGGTAGACCCAGGCGGGGGTAGGGCGAAGCAGGAGCTGCGAGCCGCAAGGCGCCGCTCGAGAGGCTGCTTAGGCCGCCCCAGCGCCAGTTTTCGATGATCCAAGGATATTCTAAGAAAGTTTGATTGGGGATGGGTCGATAAAGAATCTTAAGAGCGTCTATAGCAGGTCCTCCAGGTGACTTCGTGATGGGGGGTTGGAGCGGTTGATGGAATCCCAACCTGCCAAGAAAAAGTCTAACCAGTCGCAGGTCAGGTCTTTAACTCCATAGGTGGGATTCAGATCCCCTAATGTAGCCACTGGGCGACAGCTGACCGGTTTCGTGGACCAATAACTCAGACCTTCGTGTTTCAAATCTCGGGCCTAAACGGGTAGAATAGCTACAGTATGCTACCCAGGAAAATGACCAAAATACATACTTCGATACATACACATTTGTACAAGGTACTAAAGTGTCTGTCCCCATACACACAAGTTAGCAAATGTATTGCTAATTCGGAAAGCTGACCTGACTAGTTTTTTGTTCACCTCCCTATCTGCCCAAGTGTGTTCAGACACATCTCTCCTGGAGGAACCACATCCTGTCTAAATTGGAACCAGTGCAAAGCTGAAGAGGATCTCACACCAGCTGCGGACACCGCGAAGCTGAAGATTCATTATGCTCAGAGAAAGGAATGAGAAAAGCGACCTAGCCAAGAGTAAGGTCCTGAAGAAAAACTCAGTGAGGCAGGCGCGCATAGGGCTATGAAGAATTAAGCGCCTGGTGTTGGCTCAGATGTATAGGGAAAAAGGTCGTGGAGGCCAAACGACTCCTGCTGGTCTCGACCCCGTACTGCCAGGGGCGACTTGCTTTTAAACGCCTTTCAGGGCGGTCAGCTACCGAGTGCCTGAAGACCTGGTGTATGCAGAGGAGGGGCAAGCTGCCTGGGTCACTGACGGATGTAGGTGCCCACCACGCGGACACAGGGCTGGAGCAGCGAAATTCGCTTATACTGGTTGGGTGTGTGGGAGTGTCCACTGTGGCTAGTTCATACCCTGCCTCTCCTCCCCAACAAGCACAAGGGTCCGAGCCCCAACCCTAAATAGGCAAGTGTATGATCTTTTGACTTATTGTGGCTCTCAATGTATACCGAGGGCACCACAGTGGGCGCAAAATACACCACACACACACACACACACACACACACACACACACACACACACACACGAAGATGCATTGGGGCTGTTGCCAGAGAGAAAACGAAGACTGATGGTCGAAGAGGGTGTTCACATGCTGGCAAACACCTAATGCTGGATTCCCACCCGCATTGCTCAGCATTCCTGGACTAGGGAGCCTTGAGCTTCCAAAAGACGGAAACAAACTCTAGAGAAGTGCCTGGACGTGAAGAAAAGATGCCGGTGTTTAGGAAGAGATGGGCTTGCGTCGCCAGTACCGGATGCGGCGAAAATTCGTTCGAGTGTGGAGAATCAGTTCTAGGATCAACTAGCGCGGTGCCGCCTTGGGCTCTGCAGAAGGTGCGCTCACCTACCTGGTCCCAAGGATCCATTTTCCCACTCGCCTGAAGGTTTTGGTTTAGGGACCTGACACAGACCTACTTTAGGCTAAATGCCGGGCCCTCCTGTAACCCCAGGTTCCTGAGTCTATGAGGGGAGGAGCAGGGGAGGGGGTCCCTTCATTTCTCCATCGCAAGGCCGCGTCCCGCTCCCGCCCGTGCCTGCCCCATCAGGGTTCTGCCATGGCTCCCCACTCACCGGCTCCGGCCACCTGAGTTCGGCTCCGGGACCTCGGCCGCCCGAGCCTCCTGACTTGCCCGCCCACCGGCCTCGCTTTCCAGTGCCCGCAGCCTCCCTCCGAAGTGCAAGGACCCGGGGCGGTGACCGGGAGTGGGGTGGGAGGCCAGGCTGGGGCGCAGGCCAGAACCGCCGGGCCTCCCAGCGCGGGAGGGAAAGGGCGCCCCCTCTCCTCTCCGGAACGTGTCAATGCTTTGCACTTGGGGCCGGCATGCGGCTAGGGGTCCTTCCCCAAGGCCCTGGGACCCGGGCGCCCCCTGCCTCAGGCCCTTTCCGCGGGTCAGATCGGCCTTCTGCGCTTTCCAGCCCTCGGCCAGGCAGCGGGCGGCGCGGGCGGCGCGGGCGGCGGGGTGGGGGCCAGGCCAGGGGGAGGGGTCTCGGGGCCCGCTGGCCCGTCATTGGTTAATATTTTATTCTGTTGACATGTTTTCTTACTGCTGAGGCTTCCGACACCTTCTCCCGGCCCCCCCTCCCGTCCAGAGCTTGGCCTGAGCTGTCAAAACCCCGCCCCCGGAGACCCACAATTGGTCCAAAAAGCGTAAAATCAGCAATCAAGGGGGGCCTGGCTCGTTAGCGCTGGGGATCCGAACAGGGCAGGACATGTGAGATAGTCACAGTTTTCCAGAGATCAGGACAAGATCTAACCAGTCGCGCGTGGTCCCCGGCGCCGGAGCCGGCCAGGCCAGCCCAGCCCAGCCCAGCCCCGCGCAGAGCCCCCTCCGCCCCCGCGTCCAGAACCCCGCGCCCCTTGAGGTGCGCGGGACGGGGAGCCGGGAGAAGCCGCTGCCGCGCCCGCCGCCCGGGCCGTCCGTCCTCCGCGCGCGCCGCCGCCCGGGCCGGGGGTCCGAGGCGCGCGCCCCCGGCCCCGGCCCCGGCTCCCGGGTGCCTGGGCCGGATGTCCCGATGAGAGAGCCGGCGCTGGCAGCCAGCGCCATGGCTTACCACCCGTTCCACGCGCCACGGCCCGCCGACTTCCCCATGTCCGCCTTCCTGGCGGCAGCGCAGCCCTCCTTCTTCCCGGCGCTAGCGCTGCCGCCCGGCGCGTTGGCCAAGCCTCTGCCCGACCCGGGCCTGGCGGGGGCGGCGGCCGCGGCAGCAGCGGCGGCGGCGGCGGCCGAGGCGGGGCTGCACGTCTCGGCACTCGGCCCGCACCCACCCGCCGCGCATCTGCGCTCGCTCAAGAGCCTGGAACCCGAGGATGAGGTGGAGGACGACCCCAAGGTGACGCTGGAGGCCAAGGATCTGTGGGACCAGTTCCACAAGCTGGGCACCGAGATGGTCATCACCAAGTCTGGGAGGTAGGGCGGCCGGGAGGCCGGCGGGCGGGCGGGCTCGGGCACCGGACAGCACCCATCATCACCGAGTCGATGCTCTCTCGGCTCCCCCCTCTCCGGCCCTGGTGCCACGCTCCTCTCCACAGACAAGCAAGCTGACTTTTTTTTTTTTCGTTTGGCCCCGGAGCGAATTAAAAAAGAAAAAGAAAAGCAAACATCTCTCGATTGAAATAAAACGAAAACACCCTCCTAAAGTATAGTCCCAACCGTTCTGAGTCTCAAAGCCCCGGTGGCTCGACTCTGGCGGGTCTCCTCCGCCACTTGGGGTCTCGCTTTTCTGTCTCCTGGTCGGTCTCAGAGTTCCTAAGAAAAGGGACCTTTCCCGGATTCTCCGCTCCGATCACCAGAGTCCATAGTGGGACTAGCATCCCGCCTCTTGCTAGCTCCAGGCCGACCACTTGGTTCCGGCAGAGAGTTGTTGAGCCCACAGCTAGGCCTTGGACAGAGGCTTGCTTGTCCTTGGAGCCTGGAACTCTGGACCAGCCACCTCCTGAGGCCTTAAAGCCAGAAGAAAAGCCCAATCCTCACTCCTCCCAGCACTTCAGTCTCTGAAAGCCCAGGCCTCAGGTTCACCCTGTTCCCCCGAAATTCTAGGCTAGGTTCGCTGATTAAGGCTCTAAATCGTTTCCCCAGACAAAGACCTTACTAGTTTATTTCTTCGAGCCCTGTCCCAAGAGTTTATTTCCTCTCTACAAATTTCAGGGCAATTCAGAAAAACCCAGCGCATCTCTGAAGGGTCTAGTTTCCTTTCCTAGGCATCACCCCTCATCTCAGATCAGAGTGGAGGAAAGGTTCCCAGACTGAGTGGAAAACTCATCCAAGGCTTTACCAAACAGGGTCTGGCCGATAGAAATAAGATGCCTTGGGAGTAACAACACAGCCTGGGTCTTCCCGGTAGCAGTAGGAGCACAGAACAAGTACATTGTGACAAACGTACATGGGGAAACTTCAGGCGGGGGTCACGTCATCGGGAAGGTAAAGGGACCAAGAAGATCCAGGTCCCAATGGCATGTCCTCCTTCCCTCCCTCCGAGGCGGATGTTCCCCCCCTTCAAGGTGCGAGTCAGCGGCCTGGACAAGAAGGCCAAGTACATCCTGCTGATGGACATTGTGGCCGCCGATGACTGCCGCTATAAGTTTCACAACTCACGATGGATGGTGGCAGGCAAAGCGGACCCCGAGATGCCTAAACGCATGTACATCCACCCGGACAGTCCCGCCACGGGGGAGCAGTGGATGGCCAAGCCTGTGGCCTTCCACAAGCTGAAGCTCACCAACAACATTTCTGACAAGCATGGCTTTGTGAGTGTGGGCAGGTCGGGAAGGTGTTGAGAACCTGGGCGCAGTCTAGTGGGTAGAAGGAAGCTAGAGGATTTCTAGAGGGGAGCATCAGTTGAACCCCTGAGTACCCCTGTCTGAGTCACTGCTCTGTGGCCCAGGTAAACTGGACCTAGGCTTCCAGAGCCCTGTTCTGCAAGCCTGAGGAAAGTGTGCCGACAGGCTGCTCTCAGTCTCAGTTCCTTTCTGACATAATTTTGAGAGGCCAGAATGAGTGACGCAGGTGCTATAGGGAGTAGGTCCAAGCCACCCCGGGTCCTGTGGAGGTCACCATGCTAAGGGCTTGTAGATGCACAGCTTGGACAACCTGCTGTGGTTTACCCTGTAACTAACCCTTACCTAGGGTTAGGGAATCCAGAAATTAAATCTGCTCTCCTCAGGCCTTCTGGAGATCTCTCCCTCCTTTAAGGCAGATGTCCAGCCAGGGAAAGTAATGAGGAACTCCCCATTTCTATCTTGAGTCAAGGTCCTAGCAAATGATGGGGAGTTCATTGGGCAGAGAGAGTCTCCTAGTGCATTCTAGCCAGCCCTTGAGCACCCCTATACACACATTTTTCTTTCCTTAGTATCTCGGGACCCAGTAATGTCACAGGAAAGTGAAGTCAAAGAATGGAGGTGGATTTTATTTGTCTGTTTCCATTTTGTTTCGTTTCTTTTTCCAACTGGGCAGTGTAACAGAAAGAAAGAATAGCTGTAAAGAAGGGGGAGAAGCATGAGAAAATATAAGATGAAGAGCAGGTGAATGAACAAAAACGAGAGAGAGAGAGAGAGAGAGAGCTGTCAGTCCAATAACAGAAAGCTTTCGACAAGAGCAGGGAGCTGCAGGCTGATCCTCTTGCTCCTCACAGACCATCCTGAACTCCATGCACAAGTACCAGCCGCGCTTCCACATCGTGCGAGCCAATGACATCTTGAAGCTCCCTTACAGTACCTTCCGCACCTATGTCTTCCCAGAGACTGACTTCATCGCTGTCACTGCCTACCAGAATGACAAGGTGTGCTGGGGGGTGGGGTGGGGGACTTGGCCCCTACATCCGTCTCTATCCCCCAACATTTACAGGCTTCAACCCTCCATTCAAACCCACCCGATAGCAGCATTGCAGAGTTTCAAGAACTCACCACCCACTCAGATTCAAAAGAGCAGCACCCACATAAATCCCCTGGGCTCCCCCTCATACCCACAGACACACATACTCCCCCGAGGCACTCAACACAGCTGGGCCATAGTTGGAGTGGAGATGTTTACTTAGCAATTAGTAGAGACTCAGGCTCCCGCTGACATTTTTACATTTTATCCGTTCATTTCTTGGCTCAGGACTGGGAATCTAAATGAAAAGAGGGCGCCTGGGGCGATCTGCCCAAGCTCTACAGATGCTAGGAACTCAGGGTCCAATTTTTACTCTCCAAGGGAGCCAAAGAGTGGGACAGGTGGCACAGCCCTGGCGAGCTCCTGTAAGCCACTTGTCTGGGTCCATCCAGGCCCCACGCCCTTTGGGAGAGGCTGAGAGAATGCTTCTTCAGGTGAAATGGCCCTCGTAGACCACCCTAGATTAAATGAGAGGGTCCCAGTGTCTTTGATTGTGTCTTTGTAAATCAGGGGTCTGCCTGGCCAGGTACATTGTATGGAGTATCTTAGCTCTATGTGGAAGCAAGTGAATTCGTTGGACGCGCTTGTTTGTATATTTTTAATTTTTTGTGAACTTGCCCTTCTGGGCCTGTGAGTGCAATAACTTGACTTTGCCTCGACCTGCGGACTTGGGTGTGCGGGCACTGTGTTTGTCTGTGCTCGGGTGCGGAATAGTTTAACCTTTGTGTCTACGTGAGCCTGTTTGCTTGCTTGGGCCTGTGTGTGCGTGTTGAGGGATTATTTCTTGAATAAGGCTTTTGGAGATGCAGAGATCCAGTCATTTTCCTAGATGCTTGCCTGACGGCCTCACCTCTCTGCGTACTATCCCAGGCGGGTGGCACGACCCCACCCCCAACCCCGGCTCTACTGTGTAGCTTGTAGCCGCTGACCTCGGGGTGCCCCCCCCCCCCGACAGCCTAGAAGAGTCAGGTTTTGACTTAGTACCGCTTCCTCGACCCCGCAGATTACACAGCTGAAGATAGACAACAACCCTTTTGCCAAGGGCTTCCGGGACACCGGGAACGGTCGTCGGGAGAAAAGGTGAGAGACCAGTGGATGGCCTGCTGCGCGTACCCCTGGTCGCCGGAAGCAGGGTGGATACAATGGCGGCTGACCGCTCCCTCTGCTCGCCCCCAGGAAGCAGCTAACGCTGCCCACTCTCCGTTTGTATGAGGAACACTGTAAACCGGAGCGTGATGGCGCTGAATCCGATGCCTCATCCTGCGACCCTCCGCCTGCGCGTGAACCACCGCCCTCCCCCAGCGCAGCGCCCAGCCCTCTGCGTCTGCACCGGGTCCGAGGTGAGAGGCACAGTTGACCCGAGTCTGGAGGGAAGGACCAAGGAAGTGTCCCCTTAGGGCGCCCCTTAAAGTCAGTCTTTTGCTCAGTGATCGGCTAATCTCAAAGGTCTGGATAAAAGTTACCAGAATGTGGCTAGAACTTCCAATCTGGTACTCCTATATAAGGACTGTCCCTGGCAGCCAGGACATTTGGTAGAATTTTGAGCTGGACCCCTTGTGGGATATGTGGTCGGAAATAAGCTTTCTCCTCCAGGGCTCGTTTTCTTCCAGTGTAAGAATGGGGGTCTTTATTTATGTGACCTGCAGCTGCCCCTAGAAGCTCTCCCAACTTGACCTTCCCAACAGCTGGTCTGTCTAAAGTGTCGGTGACCAGGTCCAGGTTCCCGGAGACTGGGCGCCTCGTCGGTCTCCGGCGACGTCCGGATAACCCGTACTCCCTCCCTCCCCGTAGCCGAGGAGAAGCCGTGCGCAGCCGACAGCGACCCTGAGCCGGAGCGGCCGGGCGAGGAACGCGCCGCAGCGCCCCTGGGCCGCAGCCCTTCGCGGGACACCAGCCCCGCTCGCTTGACCGAACCCGAACGCTCCCGGGAGCGGCGCAGCCCGGAGAGGGGCAGCAAGGAACCGACGGAGGGCGGTGGGGACGGCCCATTTAGCCTGCGGAGCCTGGAGAAGGAGCGCGCCGAGGCCCGGAGGAAGGACGAGGGGCGCAAGGACGTGGGCGAGGGCAAGGAGCCTAGCCTGGCGCCGCTGGTGGTGCAGACAGACAGTGCGTCCCCCCTGGGTGCGGGTCATCTGCCCGGCCTGGCCTTCTCCAGCCACCTGCACGGGCAGCAGTTCTTTGGGCCTCTGGGAGCTGGCCAGCCCCTCTTCCTTCACCCAGGACAATTCGCCATGGGCCCCGGAGCCTTCTCCGCCATGGGCATGGGTCATCTGCTAGCCTCGGTGGCAGGCGGTGGTGGCAATAGCGGAGGCGCGGCGCCCGGAACCGCGGCGGGGCTGGACGCAAGCGGGCTGGGTCCCGCAGCCAGCGCAGCCAGCACCGCGGCTCCTTTCCCGTTCCACCTCTCCCAGCACGTGCTGGCATCTCAGGTAAGGCCTGTGGTCTGCCGGCAGCCGAAGGAGGGGGGCGCAGCAGCTTGTTGGTGGCTGAGGTGGGCAGAGAACTTGAGAGATGTTATAGGTACTCAGATCCTCCGAGAAACCAAAACCGATCTACAGGAAAGCCATCTAAGTCCCAAAAGGTTAAAACTGCCCATGATCTAACCAGGACATTGCTTCTAAACCCTGTGTGACCTTAGGAATGTCCCTGATCCTCTCTGGAGCTGTTTGCTCCTCTATAACCCCAGCAAGGGGTGAGAGAGCACATCTCAAAACTCTTCTGAATGACCAACTAGGGTTGCCTCCTGGGTTTTATGGGGTTCACTTTTCTGGTCCTAGGAAATTTTTTGAGAAAGAAAATCTTTACCTCGTGATTGGCTCTGAAAAACTGTAGGCTGGACTGCACGACCGAAGGAGGGAATTTTGCGTTATTTTCTGGACAGCTGACTCCCCAGATGACTCACCTCTCAGATATTCCTGGCCCCTTCAAGGTCCTCTAGGAAGTCGCCAGTCCTGACAAGTGACAAGACTGGTCTTTGCCCTACTCTGAGTCCTTAACTCTCCTGTCACATCCAGGGAAGGGGCTTTAGCTCCCCCCCCAACCTCCTACTGAAATTCTAAATTCCCAGGGGAGAGTTTATGAAAATGTGGCCGGAGGCATAGTAAGGAGACCGGAGCTCAGAACGACCTCTTTAGTTACTTGGGTGGATTGTTCCCTGCGGAAAGATTTGGAATCCCTCATTCGGTTTCTTTCCTCTGAGGTTTCTGGCAAATTGAACCCTTGAGATCATATCTCCAGGGAAGGAAAACAGGAGTTTAGATTTTTGAGAAAATGGCTTTGGTTCAGAAGTGAATATGTGTAAGCGGGGATGGAGGGCTCTGAAATGAGTTTTGAACAGAGCTTATCATCTGGGTATGTGCAATGTCTGTGATACCGAATCCCCATGACTCTGGCCTGGAGGGTTGAGCTGCACCCCTGACTGGGGTGGATGTGAATGCCTCTTTCCCAACAAACCATAGTCATTCCAGACGACACGGGGAAGCCTGAGGCTTCTGGCTATGACCTGGTCAATAGGTGTAAATCCAGGGAAAGAGTATCCCAGAGCTCATGAGAAATCAATTGGTATAATTGTGGTAAAGCCATAGTTGTATGTCAGGTAAAGCCGAATTTTGGAGAAATCGAAGTTTCCTCCCCTTCCTCCCAACCTGAGGTGCCGGTCTGAAGCGCACAGTGGGGGCTTGCAAGCCCTTCTATTCCTACAGCCTAAGCTGCTTCTTGGGTTCCCCCTGTTTGAACCAGGACTTGGGCTTCCTTTATCTCTAGCACTGTTGGGGGGCCTGAGGGGTATCACCCAGTCTAAAGGCACACACTCTGGGACTAAGCCATTATCTCAAAGGTCAGACAATCTCAAAAGGGGGCCTTATGAACTGAGTGCCTGGGTCCAGGTTTTCCTGGCTACTCTGCTACCCACCAGCAAAGCCTGCATTCCGCCTCCGCTGCCACAGAAGCGCTGCCAGTCCTTTGTCAAACGTTCAGGCCAGTTTATGAGCTGGTTGTGACTTGTGACCCGATCCCAGCTGAGGCAGGAGACCCCTGGACAGGCGAGTAAGCAAGAGTCTTGATCACCCTGCTTTTCAAGCCTGTGTTCCCGCCGCATCTCGGAACCTGCAGACAGAAGGCATGGGAGAATCGCTGTCCTAAATGAGCAGGACCTCATATGACAGTCCCAGCCGCCTGCTTGCGACCTGGCCCCATGCCTGCCTTGGTTCTTCTCTCTGGGCCCATACTAGTTCAGCCAGCTCATGCTCATTCTCTTACCCCTACCGCACCACACAGCACAGAGTAGGGAGAAGCCAGGTCTTTGCAACTCACCCTAGGTGATGGCCACCCTCACTGGGTTTGGCCCTGGCACACCGGCTCATCTCCTCATGTGAGCATGAGGTTTTATAGCTATGTGGATTCTGGCTTGATAGCCTAAATGAGCAGGGCAAGGGTTAGCTAATTGAAGTATTCGGGCTGCCACCTTTAAAGACCCTCTGGACAGATGTCTAACCCCTCTTGCCTTCTGTTTCTTCCAGGGAATCCCAATGCCCACTTTCGGAGGCCTCTTTCCCTACCCGTACACTTACATGGCAGCAGCGGCCGCCGCCGCCTCCGCTTTACCCGCTACCAGCGCCGCAGCTGCCGCCGCCGCCGCCGCTGGTTCTCTATCACGGAGCCCATTTCTGGGCAGTGCCCGGCCCCGCCTGCGCTTCAGCCCCTACCAGATCCCGGTCACCATCCCACCTAGCACTAGCCTCCTTACCACCGGGCTGGCGGCGGAGGGCTCCAAGGGCGGAAATAGCCGTGAGCCCAGTCCACTGCCTGAGCTGGCTCTCCGAAAAGTGGGGGGCCCATCCCGCGGGGCCCTCTCGCCCAGCGGTTCAGCCAAAGAGGTGGCCAGTGAACTGCAGAGCATCCAGAGACTGGTGAGTGGGCTAGAGAGCCAGAGAGCCCTCTCCCCCGGCCGGGAGTCGCCCAAGTGAGGGGCTGCTTGGGTGCTGCGCTGCCACACGAGCCTCCCGGGTTGGGCTCCCTGCCTCGGCTCTCTGGGACGTGTACAGCACAGAATGGGTATTTATTTAAATAAAGAAGCAAAAGCAAGCTTCAGCGGTCAGAATAGAGCCTCGCGTGGTAGGTCGGGGGTCTGGGCCCCTACCCTGCGGTCTATCCGAGGAATCAGTCTACCCGGAACACAGTCACTCTGGAGCCCCTGGATTTGATGCAAATTTCTGTTGGAGCGTCAACTACCAGGGCACCTCCTTTCAACACTATGGGGGTGGCCTCTTTCCAGCGGTCCCTTTGGAAGCCAGAAGGTGCATAGGGTAGAGGTGTTCCGCTTCTTCGGAAGGCATCCCAGGATCCCTGGCCTTGGGCCTGAATGTCGTGAGAAACTGGTGTGGAGGATGCTGGAGCCAGGGAAGCCAAAAGTCAGCGCAGACTTGAGCTAGGAGGAGTCCTGTCCGGTTGGTCTTCCCACCTCTACCCCACAAAAGACAGGCGCCATTCCTACGTCCACTTCTGGGTCAGCGGAGGAAGTTGCACTTCTGCTTTGAGTCCCCAGGGGGCAAAGATATTTATGAAATAAATGGTAATTTGTGTAAATAAGCTTTAAGGTTCCCAGAAGATACAAATTCGTATTAATTTATTCGAAAGTGTACATTGCTGTGTACATATGTTTAGAGATTAACTCATAGCATTTAATTTTTTTTCCTTTTACATGAGCATCTATATTGTACAGGGCCCCAGGATCCTTGGCTGCTGGGGGGGGGGAGGCACCGAACCCCAGGGAAGGCCCACCCCGCGGACCCCTCAGCCTCTGCGCCCCGGTTTTGCCCGCCAGGCCCACGGGCCCCTCCTCAGGTTTTCACTTTTTGCTCCAGAGGGAGAACGAAGCGAGAAAATAATAAAAACGCTATCATGCGAAGTGACCCGCGCTGTGCGCTCTGTGGGCCGCGCGGGGCTGGGGCTCTGTGGGCGCTGAAGAAGGGACCGAGGCGGGGACATGGGCGCCCCTATCTGGCCCGCAGCGGCACCTCGGCGACGGCCGCTGCACTGCCCGGCCGCGTGCACAGCGCGAGGCCCCAAGGCTGCGGCGCCATCGCTGGGCTCAGGCCGGGCCTGGAGGCGCCACTTCGCCCCGCAGTCCCCGCGACCCAGGCCCGCGGTCCGGGCTCCCCCTGCTGGCCACTCTGTGTGACCGCAGCTCAGCGCAGCAGAGCGGCCTGGACTCCAGACTCCCTTTCTAGAACACTGTGGACCCACTCATCACCCTCCTTTCATCCTTCCTGGGTACATGATCTGGGAAACGGGCTCTGCTCTTCTCACTTTCTCCTTTCGTGTGTGTGTGTGTGTGTGTGTGTGTGTGTGTGTGTGTGTGTGTGTTGGGGAGGAGGTAGTGACCATTTTTCTTCAATACCACGAACTCCAGAATTCTGTCCCATCACTCTGCCTTCTGGAATCATTCGATGTTTGGGCTGCTGGGAAAGTCTGGCCTAAAAAAATCCCTCCTTAGAGCTCATTTATGTCCTGGGGTGTGAGTGTGAGTCAAAACGCTGGTCCCCTCTTTGCATCACCTTGCTGGCGACTTTCAAGGTAGTCCCACTGTGTCCCTCTGTGTCCTATTGGGCTGGTGCTTTCCTAAGACCCCGTCTGTTAAGGAGAGCTAGGTTCTCCCATCCATTTCGCTCCAGAAGGCCACAGGGATAACCTCATCCAGCTATCAGGGGCCTCGGTCCTCAACCGAAGCAGTCGGTCAAGGGGAGCGTACTACTTCAACATGTCCCTGGATTGGTGGTCGTTGAGCACTCCGTCTTCATCCCTTTAAGTCCAGGAGGTTTTGACGTCCAACCCAAAAAGATTGCCTTCTTAGGTACTGTGTACCTCTGGGCGTGTATGGCTTTCCGATCGTCCAGGGATGTCAGGGATAGTGATTTGAAGGGGAGGGTGAAGATGTAGGTAGACTTTAAAGTTCTTGAAAGTTTCAGGAACTCTAACTGCTCGGGACACCTTCCTGGGCTGACACATTTACAAAGAAAAAACTTTGTCCAACTCCTCTGGAAGAGGGCTGCCTCAAGTTTCCCTGGGCTGAGGGGAAGAGAGTGTGGAACGTGTGTGTGTGTGTGTGTGTGTGTGTGTGTGTGTGTGTGTGCGCGCGCGCGCATGTAGATGGTCTCATCCCAACCCTAGGTGAGCTATGGCTCCCCTGCTCTACTGGGCTTGGACTGACGGCAATGTGGTCTACGAACCAAGTAGTAACAAGGAAAGTCCCTCCCTACTTCGCAGCATAGAATCTCTCCCTATCTCTGCTTTTATTCGAGGTCGCTTTGGGTTGAAATGCCCGTAAAAATTCACAGAGCCAGGTGTGCACTGACTTCTTGAGGCCTCTCGCTTTCAACCAGGAAAGGAAGCTGGGAGTTTGGCTATGGGTCCCCCTCGGCCTGCGGACACCAGGGGGCAGCACATGAGGTGGCGGGCAAGGCCTCAGGAACCCGGGTGGGGTGCTAGTTCAGATCCTGCAGCGCGGTTTGGAGACTCCTCCGGCCCCTTGCTTTCGGCCTTACACACACCCCTCCCGGGATTGCCACCCCAGTGCTCGCTGAGCCCCAGCTGCAAGGCCAAGTGCGGCTTGGGGAATCCTGCAGCCGACGAACTGGGCCTTGTCCCAGACAAAGGCCTGGCCATTCCCAGGCCCAATTAAGCCACCAGCCTTCCCAGCCTTCCAGCCTTCATTGTCTCTGAGGTCGCCAATTAGCTCGGGCGCCCGCGTACCCGCTGCCTTAACCCTTCAGGACCTGCCACCAGGGCCCTTGGATGGCAAATCCATCAGCAGAGAGGCGTGTGTGAGCGATGGGTATCGAGGGGCCGCTGAGGCCTCTTAGTGGGTGATCAAGCGTGTCGCCAAGAGACGCTATGGGGGAGTGTGGGATCTGAGAGAATTGTGTGCGCTGGTTTAGGACTGGGTGTGATTCACCGGAGAACTTGAAGATTCAGAATTTAGGGGCTCGGTGAGACCCCTAGCGGCTCAACTGAATGGATCCTGAGATGTTGGACACTGCATTTCCCAAGCGGTTAATCCGAGGCTTCCGAACCCTCAAAAATTTCTTCCCTCCAAACTTGCCGCTGCGGTGGAGGGCTTCTGAGCCTCCAAAGTAGGCCCCGCCCTCTCGGAGGGCGGGGAACCGGGCTCAGCCTTCCCTGCGGGCTGGGGACTCACGGGCGCGGGGAGGAGCACGCCGCGACGGGGTCTCGGGGACAGCAGTCCTACCCGACCTGGGCCTGGGCTCAGGCCCCGCCCCACCTGGACTCAGGTCCCGCCCCGCCTGGGCTCAGGCCCCGCCCCCCGCTTCTCTTGGCGCAGGCAGCCGCGGAGGGACTGGTTTGTGACAGATCAGAATTGCAACTCTGGGCCCTCCTTCCCACCTAAATCCAATTTCGTTTCCTTTTCCCATCCTCCCTCCGCCTCTCCGCCCTTGACCGCGAAGTTTGGAACACTATCCGGGTAGGCTGAGTCCAGCCAAGGGTCGAGAGTCTCCAGTTCTAAGCATAGGCGTCAGCGGGGAGAACGACCCCGAGCGTTGGAGGGGACTGGGCGCTCCGAGTAATCCCAGGGCATTGCGCCGCGTCCTCCCGAGAGCAGGCAGGTTGCTCCCCAGGGAAAGTGTTGGTGCCCGGAGGACTTTTTTCCCCTCCCGAGTTTCTTTTGGGCCCCTTTAGGGCGCGTGTCTGTCCGTCGGGTTTGCTGGACCAAGGACCCCAACTCATTCCCTTTTGCCTTGGCTGCTCCGGACCCGGGAGCCTTCCCAGGTCCGAGGCCGCAGGAACTCCCCACGTACCCACGAGATGGCGCTCCAGGCTAGGGACCGGTCAAGCAGCCGGCCAGCACTCCCTGCCGTAGCCCGAGGTGAGACCGAGAAAATGGGCACGGAGAAGAGCCTCAGACCTGTAGGTCCAGGCCCAGAGACTTGAGAGGGGCTACCGACTGTGGGCACCGACTAGAGAGCTCAAAGACTGATGTGGGGTCTTCTCTTGGAGCTGCCCTGCAGTGCCAACTCCTAGAAGCTATGGCCTTCTATGTGCCTGGCTGAGCTCAGATCGCTCCTGGGACAGGACAGGAGCTTGCCTCTGCCCTTCCTGGCCTCTCTGAAGCACAGTCAGGGCTGAGATCTATGAGCACTGGAAAATACGCCTCTGGCCCTTTTGGAGTGTGAGGCTTCACTGGACCATGCAAGCTTGGGTGTAAGAGTTGGCTAAGACATTCCTCAGCTCCTACCTCCACCTCCTCAGCCTCACTCAGCTCTTCAAGGTCACACGGAGAGGCTGTTAGGTATATGCCAGGGACCGGTGCACTTGAGAACCAAGGGTGGACTCTTACAAGACTACCAAAGGTCCTGGAGAGGCTTTTGGTCTTCAGTTGTTCCTGGCGGAGAAAGTGCTGAATAAGAACGGCTCAGGGTGAGCAACCGGAAGTTGAGTCAGGTTTGAGTTCATGGGTAAAGAGGGGAGGTCTGGTGGCTAAGAAATGGCAAGCTCAGAGCCCGGAAAATTCTTGGAAGCTAGGTACCAAAGGTTCCGGCAGCTCGACACCCGGGCAGGATAAGTCTTCATACACTTTTTTAAGAGCACACGGGTAGAAACCTGCCCACTTCCTATCCGTCTTGTCACTTCCACAGCCAGCAACTTGTTGCCTCACTCCATCCAGAGTCTCAGCATCTTTCCCCTTCAAGGTTTACCGGAGGCTAGGATGACGCCTTTGGTAATTTAATAGTCGTTTGATGCCCGTCTATTGCAAAGCAGATGCTCAGTAGGAAAACTGAACAAGAGAGAAGTTCAAAGCTAAACTTTGCCTCTAGCCTGAGACTCTGAACAATACAACTTTCTTTTCTGGGCTCCAAAATCTTGGTTGGCAAAGTAAATGGTGTGGACCAAAAAACCAAAGTGATCTGTGAGAGACTAGTTGAAGCGTTCCCCTCCCCAACCTCAGCCATTCCTGACAAGGACCTAACCCTTGAGGAACCTGGGCCTGAGAGATAGGCAGAGCCACTCACAGACCTTGGGAACTTTGACTGTTGCTAAGATTCTTGGAGTGGTGGCCTGGATGAATTCCCAATTAGGAAATAACATTCCAGGTTCTGAAACCCTCGGGGAACCAGCTGGCTCCAGCTGCCTCCAGTCCCTGTGGGATGTGGCTGTCACAGTGCAACCTTCCCACCAAGCTCAGTTGGGAGGGGGCACATCCTATGTATGGGTTGTGAGGTGACTCTGACCTCCACACCATGGGGTTGCTGACAGACTGGTTGCAGATTTCCCCCAAAGAGAGAAAGCAGTACCAGTGGAGGGCCTTCTGGGGCCCCTTTTAAATGGTATCCCCTAGATCTGGGCTACTTATGTGGGCTCAATCCTTCCCTGAACTGAAGGCTTGTTGGTATTCAAAGTACTTTCTCATGAGGGCCTGCTCTCAGTGAAGGTCAAGTCAGGGGCAGTAGAGTGATCATGAACCGTGGGGGATGACATTGGGGTGCAGAGAAATGAAGGGCTTTGGAATGTCCAGTAAATAAAGGATAAGACTCTTTCACAATCCAGTGGGCAGGGCCCTTGGCAGCAGTAGCTAATGAGGTGATGGTGGGTATAAGTCAGGCTCCCTGCTGGGAAGGGACAAAAGGGCCGGGTGCGTGACCTCTGCTGCTGGATGCTGAGCCCTGGTGTCCTGGCCAGAATCTGGCTGTGGGAGAAGTAGCCTGAATTAGAGACAAGCCCAGGAGACCAAGATGGCTGCTGGCTTCACATCCGTCTAGCAGGGGAACTTAGATGTGGCCTGTCGTCACTCTTGTTTTTATTTCTTGAGGACAGGATGTCCTCTGGCTCCATGGCAGCTGCTTCTCAGCTTGACAAGAGGAGCCATGGACCACCCACTCCATGCCAAACACATTTCCTTCTCATTCTTGGAATGGGAACTTCCGTTTCGGAGAGAAAAACCAAGGCTTAGACCTGTTCCCGGTCAAGAGAGGTCACAGAATCTTCCCAAGCCAGTGTTCTTTCCCAGAGCCCTGAGGGTTCCTGCTCTATGGTCTCTGGACATTAGAGTCCCCCAGGTCGTGATGGGATGTCACAGGGT
Organism: Tokudaia tokunoshimensis; assembly: GCA_036184795.1. Lineage (NCBI taxonomy): Eukaryota > Metazoa > Chordata > Mammalia > Rodentia > Muridae > Tokudaia > Tokudaia tokunoshimensis. Next base: position 35,939,900 of record BTHU01000010.1, on the reverse strand, counting down.
AATTTTTTTATTTAGTCCCAGAGCACATGCTTAGTCCTTTCTTCTTGACCCCACCCCGGGTATTCCTTCCTTCTCAGACCAGCTGTCTCTGCTCTTAGGCTTTCCCGGTTTGCCCATAAGATTTCTGGTCGCATCACTCATATCCTGTGCAATAGACACCTCTTAGGTCTGAGCGAGTATCCTTCACCCCATCCCCCACATCTCCACAGTCACCTGTGCATGCAGGCACATGGAGTGACTACACACACACACCAATAGTCATAAATATACACGTGTACAGGTGTACAAAATGTGTTTGGCATGGAGTGGGTGGTCCATGGCTCCTCTTGTCAAGCTGAGAAGCAGCTGCCATGGAGCCAGAGGACATCCTGTCCTCAAGAAATAAAAACAAGCCGGGCGGTGGTGGCGCACGCCTTTAATCCTAGCACTTGGGAGGCAGAGGCAGGTGGATTTCTGAGTTCGAGGCCAGCCTGGTCTACAGAGCAAGTTCCAGGACAGCCAGGGCTATACAGAGAAACCTTGTCTCGAAAAACCAAAAAAAAAAAGAAATAAAAACAAGAGTGTCGACAGGCCACATCTAAATTCCCCTTCCCACTGGACCACATGCAAACACAGTCCTGCAAACACAGAGGCTTGTTTAAGTATACATACACTTAGGTGTAGGGGAAGTAGAGGCAGGAGAATAAAGAGTTTGAGGGTAGTTGTGTGTGATGATGCCTCATGCCTATAATACCAGCATTTAGGAGGCTGAGGCAGGAGCATTGCTAATAGGAGAAAGCAGGCCTGGATCACACAGTGACATTCCTATCTCAAGAACAAACTCCCTCTTCCAACAACAACAACAACAACACACACACACACACACAAAGACAAAGAGGAACAGAGAGAGAGAGAGACACAGAGAGAGGCGGGGTGGGGGCTGGGGCACTGGGCCACCCTGTACAATATAATGAGATCCTGTCTTAAAGACAGACAGGTGGGCTCTCCCCGCCCCTGCCTTCTGGGGCTTAATCTTTTCTATTGGACCCCATGTCAGCCATGTCTCCTCTGGGGAGAGTAGATATTTCATCAAATCTCTGTGACCTACAAGATCCCTTAAGGAAGAGTTGGTGTCTCTTTTGCTCATTGCCGGGACTCCAGACTGAAAAATGCTCAAATAAGAGGGGTACAGAAAGCATTCAAAGAAGAAATGAATGAGTAAATGAACCAATGAATGAATTTTACCATCTGGAAGCAGAGTCCCTCCTGGACATTCCTGCTCAAGCCCTAGACCAAAGGTCATCTTCCAAGCTCAGCGGGAGTTGGCTGTAGAGAACTGATGGCCTCCAGCTTCAGTTCTAGCCTGTCACGGTCTCCTCAGAACCAAGGCTCAGGCTGGGTGACTGAAGCAAGCACGCGCTCGTGTGTGTGTGTGTGTGTGTGTGTGTGTGTGTGTGTGTGTGTGTGTGTGCGTGCGTGTGCATGTGCATATGTGTGCACACATGTGTGATTTTGTGTGTGTAGGTGCATGTGTAAGTGTCTTCCCAGAGGAATTCTTTCCTCTACAGAAGGTTTTAGGCTATATACATGCACTACTAGCCTTCTTTCTAACCATGCTCTCCAGCAGGGCTGATAATTCTGTCTCCTGGGAGTTTGGTACCTATACTGGCTGGTTTTGTGTGTCAATTTGACACAAGCTAGAGTTATCACAGAGAAAGGAGCCTCCCTTGAGGAAATGCCTCTATGAGATCCAGCTTTAAGGCATTTTCTCAATTAGTGATCAAGGAGGGAGGGCCCATTGTGGGTGGTACCATCCCTGGGCTGATAGTCTTGGGTTCTATCAGAAAGCAGACTGAGCAAGCCAGTAAGTCACATTCCTACATGGCCTCTGCATCAGCTCCTGCTTCCTGACCTGCTTGAGTTCTAGTCCTGACTTCCTTTAGTGATGAACAGCAATGTGGAAGGGTAAGCTAAATAAACCCTTTCCTCCCCAACTTGCTTCTTGGTCATGATGTTTTGTGCAGGAATAGAAACCCTAAGACAGTACCCTAGGTGTTTTAGAGCAAAATCCTTTCTCCTCCCACCAGGGCATGCGTCTCTACCTGCCACCTTTGGGAAGCCTCCCAGCTCTCTGCCGGTGTCTTCCCTACATACCCTGAGATGCAGTGGCTCCCCTGCTGGAAGCCCTTCAAAGGCTATAGAAATTTTAGGGTGGTCCAGGCCCTTTAGCCTAGCAATGGGGCCCTTGCGGGTCCTGCCTATTCCCAGAACCGTGTTTCAGGCGCTGCTCTAGCCTACTCTTAGCCGTGTTTCAGGCGCTGCTCTAGCCTACTCTTAGGGACCTTGCCGCAGAGCCTTCTTCTGCAAAGTGCCATGCTGTCTTCCTTCAAAACTTGGCCCACTGGCTCCTCCAGGATTCTTCTGGCCACCTTTGTTCTGTGTTGGGTACATAGCACAATGTTTTGCAGTTACCAGCCATTGATTCTGTCATTTTACAGTCCCCAATTGTTTCACAGTTAGGTACTGTGATCTCTGCTGTTAGATTAGGCGAGGGGCTGGAGAGATGGCTCAGCAGTTAAGAGCACTGACTGCTCTTCCGAAGCTCCTGAGTTCAATTCCCAGCAACCACATGGTGGCTCACAACCATCCGTAACAATATCTGACGCCCTCTTCTGACGTGTCTGAAGTCAGCTACAGTGTACTTAGATATAATAATAAATAAATCTTAAAAAACAAAACAAAACAAGGGGCTGGAGAGATGAGATCTGACTCGCTCTTCTGGAGTGTCTGAGGACAGCTACAGTGTACTTACATATAATAAATAAATAAATAAATATTTAACAAAAAAAGAAAGACAGAGAGAGAGAGAGGAGAGAGAGAGATGGAGGGAGGGAGGGAGGAAGGGAGAGAGGGAGGGAGGGAAAATTGGGCGATTCTGTGTATAATGCCTGGGTGCTCACTGCCTCTTGTGAAGGGCAAGCCTGAGTGGAAGCCTGAGGGACAACATTTAGGAGCTAATAACTTCCTTGTCACCTCCCCAAAGGAAGGTTACACACGTTAGTGCCTGTGTGCCGGCTCGCGGGACTCTTCTTTCTCCTGAACTCAGGCTCAGACTGAAAGTGTTCCTTTGCCAGCTGGCAAAATGACCTGATTAGGTCAGTACCGCTAGCCGTTAAAAAACAACGGCTTTTTCCGACCACTAGGTGGGGATCTAGGGTCGTCCAGACAGTCGCTATCCGTCCTGCCACAGCCAAAAACCAAGGTTTCCTTGCCTACCTGGCAAGGTCTGGCTCTCTCTAGCCTCTGCTGCACGTTCTGCTTAGCACTGCTGCCAGGCGCAAACACTGCGGGACGTGACTAAGGGCACGGACCTTGTGCAGCAGCCAGTGAGGGCCTAGTTCAAATCCCCACCTCCTCTTTCTCTTCCTCCCTCCTCCCCCCTTCTTCCTCCTCCCCCCTCCTCCCTCCTCCTCCTTTCGTCCTTTCTTCTTCTCATTATGTAACTCTGGTTGTCCCTGAATTGTAGATCAAACTGACCTTGAACTCACAGAGATCCTTTTGTCTCCGCCTCTTTTCTGAGCCAGGGTTCCCTGGCTGTCCTGGAACTCACTCTGTAGACTAGGCTGGCCTCGAACTCAGAAATCCGCCTGCCTCTGCCTCCCAAGTGCTGGGACTAAAGGCATGTGCCACCACTGCCTGGCTCTGTCTCTGCCTCTTAAGTGATAGGATTGACACCACACCCAGCTTGTGTCTTAACTGTCTTGAGCCTCAAGTGTCCTTGTCTGGGAATAGACTATATCTCCTTAGTTTGAAGAGGGCCACGGGAGATATCTGCTAGGGTGCAGATAGTGAAGCTACCACTTTGCTTCATCAGAGAGCTGCGCTCTTCTGCTGTGAACAGACAGCTATATTTGAGAGATCTCTGTGCTTGCTGTCCCCTGCACAGTGCCCCATGGTGTACCCAGTCCTCCACTGTCACCTTCACAGGGCTCAACCTCTGGGTGGCCTGTGTCCTTTCCTCTGCCCTGGGCTCCTTGGGGACTCTTTTTGGAACCCTACTATCCTTTCCTTCCCTGGGGCGCTCTGACCTCTTCAGCATTCCCATTCTCCAGGTCTTGCTGGTCGAGGGATCCCTTTTCTTCATTGATACATGTTCTTCCCAGGTGTCCGGCTGCGGCTTCCGTCAGTGCCCGTGGAGATCAGATTCTTGTTTGAGTTCCTGACAACATTCTAGAAGCTCAAAAGGGCCTCTCCCACTGCCAGGTTAATGTGCTCAGCTTCTGCCATACCCTGGGCCAGTGCTCAGGTCTCTCCTTCTCCCCAGGGCAGGCTCTCTAAGGGATGACTCAGGAAAGGGGGACACAGGGAAGGACACTGGGATCGTTCCTTCATGTCAGGTGTCCTTGATGAAGACGCAGGCTCACTTACATCTAAGTGGAAGGATTCATGTACCTGCCTTACCCAGAGGAGGTTCTCTATTCCCATGGAAACAGGCTGGCCATGTATTACTTCCACCATAGGCCCCGATGCAGCTACACCAAGAGCACCAGGCACGAGTTCTCTCTCAGAGGCCCTTTTCTTTCCTATGGTTTCATTTTGCTTGTAAAAAGATTTTGTTTTGTTTTGTTTTGTTTTTGATGTATATATAGGCATGAACCTTGAGGAGTTAGTCTGCGTGTACCACAGGCATGCAGGAGCCTGAGGAGGCCGGAAGGGAGCGTCGGAGCCTCTAAAGCTGCTATTGTTTGCGGATGATGTGAGTAGCCGTGTAGGCGCTAGGAACTGAACCTGGGTCTTCACCGTTGAGCCATCTCTCCAGCCCCTGGGATCAACTTCTTGAGGAACCACTGAGCTTTTTTCCACCTTGCACCTCCTGACCCTTCCAGGAGTGTGCACTCCTCTTTGGTTCCTGATTTCTTTCTTGGGATTGGTGTCTTTGACCATCATTTCGACCTCTCCGTGCCTGCCCCGCCTTCCAGTTATTAGTTCCCACCATGCTGTGCTCTCTCTACCTGCTTGTTCACACTCCTCCCCCACAACAATGCTGGCTTTATTTTGTCTACTAGTGAATTGTGGCTCATGAGACAGAACTTGGTTACATAGTAAGTGCTCAATAAATACCCAGTGATCCGATTAAAGAAACATAGGATGTGATGTGGGGCACATGAGGCAGACCATAGAATCTCCACAGAAAGGCGACCTGAGAGTCATTTAGGCCCCCGTTGCAGGGGTGTCTTCCTATCTTATAAATGGGCTGGAAGGGACTGGAGATGTGGCTCATTGCTTGCCTCCCATGTATGAGGCTGTTGGTCTGGGAAGAGGATTTTACGATGGTAGAGAAGAGGCCCAAATGCACTTGGCTTTACCTCTTTCTGCCTAAGACTTGGTCTCCTTCAGACACCTGATTTGGAGAGCTATGTGGCCAGAGGGATGCCAGTCTTTTCCATGCCATGTATACGAACGGAATGTCCCAGCCATCCCCCTGGTCATAAGTTAGGAGCATTCCAGCCACAAGAACAGAAGAAAGTAGACAGTCCATAGCCTTGCACAGTGCCTCAGAGGAGTGGTTGGGGGAATGAGTGGCCTGTAGTCCAGCTGCGTGTCCTGGGCTCTGACCTTCACGCCTGCTCCTGTTTTCTTTCCTGTTTTGGTATCACTCTCTCTACCCCAGATGAGCCTCTCGGGACAGGGCTGCAGACAGCTGGGGGCTATGGATCTCAGCTGAGGGGCTGAGAGGGAAGGAGATCTCTCTATAGCCCCACCTTGACAATCCCAGAGCAATGGCCTCTCTGTAGTCACATGCCTGTATCCCACCTACTTCCACACAAAAGACCCCCTGTCCATCACTGCGGTCAGGGATGGCTACACCACAAAGCCAGGCTTGCTCAGAGCCAGACACTCCACAGTGTCACTAGAGAGATGTAGCATCAGGGGTGGGCAGATTTCTAGTCATCAAAGCCCAACTCAAATGAACCTAAGTCAAAAATGGATGAGAAAAGCAAGAGAAGACATCAGGCTTAGTGGGATCTAGGAGAAAAGTAAGTAAGTTTGGTGTGTGTGTATCTGTGTGTGTCTGTATCTGTATATATATATGTAATATATATATTCCACATATACACAACATACAAACACAAACACACATATACACATACATACATACATACATACATACATACATATCTCAAGTCAGCCTAGATCCACAGCCTTTAGAGCCCCCAGTCTCATGGGAAGAGAAAGTCCTCTGTATTTTGTGCATAGAACAAACCACTTAAGGACTTGTTGGCCCCAGTGAGGGTCATATATTCCCTTGAGAGACAGGAAAATTGGTCAGGCCAGGTCCACCCTTGAGGTAAGAGGCTGGAGAACAGGCTGTGGTGGGTTGACCACCAGAGCAGGGAAGAGACAGACAGATGGCATGTGGCCATCTCTAGCTGACCTGAATTCTCGTCTCCAGGCCTGGAGACTGTAGTACAAAGAGTCAGGTCACATGTCAGGGTCACAGAGTGACTGGGCCTTCAAGGCAGGTCCGTCAGCTGTTCCCAGAGCTTTGACTTGCTTGCTTTTATTTCTATTCATTTATTATATTTTATTTTAAGGAGATATTTAAATTTAAGTCAATTTAAAATATTATATTTTAAGGAGAGAGGGCTTTGTTTTGGCTCACACTTTAAGAAGGAACGCAGTTACTCATGGTGGGGACGGCCCGGCAGCAGGAGTGTGAGGCGGCTGGTCACACACATCTGCAGTCAGGAAGCAGAGAGTGGACAGGAAATGAGCTTGGGCTATAAAACTTCAAGGCAGGGCTCCCTGTGAGCCACTTTTTCCAGCAAGGCCCCGCCTCCTAAAAGTTCCTCAGCCTCTAAAAAAGCAAGTATTCAGGCTCCGGGTGTTCAAACAAGTGAGCCTCTGGGGGACACTTCACAGTCAAACCATATTATTCTGCCCCTCATCACAGAGAGGACGTTTGGAAGGAGATGGCCTCCCCGAGGTCCTGTCAGTTTTTCTCTGTGCCAGAAAGGGTCTTTAAGGCCACCAATTCCACTGTCCATTTGAACTAATAAGCTACACAATGTTTGGTGTGCGTGTATCTGTGTGTGTCTGTACCTGAGTGTCTGTGTCTCTGTATGTATGTATGAGTCTCTGTCTGTGTATGTCTGTGTCTCTGTATCTGTGTGTGTGTGTGTGTGTGTGTGTGTGTGTGTGTGTGTGAATGGAAGTGTATACCTTGTGTATATAGGTCCTCACAGAGGCCAGGAGAGGGCATCAGATTCCTGAGAACTGGAGTTCTGTTGGTTCTGAGTTGTGATGTGAGTGCTGGGAGCCAAACTTAGTCTTGTGGAAGAGCAATTAGTGTTCTTAATAACAGAGCCTTCTCTCCAGCCCTGGGGTTTGGTTTTTGGCAGTAGTAACAAGAATATCCCATGGAGGAAAGGACAGACACCCCTTTCAACAAATGGTACTGGAAAAACTGTATATACCAAAGAATGAAGTTGGACCCTCATCTTATATGATATACAAATATTAAAAGTAAAAGTCTGTATTAGTCAGGATTCTCTACAGGAACAAGGCCCAAAGAATGATACACATTCCAAAGGGATTTATCAGACCATCTTGCATGATACTGTCTTGGGAGTCTAACATTAGCTGTCTTCAATGAGTGGGGGCTCCATCCTTGAGGTTGGATACCTTAGTACTGTCAACTGGGCCCGAAGGCCAGTGGATTCCTAGTGAACTGCTGTCTTCAGTCAAGGTTGGAAGGCCAAAGAAGCTGCCTTCTCAGAAGTGCTGGGATTGTAGGTGTGCACCATCGTGCCTGGCTTATGCGGTGTTGGGAACTGAGCCTGGATGCTAAGTAAGAACTCTACCAAACATGTGCTACCATACCTTGACGTTTTTAGCTATTTATTTTATTTTATTTTATATGTAAGGGTGTTTTTTTTTCTGCATGAATTTCTATGTACCATTTGTGTTGGTGGCGCCCATGGAGGTGGGCCATCAGGTCCTCTGGAACTAGATACAGACAGTTCTGAGCTGCCATGTGGTTGCTGGCAATCAAACCCAGTTTCTGGAAGAGCAGCCAGTGCTCTTAACCACTGAGCCATCTCTCCAACCCCTTTTGTTTTTTTTCCTAGACATGATCTTGTATATAGACTGGGCTGCCCTTGAACTTAGAATCCTCTTGTTTCTGACTCCCGAGTGCTGGGATTACTGGTGGGTACTACCATGCAAGTCTCCAGATCTTGGTTCTATGAACAAGTCTACTAAATGAGCCTGTCCTGGCTGCTTTTCTAAGTAGTTCACAGATGCTTGGGAGTGAATGACCCATGTACTTGTTGGTAAAGGGAGGTTTACTGGCCTGACCTTCTTTCGGGATGGTCAATGCGGTGGGTATGGTTCAGAATGACTTATCTGAAAGAAGTGGATTGATTGACTGAGGCTGAGTTGAGAGAAGTGATGGAATCTGTCCGGTGGAAGGCAGGAACGGTAAGCACTAGGAGAGGAACCTCTACCACTGCCCCTGTTTGTCCTCCTGAATATTTGCTGTATACTCAGTGTGGTAGTGTCTATAGCCCATCTCTGGCAATGAGGCAGGGCAAACCTTTGCCTACTCCAGTAGCTCACCAGGGCTCCCCGCAGGCTAGCTCATCCCTGAGTACCCAGCCGCCTTGGTTCCTCAGGGGCAGGCTCTCAGCCCCACCCTTATGGCTCATTTTCAAAGCTGAAATGTTGCCCCAGCTTCTATTCTCAACGTTGTGGGCTTTACCTGGTGTCTCGGAGCTTCTGTCTCAGTGGATAACTTTCAGACCTGAGCTCCTCAAGATCCTGTAGGAAGACGAAGTCCAAAGCTTCCCAGAACTTCAAGGGTAATGCTTGCACCAGAATACACCTCTCTGTGTGCCCTACTCAGTAAGACAATGGATGGTTCTAGGACAGGCCTGCCTAGCTTTTGGCTGTTGGCTTAATCCAGTTTTCATTTTGCTATAATGAAGTACTCAGGCAGGCTAACTTTATAAAGAGAAGAGGTTTACCACATTCACAGATTTGGTGGTTTACCTCTCATGAGGGCCTCATGGCTAACAGCAGTATGATATCAGGAACATATACAAGATGGGGAAATCCCCAATAGGAAAGGAGAGAGAGGCTGAGTAGGGGCTAGAGTCAAGGTTTTAAAATAACCCACTAGTGAGCTGTTGTCGGTATCCCAATAGAAATGCCTTAGTCCCTTCTGGGACCTGTCCCCACTGACCCAAGCAAGGCTCACCCGCAAGGCTCACCCTCCAGGCTCCTGCTGGCTCCCACACTATGTCTCCACACCACCTCTGAGGATTCAGAATGTAGAGCTGGTAGCGTGGAAGGTGAAGATTTCTGACTCCTTGGTGGTCTCCCTGACCAGGCAGTCTCCACCACATAAACCCTGAAGGGACAGTGGGACACCACGTCTAAGCCAGAGCAGCTGGGTAACAGGACACCCAGCAGAGCTAAGGACTGACAAGACACTTCCTTGTCAAATGGACTCAGGCCTACTTTTGAACTGCTGAGAAGAAACTCTGTGTGTGTGTGTATGTGTGTGTGTGTGTGTGTGTGTGTGTCTGTGTGTCTGTGTGTCCCTGTGTACGTTTCTGTGTCTGTATGTCAGTGTGTATATGCGTGTGTTTCCATGTGTGTCTGTATATATATGTTTGTATGTCTGTATATCAGTATGTATGTGTGTGTTTCTCTGTGTGTGTGTGCACACGTATGTGTATGTGTGTGTGTATATGCACTCACATATTGCTGAGGATTGAATGCATAGACTCATATATTCTCTCCCACCGATCTATACCTTCAGCCTCGATATTGGCTTTTTACTGACATCTGGTTCAGAATCTTTTCCACATTCATATTAGTTTTCTTGTTGGAGTCGGTTGAATTGTGTCCTTTTGAAACACTATACCAGTGTCCCAAATCCTGGGACCTAGGAATGTGACCTTATTTGCAAGTAGGGACTTCTGTAGATATGATCATAACTAACTGAAGATGACACTACCCTAGAATTAAAGTGAGCCTCAGAGCTAATGACACTGTCCTTCAAAGGCCACAGAGAGACCCACACCCAGGAGGCACTAGGGAGACACAGGCAGAGCTGGAGGTGATGGTTTTGCTAACCAAAGACCTGCTGAAGCTGCCAACAGCCGCATGGGGTTAGAAGGATTCTCCTTAGTCTTTAGCAGAGTGGGGGTGGGTGAGCAGGAGCCTTCACTACACAGCTTCAGACCCTGAGAATAGCCAGCTGCTGCGTGACACCACCCTGTTTTGATGATGTGTTCTGGGTGCCTGAGGAAAGGAGCACAGTCTCAGTCTGTATTCGCAGCCTTCTCCATTAGGCCCACATAGCTCCCTTCCCCACAATGGGAGCTCCCAGGCTAGGAAAAGCAAACCTTGAGGTTAAGGGGGGTGGGGAATGATAATTTAGGCAAAGGTCTCTCCTTTGGAGCCATGAAAACCTCTCCCTCACACCTGTATTCAGAGTGTGGAGCTGGTGGAGTGGAAGGTGAAGATTTCTGACTCCCTGGTGGTCTCCCTGGCCAGGCAGGCTCCACCACAGAGGGCAGCTCTTCAGCCAGGCTGACCACACAGGCAGCCATGATGAGAGCTGGCTTTGTTCTGGCTTTCCGCAGCCTGTACTGTAAGTTTCAGGCCCACTAGTCCTAATGAATATTTATTGACTTAATGAATGATTTTCATGAAGGGTTGTTGTTTTGTTTTTCCTGGCTTACCAGTTCTGGTCCTCGGTCTAGAAAAGTCTGTGAAAACTGAAAACATAGGTCCCCAAGAAGATTCGGACTCAGATGTTTATAGAAGGCCACCAACAGGTGGATGGACAAATATCCAGTCTATCTGCCTGGTGGAAGGCTGCACGGCAGCAGAGAGAACCGCTCTGCCCAGCAGGAGGAACAAAGGCTAAAGTCATTGTGCTGAAGTGGGCAGGAACCAGACACAAAGGAACGCATACCACCCTGTGAGGCTCTTTGCCTGAAGTTCTCCAACATGTAAATCAGGCTACAATGGCTGGTAGATCAGAGGCAGTCTAGGGACGTGAAGACTCTTGGGGGATGATGGGAATATTCTGTCATCAATGTAGCCATGGTTACAGCAGGTAATACTTGTCTCAAAACTCATTCAATTGATAAAAATGAATATGGTTAACCGAATGTCAAGGTTATTTGTTAAATGGAGAAGGAGCTGAAGAGATGGCGCATTCAGTCAAGACTCAAGCCCCGCCCTGGAGAAAAAGCTGGGCACAGCAGCACAGACCTGCAGCTCTGCACTGGAGAACGGAGAGCAAAGACAGGCAGATCCAGAGAGCTCACTGGCTGATCCAGCAAAGTCTGTGAACACCAGGCTCACTGAGATACCCTGGCTCAAAAAGTAAGGTAAATAGTGATCAAGGAAGACACATATGCATGCACACATATGTGCACATACAAACATGTACATACAACACACACAAATAATGGTGTCTTTTTTATTATTATTATTAAAAAGGAAAAAAACCTTCTGCAAAACCATAGACTACATACTCTGTCCACCATTTCAGTACAAATAGGACACGACTGTGGTGATTAACACAGATGGTTGGGAGGGAGTGTCTGAGTTTTTCTTTCATTTTGGGGTCAACTTAAAACTAAGGATGTAGACGCTGGAGAGATGGCTCAGAGGTTAAGAGCACTGACTGCTCTTCCAGAGGTTGAGTTCAATTCCCAGCAACCACATGGTGGCTCACAACCATCTCTAATGGGATCCCATAGTCTCTTCCAGTGTGTCTGAAGACAGCTACAGTATACATATATATATATATATATATATATATATATATATATATATATATATTCACACACATATATACATATTATATATACACACATATATACATACTATATATATATATAAATGTTCTTAAAAAAACTGGGGGTGCAGCTCAGTTGGTAACATGCTTGCTTAGCATATACAAAACCCTGGGTACATTTCCCCAGAACAACATAAACTGGGCTCGGTGGCACATACCTGTGGTCCCTGTACTTGGAACATGGAAGCAGGAGAATCAGAAGTTCACGATCACTGACCACACAGTGAGTTGGAGGACACACGAGACCCTTGTCTCAAAAAAATTTATTTCTTTTCAAAAGGATGAGCATTTGGCAAGCTATCTGACAACCTATTTTGCCAGCACATATGCATTAAGCAGCAGTTCAGAGCAAGCTCTGGGTGGCATAGTGGCATGGGGATAACACAGGTGGTCTCAGAAGGACCAACACTGTGGCAGAACATGCCAAGTTCTCAAAGAATCACGGGAGTTGCGGTGAGGACACGCCAAAGCCAAAGGATGAACTTGTATCTTCCAAGCTTTCAACCTTCCCAGGGTGCAAGTTAAAGTATCTGAAGCACCCAGGCTCCTCCCTAGACCAGCTGAGTCAGGAAGGGCCTGACTGTGTCTCCAGCTCAGGCCTAGATCACAGTCATTGTCCAAAGTCAAAGAGAGACCTTCGAACCTGAAAAGAGTGCTCAGGGTCACACATCCACACTCTGCCAACAGGAATCCAACATCTCTTCTCTCCACAATCACAGCCTCATACCCTGGCTGCCAAGAGCTGCCCAGGCTACTTAAATTTCCTCCAGGGAGGGGCTGGAGAGATGGCTCAGCAGTTAAGAGCACTGACTGCTCTTCCAGAGGTCCTGAGTTCAAATCCCAGCAACCACATGGTGGCTCACAACCATCTGTAAAAGAGATCTGATGCCCTCTTCTGGTGCATCTGAAGACAGCTACAGTGTACTTAGATATAATAATAAATAAATCTTTAAAAAAAAATTTCCGGGGGCTGGAGAGATGGCTCAGCAGGTAAGAGCACTAACTGCTCTTCTGAAGGCCCTGAGTTCAAATCCCACAACCACATGGTGGCTCACAACCATCTGTAATGAGATCTGATGCCTTCTTCTGGGGTGTCTGAGAACAGCTACAGTGTACTTACACTTAATAAATAAATAAATATAAAAAGAAATTTCCTCCAGGGATTGCCCACAGCCTTGAGTCCATGCTCAGCCAGAACAGAGCCCTCTGTCTTCACCCCTCCATGTCTTCAGAGGGCAAAGGTCGAGGAAGTGGCTCTGTATAATTGACTCCCATGGGAATCCTTTGAGTTGACCAAGCTTTTGCTCCCTTGGCCTGAAGACTCCGGGCTCATCTAGAAAGCCCAGGGGATGAGAATGGTAAGTATATGGGTAGTTAGGGAAACAAGCTTTGGTTTACTGGAGATAAAGGGAGCATGACACCTCTTGTACTGCAGGCAGCCATTTGTTCTCATGAGTTAAGCCCGTCCACAAAGAAGACGTGTTGATGATAGAGAGTCAGTGAGGGAAAGAGTGTCCCTTAACCAGAACACTGCAGGGTCAGTAGTTAAGTCCTCTGTGAAGACTGGTAGGGAGCACCCCAGGTACACAACAGGCTTTGGCCAGGGAACAAGTATTCAGATTTTCCAATAGCTACCCTCCCATGCTTGAGTACTAGGGGTTGAATCTGGGACCTTGTACAAGCCAAGCATTGTACCGGGGAGCTTTCCTTAGTCCAGGGCTTCATGTCCTGATGCCCTCCTGTCCCATAGAAAAGGACAACTGTCCTCTATGTATGTGTCAAGGGACCAGATCTCAACATCACAAGTGAGAGAATCATCTGTGGTGGTTCCAACATGCTTAGTCCAGGGAGTGGCACTATTTGGAGACGTGGCCTTGTTGGGGCAAGTGTGTCACTGTGGGCGTGGGCTTTAAGACCCTCCTCTTAACCACAAGGAAGCCAGTCTTCTCCTAGCAGCCTTCAGATGAAGGTGTAGAACTCTCAGCTCCTCCTGCACCATGCCTGTCTGGATGCTGCCATGCTCCTGCCTTGATGATAATGGACTGAACCTCAGAACCTGTAAGCCAGCCCCAATGAAATGTTGTCCTTATAAGAGTTGCCTTGGTCATGGCGTCTGTTCACAACCATAAAACCCTAACTAAGATATCACCCAGTGAAGAATGTGTCTACACTGAATATATGCAGACTTTTCCCTTATCATTACTCTCTAAACAGGATCAGAAAGCTGGGCACGGCAGTGCACGTTTGCAAAACCAGAACGTGAGGGGTCAAGGAAGCTGAACAGTGACTTTAAGGTCAGTCTGGGCTGCATGGTAAGAACCTATCTCAAAAGGCAAAATGAAAGAGATCCCAGGGGCTGGAGAGAGGGCGGTTAAGAGTGCCTGCTGTCTACCAGAGGACCGAGAGATCCCAGCACCTATGTGGGGCAGTTAACAAATGTCTGTCAGTCCAGATCCAAAGGGTCTGATGGCCACCTTGGGACTCTGATCACCCACACCTACATGTGCACATGCGTGCTTACACATACATAGAAAATAAAGTAAATTAAAAAACCAAGCCCTCACAATGTAACAATTTGCATAGCACCCAGCACCCACACTGTCTGTCATAGGTAGTATAAGCAATGTAGAGACGATTAGAGGTGCACAGGAGATAGGTGCAGGGCCTATGCAAATGTGGCCCCATTTTATATAAGACACTGGACACTTGTAGATCTGGGTGCTTTGAGACCCTGGGGTAAGTTCCCATTGCAGAATGCAGGCTTCCAGGTAAAACAGCCATTGGCTTCATTGGCAGCTGTGCCTGCTTTCAGGTGTCCACCATGATCAGGCTTCTTGACCGTTCCGTTGACATTCTCTAGAGTAGCAAAGTGACTCTTGGATCCATCCACACTTGAGAATCCAGCCACCCCTCCCAGGCATTTGTACACCACTCTGCGGCAGTTGCACTGGCGGGGGTGGGGTAGGGGACAGGTAGGTGTCTCAGGAGGGAACAAGAGCTGGGGAAGGTACTAGAAGGAGACACCATCTATGTAGCTACGCGGAAGCCATCATCTGCGTGGGGTGAAGACTTTCCAGTGTGGCAGCTTTGAGATCACCTACTCCCCCCTCACCCACATCTGTAAGGAATCACCATAGATTCATTAGTTCCTTAAAATGAACTTTGGTGGAATTGTACTTTGGTTTGTCACTGGAGCCTTATGAGGAGTGGGTAAGCATTTACACCTTCCCGGGAAAGGAGTTTCCTCAATAGTCCCCAGCAGATAAAAAGGGATTGCTGTAGATAGCCTGATATAATGTCTCAGGAGTTTGAAACTTTTTCATTGTTTACTCAAAGATTTGCTTTGTGATTCTAGGGATAGATAGAATCTGGGGCCAAGTATATGTTAGGCAAGTATTCTATCCCTGGACTATAAACCCCTCCACTTATATATTAATGAAGTGTATATGAATGAAGTTCCATTCCTGGAAAAGAATGCAAGATAAATACCACACCAGACAATCCACGACAGATTGTTCTAACTGGGGTGGGGTTTGGTCCCCAAGGGACATTTGACAGTATTTGGAGACCTATGTGTTTTTCCCAACCTGGGGTGAAGGCTGCCTCTGCCATCTAGGGATAGAGGGATCGTGCTAAACCTGTTGTAATACACAGGGTGCCCCTCCCATCTAGGGTCAGCACCCCAAATTTCTCATGGGGTCAAGACTGACGGCGTTGAGCTTGAGAAACCCTGGCTCATGGGTACTGCATGGGTGTCCGGTGTCAGCGTTGGTGCTGACTTTTCCTTACATCTGCAGCGGTCTTGGCCTTGACGTCACAGTTAGTGGAAAGGAGCTTGGGCCTCCTCAGCTATTTATTTCTTCCTCCTCCCCACTTTCCCTCTCCTCCCCCATCTCTTCTTCTCCTTGATCAACCCCCAGTTTTTGCACCTACTACACAACCCCACTACCCACTAGCTGCATCCCCAGACCCACAGCTCCTTCCTTTATAGGCAGGGCAAAGAGAACTGCCCCGGAAGAGGTTCCCAGGTCTCAACCCAGGCCTGGAGAGCGGTGCTGAGAGAGCATATTCCCCAGAAGAGACTGGATGCAGCCTGATATACAGGAAGAGTGCCAGGTCAGAGGGAAAGGCTGGCGGCTTCTATCTGCTCATTTAATCTCTAACTCAGAGGCCTCCTTTGTATTTTTAGCATAGAGGCTCCCTGCCTGCCTCCTAGGCTTGTGGAGCTTAGGGGAGATGAGCCCTGAGATAGTGAGGGAGGCCGAAAGCACAAACTGGGAAGCGACAGCTACCCAGTGTAGCCCCCAAAGCAGGAAGAAGTTTCCCGGGTGGGTTGGTAGGTTGGAAGGTCGTTTTGATGAGGAGAACAGATATCCTAATCCATTCTGTGCTCCTTCTGTAGTTCCAGAGACTTAACCAACCGCCCGGGTTTGACTGTACCGAGAGGAGCAGCAGGCTGACCACTGCTGGGCAGCAGGTGGAGCCTTGTGCTTGAGGAGGCTGCTTTACTTGCCAGCCCAGGACACAGGGAGCTGAGGTACAGGCTCGAGATAGCTCCCCTGCGGAGGTGAGAGTTGCAGGGAGAGGCTGGAGTAGTTAGAGCCTGTATTTATGGCCACATGCTTACTGATAAATCCTGTGGGACCTGGGAAGCCACGGAGATACTTTCAGCTATGGTTTTGATCGGCATATGGTTTTGAAAGTATTGATACTTTAAGTTTCCTGTGAAAAGGGTTCTTTATGTGCCATTAAATGTTTCTTTTTACCAAAACATTTCAACATTTAAAAATATTATTTTTATTTTTGTATATGCTTGACTGTGTGACTGTACTCCACATGTGCGCAAGTTCCAGTAGTGGCCAGAAGAGGGCGTCTGAGGCCCTGGACGCAGCCTGACCTGGTTCCTAGGAACCAAACTTAGGTCCCCTGGAAGGGCAAGAAACACTCTTAAACACTGAGCCACCTTCCCAACGCCCCACCCCAGTTTGTTATTGTTGGTAGTGGTTGGTTTTGAGTCAGGGTCTCCCTATGCAGTCTTGGCTGGTCTGGAACTTTCTGTGTAAAGAATGCTGGTTTAAAATCATAGAGCTCCAACCTGCCTCTGTCTAAGAAATGCTGGAATTAAAGATGTGCCCCCCTATTTTTAATCTTATAATTCTTTTGTATAAATTAGCAAAAAGTTGGACTGACTGTCGGCATTCCTCTAGGCTCTGCTCAACAGTTATCTAGCAACAGCTTTGGTGGTCACCTGCCAGCCAACCTGGCATTTAAGGACAGTGCATACTTGCATGCGCGCACTCCTCCCCTTCCCTCCCCTCCCCGCCTTCCCCCTCTCTCAGTCTCCCTCCCTCATCTCCTCTCCCCCTCATCTCTGTCTCTCACTCATCTCTCCATCTCTTCCCTACATGTCCCTGGCCGGTCTCTTCCTCTCTTTCTCTCTCCTGTTTCTTTCTGGCATTCTCTGTCCCCCTCCTTTCTCTGCTTTAACCCCTTTTCCAAGTCTCCTTCCCTTCCCCTGATAAGCTTCCTTTTGTACAAGGTGGCGATTCCTCAGGGAAACACCTTGGCCAGGCTAGCTGAGGTGTTCCCTCATGCTGCATTACACTGCACTTTTATAAAATACAGCCCTGACCAGGGATCAAGACTTTGTTGGAATAAAATGAAATACCCAACAGTGAAAATTTGCAGTAACACAACACAACACACACACACACACACACACCATATTTTTAATACCTCGGGAGTTTGAAACTTTTTAATTATTTACTCAAAGATTTGCTTTGTGATTCTAGGCAAGTAGTATTCTATCCTTGGGCTATAAACCCCTCAGCCTTATTTTCTTTCTGTCTGTCTGTCTGTCTGTCTGTCTGTACCAAGTATCAAGTGTTATGCATGCTAACCAAGCATTCTACCAACTAAGCTACTTCCAGTTCTTATAATTTATTTTAATCCCTAATCTTTGACTGTGATTTTCTTTTCATGCCTGTGTGTGTCAGAAGGAGCAGCTTATATAGTCATCACACCTGCTGCTGCATAGAAGTCCACAGTGTGATCCTTGGGTCACTTTTCCACTTCAACTTTAGTTTGTCATCTGTAAGAGGATAATAGTGACATTTTATACAGAGGAAACAGAAGCCACCTGGAAAAGCACTTAATGGACAAAGAGAATCCTTGGGTAACAAAATTATGGTACTGGAGTTTAAGTCAAAGATAGAAAAGCATCCAAGGCTACCCTGAAGGAAATAAGTGACTAGAAAGGCATTCGTGATTGGGAGAATTCCACATGTTTGCACAGGCCTCTGTCACATGAGGCATGAGCGACTCTCCCCCTCACCTGTGGGCTGTGGCAACAGTGACTTCAGTGACAGCAGCGTTGAGGCAGGTATGAGCCTCATAAAATCAAACAAAAACCCCAACTGAGAGACAGTCTACAAAATATGTGGCCTGCACTCTTTAAAATTGTCAGGTCGGGGCTGGAAAGATGGCTCAGAGGTGAAGAGCACTGGCTGCCGTCAAGAGGACCCAGGTTCAATTCCCAGCACCCACATGGTAGCTCACATCTGTCTATAACTCCAGTTCCAGGGAATAGGACACCGTCTTACAGGCAAATACAGGCAAAACATCAATGCATATAAAATAATAAATACATAAAATAAATTGTCAAGGTCATCCTCACCCATATAGGGAGTCAGAGGCCAGCCTGGGTTACACGAGATCTTGTCACAAGACAATCTGAGAAACTGTTACAGACAAGAGGAGACTAAGGAGACACGGGACTAAGTATGTGCTATCTTGGTTAGGACTCCAGAGAGAAGGAGCATGGTTAATACTGTGCATGATCTACAATTTATTTTAAAATTAGAAGATTTATTTTTAGCATCCCCAAATCTTTACTATCGTGCAGTTCTATCTATCTATCTATCTATCTATCTATCTATCTATCTATCTATCTATCTATCTATCTATCTATCTATGTCTGTGTGTGTGTGTGTGCCATGCCACCTGTAGAAGTCAGAGGACAACTCTGTAAATCTGCTCTCTTCTTCTACCTCTGTGAGTTCCAGGAATCAAACTCAGGTGGCCATGCTTGTGTGGCAATCACCTTTACCTGTCACGCCATCTTGCTAGCCTTCCAGACATCTTTTAATGTAAAGTCCCTAGTAAGATTTTGTAGCTGCCGTTAGCTGGGTAGCCTTTCTTTAGAACTTCTAGCCCTTGAGTGGATTTAGGGTTTGTCATGGCTGTGCCAAACACTGGGACCTTGCTGGAATGCAGGGCCACTCACCTCTTAGCTCTCTCTAGCCCCATAGGGCTGGGTGGTACCTCAGGCCTGGGGCAACTACAGGAGCAGTTGGTGAAGGTGAGTTGTCCAGCCCTTGAGGATGCTGGGTATAGGACCACTCCTGCTGTCTACGTGACTCCTAATGCTGTACACTGTCACTGACCCACAGCTAAATGGAGACACAGACTCTCTCCTTTGGTATTATCTGGAACAGAACTGCAGGTGGTAGGTTGATGTGACACAGGGACAATCTGTCCCAAACAATGTGGTTGGAAGTGGGGCTGGTTCATCTGGCCGGACCTTGAGCAGATTGACTAACAACTTGAGGTGGCTTTGTGTAAGCACTAAAGTCTCTCCATCCTTTCCCCACTGATGAAACTCTCCTGATGAGGCTTTCTGCATAGCCAGGTTCAGAAAGAGTAAATGTACTTTTAGTTTAGTTTCATTTTTGAGACAGGGTTTCAATGTGTAGCCCTGGCTATCCTGGAACTCTGTAGACCAAGCTGGCTTTGAACTCAGAGATCTACCTGCCTCTGCCTCCCGAGTGCTGGAGTTAAAGGCGTGCACCACCACCATGCCCTGCACCAATTCTGTCTTATAATTAAGAAAATACTTTTGCTGGCATACACCTTTAGTCCTAGCACTTGGGAAGCAGAGGCAGGCAGATCTCTGAGTTTGAAGCCAGTCTGGTTTACAAACTGAGTTCCAGGACAGCTAGGGCTGCACAGAGAGACCTTGTCTCGAAACAAAGCAAAGCAAAGCAAAGCAAAACAAAACAAGAGTAAATAATAAAATATAGAATCTGGGCTGGAGAGATGGCTCAGAGGTTAAGAACACTGACTGCTCTTCCAGAGGTCCTGAGTTCAATTCCCAGCAACCACATGGTAGCTCACAACCATCTGTAATTATACATAAAGTAAATAAAGTAAATCTTTAGAAAAAATAGAATTGTAAGTTTTGCTTAAAATATACTTATTTTGTTCATGTATGCATGTGCGCATGGACACCTGTGTAGGCCACCAGCAGTCAGAGGACAGCTTGCTGGAGTTGGTTCTCTCCTTACCATGTGGTCCTCAGGCTTGATGGCAAGGCCTTTACCTGCAGAGTCCTTTTCAGAAAATAACCACTCTATTTAGCTGATGGTGAGGATTGCAGGAAAGACGTGAAACTGCTCAGAGGAGGAGTTGGTGTGGACTTTTCTTCCTACCTATGCATTCTTTTTTAATTATTTTCTTTTCTGTGTCCCAGGCAAGTGCACTGGCAGTGGCCACACCATGGCCACATTTATTTATTTTAAGGTGTCATTTTATTTTATACTTCTAGGTATTTCACCGTTTTGTTTATTTGTCGTTAAGATAGGTTCTGTATCCCAGGCAGATCTTGGTCTCCACTATGTAGCCCAGGCTGACCTTGATCTCACTGTGTGGCCCAGGGTAGCCTTCAACTTGCAGGGATTTTCCTTCCTAAACCTATTGAGTCCTGAGATTATGTAGGTGTGCACCAAAATGGTCAGCTTATCATTCCATTTTTTTCTTCTTTTGGAGATGTATTTATCTATTTGATGTATATTAGTGTTTTGCCTGCGTGTATGGGTGTGACCTGTGTGTGTGTGTGTGTGTATGTGTGTATGCACGCGCATGCTTTGTGCCTGCAGAGATTCAGAAGATGGTGTCAGATCCCATGGAACTGGAGTTACAGACAGTTGCTGGCTCCCATGTGGGTGCTGAACTTCAGTCCTGCAAGAGAGCAACTCGCGCTTTTAACTCCTGAGCCATCTCTTGAAGCCTCTGTCATCCTCTCTTCCTCCTTCATCTTCTTTTCCTCCTCCTTGACTCCTATATATTTTTTTTGCTTTTTTTAAGACAGGGTTTCTATGAATAGTTTTGGCTGTCCTGGAATCCTTTAATTCCCTGTAGACCAGGCTGGCCTTGAACTCACAGAGACCCCTGCCAAATGCTGTTCCCATTTTATCTTTTAGAATAGAATGGTGTGTATGTATGGAAGGCATATATGATATGTATATATATATATATATATATATATATATATATATATATATATCTCACATGACATATATATGACATATATATAATGAAAGTCACTATAGTAAAGCTAATTAACATATTCATCATCTTATATAGCCATTACTTGTGTGTGTGTGTTTGTGTGTGTATGTGTGTGTGTGTGTGTGAGAGAGAGAGAATACTGAAGATTTACCTTTTTTATAAATGTCAAGTACACAATACAGTATTGTCTCCAAATCATAACACTCACTAGAGCTCCAGAATATATTCATCTGGCATAGCTACATTTTTTAACTACTGTTTCCTCTTCTCTAGAGTCCATTCTCTGTTTCTGCAAGTTTGACCATTTCAAATTCCACTCATTGAGATGATATAGTTCACGTCTTTCTGTGCCTGTCTTGCTTTGTTTACTGTAATGTCCTCCAGGTCTGTTCATCTTACGGTAACTGGCATGGTTTTCATCTCTTAAGGCTAAGAACTGGTTTATTGTGCTTATACATCCACATGTACATACATCTGATTTAATCTACCAATCTGTTGATGAACACTTAGGTTGTTTGTGAAAAATACCACAGTGAGCTCAGGGCTGCTGGTGTTTTCCTTTTTTTGTGCTTCTACAACAAAACACTTGAGACTGGGTGACAAAGAACAGAAAGGCTTTTGTCACAGTCCTGGAGGCTGGATATCTGCAGCAGATTCACTGTAAGGTCCATTAATGGTGTAAAGAACCGAAGGTGGGGGTGGGGAGAGACAAACACTAGCCTCAAGAAGTGAAAGAAGAGCAGAGGGCTGGAGAGATGGCTCAGTGGTTAAGCGCACTGACTGCTCTTCCAGAGGTCCTGAGTTCAATTCCCAGCAACCACATGGTGACTCACAACCATCTGTAATGAGATGAGATCTGACTCCTTCTGGAGTGTCTGAAGACAGCTACAGTGTACTTACATGTAATCAATCAATCAATCTAAATTAAGAAAGAAAGAAAGCAAGAAAGCGAGCAGAGAACCAGCCCTTTGATAGGAGTCACCTGTGGCAGTTGAACCTTTAGGATTTAATCACTTCCCCTAGGTCCTCACTTCTTTTTCTCCTGCCTCAGCTATACCAGAGGGGTGAGGTTTCAGGTGGAGACATACTTTTTTTTTTTTTTTTTGGTTTTTAGAGACAGGGTTTCTCTGTGTAGCACTGGCTGTCCTGGAACTCACTCTGTAGACCAGGCTGGCCTCGAACTCAGAAATCCTCCCGCCTCCACCTCCCAAGTGCTGGGATTAAAGGCGTGCACCACCACTGCCAGGTCAGAGACCTACTTTTTAATATTACCACAGTGGTTGTTTTAGTTAGAGTTTCCATTGCTATGAAGAGACACCATGACCACAGCAATTCTTATAAAGGACATTTAATTGGGGCTGTCTTACAGGTTCAGAGATTTAGTCCTTTAACATCAAGGTGGGAGCATGGCAGCATCCAGACAGGCATACCTCGGAAGGAGCTGAGAGTTCTATGTTCTTGATCTGAAGGAGAAGACTGTCTTCCAGGCAGCTAGGAGAAGGGTCTCTTAGCCCACCCCCAAAGTGACACACTTCCTCTGACAAGGGCACACCTACTCTAACAAGACCCCACCCCTATTTTTTTTTTTTTTGGTTTATTATCTATTGGCTAATTTGGGATTTGAGCCTTTTGAGATGCTGGACACCCATAAGGCTTCTATGGGAAGTTGTCCCTCTTACAGCATCTGCTCACCATCCCACATCAAGTCTCTCAAGGGGCCTCAAACCTGCTCATGTATGCTATCTGGTTGGTGACTCAGTAAGGCCACACCTTTTAATAGTGCCACTTCCTGGGCCAAGCACATTCAAACCATTAGTCTCTCATGGACACTATTCCAGCAGGATTCACTTTAATATCTGACTTTCGCTGTGTGGTAGCAGTATATGCCTTTAAACCCAGGAGACAGAGGCAGATAGATCTCTGAGTTCAAGGCCAGCCTGGTCTATACTTGAGTTCCTGGACAGCCAGGGCTACACAGAGAAATTCTATGTTGAAAAAACAAAACAAAACAGAACAAAAATCTGATTTCAACTTCTTTGGATTCAGAAGTGGGATTGCCAGACCTTGTGGTAGTTTCATTTTTGTTTACTGAGCCACCTCCACACTACTTTGCATAGCAGCACATTCCCATGTGGTATAAAATTTCCCCTTTCTATATCCTCAGCAACACAATACACACACACACACACACACACACCAGAGGCTAGCCTTGAACTCATAGAGATCTGCCTGCCTCTGCTTCCTGAGTGCTTAATATTACTACTGTGATAATATTAAGGTATGAGTCACCACCTGCCTGGCTTGATATTTTTAAAAAGTACTGTAAATTGAGCATGGTGGTACACGCTTTTAATCTGAGCACTCCGAGGCAGAGGCAGGTATATCTCCAAATTGGAACCCAGCCTGGTCTACAGACCAGGGCTACACAGAGAAACCCAGTATCAACAAAGAAAGACAAATAAACAAACAAATAGGAGTTCAAGGTCATTCTTAGCTATAATAGTGAGTTCAAGGCCAGCCTGGGCTCAGGAGACACTGTCTCAAAAACAGGTCCTAAGCAAATAAAGAAAACCTTTCTCAAGGTTGAAGGGATTCCTAATTGTGATTTTGATTTGCATTTCTCTGATTATTCGTGTTAAGCAATATAGTCATTATCCACTTATCTTCTTTTTCAAAAAGATTACATGCACTTATGGCTGGGGACGCTTTGTGGACGCTCTCTCCTGTTTCCTTGTTTCTGAGGAAGGGTCTCTCTCCTCCTTCCTGCCAGTTTGAGCGACTGGATGATTCCCATCTCATCTGGCTGGGATTACAGATGGGAGCCACTTCATTTGAACTTTTATATGGGTTCCCGTGATCAAAGTGAGGCACGGGGCAAGTGCTTTTACCCGCTGGGCCATCTTGCTGGCCCTCTGTATATCTTCTTTATAAAAATGTCTACACAGAGAAACCCCGTCTTAAAAAACTAAAACAAAACAAAACAAAAACCAACAGCACCAAAACCAACCAAACAAGCAAAACAAATGTCTGTTTTGCCTTATGTTTCCAACTTTGCTATTGAGTGGTGTGAGTTTATCATATTTGTTTATTAACCTCTTAACTCCCTTACATGGTTTGCAAATATTTTCTCCCATTCTTCAGGATTCCCTTTTCATTTTTATTGTCTCCTTTGTTGTGTAGAAGACTTGAGAGAGTTCTATTTGTTTCTTTTAGTGTTTGTTGCCTCTGCATTTGGTGGGGCCTTCCAAAGAAACTGTTGCCATTATTAAAGATTTCCCCTGGGTTAACTTCTAGGCTATCTTTGGTTTCGTATCTCACATTTATGAATTTAATCCATTTTTAAATTAGTTTAAAGTTTTTTATTACATTTATTCATCGTGTCGGGGGATGGGGGAACACACTATGGTGTATGTGTGGAGATCAGAGGGTAACTTTTGGGACTCAGTTCTCTCTCTCTACTGTGTGGGTTTCATTTCATCAGCCCCTTAAATTAGTTTTATACAGGCTGGAGTATGATGGTCTGGTTTCTTTCTTTTGTGGATGTCTAGTTTTCTTAGTAGCTTTATCTTAGTTTCTCTGTTGGTTCCTAGGTCTATGGTAGAACCCATCTGGGGCAGGTGAGGACACCAGAGATCTGCAGGAGTCTGTTGCTAAGTCTCAGCCATTGCCTACAAGGGGAGGGGAAAATTTCACAGTGACAGAACACTTTCCAGAAGTCCAAGGAAATCAAGAGTTCGAGCCTCTCTGATGGTGACTGATCCTAATGTTTGGTAGCAACTGCACTTGGACCAGCTGAGTGCGAAGGAGATTATCTGTGGTCCCCCTGCCTGCAGTCTGCTCCTACTATCTTCCAATGGTCCCCCCCTAATTCGGACACACTGCCCCCTCCCCTAATGGGATGGTTTACCAGGTTGACTCCCTCGCTTTGCAGAACTGCATTCTCTCTTGGCTCATCATAACTTTTCTTCTGGTTTCCTTTTCCACAACTCCAAAGGATCTATTCTTGGTGTTCTTTTCCTTTCTACGAATTCTCCCGTAGTGGTCCCTCCATGACCAGTATAAACTCCTACCATGTACTTAAGTGCCTTAAATCAGGATCCACAGCCCCGACAGTTCTAACTTTAGTGACATCGTGACTAACATGAAACTTATCTTTTTTGCCCACACTCACCGTCTCACTAAAAGTTTCCATGACTAGGTAGGGTTCTGTTGTCAAAGCTCTGCAGATGTCCTTGGTTGACTTTACCAGGGAAAGATGAGGATCCTAGAAAGGGAGAGGTGAGCAGTGGGCGCAAGTACACAGCTTCTTTAGGACACAGAGAATACAGTAGAAGACTGTTACTAACTGCATAGTATTTTTCCGAGTCTAAAATAAACCGTATGGATTTAGCCAAAGGAGGATGGCTCAACTTCTTTCTTTCATGATGAACAGGATCAGAATTCTAAGAAAGGAGCATTTGAGTCACATGTCTTGGCTGGGGCTGGGCAGACCTCCTGCATTGATGTTCTTACTAAATTATACTCATTAGGAACAATTTTCTCTTACGGGACTTTCGGGGAGGGAGGAAACGGGAAAGGGGAAATGATTTGGAATGTAAATAAAAAAAAATTAAAAAAAAGGAACAATTTTCTCTCTTAAAACTATACTAGGTGACTTAGCTATTTTTCTATTGCTGTGATAAAACCTCATGACCAAGCAACTTATAAAAGAAATCATTTAATTGGGTTTACGGTTTTTACAAGCTTATAGACCGTGATGATCCAGCAAAGGCATGCAGCAGGAACAGCTAAGAGCTCACATCTTGACCTGCAAGTAGGAGACAGAGAGGCATCTAGGAATTACAGGAGTCTTGAAATCTCAAAGCCCCCACCTTGCTGTAACATACCTCCTCCAACTAGGCCACACATCCTAATCCATCCCAAAGAGTTCCACCCACTGGAGACCAAGTACTCAAACATATGAACCTATGGGGTATCCTATTTGGTATTACTATTGATGTGATAGAATACCTTGATCTAAAGCAAGTTGGGAGGAAAGGGTTTCTTGGTTACTGTTCATCATTGAAAGAACTCAAACTGGGCAGGACCCTGGAGGCAGGAGCTGACGAAGAAGCCATGGAGGGGTGTCGATTACTTGTTCCACATGACTTTGGTTCAGTCTTATAGAACCCAGGACCATCAGCCCAAGTATGGCGCCACCCACAGTGGACAAGGCCTAACCCTATAGATCACTACTTAAGAAAATGCCCTATAGGCTTGGCTGCAGCCTTCATAAGAGGTGTTTTTCCATTGAGGTTCCCTCCTCTCAGGTGACTCTAGCTTGTGTCAAGTTTACATAAAACTAGCCAGACAGAGGCCCGTTCTCATTCAAATCACCAAACTGGGGTTTGGAACCTGAAGAAGGAGAATAGACCCTGAATGCGCACAATCTATCCTACACTGTCCAGAGACATCCTTAATTCCTCTAAACATCTGACTGGTAATGTCTCTGCTCTCACAACTCCAGTTCCCACGAACTCACATTCCTACTTCACCGACAGAGGTCTTCTCAGTTGCTCTTCTCAAGGCTTTACCTCTTTCTCCTGGCTCCCTCCTGCTCATTAAACATGACTCTCCCTGATTCGCACACACTTTCTCCCAAGGTCCTTCACTGTTCTCTGCTACACAGGATTCCATTCACATGATCTTCTCTAAGAAACCTTCAACCAGCCAGGATGAACTGGCTAATCCTCCTCCTGTCCTCTCTCCAATATGGATTTGATTTTAGTCTTGAGTAGCTTAAGCTTACAAGGAGTCGGACTCCTCCTGGCAATAGGGGACCCCGCTAACTGTGCAGCCTGATTGCTCTGCCTTACCCAGCTTCTAGTGTTTAGTACTGTGAGTAGCATGTAGGTCCAATGAGCTGTCCAGACAAGGAAACTGGAGCCCTAAGAGGTCAAGTCACACACTTAGGGACCAGCAACTTCATACATGGAAATGGATTCTGAGAAGGTAGTGATAAATCAGATTGTGCTGTGTAATAACCTGAGCAGTTGGTAGACACTGGAGGGGAAAGTCACCAGCTGACTCAAAAGCCCAGGTGGGAGGAGGAACGTGTTAACTATAAGGAAGAATATTAGCTGTAAGGAAGAACATCTCCTTCCTGGGTCTGGTAGACAAAAGGTTGTTGACTTGAAATGCCTGAGGACTTGGCCCACTGGAGGCTTTAAAACCCAAGACGGAGTCTATCAGGGAGACTTCCAGGTTCTAGTCCAGGTTAAGCAAATGGCTGAGCCAACCTGGGGAGACATTGCCTTTTGAGGGAGTCCACCAGAAACAGAGGAACCTGGCTGAAGACTTCAGGTCTCCTGCTCTATTCCCATGGAGCTCCAGGCTGCCTGGGGGAGGAGGCCTAAGCGAGGGAACCCAGCTAATTAAGCCTATACCCACAAGCGAATGTGAGGCTAATAAGGCGGCCCCATTGCAGGGTCCCTCCACACCAAGCCAGCCCGGCTGCCTGTTTATTGCCCGTATGGAGATCATTAATGCCTCCTGACACCGGGGTCACTCTCAGGGTCAATCCCAGAGCCTGTGCTGCAAGACAAGGGGAAATGAACTTCCCAGCACATGTGGCCCAGGCGTGACGGGGGGGGGGGTGTCTCCAGTCACCCCCACTCTAGAAGTGATCTGCACCTCCCACCCCCAGTCAGTGAGACCCTCCTTCTCAAAGCAATACCCCTGTTCCACACTGGTCTGAGAGAAGGAAGTCTATGGAAGGGCGAAATGGCGACCCTTGTCTGGCCGGGACAACCCCCACTGAGGCTGTCCCCACCAACAGACGGGCACTAATCCCCTGGCGACGGGCTGGGGTGGTGTCTGGGAGCTGCAGCTGCAGCTCGACAGGGGCCAGACTACCAGCCGCAGGTGGCTGGAAGACGCGGGCCTGAGGCCACGTGGTGGCACACGCCTGGCCTTCAGCTCCACCCTCTCTGCCTTTTTTTTCCTCGGTGATTGGGTCGCTCAACCTTCCTGAAAGATCAGTGCTGTGATTGGCGAATCTCGGTCCCTTTGAACTGAAGGACAGACTAAGCAGCCACTCAGCGCACTCCTGGTGATGGTGGTGGTGGTGGTGGTGGTGGTGGTGGTGGTGGTGGTGGTGGTGGTGGTGGTGGTGGTGGTGGTGGTGGTGGTGGTGGTGGTCAGCAGCGGTGTCTGTAAGCTCACCCACCTACCTTTGGACTGAGGCCTTCTGAGGCTGGGAAGGACAAAAGTGAAGGCAGGAACATCCAGATAACTTCTGGGCAGATGCCTTCTTAACCTGGGGTGTCTTCCATGATAGTGATCAGAACTGGGATTCAATCTCTAGCCAGACCCGCGAGAAGATGGGAAAACCTCCAACTATCTTGGAGGAAATCAATAGGATTATGAGGTTAATGCCAGAGCAGTTTGAATGACAGTTACCAGATAAATGATCCCAGAAGGACATGGCTGAGGTTAAATGAAGCCCAATAAATAAAGGGACATGTTCAAAGAAAGAGCTTCAGAAAATGCAAAGAGGGAGAATCCAGCCTAGGGCCTGTTGACTCTCTTGGAGAAGTCACAGTTCCAGCCTGCAGCCCAGCATCTGCACCCTTTGCTGTTGTGCCAGCATTGGCTTAGCTTTGAGGCACAGCATTCCTCGGACAGCTCCATTTCCCTCTCCCTCCCCCCACCAGCTCTGGGATCGAATGAGGGAATGGAAACTCTTACTGTGGAAGTCTAACCCATTAACAGAACTGCTTGGCTCTTGATTCCTTAGGGAAAAGACCAAGGTCTTTTGAGGGTTGGAGCTGGATGTTAGAAGGCACTTCCCAAACATTAGATGGATACACTTTTGGGTCTTGGAGGCAAGGACCATTTTCTCCTAGTCTTCCAATCCAACATCTTCTCATCATGAAATATGATAGAGAAAGCTGTCCATCCCTGAACACTGAGCAGGAGCCCTTTTCCAGTTTCTTCCAACTCTTCCCATCAACATCCACATCAGGCATTCTTAAGTTCTCTTTTCTAGGATGAGGCTCAGACACTTTCTGTGGATGAATAGCTATGGTGTCTTTGTGATCGTCAGTCCTACTAGAAGAGGGAGAGATCAGAGCTCTGGTCAAACCTTCTGATGGATTTCCCAGAGATGGATTTCCTCTGGGGTATTGGGTCTGGGCCCAAGGATATAGGGTGTGGCCCTCAATGGTCTGTGATGAAGGATTCAACCCAATGGGAGCACACCTTCCCTTGCTTGTGTTTGGTACAATACAATTCTAACTTCTGGGTCAAGGCTGACATCCCATTAGAAAGGGACCCTCCACACCATCTCTCCACCTGAAAGTTTGCTATAGAGCATTTGTGTGTTCGCCTCTTCTTTCAGCAACAGGGCCGCTTGGAGAGGGAATGACCCTGTCTCTTGAACAGCTGGCTTGATGGCATCAGCATGGTTACAGAACATGATACTCTCGGGACCATAAAGGGTGATAGAGGTTCTCTCTCTCTCTCTCTCTCTCTCTCTCTCTCTCTCCCTCCCTCTTTATCTGCCTCTCTCTCTTTCTCCCCATCTATTTATTTATTTATTTATTTATTTATTTATTTTATCGCTCTTGTGGATGTCAGAGGGCAACTTTGTGAACTTCTCTCCCACATTTACATGGGTTCTGTGGATTGAATTTCATGGCCTCAGGGTTGTGTAGCAAACAACTTTACCTGCCGATCCACCTTGTCAGTCCCAAGAGAAGGTTCTCTTTTGGGAGACTGACAGGAGAGGAAATTAAGTTTTAGGTCTCTGGGTAGATTATTTTTTATTGGAGAATTTAGCATATCTAGGTGTGAGGCATATTATTATGCCTGTAGTAATAGCACATGGGAGGCCGAGGTAGAGGATTACTAAGTGCTTGAGGATAACCTGGGCTACATAGTGAGTTCTAGCCAGCATGGATTACAAAGTGAGACCTTGCCTCAAACTTCAAAAGAGAAAGGGAGAAAAGAAAGAACACTTAGTCTCTACAGAGGCCTGGGTTTGATATTCAACACTTCAAATACAATGAAACATGAAGCAGTTTGGTAGGTTCAGCTCTTGTTTCTTGAGTACTATTACTCTAGTGGCCTTTCATATGACACCCTGGGCAAGTCCTACTTGTAATGAAGATACCAGTCCCAGAGTGTGCCTGTGTATCAGGCACAGTTACTGTCTCCCCCTCAACCCCACCCCCTGCCCCAGCGGTAAAGCCTCCGTATGCTGTCCAGATAGGCTCTAAACTCCACTGTTTAAGTGATTCTCCTGCCTTGGCCTCCTGAGTAACTGGGACTCAAGGTACAGGGTGTCATGCCTGTTACTCTGTCAGCAGGAGTGTGAAGAAGGTACTATTGTCTTCTGCTAATAAATAAAACCACTGTGTTAAGTGACTGCATTAACGGTTGGCTTTTTGCTGCTATGACAACTTACCGGAGAGAAATTATTTGAAAAAGGGAGAGGTGTTTTGTTTTGTTTTGTTTGTTTGTTTGTTTGATTGTTTTCGACTCATGGTCTCAGGGGCTTAAGGCCATGGTCACTGGCTCTATTGTTTCTAGGCCTGTGGTGAGAAAGGACATGGCAGAGAGGGTTTAATAGAGTAGAGCTGGTCACCAGATAGTAGCCAGGTTGCGGAAAAGAAAGGAGACAGAAAGGTTCCTGGGACAAGATGTAGACTCCCAAGGACATGCCCTAATGATTGTCAAGCCATCCTCCGCTTCACGGCTGGAAATTTCCATCACTTCCCAGTGACTCCTTTAAATTAAGAATTCATCAGCGATCCATCCATTCATCAGGTCAGAGTCATCCTGGGCCATTCACCTTGTAATGGCAATCTCACCATTTGGGGGGAAAGTCTTCAATGTGTGGGCCATTCTCCCATGCAAATCGTAAAAGTGTGCAGAGAGCAATATATCTAAGAGCGTGGTGCTAAAGATTCAGACTAATTGGCTTCCAATCCTGAATTCATTTCCTGGCTGTCTGACCTTCGGCAAGTTATCTGACCTCAGTTTCTTTATCTGTAAAATTGGGTTAATAATAGTGTTCCCCTGATAGGATGATAGGGGTGAACGGAGACACTGAATCCTGAGTTCTGATGCCATGCTGTGTAGGTGCCCAGGACATGCGAGCTATTTGATGAGACCTCAAAGCACCTTTGTGGGATGTCACTTTGTCCCTTCAGCTGTTACGGAACATTGTTATCAAATTCATTCTGTGGATGAGGAACGGCCTCAAAGCTGTTCTGGCTCCCGGCTCTGGAAACAGCTTGTTGAGGGCATTAAGTCAGGCTGGATTTCTTTGTTTTGAAATTGGGTCTTACTCTGTGGCCCAGGCTGGGCTTGAACTCCTTGGCTCAAGTGATCTCCCTGCCTCAGTCTTTCCTATGCTAGGGATAAAGGCATGCAACCATTCCCAGCTCTAAACTCTGGGTTTTATCTACTGTTTGGAATTGAGCTCAGGACTTTTAACTTGCTTTTGTTTTGTTTTGGTTTGGTTTTTCAAGACAGGGTTTCTCTGTGTAGCCCTGGCTGTCCTGGAACGCATTCTGTAGACCAGGCTGGCCTCAAACTCAGAAATCTGCCTGCCTCTGCCTCCCAAGTGCTGGGATTAAAGGCGTGCGCCACCACTACCCGGCCAGGGCTTTTAACTTATTGGGCAAAAGTTCTTCAATTGAACTCTACCTGACAGTTCTATGTTCTGAGTGGTTTACATTTCTGAGCCCGAGGGCTTTTTGGATTATCCATGCTTATAGAAAAATGGAAGGGGAAAGAATTATGTTGCTTTCTGGCCCTAGTGGCTCATTACCTTTAATCCTGACACTCTAGAGACAGAAGCAGGTAGATTTCTGTGAATAGCCTGATCTACATAGTGAGTTCTAGAATAGCCAGAGCTACATAGTGAGACCCTGTCTTGAAAACAAAACAAAAATTAATTAATTTTAATTAATTAATTTCTCTAACTCAGAATATTTGTAAACTCACGAAGCCTAGTACCCAAGCTTTCCTCGGACAGTGAAAGACTCTTGTATTTCAGAGAAGTCTTTTTTGGTGCAAACAGAAAGAAGTGGCATTTTAGGTGAGTAGGGTACCGTGGACAGGGAAAACTGAGGTCCACATAGCACAGTGTACCTACAACCCATATTGGGTTTTGCCTTTGCAGTGTGTCTGTGGAAGATACCAGAATCACCTCACTTCTGAGAGGACTGCCTAGCCTGACATACCCGGCTCAGGGATCCAGCGATCCAGCAATCCAGGCATCCATTTCTTCTAACTGGAAGTTTCCTAATTCTGACTAGTGGGAGAAGGCCCTGGGGAGACTGGGGTGAGAGGTCAGGCGAGCAGTCCTCATCTGTGGAGAGAGGGAAGCACCTGCAGCCCCAGCCTCTGCCCACCTTCTCCCGCCCCCATCACCCACCCTCCCTGCCCCCACACAGCTGCCGGAGTTTGCTAATCCCAATGGGATGTGGGCCGGGAACCTGGAACCAAGAGCCTGGACTACTGGGAGATAAAGCCTCAGGTAAAGCCCCCTGACCTCACCCGTCCTTTCCCTTGGAGGGAAAAGTCTAAATAAGGATCCCAGGCCTTGGAGCCCTGCACACACAACTTGGGGTGACTGAGAAGCAAGTGGGAGGGCTTTGTTTTCCTAGTCTTGGGTGGGAAGGCATGTTGCACATATAAGGGCCACTGAGACCTTCAGATGGGCCTTTCCCTGTGCAGTGCCTAAGAGCTCAGCACAAGTTTCTTTGGCCAAAACATACAGTCCAGATGAACAATGATGGAAAGACATGGGGCTTAGTTCTCTCCCATGACAAGTGGCAAGTAGCTCAGAATTCCCTGTCAGGGATGCACAGTCACTCACTGCTCTCACATCCTCAGCACAACAGTGTTCTTCCTTCTTAGTCTCTGAAGGCTGGGAACTCTGAGGATCTCACCCACGAGGAATGGGGCAGAGGGGTTGAGCTTTGAGGGCAACTGACTGGCTTCGCTGTGTTCCCTGCTGTAAAGAAAACAAAATGGTTTTCATAATAGTCATTCCTCCACACTCTTCTGCTTAAGTTTCCTTGGCCAGTGAAAGGTCCTGTATGTGTCATTTCTGCAGGGTGGCGAGGAGAGGAGAGACGTCAGGACCTCCTGGCTTAGAGGGACAGTTCCCCTCATGGGCTTTGCTCACAGAATGTGACTCAGTTGGTCTTAGGCATTTATTAAATGTTCCCCAAATCATGTTTCTTTTTGAGGTGGGGTCTTGCACAGCTCATGGTGCCTTTAAAGTCCTCTTGTATAAGAGGATGACCTTGAACTCTGGTCTTCCTGTCTTGACCTACAGACTTCTGAGATTACAGAACCCAGCATTTCCTGTGGGATACCCAGGCACTTTGCTAACTGGCTACAACCCCAGCCCAGATTTTTTTTTTTTTAAATTGTAGTGGCTAACAGTGTAGTGCACATAGTATAATCCCAGTCCCAGCACTTGGGAGGTAGAAGCAGGAGGATTAGTTCAAGACCAGCCATTACATAGGAGCCTATTTTTAAAAAAAAAAAAAAAAAAGACAAAATAAGGGGCTAGAGAGATGGCTCAGGCTCAGTTGTTAAGAACATTGAATGCTTTCCCAGAGGATTGGCGTTAGATTCCCAACATACACATGATGGTTTACAATTGTTTGAAACTCCAGTTCTAGGGAATCCAATGCCTTCTCCGGGGTTCCTTGGGCACACACATGGTTCACAAACATACATGCAGGCAAAACACCTAGACACATAAAATAAACAAAACAGAAAATTGTAATTGCACATGACTACACTGCCAGCTCCAGCAGTCAGGCTTGACCACATCTACCCTAGTCTTTGGGCAGGTCACCTTAGTGTGCCCGTGGAGGCTCCCCTGCCCTTCCTGGAACCCCACACCCTCCACAAGTTTTGATGTAGGAATTACTGAGCTTATGGGTTGTTTGTTAATGCTTTGTTAATGATAGCTAGCTAGTTAATAGGAATGCTGTTGGCTTTCCCTTTTATTTGTGAATGTGGCACACAGTAAGCACTGGGTAAATATTTCTTTGGGTGAATAAGTGCATAGAATAAAGATTAAAAATGGACTAAAGCAGCAACAAAGGGGAGTGAAGCTACGAAACGACTTTTTAACCAAATTCTGTGCAAATAGAAGGAGAAACATTTACACGGGAAACAATTGCTTTCAAAAGTTAGGTAGGGCTGGAAAAAGTTTGTTCCTACACCCTTCGCCAAAACATCGCTGCCTCTGGGTTGGGGAGAGAGAACTCTGTGAAGTGTTTGCCTTGCAAGCCTGAGGAACTGAGTTTCAGCTCCAGAATCCATGTTAAAAAAAAAAAAAAAAGCTGGGATAACTGACACATTTGTAATCCCAGTACTAGAGACAAGTGGATCCCTGGAGCTCTGTGATCAACCAGCCCAGCCTAGGTGAAGAGCCCAGGGTGGTGAGAGACACTGTTGCAAAACAAACAGCAAACAAACAGGGGTGACCACATATACACTCACACACACACACACTTGCACACACACACTCACACACATGTTCTCACACATGCACTCATATACACATACATACACACACACACTCATTCACACACTCACACACACGTTCTCACACATGCACTCACATACACATACATACATACATACACACTCACACATATATGTCCACACATATATACACTCACACACACTCACATACACACACGCACAGGCACATATACAAAAATAAAAATGAAAAAGGAAGAATTGCTTGTACATGTCTGAAGAGGAGTGACCCCATTCTTCCCTAGTCTTCCTTGCTGGTAAACCAGATTTGGTGTTAATTACAGCTCTCCTCCCCTTAAGAGAACACGCATACTTTCTCCTTTGCCTTGGCCCTAATTTGTCTTCCTATTTGTATTTTCACTAGCTTATGTTTGTTATAAAACACCTTGGGCTTTTGAGGAAGAGGGGAATGAGGTAAAATTTAGAATACTGGGAACTTTATTAAGCACCTATCACTCGTCAGGCATTTACATGCACTGACTCAGCCAGTCTTTGCCATAGCTGGTAGGCCATGATCATCCCATTTGATGTGGGTGTTAAGAGACTTGCCTAAGGTCACACAGCTGCTAATTGGTGGTTCAAGATTCACACCTGGCTCAAAACCAAGGCCAGCCTAACACCA
The DNA here is from genome assembly GCA_036184795.1 of Tokudaia tokunoshimensis. Lineage (NCBI taxonomy): Eukaryota > Metazoa > Chordata > Mammalia > Rodentia > Muridae > Tokudaia > Tokudaia tokunoshimensis. Next base: position 35,904,501 of record BTHU01000010.1, on the reverse strand, counting down.
AACCTAAGAACTTTCCCCTAAGCCAGCCCAAACCAGTGTGCTAATGCTTGTTGGATACAGTTACATTGTTTAGTTAGTTGAGGTGTAGGTGTGTGTGTGTGTGTGTGTGTGTGTGTGTTTGTATGTTTGCGTGTGTGTGTGAGCATGTATACTTGCCTGTATTTGGAACTTCTGAAAGCTTATTTAGAAGAAAAGAGAAGGTAAAGACATCTCCTGTGCATGCATTGATGAGCACTGTACTTCATCTATTATAAGCTAGTATATTTGTGTCCCCACACGGTTCACTAAACTATCGTACAACATTGACTATAAGGTACATCCCAGTTTCACAGTAATATAAAAAAAAAGTGTGGTTGGAATTATTCCATTCTTTTGATGACGTGGTGTTTGTGTGTGTGTATGGGGGGGGGCCTCTTTCTCTCTCTTACTCATTCACTTGCTGTCTAGTTTGCTGCTTTATTTTTAGTGCCAAAACCTTGCCTGTCTCTTCCATATCTCATGTCTCCACATCATCATGAGGCAGTTGATACTGATTTAGACCATCTCCCATGAGTCTCCAGAAAGATGTGCACTTATAGGAAGACCACGGTCTAATTATTTAAGAGCTCCACTACATGGTGTGTCATTATGAACTTCCTTCAGTGACTGTCAACAAATTGTTTTTAGGGTCTGGCCTAACTCTGGTCCTCATACATTACCTGCTAATTCACCACAGGCTCTGTTTGCCTAGTCCGCATGGTTGCTTGGTCAGCCTGCCTATGATGTGGGAAAGATTTCCCTACAGGCAGGCTGTTGAAGAAGACAAGTGTGGGACTTGGGGCAGGAGCTGCAGACTGTCATCCAGTTTTCTCTAGCACAGGAAGCATGGCTCCTGGGCATACTCTGAAACACCAGGACCTTTTATTTCTTCACTTCAGGAGACAGAGTGAAGGGAACAAAGCCTCTCTACCCCTCCTAGAGCTTGCTTCCTCTCCTCAGTTTGGGACTCTATAGGAGAAATTTTTGTTGTTTTGTTTTTTGAGACAAGGTTTCCTTGTGTAGCCCTGGCTGTCCTGGAACTGACTCTGTAGACCGGGCTGGTCTTTAACTCCTGTAGATCTGCCTGTCTCTGCCTCCTGAGGGCTGGGATTAAAGGCAAGCCAAGAGGGCCTGGTTTTGGGGGTGGGTGGGAGAGGGAAGGGAAAGGATTGTATCCATAGACACTAGGGATGCTAACAGACCACTCCTAAGCTGGCCCTCTGGTTCCTAACAGCAGGGAGTGCTTGTTGGTTGGTTATGGGAGTTAAGTCTGGTTCCTCCTCCCAGTCCCGTCCATACAGACAGACAAAGATATACTCTCTAGAGTTTGGTTTTCCCAAGACCCTTGTTTTGCTTCTTTTTTTGAGCCAAGGAGGCATGGAAGCTGGCTTGCCTCTCAGCTTTGAAAAGGGGGCAGATCCCTTCAGGAAATCATCTTGGTCATGTGCCTCAGTCTGCTTCTGAGGAAATCCTAAGCTGACTGGGAAGGTGATGAACCAGTGAGTCAAGGGGCCCAAAACCTGCTGAGAACCAAAAACTAATGCGGGGGGGTGGGAATCCCCACTAACAGATTTGGGGGACCTTTGGAGATGAGTGAACAGGTATATTCTTGACCAAGTTTCCCGGGCATGTGGAAGCTCAGACCTGCATGGGGCCAAGGCCACAAGCGTGTACCTCAGAGGTTGTGAGAGGTGCACAGAGATGTAAAGAAAAAGAAAGAGGCCCAAGAGGGAGGCAGGCAGTCTCAAGGTCTAGACTACTAAGCAGGCCTGGCTTTTTCTGGCTCAGAGCAGAAGGCAGCATCTGCCTTCTCAGCACTGCAGGCTGAAGCAGGCATTGAGTTGAATCTAGGAGACCTCCTGGCCCAAGCCTGCCTCAACGCTGTAGTTTCCTCAAAGGGTTCAGCTATTCCTAGCACCCTCAAATCCAGCTGTGGCTAGGTTAGTGTCCAAGCTCCCACTGAAGCTAGTTAAGCACCTCTCTGGTATCAGGCCCGGTCCAGCCACCCAGCCTCCTCCTTGCACTCCCGAGACCCTGCCGCGGACCCATAGGCTCGCCGGGCCTGTCGGCAGCCCCAGCAGCCCGTGGTCCTCTGACCAGATCTAGGGCGCAGGGCTGTAGGTGTAAGCACCGGTGATCAGGGGCCGTACAGGGCATATCTGCCCTCGGCCACAGGGCTCCCAAGTCCACTGCGTACAGGCGGGGCTGTGGGAGAGCCGGTGCAGGGAGGTGACCCGGCAAGTAGCCAGGCCCGGCCTAGGAGCGGGCCGGGCTGTCCAGCCTCAGTAGGAACAGGGCACAGCGACCCGTCCGCCCGTCCCTTCTTCCCTCCTCTCTAATCTAAACCATGCGGGGCTCCAGGCCCCTGGCTAGCCCTAGGACCAAGGCGAGGACACCCGTTTGTACTGCTGAGGAGCCCGCAGCCCAATCGAGGCTTGGGGTCTGGGAGGACCGAAGAGTCCCAGGACCCTAGAATTCCCCCTCTCCAGGGGGGTGGGGGGCTGCAGGCGAGAACTGATTGACAGCTGCGACGTCAGCACGGAGGGGGGGCGGCCCCGGAGGGAGGGAGGGAGGGAGGGAGGGAGGGAGGGAGGGAGGACCAGGAGGAGGGAGCAGAGGCCCCAAAGTGCAGCCTCGGAGATCAAGGGCCCGCTCCACACCCGGGATGTGCCGGGCCCCGAGGGCGCAGCGGACAGCCGGACGGTGACCTAGAGGCCCAGGCAGACTCCCTGCGGTCCCGCTCCTCTAGGACCCGAGCTGGTTGCAGACCTGGGGCCGCAGGAGCCTCCGCATGCTGCGGCGCAGTTAGGGTGAGTTTGGGCTTCAGCCTGGCGCGGGTGAGCAGGGTGCGGGGCTGGGGTCATCTAGCTCAGGTTTAAGCAGCAGGATCCAGAGGGATGAGCTAAATAGCGGGCCACTAGGGTAAGGGCCTGGGTTGGTCAAAGCCGCAGGACGATTGCGACCGTGCCATGGTAGCCAGGTAGTTGTCCCGGCCGACACCCGGTAGCAAGGGCACAAACCCCATGTCTAGAGTAATGGGACTAAATGGTTCTAGGGACCTAAGAGTATTATCACTTAAGAGATGGCTTCCTAAGGACAAGAGCTGTGGCCTTGAAATTCGAATTTGCAGAATAAGAAAGGCCAAAAAAAAGGGGGGGGGGCTTGGGACTGTCGGTAAACACTGAAAATCCACGCAGAAATGTGGGTAATCGGAACCGTGGGCTGTTTGATGCCACAGACTGGTCAGATTTAAACCGGTGGCCGTAACATAAGTAACAGTAGCTCAAAATTGCCAGAATGTGAACAATTACCAAAGAAACAACAAAACCGTTAACTGATGAAATCCTTAGGATTTTGGTCAGAATCAAATGAAAATAGTAATAACAATTTGAAAAGGGCTGAAATCAAAATAACTTCAAATATGGAGAAAAAGTAGCAGTAAAGTCACTATCCGTAGTCTATACGAAACAATACTGATATAGCAAATTTCTGAAGTACTGTAGGAAATGAGCTAGGGAAAAGATGAACAACATATATATTATGGGAAGTTCCTTCAGTATCGTTGTGAGACTATCACACGATGCATTGTTGATCTCATATCAATACTAAATATTAACCAGAATATTAGCAAGCAATCTTAATGCTTGTAGAGGCACGGTGATGAGGATTGCTGAAGTAATGACAGTTTATGAGCAAGTATTAATAGTCATAACACTGTAAATAATGTCCAAGTAATAAGCATTACACCAAGGTGCTTAAAAATTAACCAGATTATTAAAGGCTACAGCAGTATTACAGATGGTGACAAAGTAACAAGCAGTCATGACGTGATGAAAAAAAAATAACAGGCAAAATAAGATTCATACCACGGCAAATAATGATGGAGTAGCCGGGAGATATGATGAATACTAATGCCTAGAATATCATAAACAATCCTAACGAAACGAATCGTGGTAAGATAACAAGAACTATTATGATATAAAGAAAATTAACCCGAAATATCGGGGACAATAATATTACAACTAAGCTAAATAATAACAACGTATGAAAATTTAGGTAGACTAAAGAGCTAGAAGTGGGAACATGAATGGGATGTCCAGCGCAAGTAAACCAATGACAGAGTAACAGCATCAACGGAACACTGTATCCAATTGTCTAGCTATTGGTAACAGTGTTACTAACGTGCCAGGGGAGCTCTGAAGGGCGAAACAGTAACAGGAAAGCAACAACATATTCTATAATGATAATCAAACTCCGGCTTTACCCTTACAGTGTTAAAATCACGAATAATCCCAGAACTAGAGATAACATTGCTAAACTGATCAGAGTTTTACTTAAATAATAACAGCCAAAACACTAAAAAAAAGTAAAAAAAAATTAAAAATTCCCTTAGTGTAAGTAAAAAAACCCACTAATAACAAATATGAAAAGAAAAACGCTACCCCCCTTTTTTTCCTTCGGAAAATGAGTTAGCTCAAAGCGACCATCCTAGGCGCAGAGGCAGCGGTGCTCGCCCGCGGGCCACTCCGCAAAGGGTAGATGTGAAGGGCCCTGGCGCCGAGACGAGGGGCGAGCATGGGACCCAAGATCCCAGTATTGGAGCGTGCTGGGACGGAGAGGAGCGCCCAAAGGGGCAAGGAAAAAAAATAGGAGAAACTAGGGGCGTCTCTAGAAGGTAGCTTAGAGGCAGAGGAAAACGATCCACGACCCGATATCGGGTCGGGAAGGAAAGCGCAGGGTAACTCTGCCACGGGTGTAGGAGGGCAGCCGGCTCAGCGCATGCAGGGGGAAGAGTTGCAAGGCCGCTGCTGGGCTCGGGGTGATGGGAACCCTCCGTAGCGCGGCAGGCAGCTCCTGCTCCGGGTCCCGAAAGCCTCCCGCACCTGGGGGGGGGGGGGACATTGGTTGGCGCCCAAACAGGGTGGAAGCCAGTGCACTTGCCGGGACCCTGCAGCGTCCCCGTTTGTGAGGATCCTGGATTTTCGAAGCTCGCTGGGGAACCAGCACGTGGCTCAAGGCGGGTGCAGGGGCAGGCCATGTCCATCTAGTCTGGCTTGTTCAAGGCGGGCTGTGGCCGAGACCGGCTGGGCTGTCAGCCTTATCTTTATGGGCTTTTCCCAGCCCCGGCTGGCCCCCGGCTGGCCCCGGCCCCCTTTTATCTCCTCAGTTGCACTTGGCTTGTTTACTTTGGAGGCCCTGGGAGTCTAAACCCGGGTGCAGAGGCTGGTGAGTTGGGTAGGCAAGAGGCCCGAGTCTAGGGATAGCCAAAGAGATCTGGGGTAGAACAGAAAGCATGTGGGAGGAGGAAAGGGAGACATTTGGTTAGCCAAGACACACAGAAAGCCTACTAAAACTTGGCCAGATCCTGGAGGAAGAGTAGAGGGTGGTGGGAAGGGAAACGCAGAACAGTACGTGGCTGTACCCCGAGGGGTGCAGGACGGGCTGGTTCTTGTAAGCTAGAGTTTTCCTTGGGTGCTCCCAGGTGAGGAGGCCCGGATACTTAGGAGAAATCTTAGCTGTGCCCTGAGGCAAGGCTAGACTCTGAAATGGACCCGCCCTACTGGCCTAGTGGTTAGCTAACAAGGTTTTGAATCCTTTGGCCCAAGAAAGATTTCTTTTTGGAACTGAAGAGTGTGTGAGCCTGTGCGAATGTGAGGACAGGTTGAGGAGCCCCCTGGCAGAGCTAAGGATCTGGATCAGAGGGACCCCAAGGGAGAGTGTGCTTCTTGGGTGAGGAGAATGTGGTGTGAGGTTCAGAAGCCTTTGGTTCAGTCTTCATTCCGAGAGCCTGGAATGGGGTGCTGGCTGAGCGCAGGCCTGAAGGACCGCAGTTCTGGGCCCTCGCGAATATGGGGCTGCAGGAACTCAGTCCCTGATTTCAGGCCTAGGTCTCCTCTTCTGTAAGCCCCAGGAGTGTCCTGGATACCCTGGGCCAAAAGTGAGACCCTAGTCATTTCCGAATGCACAAGAAGACCCAGGCCTTAGGCTGTAGTTGAGCAGGAGGGAGGGACACCGGGGCGAGCTGAGACCATGCCTAGAAGGCGGTCTTTCTTCAAGACCTACTCATCATACAACCCCAAGTCTTGGGGGCAGGCAGACCTTAAACTGCACGTAGACCCTCCCAGGACCAGAACCTGAAGGGAGGAGGCTAGGGTCCTGCCCTCCAGCATGCTCCCTCCCCCAGCTCAGAAGGGGGCGGGGTCCACGTGTGCCGGGGCGCCCACTCGAAGCCTGGGGGACTCTTCACAGGGCCACAGGGCCTCTAGCCAGTGTGGATCTGGCCCAGTGACTCGGCGTGTGCTGTGCCCGCAGGAGATGCTGCAGGATAAGGGCCTGTCGGAGAGCGAGGAGGCCTTCAGGGCCCCGGGCCCAGCTCTCGGGGAAGCCAGCAACACCAACACCACCAACGCCCCCGAACCCGCGCTGGCCACAGCGGGCCTTAGTGGAGCAGCACTCAGCAGCCCCCCGGGCCAGGGCGCCGACGTCGCCGCTGCCGCCGCCGCGGAACAGGTAGGGGCATCGGGTTGTCTGCTCGTGCTGGTCCCTTCACGGATCGCAGACAGGACTTCTGGGGTCAGAATCTGTCAGCCGTCTGGTTCTCTGCATGGCATGGGTTGTGCTCTCGGCTTTCAAGGGAGGGCCCTTTTCCACCTCGAACCCTCCGGGCTGACTCTGAGGCAGCCCGGGTAGAGATCTTTGCTTCAGGGGACGAACCCAAACCAATGTCCAGCTCTGAGGGAGAAAGCCAGGGAGCGAGACAGACAGGAAGGCCACAGAAGCGGTACCGAGGCGGCTTTGGAGCCGCTATCCTCCGCCCCCCGCCCCCCACGCACACTACCATAGCCTACATCCTCCGAGCCTTTCTCGGTGTTCCTCTGGCCAGCTGTGTCCTGTCTACTCCGGCATGGTCACTATGTGTCCTCTGCAGGCCTATCAGTAGGTGAAGCCCCAGAGGAGGGAGTTTGAATCTGACTCAAAGTTTCAAATTCGCCAACGGTCCAAAATAATTTTGTGAAACGAAATTTCGAGGAGTGGGCTCTGGCGCTGGCAAGTTCTGCACGCTTGGTTGGTCTGAGCTCCCCTCTATGCAGGCTCCGCGTGGAACCCGGCTGTGGGCCAGCTAGACAGACCAGTTCCCCTTCCTCCCATCCCCAGACCATCGAGAACATCAAGGTGGGGCTGCATGAGAAGGAGCTGTGGAAGAAGTTCCACGAGGCAGGCACGGAGATGATCATCACCAAGGCCGGCAGGTCAGCCGGGGAGAGTGCCGTGGGGAGGGCAGCAGGTGGGAGCCAGGAGGATGTGAAGGGGCTGGGGTTCTCCGGGTTCCTGGTCTGGGACCAGTGGGAAATTTATCAGCCACTGAAATCCCCGCATCACCTCTTACAGCAGCGGTCAGGGCCCACAAGTGTTTTTACACCTTCAGAGGACGCGGGGGTGTGGGAGGTGTCTGAAGGTTCCAAAAGAAAGGCAGTATTATGCAGGCGACAAAGACTGGTGCAAACAAGGGCAGCCACGCCCGGAGGCCACCTGTGGGGATGCTTGCCCTCCGGTGTATTTCTCTGGCCTGATCTGCCTAGGAACCTTTGGCCTGATCTGCCTAGGAACCTTCTGGCGATAGAAGGGATGAGTTTGTGTGTCTCCGTTGCCCTAACTTTTTGGTAGCTGCATGAACGAACACCAAGTTACTTATCCCAGGGCAACACCCTCCTCAGCCTAGGGGAAGGCGCCGGCTGTTCTGTGTGTTGTTAGGGAGCCTCCCTAGCTCTCGGTTGCTGCCAGGGAAGGGTGATTTATAAAGTGGAAACATCTTTAAAATGCACTAGTGTCTGTGGGAGAGAAGAGGGAGGAGAGGGTGAGAAGAGAACGACAGAGCTGTGTGTGTGTGTGTGTGTGTGTGTGTGTGTGTTATGCCTCAGTAGTTACATGCCTGTTAGTGTGTGTAAAGCAGACATTGACTGTGCTGCAACCATCTGGCATGGGACAGTAGTGGCCCAATAGAGCAGTTGTCAGGTGAAGGAGAAGGCTATAGACACTGGAAAGTTAAGGTTTCGAAAACTGTTGTTGGTCCTTTGCCCTTTCTGCATCCATACACTTGGTTTTGATCTCTAGGGACAAGTTAGATGAGAAATGTCCATTTCCCTGGTGATGGGTTCCAAAATTGTTGTTTGGAGAAAGAAGATGGTAAACCATCTAGGGGCAGAATCACAGGAGTCAGACTAGAGTGTGGGAGGAGTGTTCTCTTACCAACTCAACTGTTTCCATCTGTGTGACGCTCAGACAAGAGCCGTAGTGATCTCTACCTGCTTCCATTTCACCCACGAGAGAAAAGGTCCTGCACCATCCAGCTACCCATAAAGCACATGACAAAGTTTCTTTTCAAAAGAAAACAGAAATCAGTGGCGTGTTGTGCGCATGGTGCACAGGTGCAAGGTCCCCGGCAGGCATTGTGAACGTGGTTTGCTGTTGAGCATGGAAATATGGGCACTTGGCCACCCTCTTGTCTCAGTCAGAAAAGCGGCATGGTCACCTAGGGCTTCTATCAGGTTGTTTTTAGGGCCCAAGTTTGCTGCATTTGGGGGATGGAAAAAGGACGCTTTAGTATTCTTGACAGAGTGACCTTGTGGAGTGAAGAACAGAGAGAGAGGCAGGTGTGGAAAGCTCTGTCCTTTCCCAGCTGGGTGCACTTTGCTAAGTCTCTACTGTCCTGCGGCTCTGTGGTACCAGACGTTTGAAGCAGGTAACTGTACGTGAACCTGCCTTAGCTATGGGACTCAAACCAGGGGCTCCTGGGAATGGATGGTGCTGGTGAAATGTCAGGTGCAATACAGGTGTGGAGAAAGGGGGATTGTTCTTTTGTGCCTGCCGGACATGGGGGGAAGTAAAACCAAAGAATGATCCAGAATTTATATTTGTAGATTTTTAGCGTCTTGGAAACAGATGGTATTTACCTCTGGGTGTGTGTGAGTTTGTGGTTTTCTGTGGGCTTTCTATACCTGCATGGGTCCTCCTTCCTCCCTCCTCCCAACGTGAGCCCTCAAAGCCACACTCAGAGGCCACCCTATCAGTCAGAATCCTTTCTACCCAAGAGCTTGGGGATGGTGCTGATAGCTTAAAAATGTCTGTGAGGATATTGATCAGTGAGGTGGTTCTCACATCCTTTCGTTTCTCCAGTGAAAACATATGCCAAGTATAATTGGAAAAACTCACTAGCTTTATCCACTTATGCTTTAGATCTATTTTTTGGGGGGGGGAGTGCTAGGATCCACCCCCATCTTGCACATGCAAAGCATGCTGCTAAGGCACTGAGCTACCCCCCTAGACCCCCACCGTCCTCAGACACCATCTTCATGCCAGTTCTCTGTGCACAGGTTGTGTGAGCTCAGGGCTCTTTCCGCACTCCACTCCACGCAGTCAGTGCTTCCCAAACTCTGCAAGACTACCGTCACCCTTCCTGGGATGTGTACATTTCCGAGCAGATGACCTGGTATTTTTTTTCCTGCACCCAGGATCATAGATTTCTAGATGCAAAAGTTGGAAGAAAACAGAAAGAACAAACCAACTCTCAGAGAAGGGAACTGCCAGGATTATGCAAGCCAAGCAACTCACATATCCTCCAACCCCCAGAATAAGACCCTAACTTTGAAAATTTTCAGTGGCTTTTTTTTTCTTTAAACGGAGACCCTGTGCAGGGTGAGCTTGTTTGCTCCTAGAGACTCTAAGCTGCTTAGGGCCTGATAACTGCTGTCTGGCCAGGGAGTGAAGGGCCTTGGTGAAGGGAACCAGAATGTTCTCAAGTCCGTTTGAGGTCATGGTTTCACAAGCTTCTGGCCTATTGGGTCCTTGAAAAAAAAATCTGAAGGCCAAAGGAAAAAGAGAATCAGCTTCATTGGATAGTGGCTTTGACTAAAGATGCCAGGTGTCTGTCACAGGAGAACCAAACCCTCCCTGGGCAGTCTCAATTCCTCTCAGACCCATGTACCCAGAATGCTCTTTTCATTGGTAATAGCAGAGGACAGATTTCTGTCTTGGCTTCGGATCTTTTCCAAGCTTGATACATGTGAGAAACTGCATTTTTTTCTCCCAAACACAGATAAAAGTGAGCTCCACAAAAATTTAAATATAAACCTTCCTAAAATGAACATTTCCTACCCATCCAACTGCCCTACTCCTAGGTCCCGGTTTTGCCACCAGATAAATCTCCACTATCAGCCTTCACAGCCTGTTGAGTTCAATGTTGCTTGTGTTAGTGACAGTGAATTTGCGTTTGAAAAATGAGCTACCGATGAGAACTCCTGCTGAACCTGTACTGTTTGTTATTCTGAGGCCAGGATTTGGCTGGGCTTAATCCCGGGCTTCAAAGCCAATTGCCTTTGCTCTGTATACAGAGCGTCAGAGCCCAGTGGCGTGGATGATAAGAGAAGTAAGGATTGAAGACACTGGGAAAGTGGGCTGGGGAGAGAGTGCTTTGATCTCTTCTTAAAGTATTTTCTGAAAGCAAAAGTCTATCAGAAGGAAGTGCCTAAAAAAAAAAAAAATGGAGCAAAGCAACTGACCTTCCCAAACAGCCATCCTCCCCTCAGGGAAAACACATCTTTAAAAATGCTTTGGGTATATTAAAAAGGCTCAATCTCTCTCTCTCTCTCTCTCTCTCTCTCTCTCTCTCTCTCTCTCTCCTTCTCTCTCTCTCTCTCTCTCTCTCTCTCAATACAACTGAGTCTCTTGGTTGTGTTTTCACAAAATCATTTGGCTCCATAAAGGTCTGGCCGGAATCTAGGCTGTGCCCCAGCTTTGGTCGCTGCCCACTCCTTCCCAGCAAGACCCCAGAATTTTAAGATTTTAAGAACAGAATGATTGGTGGGATCTCAAGTGATCTCCACCTTTCCCCTGCAACTCACTTCGCATTTCGTTTCCCTTGAAGGTTCTAAGACAGGAACGAGGGGTGTGTGTGTGTGTGTGTGTGTGTGTGTGTGTGTGTGTGTGTAAGTAAAAGCTTAAGTCGTTTAAATGTAGATTTCTTTGAAGTGAAATATTTCTGTAAGAGAATACTGGGCATCTGAAGTTTACAGCCCTATAGAATTTGAAAACCATGAACTCCCATGTAATGGCTATCCAGACAAGGGAGAACCTCCTCAGTCCCCTAGCATGTGTACCCTGCTGGTCACCAGTCCTGCCATCCTGAAAACCACTTTCCACACTTCCCGCCTGCCCCGGTGGTTTAAGTGAAGGCACATGTAAGTGCTTCAGGCCTCTATCAGGGAAGCCAGGGCTGCGATGGGATCCAGTTAGGTAGGGAGAGTCTGATGGATTCTAAGATCTTGATTTCCACTCTGTCCTCGGGATAGGGGTTGTGCACTAATTAGGCGCCTTGGATTGACAACCGTGAGATCTAAGAGCCCAGCCATCCTCAAAGCGTCCCCTCCCGGCAGGGAGTTCACGGTTACAGATCTGTGGCCAAAATCACACCGCCCCCAAGCCTCGGGCCTGCTCGAGGAGGAAGCTTATCCTAGCAGCTCATTCTAAAGCCATTTCCGAGTATGAAGCAGATAAAGGCTCGGAGCTTGTACCCTCTCCGAGCCGGCTGCTGACCAGAGGGGAGGTCCGGGCTTTCATCTGCTCCCGGCGGGCGGCCAGGCGGCCAGGCGGCCGGCGTGTTTATTCCCCCGGCGGAGGCGCTTCCGAGCGAGTGTGCTGGCCGCCGCCGCCGTCTGGGGACTGAGCGGGTGTGGGGACCCCGGGCAGCCGGGAGAGAGAAGACGTGGGGGCAAGTGCAGAAGGGTGTGGAAGGGAGCCAAGTGGGGTGCAGCGACAGCTAGAGCTAGTGAAGACCTCCCTTCTTGCTCCGCCCTCAGCCCTGAGGCTTCCCCCACCCACTATAGGGTGTTGGTTTTCAGGTACATTTAATGTTTTTTGATGTAAGTCAGAAATAACTTATAGCTTACACGATCGGCGCCTGTGTTTCATTGGGGACCTTTACTTTGCCAGTAGAGCGCTGAGAAAGTCACAGCTCCCAAACTCAATCTGGCCTGTGCCTGGAGGCCTGCTCTCCTGATGGACAGGCAGGCAAGCTGGACCTCTGGGTTCCATCACTAGCCCTTTGCATTTGAGGGTGGTATACCTTACTCTAAATGCAGCAGTACTTCCACCTTGGACAGACTACTGGGTGCTGGGGATGGGGTGTGTGACAGCGTTTAGGGCCCCAACAGAACTTCAGGCCCTTGATGCATGCCCTGAAGGGGCTTGGTTGGCTGAGGGACCCACACCAGATATTCTGTCTGCCCTCTTGGACAGAAGAGGGGCATCAGTGGACAGAGGAAGAAGAGGCCAGGAGGGAGTCTTTCCCTGCACCAGGGCCTCAAGACCTCCTCCCCAAAGTGACTTCTCCATGGTCACCCTCTGGAAGGGGGCAGATCCAGGCCCTGAGCCTTGGGAGGAAGAGTGCAGGCATCTGGGGGTGTGGGGTGGCTCTGAGGAGCGCACAGTGTCTGCCTGACCCTCTGAGCTACTGGGGCCCAGTGAAGAATCGGCCGGCCAGGGCCCTTCAGTCCAGGCTATATACACTGTTGTAGTGGAAGTTAGGCATTTCTTCCTGGTCCTTTAGTGAGGGCATTGGCCCTGGAAGGACACTAGGGCTGACCTCTGCTGTTGCCACCTGTAGCGACTACCTGTGCCTAGCTAGCCCAACACCAGACAGGGCTACCCCATTTTGTTGCTGTTTCTGTAGCAGTTGTGAAATGGCCGGAGGGGACAGGGTTCTTGGCCTTCCCCCCAGGGAGGGTGAGGCAAGCAGCTGCTGCCCTCCTTAGCTTTGGCCACTAGGAGTGAGGCAGGGCCAGGAAACAGGGTGGCGCCCACTCCAGCTGTGCCCCTATGCTGGGCAGGGGGCTGGTTCCAAGGAGGAGGCTGGGTTGGGTTCCTGAGTCTTCTGGCTTTCCCCTCATCCTTGGAGAGGGGGTGGGGTGGATATTTGAAAACGCTTTCAATTGACATCTGAGACAAATTCTTCCACACGATTTATAAGTCCCTGGACTTGCAGCTAGAGCTGCGCCGATCCACCCCCTCCCCGCCCTCCAGGCACGCATACAGGCACACATGCGCACTCCCCCAACATGCTCACGCACATGCGCCTGGTGCTTGGGCCAGCACCGCGGGCCCTCTCTTTCTGCAGTGTGTGTACCAGTCTCTCCTGTAGCGGGAGAAGGTATGGGTTGGGTTAGGCAGGTCCTGGAGGGGAACCAACCCTTCTGGAACCCTTCTGCTCAGGGTCCCAGCTCGCTGTGGGGTCTGCCAGCGTGTGGAAACCTTTAGTCTTTCAGGAAGTCCTGCCCTAGCCAGGTAAGCTAATACTGATAACAAAACAGTGGTGGGGGGGCATCCAAAGTGTTTAATGTTCAGAGCAGCTTCTTGTCACGTTCTCTGCCCTGCTCTGGCTTAGTGAGTTAGCTTCCTGGTGTTGACTTGATTCACAGTACTAACAGTGGAGGGCGGGTTGACACTTCAGTAAGCTTCGGACCCTGCTTCTCTTCTGGAGAACCCCTTAGTGGTGTTTGTTTTTTTCCATTTTAAGAGACAGGTTTCTTGGCTGCCCCGGAATTCACTTTATAGACTAGTCTGGATTTGAACTCAGAGAGATCAGCCTGCTTCTGCCTCCCAAGTTAAAAGAGTGCCCCACCATCACTGCCATTTTTGGTTTTGTTTTTTCTTTTTCTTTCTTTCTTTTTTTTTTTTTTAAGACAAGGTTTTGATATTTAGTCTAGATTAGCCTCAAACCAACAATCCTGCCTCAACCTCCCTGAGCACTGGAATTATAGGTCAGTATGGCCTTGCTGAGTTTAAACAACATGTGATTTGTATAATTGGTGATCTAACCCAGCACATGCTAGGCAAATGGTCTACACCTGAGCTTACATCTCCAGCCATTATTTGTTGGAAGTCAGCTGGGGAGGGAGCAGAGGCACCTGTGTGGGACTGGGGTGTGGGGTGTGTGTGGCTCTTCTCTCTGCTCTGCTCTGGTTAAGGAGCAGCCAAGGGACCTGTACTCTTGCAGGCTTGTGTGTATGTGTTGAGGGCTGTGGGACGTTCTCTAGAGTGTTCCCTGAGCTTTAGGGTTCTAGACAGCTTCAGCACGAGCCATAGGAACTGGAAGATGGTTTTGTTGGGTCTGCTTGCATAGAAATAGGCCATGCCACTGGCCTGTGGAAGGTGGAACAGAGGAGAACCTGGAGGCCATAGGGGTTAATTTCTCCTCCCTTGAGAGGTAGAGACACCAAGGCACAGGAGACCCAGGCGGGTGGCCTGAGGCCTCAGCTGGTCGGTGGTGGAGCTGGCTATGAACAACTGTGTTCTCATCCACGAGGCTTCTCCACTGACTTCATTGATGCCTAGTTAGTGAGGCATCCACTATGAGAAATAGATACCCCTGTATCACACACAGGAAGAACCCAGGGTTTTCACAAAGCTCTCTTTTCTATGAGAGAGTCATCTTATTGATTATGGGAACAGTTGACAGGGACTTCCAGGTCAGCTGCCCTAGCACCCTATGGTGGCACCTCAGAATTTTAGCTGCATATTGTAAGCTGGCAAAGGACTGGGGGCAATTTAAAGCAACCAAATGGTTACTGAGATCCTCCCTCACCATCCTGACCAGGGACTCCTAATCTTGTGGGGATTTCCAGGGCGGGGAAATTTGTCTTTCTGGATGTAGATTGAGAGCTGGTGGGGTAGGGTGTAGCTCTGTCCTGTGGTACAGTGAGGACAAGAGAGAAATGGGTCAAAGGGCTCTGCTGTCTGCCCTTGCACTTACTCTCCCATTTCTCCTGGTGTGCCACCTCAACCCGTGACTCCTTCAGGAGGATGTTCCCCAGCTACAAGGTAAAAGTCACAGGCATGAACCCCAAGACCAAGTACATACTGCTCATCGACATCGTCCCTGCGGATGACCATCGCTACAAGTTCTGTGACAACAAATGGTGAGAAGCTGGGCCTATTCCTCTCAGCTGGGCTTTGTACTCCTGCCCCCATCTGCTTCTTCCCAGATTCACTTTGCCGGTCCCCTGCCTGAGCCTGGGCAGGGGCTGAGACCAGCCCAAATGCTCTTAGACCAGTACTGTCTATAGCAGATGGGCATGCTTGCTGGACCTCGAGGGGCCATACTCCCTGGTGGCAGGGACACTAACACCTGGCAGTGCCTCACTGGGGTGGAGAACCGTGACTTTTTTTTTTTTTATGAGAAACTAATAGTTTAGTGATCTTACTTGGTTTGAGGCTCTTCTGTTTCTCTGCCTGGGCTTCGGAGTCTGACCCTCTCAGACTGAGGGATTTGCTAGCAGGGCCCTTGCTAAAGGGTCTGGGGAAGAGATGGGCAGGTTGGAGGGACAAGTGAGTGTCACACCTTTGAACTATACTTGTCCCTAGAACCCTGGGCTGGGACCCTGGGCTCCATGATGGAGGTCATAGAAGCAGAAGCTAGATTAGAACTCAGAACAAGCTCTGGGTTTGAAAAGTTGTTTAGGTCCTTTGAGAAGTTCCAGCTGACACATTTACAGCATATAAGAAGTAATTATATATATATATTATATAATATAATATATTTAAAGGCACATGGGGTGGAGGATGGGGAGGTAGCTCAGGAGTTAAAGAACTGCCAGTAAATAAATACAGCTCATAAGTAAAGCACACAGAAGTGCCTGGCTCTTCCTGAAGCATCATCATAAACAGCCTCAGTCTGGGAAGTAAATGCTCCTGCGCTCCGGGCATCTCCCTCTTCCCTTTCAGGGAAGAAGCTGGGAAGCGCGACAGCTCCTCTCTGCCCTCCTCCCTCCCCTCCCGCTGCATCAGTACCAGATAGACAAACAGCTTTTATTCCTGTGGGCCTTGGTTTGCTCTCAGAGGGGACGGGGAAGTTAAGCTTCGCTAGACCCCAGTGTACTCAACCCCTGCTGTCCGCTTCATTGGCAGGATGGTCGCAGGGAAGGCTGAGCCGGCCATGCCGGGGAGGCTTTATGTTCACCCGGATTCTCCTGCCACTGGGGCTCACTGGATGCGGCAGCTCGTCTCCTTCCAGAAGCTGAAGTTGACAAACAACCACCTGGACCCCTTTGGCCATGTAAGAACGGGGGTACTAGCGCTGGGAGTGGGGGGTGCGTCGCATGGACTCCAGAACAGAGAGAAGCCACTTTTTGTCTGATCCTGCAGATCATCTGTCTACACCCCTCCCTCTCTTCCTCACTAGCTAGTGAGTCTGGGCAAATATCTCAGTCTTTATGGGTCTTCATTTCCTTATATAGAGAATGGAGTTGACCCATTTTATGTCAGTGAAGCCTCGATGAGAGACTATGCAGGAAGTACCTTACGGAGAGGGAGAGGAGCAGGTGTGATAGTGGAGATGCTGGTGGGGATGAGGGGGAATCGGAAGACACTGATGGAAAACGATGCTGAAGACAACTTTGATGGTGATGTCAGTGGAGATGAAAATGGATGGGGATGCTGAGGACCACGCCAGTGATGAACAAGATCGTGGCGCTGGCACATGATGGCACATTACACCTCTCAGGTTTTCCAAAGCCTGGCAGACTCTACAGATGTGAATTCTGAAGACCCCCCCTTTTTTTGCTTGGTCTGCCCTTCTGACTTCTGGAAGGGGAGCATTCTCTCTGCCTCCTAACTCAGCCTCTGTCTGGCTTCCTGAGGTCTTGTTCACAGGTCAGGACAGTGGTAGTGGGAGTGTCAGTGGTAGGAGGGGCGGTGGTAGCCAGCCAAGCATCCTAACTCCAGCTTCCCAGGCTCATTCTTTCCCCATCTGGTCCTGGCAGGCCCACAAAAAGGAGCTTTTTATGTGGAAATCTTTAGCTCAAATGTGTTGCAAAACAGAAGCCTAGCAGCTGGGCTTCGACCCTCCCTCCATGGACCCCTGTGAGTCTTTGGTAGTTTAGGGCAGGGGAGCTGGGGAGCCCAGCAGGGTAGAGGCCACCAGGTGCTTGCCTCGCTGCACACCTTACACTGAGGGTGGAGATGGGGACAAGTGACAGGTGTGACTCGCTCGCACAGATCAGCCTCTGAGGCAGGAGGCCGTGTACAAATCGGAACTTTTCTGAGAAGAAAACTTCCCTATGCAAAAATGCCTGGAGAGTGTTCATCCTCATCAGCCCAGAAGCAGCTCTTGGTTTCAGTTTCTGCATCTGCTCACTTTTCTTCTTGGTTATTGGTGGTGTAAATTTGCACCTAGAATACCGACTTGACTGAATTAAATCTTCTCTGTCTCGAAAGTTTCCCGCGCAGGGTGTGAAGATCCCCGTGGAGAGGGTCAGGCAAGCCCCAGCTCCTAGAGCAAATCTTAGCCAGGTCTCTGCCCAGGCTTGACTCTGTTGGACTTTGGCCAGATTGTGGTATCAGGCTCATGAGGCCTCTGAGGCCAGCGAGGAAGGACACAGAGACAGGCATCCTCTGACCACGCCTGCAGGATCATGCTGCACTGGCAGGGTGGGACGAGCCTGGAGCTTGGCAGGTGTGGCCTCTTTGGGCATCTGAATGTACCTTGAGATTAAGAGTTTGCATGGGATTTTTGGGTGAGCTTGATTGCAGCCATGGCTCCCAGGTACGAGGATGCTTGCCAAGACACTTCTATCTCCCTTGGCCCTGCAGAAGGTGAGAGGAGAGGGTGCCCAAGGTGGGCCTTCTTTATCAGTAGGAGAGAGTACTGTGTTTTCTCCACCCATCCTCCTGATGGCTCTTCAAGCTCTGTAACTCTGCATAAAGTTAGGGTCAGTAGGGCTACTTTGCAGGGTTGTAAGGCTGGGGGGGGGGTCTACTGGATCTACTGGTCCTACCCACTGAGGCTTATTTCTTTGGCAATAGAACTTTTACCTGTTTACTTCAGCTTTCATCCCCTAGGGATAGATGAAGTGCATCTGTCTACCTTATGTCTGCCTTAAACCCAGCACTTGGCATTTATTGGCTGCCACACCCTTACATTGTTGGTCCCAAGGAAATGAGAATGTCTGAGGAACTAAGGGTAGAGGAGGTAGGTGCTCAGACCCAGGGCTCTGGCCATCTTTTTTTGGTGTTGGTAGTATTGCTGTAAAGGGCCTGTGACCATGGCCCGTGACCATGTTGACAAGGGCTGTGCTACACAGGCTCACTTTCCGGCCTTCTTAGGGCAGAGCAGCCCTTATGACTGTAGATTTCTACTCTTGTGCCAGAGGGAACTGTGAGCTTGCAGGAAAGGAGGAAAAGTCGCTGTTCTAGGCTTCTCAGTTTGGGAGCCTGGGAAAGCCATCTTGTACTATGAATTTGCCCCAGCCATGCCCTTTGTTCTGCATAACTCACCCACCCAAACTTAAAAGCTTCCAGTCCTGAGGGAACATTCCCCAGCCCAGTGGACTTGGACTTGGGGGACTTATCCCTTGGATTCTTAGAGCATCTAAAGACCTCTAGAAGCTACTACCTAGTTTTCTCCACTGTCACCAAAATGGCTGGCACCTCTCCTTGGAAAAGGACCTGCTGAAGAATGAGATGGGACTGCCCCATCTTAGAGATGGTCACAGCTAGTTCCAGTGGTGTGAATTACCCTGGGGACCTCTATGTAGGTTTAGGGACTCTAGCTTAGAGATCCTCTGGGCCAACCCACTTCATCCCCTTACTTCAGAAGTGGTCAACTGGTTTGCCATGTTTCTGCCATTGCATGAAAGCAAGAAGAGAGTTGTGAGTGTAAGAAGTGTACAGTAGCCATTTTGGATTATCTATTTTATTTATATTCTTTATCTTCAGGGCTTCCTCCCTCCATGAATGCTCATTTTGGTATCTTCTCCCCCCCCCTCCTATTTTCTTTCCTTCCCCCATCTTCCTTCTTCCTCCTCCCCCTCCTCCTCAGATGGGATGAAGGGGGTTGCACATGGTGGGCAATCATTCTGCCCATGCCCCCAATTCTTAATTCTTTGAGGACCAAGAAAGGACTTGGTATGAGGGTTTGGGCTTGGCAGTGGTCTTCTGTGGCAGATGGAATTGAAAACAGGAATCTCTCTCAGACCATGTGGCTAGATGCTTCCAAATTCAGGGTTGGAAGACCCGTGGGGTTTAAAAAAGCTTTAAAAAAATGTATAAATGTATGTGGGTGTTTTGGGTGCATGCCTGGTACTAGAGGAGCTTAAAAAAAGGGTGTTAGATCTCCTGGAACTGAAGTTACAAATTATTGTAAGCTGTCATGTGGGTGCTGGGAACGGAACCCATGTCCTCTGGAAGAGAGGCGAGTGCTATATTAATTGCTGAGCTGTCTCTCCAGCCTCAAGTTGTGGGGCTCTGCATAAAATCCCACAAGGAAATTTCTAGTAAGAACAGTGGAGGAGGAGGCTCAGGAGGGCTGGACAGGTGCCGGGTATGACCTGGATTCTGTTAGAGGAAGGACGAGCAGCAGGAACAGAAAGGATTATGGAAGTGAAGCAGGACAGCCACTGTCTCAGCATGGTACACCCTCAGCCCTGCTCCAGTCAATCTGATGACTTCAGAACTGTCCATCTCCTTTCCTCCCCCCATCCTTCCTGCGGGCCCATGTTAGGTGACCCTGTAGTAGAAAGAGGCCACTTCCCTTTTCCTCTCCTAGTCTCCTAAGAGTTTAGCAATACTTGGGCTTCAAGAAGTCAAGTAGGGATGAACTGGGTCCACAGGGGCTTTTCTGCTCATCTGGAGACAGGAAGGAGACGTCTGCAGTAGGTTGTGTATCCATATGTGTGCAGGAAGATGGTTAGTATCATCTGTGTGCCAGATCTTTCAGCTGGCTGAGGAGAAAGGACCCTCTCACAGGGTAAATCTGACTGGAGGGACTGAGTTAGCCCTCATCTTAGTTTCTCAATAAGACAGGATACCCTGGGGCTGAGGGGTGGAGGCATCCATAATATCTTCCCCTCTTCTTATCCTCCCAGTGATGTAACAAGGTACCAGTTCCTCAAAGTTCATCCTGGGGAGCAAGTGAGATTATTGGTTTACTTAGCATAGATGTGGCGTTACTGACAGGAATGTGGGTGCTACACCCCCACAACACCTGGGAAAATCTTTACTCAATCTGGATGATGGCTTTTCCATAGCTTCATAGATGGAATCTCCTCCCTTGACCCCTCTCAGAGACCACATGCAGTTAGGGCAGAGTTGCATACAACTGGCTGGGGGGTCCCATGACCCAATGGTCAACAAACCCAGCCAGGATTTTTGCAAGCAGACACAGCTGGGCCCATGAAGATGGCGGCGGTTTGGCTCAGAGGGCAGTCTGTACAGCACCGTGCCTGCCTAGCATCCTGCCACCCTGTCTTAAGGTTTCTATTGCTGTGAAGAGACACCAAGGCCAGGGAAATTCTTATAAAGGAGCTGGCTTATAGTTTCAGAGGTTCAGTTCATTATCTTCATGGCAGAAAGCTTGACAGAGTGCAGGCAGACGTGGTGCTGGAGGAGTCGGGATCTTGATCCTTAGGCAGCAGAAGACTCTGTCACACAGGGCTTGAGTATATCTAAGACCTCAAAGCCTCCACAGTGACACACTTCCTCCAACAAGGAAAATAGAATTAGTCACCGAATTAAAGAGTCTTTGCTGGGATGTGGCCAGCCACCATTGTTGGCTCATGCAGGCAGAACAGGCTGCTACAGCAACACGTTTTACACCTTGCCCTGTGAACAAGGTAACCTGGAAAGCCTTTCATTCATTCCTCTTCCCAGCTGAGCTCCACTTTTTTTTGTTGTTCCATGAATCACTTTGCTGGTCTTTACTGAAAGAATTAGGTATTTTGTTATTATGTGTTTCAGGGTGCTTCATTTTTGTTTTGTTTTCTGAGATATGGTAGCCCAGGCTGGTCTTGAACTTGGGACCCTCCTGCCTTAGTCTCCTGAGTACTAGGATTGTATGTGTTGGCTCCCATCCCAGGCTATTTTTCACTTTTCATTTTCTGAGACAGGGTCTCACTGTGTAGCTCTGGCTAGCCTTGTCCTTGCTTATAGACCAGGATGGCCTTAGATACTTTTCATTCTTTTGATTCAGCTTAGATGGGTGTCGTTTTGCACTGTGCAAAATGTGTGTATGTGTGTGTGTGTGCAGTAAATGACCTGTTCACAGTTTGAATTGAGAGTTTTAAAAACAGTCATTCCTCTTCCCAGGGGTGTCATACAGATGATGTGTGTGCCCACCCTGGCCTAGCCAGCAGGGTAGGATGGCAGATTTTGAATTTTGTTCTCTAACCTTTCTGTGGTATACTTACACCAGTGTGCACATGCATGTGGAGGTCAGAGGTCAGTTGGCCTGGGGTGTTGCTCCTCAGAAACCATCAGCCTTTTTGGTTGAAACTGTCTCTCGTTGGACCCTGAGCTCATTGGTCCTGCTAAGCCTGGCTGCCAACCTCAGGGGTCCTCCTGTCTCTGCCTCAGTGTGGAGATTACAAGCATCAGCCATGCCTGGCTTTTAACATGTGTCCTGGGGATTAAATTTGGGTCCTCAGCGTTGCACTGATGGAGTCATCCCCCAACTCCAGTTTGTCAGATTCTTGATGTTTTCACAGGTGAACGGCAGATACCAGTTTTAGTTTCAATTCAGGTTTCCTTCCCTGTGAGCGTGGACATCTTTTCACACAAATCTCCTTTTCTGTGAACCATTGTGATTCTTCATTTTCCGCTCAGAGTTTTGAGTTCATCATTTTTAGGAGCCTTTATAGATTTGAAAGATTTAGGTCTTGTCTAATGTGTTTGCCAGTTTGTCACTCGATCTGGCCCACGGTAGTAGTGGTTTTCCCTGGCAGAAGTTTTTGATTGAATTTATCCTTTCTTCCTTTATAGGTTCTGGAAAGACCTCAGTCATTTCTTCTTTATGAAGGAACAGTGCTTTCCAGAATCTTTCTGAGTAGCCCAGGTTAACCTCAAACTCACAACCTTTCTGCCTCAGCTTCCCTAGTGGTTTGAGGAGTCTGTTTTATGCATTCTGTAGACTCTAATGATCAAACTCAGGTGGTCAGGCTTGGCAGCAGATGCCTTTAACCACTGAGCCATCTTGCCAGCCCTGGATTTATTTTTAAATACAAAATAAGAATCCTTTTAGAACGATGCTGGTATTTGATGGGAGTGGTCAATCCTGATTTTTTTCTGTTTTTGAGAGAGCTACCCCGCTATTCCAACATCAGCAGAGGAGAGGCCTTTTTCCTGGGGTAGGATGCCTTCTGCATTCTTGGTCCCCATGTGAATTTGTCTATTCACATGCCAGTTGCTTTAGCTGCTGAGATTTTTCGATGCATTTAGTGTTTGGCAGGGCTTGTCTCCTTGGCTCTGTTTCATTCAGTTTTTCTTGGTGAGGTGTGTGTGTATGTATGTATGTGTGTGTGTTTCATTTGAACTGTAGGATCAGCTTGTAGAGCTGGAAAAGAAACTTGTGTTTCTACTGTAATTCCTTTAAATTATAAACTGGCTTTGGGAAGATTTCGAGGATGCCCTTTTCTTTGCTGGAGTCACCTGTCTGCCCTCCGGAGTGCGTCCGTGCGCCCTCCCTAAGTCACTAGACATTCTTGTGCAGCCTCCTCTCAGGTGCCGCCACCGGAACTGCAGCCTTCTTCCGCCATTTTTTCTCCCTGCTTATTTTTCACTTGCTTCTTGGTGATGGCATGACTCATGTCGTGTCTGGACTCCTGGAAAGCCAGTGGGTGCTGGTAGGCAGCCCGTGAGTCACGAACTCACACAAGGGGTAGTGTTGATAGCCTTTTCTGTTCCAGCAGCTGCTGTCCCCCATAGCTCTGTGTATCCTGTCCCTCTTTGCTGCCCCATTTCCTGACTAATCGTGAGCCTCAGCACTTCCCAATCAGGCCGCTCCTCCACAGCCAAGTAAAGGGATATCAGCTGGTTTACCTCTGCCTCAGATTGCTGTCAGATGTCCAGATGTCTTCCTACGTTCAACCCATGGTCTGCTAAAATGAGGTTGGCCTTAATGTTGACTTTGTAAAGACATTTGTTAAGATTGATTATGATGTATGTAAAATACCTAGCCCAGGCCTGGCATGAAGGCTATGTACTGTTTCCATTGCTGTTGCTGTGGAAGAAGGAAACAAAAAAGTTCCTGGCTGTGTGTGAGAGTCTCAGGTTGCTGTGCAGGGAGCAAGGCCCACCGGTTTATCTGGCCAAGGTTTCTTGAATGGACTGGAGAACTGCCTGACTCTATTCAGTTTTCTCTTCTGCTTTCCCATTTCTCTTCCCTTTCTTTATGATGGTATTTCACTCCATAGCCTAGGCTGGTGGTGATTTCTTGGGGTCTCTCTTGCCCCAGTCTTCCAGGTCCTGGGATCACAGGTATGAGGTGTCACATCTACTCTTGCAGATCCTATCTCTGTTCTCATCTAATTTCCACAGGGTGGAGGCCGTGTCCTTACTGAGAGCCTGATGCTGGCTAAATCTGGTTTTACTATATGAATAAATGTATGATACCCTACTGTTGTGTGGCTAGCATCCAAACATGCATCGGAGTCTGTGTCCCTTGCAGTGTCTAGCACACACCTTATTATTAGCC
The DNA here is from genome assembly GCA_036184795.1 of Tokudaia tokunoshimensis. NCBI lineage: Eukaryota > Metazoa > Chordata > Mammalia > Rodentia > Muridae > Tokudaia > Tokudaia tokunoshimensis. The sequence continues at coordinate 35,880,968 of BTHU01000010.1, read as the reverse complement.
ATGGAGTTCATCGAGAGCGGGGTTGCCTCTTCCAAGGCCATCTGGAATCCGCTGGGCAGCCTGTCTTCACCCAGCTGTGTGTCCTTGGGCGAGTCCCGTTCCCATTCCCACTCCAGACCTTCTGTTCTTCATTGTCGATCTGGATCCAGGGGGTTGGGTCAGAGTGCTCTCTGCACTCTGCCTTTCCAGGCTCTTAAGTTCTTGGATTCCAACGGGGACAAATCTGGCCCTGGGTATCAAAGCATGCTATGGTGAGCTCGTGGGGAGATGGATGCTTGGCGCTGTTACAGTTGTTAAAACAGAACAGGCTTCTGAATTGTGGCCAGGACATAATGAATCCCATTTCTGCAGGATGATGATGATGATGGGACTCGTCATGTAGGAGGGTGGCTGACATGGCTAGCCTGTTTGGCCCAGTATCACTCTGTAACAGATGTAAACGTGAGGCTCTGGCAAATTAGTTGAACATGGTGCCTGAGGAACTTGTGACCAAAGCCAGGTGTGTGAGTCACTCAGTTGCTTTCATATTCTCTCAGGCTGGTAGGACCAAGGGTTCAAGTTTACATGGGCATTGGTTTGATGGGTAGGTTTCCTTCTAGACGGGTGCCAGACTATCGAGAGCTTGAAGGGTGTTTGGGACCACCTGGTTGAAAGCTTCAACAGATGCAGATCCAGTGTCTAGAGAAGAGTTTGCTCTGGACTTGAAGCTGGTGGAGAGACACCACGGAGGCTTCTTCACTCTTCTGGACTTCTCTATGGCCTTGATTGTACCCTCTAGAGCAGTGGGTTCTCAAGCTTCCTAATGCTGTGACCCTTTAGCACAGTTCCTCATGCTGTGGTAACCCCCCACACACACACACCATAAAATTCTTGTTGTTACTTATTAACTGTAATTTTGCTACTATTATGAATCATAAAGATTGGCATTTTTCCGATGGCCTTAGAAGACCCCTGTGAAAGGGTTGTGAGACCCCTAAAGAGCTCATAACCCACAAGTTGAGAACCACTACTCTAGTGGTGGCTCCTACCTGCCTCTGCAGGCCCAGCAGTTTCTGTTCTTTGGACGGTGTCTTTGGTAGTCTCAACCCAAGTCATCTGGGACACCGTCTTGTGGGCTAGAAGTGGTGGCATTCTGAACATACAACTTCATGGAGCCGAGTAGCCGGTAGAAGTGGCCCTGGGAGGGGGGAGAGGAAACTGCCTGTCCTCGTGAAGAGTTTGTGGCTGATGCAGTCTGTGCCTAAGGGTTGTGCACGTCTCCCTGGGGTGTGGGTGCAATGGTTGTGTTTTAGGGTTCTGTCTGGTCTGCCTTTGTAATGCCAGCTTAGGAGAACCAGAAAGCCTGGGGTTCAGCCAGCATTTGGGGGAGCTGCAGCATACGAGTGCCCACTGAAAGAGCGTATACATGTTCATTTTCAAGTTCTGCCTGGAAAGAAAGGCCCAGATTTAACTTGTCTCTAGTGAGCAAAGCAAGATCTACAGAGAAGAGGCAAGTAGGCCTAGCCCCAACTCTGTACTCAGACGGCCAAGAAGCCCAAGACGTAGAAGAACAGAAGATTGGGCCCTTTCTTGGCAGAAGTTTATTTATTTTAGTGGTATTGGGAACTGAGCCCCTATTTCCAGTCCTGGGTGAGTTTGTAGTTTGAAGAGTCAAAAAAAAAAAAAAAAAAAGGAAACCACATGGTGTGGGCAAGACAGAGTAAGAAACTAAGAACCGGGAAGAGTTCCCAGAGGAGCTGGGTCCTTGCAGAAGGGAGAGAGCAGCAGGAACTGCATGTGAGGGAGCCTAGCGCTGCTGGCAGGCTGCAACTAGGGAGCCACTTGCTGGGTTCAGGGAACGGAGGCCCTCAGTGAATACCTGTGTCCTGGTGACTTGCACATGATGACAGAATCCTGAGGTGCTTGGCAAGGCCTCACTCTGCTGTCTCTGGACACTCCGGTCTCCTAGGAAAGGACTGTGTTCTTCAGCATTGTTGAGCTCTAGTCCAAGGCCACGAGGGAGCTCTGCACCTTCCCCCAAGGGGCTAAGGCCTGGTGCACAAGATAGAAGGGCGGAGATCAGAGCCACCTAGGTGAGCTTCAGAAGGCAGGACAGAGTAGGCCAAAGCCCACAGCTAGCATCCGGCCAGCACCACTCCTCCAGGCACAGGATAAGTGCAGAACCTTCAGGGACTCAGAATTCAGCAAGACTTTCCAGGAAAGAGCTTTCACTCTGGGCCTTATTCTCTTGGCACCGTAGCCACCTAAGGGTTAAATATTTCATTCTGCAGAGGGAGCAGCAAGTCTAGCCTGGAAGGGGTGGGGGGAGGGGGAGGGAAGCATTGGGAGAAGAGGAGCTGAGGGCCAGCCGCTGAGATAGAAAGCAAAGGGTTAACAGATGGAGCAGCGCTGATAAAATGCCCCAAATTCCTGGTCCGGCCTCCAATGGGAGGGCGTCTGGCAAATGTCAACGATAAAAAATACATTTTAATGGCATATGATGTAGCCACTACTGTGGGGGCACAGCCGCGCGAAGCAGGTTTGGGGCAGTAACTACTGTGTGTTTCTGCCTGGGCTCTGATGACCAAGTGTCTCCCACTCTTCCCTGAGCTTCTCCCCAACCTGGCTGTTCTTGGGTGCCCAAGGTCTCCGGTAGTTCCCAGGCAGTGGTACAGGAGCTTCGCTTGTCAGGGTGATGGACCCCTCAGGCGAGGAACTGCCTGGAGCAGCTTTAAGGGAAGCAAGCAGCTGGTCTCCCCAAAGGCCCCAAACTCGAGCAGCTTTCCCCCTTTCTTCTGCCCTGCAAACCCTTACCAGAGTTCCTGGAAGACATGAGAGGCAGTGGCTGAGTACTTACAGCAGCAGTCCTAGGAAAGCCAGGGTACCTGGAGGCTTAAGGGAAGGCTGCATGCTCTCTCAGGGGAGGTCCCCAGAAGGTGTCGGACTGGCATAATGCCACAGGGAAACAATCCCACACCACAGAAGCTGGAGTAAGGTGTCTCTAGAGCAAGAGGCCAGGTGGGCACGTGGGAGACGGAGTCGGGATCCCATTTCCTTTCCTTGGGAGCTTTGAGACATTTCTGGGTTCAGGCCTGGGCCCTAGGCATTCAGGATGAAGCTGGGCAGGGCCTGGAGCTCAGACTGAGACCTTCTCTCACAGATCATTCTCAACTCGATGCATAAGTACCAGCCGCGGCTGCACATCGTTAAGGCCGACGAGAACAATGCTTTTGGCTCCAAAAACACAGCCTTTTGCACTCACGTGTTCCCAGAGACCTCCTTCATCTCTGTGACCTCCTACCAGAACCACAAGGTATAACCACAACCTGCACTGTAACATCACATCGCCCTACCTGCCTGCTCACCCCAGGGTGCATCGAGGGAGAAAAGAGGAGTCCAGATAGACAGTGAGACTGCCGGCGGGTTAAACCTAACCGAGCAGCAGATGAGTGGTAAGGGCAGAGCCCATGGCCAGCAACGGAAAAGTGGAGACAAGGAGTCTGCCTTAGGGCAGGGCTCTTTTCTTCTAGAATCTTCCTGTAGGTACAAGTCTGGCCTATCTGGGAGAGCCACCTGGGTCCTGTCAACTAGGAGGTGTTTGCCACCCCCCCCGCCTTGTCATTTTCCTGCTTGTTTGCTTCTTTCTTACCCCTGATTACAGGCTGAGCCCCCAAGTCAGATTTGTAGTCTTTCACAATCTGTAAGGGGGTTGACATGCACCGGAAGCTGTCACAGGGTTCTGGAGAAAGCACTAGAAGGTCTGAAGCCAGTAGAACAGAGAACTAGGGACAAGCTCCCAGTGAGTGGCCAGATCAAGGAAGAGATGGGGTCTGAGCTGACTGAAGAGGGGGATGTAGCTTTCCCAGGCTGTTCCTAAGTTATCATTAGGCCTGAGTTGGGGGAAGAGGGCTACCAGTCAGCTTGTCCTCTCTCCTCCTGGGTGACTTTGTGTGTCCTTTTCTGACAGATTACACAGCTGAAAATTGAGAACAACCCTTTTGCCAAGGGCTTCCGGGGTAGCGACGACAGTGACCTGCGTGTGGCCCGGTTGCAGAGGTGGGGCTGCTCTGGCCAGGGGTGGGACGGGAAGACCCAGGAACCCTCAACGCATCTTCACTTTCTCCCTGCTCCTCCAGCAAGGAGTATCCGGTGATCTCCAAAAGCATCATGAGGCAGAGGCTCGTTTCCAGCCAACTCTCGGCTAAGCCGGATGTCAGCCCCCTGCACAGTGCCCACCAGGCCCTGCAGCACTACCAGTATGAGAATGGGGCTCACATGCAGTTTGCTGCTGCAGAGCCCCAGGACCTGCCCCTCAACACCTTCCCAACGCAGAGGGACTCCAGCCTCTTCTACCACTGCCTGAAGCGTAGAGGTAGGGTTCTGGGTGATACATGCTGGTCCTCAGTTTCCTATGGCCTTGGAAAGCTTCAGACAGCCCCCGGTGTTGATTTGGGGGCCTCCATGGAAAGAGTTCCTCCTGCTCTGCTCTACCCGGGAGGCAGGGGAAGCTGGATCATTGGTAGTCTCAGCCCCAGAGCAGGAGGGACCCACAGTGCTTGGGGTGGTGCTCCCTACCTGTCCCTTAAGGATGCGCACAGGCTTCTTGGCTGCTGAGATGAGTGATTGGAAACAGATTTCGGGTGGACCACACCCTGGGCACTTGGCTGCTTTACCACACTGACCCGGGAACCGGCATGCCAGGGCTCTGCTGCCAGCCCTGTGTTTTCCACAGACAGATTTGGGCTTGACTAGTGTTACCTTGCCAAAGGACCTTCGTAGGTCCCCAAGATTCTCTTGGGAGTGAGTCTGGGGACTGTTGCTGAATGTTCTCTCAGCCCACTCTTAGACATAAGACTGGCCCTTGTGGGCCTAGTTAGGCCGGATGCCACTCTATATTAAAAACGTGGGCTGCTCATGTTATTATATAAAATTCAAATTTTAGCATCTATAAATAAGGCTTTGTTGGAGCTTAGCCATACCTATATTTGTTCTATAGTCATTTTCATAATTCAGCAACAAAAGTGAGAAATTGTGGTACAAACTGGGTGGTCTTAAAGCCTATACTACCTGTCTGTCTTTCATTACCCAGAGTGATAGGTCACCTGCCAATCACAGGAATGTAGCTCAGGGGAAGATGTTGCAGAAAGAGGAGTAAGTGTCCCCAGGCAGCCATGAGTCAATCTGCAGAGGGGCTAGGTGCTCAGCCCCTCCCTCCTCTAGGCTGTCCATCTCTGTCTGCATGGCTCCCAGAATGGACCCCTAGAGAGAACACAGGAGGGAGGCCAAGATAAGTCAACAAGAAAGTGTTCTTAAATTTGTTGAGAGGGCCGTTACCCCAGCCCTCAAGCCTCAGTTATCCTGGGTCCCAAGAGAAGACATGTCACGCCAGAGAGTTGAGCCCACACAGTTGGGGGATGTTGCAAGATGCAGAGAGGTGGTTTGTGGTGGCTGGTGGCATCTTTCCAAAGAGCATCAAAGTAGCCTGCACATATAAGCCTTTTCACCTGTTATGTGGGGATTGGCATGACAGCAGCTGATGTGTCTTCTTTGAACATAGTAGGGTTAAACTGCTCCTCTCAAAACAGGAAAATCTTGTCTACAAGCTCTTTGGCCCACTGCCCCCTTCCTGAGGCTCTCCACAGGCACTGAGGGTTGAGGCAGTAACATCGCGGCCTTAATTTGCTGGCTAGTTCTGACAGATGTGGTCTCTGGGCCTGGTTCGACCTGGCAGTTGCTTCTGCTCGCCTGGGCCAAGGCTGCGCTCGTCTGAGGAATGCCAGTGTGAACAAGGCCGCTTAGCATCCTGAGAGTCAGGCTGGCCAAGCATCAGAGCCATATGCTGCCTGATGCAGCACATCCCTCAGTGTCCAAGGATGTGGTGTCCCCCTTGGCCTTTGGCAAGGATCCATAAACTGACCGCTTCTTGGTCATTGCCACCTTATAAAAGCTGCAGCTTATTTTGGGAGTACCAGGCAACATGGGGTACCAGGGTGGGTACTGAGTGAAAAGGGCAGGATGTCCTGGCATGTGGGGGGTGGGGTGGGGAGGACACCAGGCCCTGGGCTGGTGGGAATGCCTCTTTCTGAGCACTTCTCTATCTTTCAGCAGACAGTGCCCGTCACCTGGACTTGCCCTGCAAGCGATCCTACCTGGAAACCCCCTCTTCAGTGGGGGATGATCACTATTTCCGTTCTCCCCCTCCCTACGACCAGCAGATGCTGAGCCCTTCCTATTGCAGTGAGGTGACCCCCAGAGAAGCCTGTATGTACTCGAGTTCAGGGCCTGAGATCGCAGGGGTGTCTGCGGTGGACGACCTGCCCCCACCCCCACTGAGCTGTAACATGTGGACGTCGGTGTCACCGTACACCAGCTACAGCGTTCAGACCATGGAGACTGTGCCTTACCAGCCCTTCCCCGCACACTTCACCGCCACCACGATGATGCCTCGGCTGCCCACCATTGCTACGCAGAGTGCCCAGCCACCAGGAAATGCCCACTTTAGTGTGTACAATCAGCTGTCCCAGTCTCAGGTCCGAGAGCGGGGGCCCTCTGCTTCCTTCCCTAGAGAGCGTGGGCTCACTGCTGTGTGTGAGAGGAAGCCTCCCTCGCCTCACCTGAACACTGCCAACGAGTTCCTCTACTCGCAGAGCTTCTCCTTGACCCGGGAGTCATCCTTACAGTATCATTCAGGAATGGGGACTGTGGAGAACTGGACTGACGGATGACGTGACTACCTGTATCCTTGACAGTCCCAGGACCATGTCAATCTAGTATTAACCTCTGTGGGTGGCCGGCACTGCTAAGAAACATGAAAAGGTATTTCAGAAAGTGTGTGTGTGTGTGTGTGTGTGTGTGTGGTGTGTGCTTGAACTTCTACACATGTGGTCGGAGAGCATCTGTCTTCTGACATGCAGCTAAGCCAAAACAAGAAAAAATGCAATTATCTAAGAAGTACTTTTGGCTTTAGGAGCCGAGTCCACTGTTAGCTGGCATCTCTTGACACACCCTGGGTGGGATAGAAGTGGAGGGCTCAGGAGTCACCTAGAGCTTTCTGACACATATTCTGATTTTACTCAGGGGGCAAGTGAGATCTCTGGCGCAGGGAGGGCCTCTTTTTTTGCTTGGCTGGGGGTGGGGTGTCCATGCTTACCATCGAGTTCCTGGCCTTCCACCTGCAAGGGGAGCTGCCACTTTTGGGAACAGGAGCACCCCCTTCCCTTAGCTTCTGGAGATTGTGTGAGACTACCTGAGCCTTCAAGCGCTTTGAGAGTGGAGTTGGTCCGGACTTGGCTTCTTGAAGCTCGAGGGTCTGATGCGTGACTTTCAGGAAGAGTCACGCGCTGAATGTCACCTCAGGATGCTTGTTTTTCCTTCAAGAGGAAGGGAAAGTGTCACCAGCAGTATCGCTATAACTATTCAAGTTTCCTCATAAAGGACAGAGTCCCTCCCCTCCCAGTCCCAGCATACGGCCTCTCAACCTGTGAGACACCATCTGCATCCTGTGATGGGCCGTCAAACACCCCTTACCTGGCAGTGCCCCTTGGAGAGCTCACTGGACTGATGTCACATATCCTCTGGACTGGCTCTGCTCCCAGAAAATCTACATACATCCCTGGAGTAAGGACGCCGGCAGGAGAAAGTGGACGACCGAGAGAAATTACATCAGTATTCAAGCTCAGAGAAGCTTATCATTCCTTCAGAGTTGGGAGGAGAGTACATACTCCTCGGTCCGTTAGCATCACGTCACCAGAACGTCAGGGTGGCCGGTACGAACTCTAAATCAGAATTTGGAAATCACTAAACTCTTTGCATGCTGAATAGCTATTTATATATTATATAAATAAATATATAAATAAATATATATCTCACAAATGCGGGCCACATGTCAAATTCAGCTTTGCTTTTTTACAAATAAACTTACTGAAAACAAATGCTGAAGGGAGTATTTGGAAAGACATCTATTTAAATTTTTATTACATTTGATGTTAAAGATAAAACTATATATATATTATAAATGCACACTGCAGATAAAGCTTTATTAGAAAACACATTAGCTGACAGGCAGTATGAAACTTCAAGTGTTTTTGATATATAGCATGGACATTTTATTTTGCATATTGGAACATAAAGCCATCTTACAACTGTGAAGTGTGTGTTTGTCCTTTGTTAATGTCTTGCCCTTGCTTAGCGATAGTGTCTTCCTTTCTTTTCAAGTGCCTGGCAGGACCTCAGTGCCTCTCTGTTTGTAACCATGGGCCCTCAGAGTGAAGTAAGTTCAAAGTCTCTTCAGTCTCATGTTACTCCCTGGGTTATGTAGCTCACAAAGACCTCTGGAAGGTAGAGCAGGCGGACAGTCCAGATCTCATCTCTGTTAACAGTCAATACAACCCTGCAGTTTGGGGGAAATAGTCTCCTAAGTAGAGAACCTTTAGTGGTATTTGTGCAGTTTCTTCAGAATAACTAGAGTAGGTTTGAGCCTGAGTCTGGCACTTTTCTGGAACTGCTGGCTGTAAACAGCTGTCAGCCAACTTCATTCTAGTGGGTATGAAGAGACCTTGGCCTCAGGATGGAGGGGTTGGGGGAAATGAACTCCAACTGGGGTTTGCCACATTAGGTGAGGAACTGTAACCTGCAGGAAGGTGCTGTGTGTGGACAGTGTCTGTACAACTCTCACCCACATGGCTCGTCCATCCCCTAAAATGTTTTCTCCACTGTCATGGTCTCCACTTAAGATGGTCTTAAAACCCAGGAGAAAAGAGGCAAGAGGAGGTGTGCTTTTAAAGCCTCTTGCCCAGGCCCTTCCTCGTGGCTCTGTGGGGCCTCTAGTTGGGCAGCGTCCTATTACTCCCTCACAGAAAAAACCTGGGTTTGGCTCAGGGACAGAGAAGGTGGCTTTTCACTCACAGGTCCCTGCCTGTTCCTTTCCAAAGATGGTACCCTGCCCAGGAGGGCTGGGCGTACATTCCTAGATTCTCTCCAAGTACCTACTCGGCTCAGTATGAGAATCGTTCCCAAAGCGGTGTTCAACTTTGAGACAGCCCGGAGTCCTCCTGACTTTCTGGGAAGCATAGGTCTCCCTGGCTGCCCCACCTGGGCATGGCAAGAGCAGGGCCTTCCGTGGGATTTGTGGAACTTTTCCTGCCCCTCTGAATCAACAACTCAATAAAAAGGGGGCACATGGGGTCCCAGGGAACAAAGGGCACCATTCAGTAGCGCCAGCAGGTCATACATCATCGGCCCAGAAGTCTGCCACCTGACACTGCCTGCTTCTGCTATGCCCTGCCTGGGAAGGAAAAAGAGCGGATTACTGCTCTGCTACGTGGCCATGAGCCGGTGGCCCCCAGGGTTCCCCTATAGCCAAGGGCTAGAGGCCTGGCTTGATCAGCCACCCCACAACCATTGGCAACAGAAGATCCTGGAGCCACAAAGGAGAAGTTGGGTCAGACTGACAAATTGTTAAAAAACCAAAGCGATTTCTAGCCTCAGCGGGGCCTCAGGGGGTCAAGAGGCCTCTGCTGGCCCCTCTAATGGAGCCTGCTAGAGGAGTAGCAGCCTAGCCTTGCAGTGTCTTATCTTACAACATAAAATTAAAACCCACTTAAAAGGCCGGAGGGCATGTTAACATTCTGCCTGCTGTCTAATTGAAGGAGTTCCCAGTGCAAAGGATTTTACTTGAAAGATGTCTCCCTCCAAGCCAGGCTCTCCTGCCTGCTAGGGCAGGGGTGGTAGGGAGGGAGAGATTGTCATTTCAAAGGGCTCAGGCCAGAAAAGCACTGCTTGTGGCCCCCAATGATGGAGGTGGGGCAGAAGGAGGGAGGGGGCAGGTGGTGACAGCCAAGGTTAGAACAGGCTAAGTTTTCTAGTTTTGCAAAATTTACAAATTCATTAACAGTTATGTCAGCAGAGGCCAGACTCATTCAGGTAATGATTCAAATATGGCGAGCCCCACAGCAAAAACCTGGCAGCCTCTGTGGCCCAGAGGTTTCTATTCCACCCCCCAGCAACCCCTATGCAAATCTCTCACAGGTCTCCAAGGCATACGGAATCAATCAGGGACATCCTGTAAAGGGTGGTGAACTTGCACTGGCTATCCTGAGTAATGGGAACCAGTCAGCCCCAAGCCGGCTGGGACTGAAAGCCAAGGTGACAGCTATTAAGCAATCGCACGCAGAACAAAATGGCAGAGGGGCCGGGTAATCAATTCAATTTCAGTGGGCAGCCCACGCAATGGCAGCGTCTGTCGCTGCTGATTAGAGAGGGCCAGCCTGGAGCTTTCAATGTGAGCCCATCACAGATCAGAAACAGGCCCCAGGATGAAAAGGGAACGGACGTCTCCTGAGGAGTCGGCGATGAAGGACTCTGTTTTATGTGACCGTGTTCTTCCTCCTCTCCTTGAAGAAAGAGAAGGGGGAAAAAGGCCAGCAGTTTGGAGATTAGATAGTTTTCTTTTCAGCCATTCATCATTATGAAGGAAAGTAGACAGGGCAAGAACAGAAAAAGCTCCAGAAGGATTTCTGCAACGTCTCACTGCGAAGGACCAGCTTTACACAGCAGCCCACCAGCCCCTGCTGATTACCACAGTCGGATGGGGCCTGCAGAGCATCCAGGGTCCCTTTTCTCCAAGAATGGCAAACAGGCCCCAGGACTCCGAGGATCACAGGCATTCTCTTGCAGAAACTCCAAACTGTGTCATTTGTGAAAATTAAATCCTCAGCTAGAATAATGAGGAGGAGAGGAACACAGAAGGGAAAATGATGGGAGGGTTTTGTGGAGCTCAGCAGGTAGGACACAGGAGGCGCTTCTCCCACTCTTCCTGGACCAAGGTCAGAGCCTCCAGGCTCCTATCGCATCTGCTGCCTGTCAACACTACTCCTAGCCTGATTGGCAGCCAGCAGCAAAATTCTAGGTTCAGATTTGGTCACTCTAGTCTCTGCTATGGGGACCTCTGGACACAGAACAAGGGATGTCTGTAGGCACAGAAGCCAGGAGAGATCAGCCAGTGTAGGGCTATAGAGAGATGGATGAGGCTAGTGAGTAAGGACACGGGATGCAGAAATAGGAGGGGAGGGGCCATTCTGGAGGCAACGTTGGGGCAGCGGGCTCAGGACTGGGCTGGGGATGAGAGAGAAAGGGCTGACAGAGAACCATCATGAGGGGTGCATGCGATCCAATGACTTACAAGAATTATAAAAATGATTAAACCGACCTCATAGCAATGTAAAGTGCACGCTGAGTGGCAGATTGCCACTCCTGTCTAACAATTAGCAAAAGAAGGAAAAGAGAGGGGAGCCTTTAATGGTTATTGCTGGTGGGAACAGACTGCTAGTTTTTCTGGAAAAAGCAATTTTCTAGCCTGGACAATGACTCTAAAAGTATTTACAGCTTGAGAGAATAGCTGGAGAGGATGTTGGATAATGTTCATTGTACTATCAATTTTTTAAAGTCCCCACAGGCAGAAAGCAAATTGGTAAATGATGATTGCTTCGTATTCTGGGATATGATGCAGTCAACAGAATTATGATCACAAAGAGCCTTTAATGACAGGGAACTGACTGACAATGAAGCAAACAGGAGAGGCATAATGGAATATGGTCTCAAGAACATTTAGATTAAAAAAAAATCAGGGTAGCCAAACCATGTATCATTAAGTAGTAATTAATAAGTGAATAAAACACACACCAATATTGGGCTTCTTACATGAAAAAAGTGAGTGATAATGTTGTCTCCCATTTTATACAATACAGAACCCAAATCAAACCTATGTGTGTGTGCATGCACCTTTGTGTGCATGGTGTCCACGTGACCGTGCACACGTCAGAGGCAGATAATGAAGAAGGACACGTTCAGAGTTCTCACCCACATCTCTGTTACAAAAAGCGCATGGGCACTTCTGCAATTAAAAGATAATAAAAAAAAAGAAATGAAAGAAAATTAAGATATAATTATAGAACTCCTTGCAGAACTAAAACAAACTGCCCAAATGCTGGGAGTAGGAGTTGCAGGAAAAGCCTGATGCCCCTGCTGCAGACTCCACTGGACAGACTGCCTTCAGGGCTGCCCCATCTTGTCCTTTCTTCTAACTCGCCCAGGCCTTCAGTGCTGCTGTTGGGTGATGCCTAGGGCTACAATCTTCTAGCTCATTGAGTACTTGGTCCAACACCATCTACGTGTATATCTCCTACCGCTAAACGTGCCCACGAACCTTAAAAGTCCCACCTCATTCTCCTCTCCTGACGCCACCTCCTGGGTTATTTCTACTAAACATTCGAAGGACATTCCACCCCACCCTGTTCTGACCCAAGCCAGCACGGTACACCTTCCTCTCAGTGTTTTGGTCATGGTACTTACTCCTTGTGCTCCCTACCAGCTCATGATGCAGAATCCGCCTTCCAGAGCTCTCTTCCCTGTGAGACTTTCTCTATCCATCAGGCCTGACAGTGTCTCCATCACGCTGGCAAATCTCTCAATCTGGACTATTGTCTCCCATCAGTTAGAGCTTTGGGATTATTGTGAGTGACCCATCTGTGTCACCTTTGTGTAATGACCACTGAGACCTGTGGAGCCAGGGAAACTGTGCTGGCAGAGACAGGAGTGCTACCTTCACAGATGTCCCTGCCTTCAGCTAGGGGTAGTACCCCACAGGACACAGGGGAGCCCCGCTTCCTGGTCATAGGCTACCCATAGGATTATTATGGGCTATTTGAGCACCTTCCTGCCCAACAGGCCTCCAACTAGAGTAAGGTGCTCATAATGACAGCTGTCTGTCTGGTTTTCCTTGTTTCCTAGAGGCACGTTGGCCCAGGAAGACTCGATCAGGGATGTTTCCTGTATCTCTCCTCTCGGCCTGGACACCTCAGTCAAATAGTCTCTTAGAGGAGGCAATTCCATAGGAACCACACTCAATCCATGCTAACCAAAGACACATCCAAACATGGCTCCCCATGTATGGGAACCTAGCACATGGTCCTGATGGAGGGAGCATGCTCAGAAAATGACATCACTTTCCCCTCCTTCATCCCTTCACAGCCGATCTCTTCCTGTGTGGGAAGAAGAGGTAAGAGCCCAAGCATCCCTCAGCACCTTCCCACAGACAGGCTGGCGGCTTGATAGCTGCTCATCCCGGGAAGCTCTTGTCTAGACCTTTTGGGTTGAAGGAATCAGAAGACTTTTCCAGCAAAATCTCAGGAGCACTTGGAGACCTCAAGTACTGCCACCATTTGGAAAGTGGAAAGTGTGGTTCTGCATTCTGATTGGACAAAATACTTGCTGCGGAAGGAGGCAGCAGGGGAAAGGCTTGGCCCTGGGGCTGCCAGAGGTCTCCTGGGTCTGGGGATCCCAGCAGGTTATTCCAAGTAGGACTGCATCTAGGTGGAGCTCCTCAGAACTGGGATGAGCAGGAATTCAGAGGCCAATGGCCAAAGGCTTTTGTTTTGTTTTCTTTTCTTTTGATGTGACAGGGTCTGGTGGGGGTGTGGGGAGTGTTGGTCTGGGACTTACTATGTAGTCAAGGCTGGTCTCAAACTCACAGCAATCTTTTTGCTTCAGCCTCCCAAGTGTGATGATTACAGGCCTGAGCCACCAAAGCTCAGCGTTCTAGAGGGTCTTTGTTGGCACAGTTGGTCAATCTGTAGAAGGTCCTTCTGAGCATCCAGTTTGTGAACTACTGAGCCAGGAGGGCTTTGAGCCTTTCTGCCCTAGAGGACTCTGCTCGCCTGTGTTCTAAAGATAGTACATCCTTCCAAACAGTGCCACCTGTGAGCCAAATATCTCAGGTTTAAGGTTGACCCTGTCACCTTCTGGCTTATGTTTTTAAGCAACAAGGTGATTTCTTTGTTTACATTAAGGACTTGGAGACAATGTCTAAGTACACCTGTTTCTTGTGGATTGTGGAGGGTTTCTTCCCTTCCTCTCCCTTTCATTCTTCTTTGTGAAAGTGTTCCACCATGTGGCTCAGATTAGCCTTGAACTTACAATCACCCTGCTGGTCTTCCCAAACTGAAATCACAGGTATTCCACCATCTCCGGTCTGACTGTATGTAAAAGCACCTTTCATAGACCCTGATCCCTTGATGTTCATGGAGGAAGGATGTCAACACTAGTGTCCCACTTCGCTGCTTCCTTTAAGGGAGGGACAATCCTTTTGCTTTGTGGAATTGGATGATGAAGAGTGATTTATCATTCTCATCTGTACCGTGAGAAAAGGAAACTGAAATCTCCACTTAGTTTGTTAATCATCAGCCCTCGGGTTCCGGGCTTTGGTGCTCCAACAGGTGGGTTGCAACTCCTTTGAGGTCACATATCAGATATCATTAATTCACAACCATAGCAAAATTACAGAAGCAATGAGTAGCAACAAAAATAACTTATGGGTGGGGGCCCGCCATAACATGAGGAACAGTGTTAAAGGGTCCCCGTGTTAGGAAGCTTGAGACTTCTGTCACTTCTGCCACTTTTAGCTGTAGGATTGTCACTCCCCAACTCTGCCATCTTTCCTCTGAGTGCTGGGTCCAAAGGTTGCACACTTCCATGGCTTTTACATTAACAGGGAAATAAACACACTTATCTAGTTCTATATGACTCAAAGTGTCCAAAGCGGCAGAAACTTACCCTTTTAGGGGCTGACAACTTATAGCCACCTCCACAAACCCCAGCTACCAACCAGGTTATGGGGTTGCCTATTCCCGCAGCTCCCAACTGTCACATACAGGTATCTGATGCTCTATTACTCTCTCCACAGAGATGTCACTGGCAGACTTGTCAAATTAGCGAGATGCCTCCAAAACAACCAGGCATTTTGGGGAGAAGGCTTCGAAGCCACATGGCTTAGGTAGCAGAGCTAGGGTGGCCTTTTTTTGCCTTTCCCATGCCTGGACAGAGCATACTTCCTTGGAATGATCTGAAAGAGACTTGTTTGGGAATTGCTTCTCTTAAATACCCATAATTCCTAGCCGGATGCCTGGAGCAAGGGCTGGGTCTGTAAAATGACATTGCTCCATTAGGGATAGTGGAAACTATGTGAGCCGTTTTTAATAGCATTAAATGCAGCCTGGCACAGTCTTCCCTCTCTGTAGGCTCTGCGTGCTCGGTGCCTGGATTGAGAGGTTTGGTGCCTCCTCAGGGCAGCTGGTGGACCCCAATCTACTCCACACACAGCTTGGCCATCTCATCTCAGGCAGTAAGCTCCAGCCTGGTCTCCATCCTGAGACCAGAAAATGTAATTTTCTGGCTCAAGAAAATGAACGTTTCTCATCCTTTTCATATCACCAGTATAAGGCAGTAAAAAGAGCTTGGGACTAGGTATGAGGCTACGTGGACCTGTGTTATATCCTGGCTGTGGGATTGTCCTTTCCCCCAGTCATCTTCCTTCTTCCATCCCTTGTAGCAGTTCAGGAGTTGAATCCTATGAAGGATATCTGCAGTGATGCGTTTCTTCATTATGGCCAGGCTCTGTCTGTATCTACAGCAGGGCTTTCCAAAGTAAAGGGAACGGAACACACTCAACTTGCTTTTTAAATTTTACTTCATTCTTTTCAAATAGCTAATGTTTGCTAGGATGGTTGTATGTCTTATAAGCTTGTTTATTTTATTTTGTTTATTTGACCGTTTCCGTATGTTGCCCAGGCTGCCCTGACATTATCGTCCCTTTTGCTTCTGGAGTGCTGGCACTTACAGGTGTTCACCACCACATCTGGATTGTAAATGTAAATTTATAAATACTATATTGACAGGAGGTGCTTTTCCCTCCTCAGGGGAGCCGAGATCCAAAGTGGAGACTCCAGAGGGACAGGCGAACAAAGTTGGGGCTCTGTGCAAAGGCTGGGCTCTCTGCCACCCCTGTGATGCTCTGGGCTCTATGCCATCCTCCCAGGGACGGTTTACCAGAGCTTTGGGCAGAGAGGCCTGGCCAGGCAGGGGACAAAGGATGGGCTGAAATCTACAGCTTATTAGGCACGCGCCTAATCTCTGTGAGCCAGTTGCTAGGCATGTTAATTAGGGGTAATAAATACAGTCTATCTCTTAGGCTTACACTGAAATAATGCAGATAAAACACGTGCACAATCCAAGTTGCTGCCCTTCCCCCAACCAGGGATGCCAGTCTACAGAGGTTTCATTTTAGATGCTTAAAAGATGTGGGACTATTTTTTTTTCTTCAGGGAAACTCTATTTATTGCTTTTGGGGGGCTTTATTGCTTCTCCTGCCACAGTTAAGCCTCCTCTACCAGATGCCAAGACCTGGACCCATGTGTAGTTAGGTGTACAGTGCCAACTGCAGGCAGCAGGCAGGGGCGCCTGGGAAGGGAGACTCACTCCTGGTCTTTTCAGTACCCTGAGCACCTCTCCCTACCTGGGCCTTTGGGCTCAGTGGCACAGGATGTTGGAGGGGGAGGGTCTGCTTCTAACCAATCATCTTCAACGCTTCTGAGAGGAAGAGACAGATTGAAAGTTTACTTCTCATTCAAAGCCCATGGCAAACTGGGTGACAGTGGGCATAAATCCGTTGTTAAAGAAGGCTGGGTGTGGTGGCACACAACTGTAACCCCAGCACTTGAGAGGTAGAGGGAGGAGGATCAGGAAGTTCAAGGCTAGTCTTGACTATATACCAAACTGGAGATCAGCATGGGCTATATGGGATCTTGTATCAAAATACAACACACACACCCATTTCCCCACCCTCAACTCCCCCCCCCCCTTGCTAGTGCCTCCTAGCTTTGCCACGGTGTCATCAGACCTTAGGCAAGTCTTTCTTGTACTCAGTTTCTTTTGTTTTAAACAGCCAACCTTCTAGACTTCCTTTAAGGGCCAAATGGGTTGCTTCTAAATAAAACAACAAGAAGCAAAAGAGCGGTAACCATGGCGCTTCCCGGCCCGTTAGCACCAGCTCATTTCTGCATTCCCGTGGGAGAAAACCCAAAACCAAACCCAAAATGTGGCTTTTTATAAGCTTAAGGCAGGGAAACAATTACCGAAGTGCGGGCCAATCTCACTGGCTCTAAGAGGCAGATGATTTAGCATCATCACCTGCCTTATCGTTATCCTTGAGCCGCCTGCATCCTTGGCTTCTGAGGAGGTCAATTTCCGGCACACACAGGAAAGCCCATGGCGTGGCAGGGAACAATCGGCCACAGTGCGCTCCCTGCCTGCTGTTGATCCTTTCATTTCCTCCAGCGGGCTCCTGCCGGGGCACTGGGTTCTGAGTTCTCTGCTACTCTCTTAGACCAATCATTCACCACAGCCCCGAGCACCCGGCCGCTCTCTCAAGTTTGCTGTCCAGCTACTGCTCCATACGGCAAGATGGCTAATTGGGACGTGAGCTCAGCCAAATGGCAAGAACGATTTCAAGGAGCCTGTTCAGTGGACCTTAAATATCCTGACCACAAATTTACAGCCCAGCCTGCCACGGAGGAAGCGTGAGTCAGAGGCGGAGGCGCGGCTGCTGCTGAGGGAAGGCCTCTGCGATGACATTTTTCACGCTTTTAATAAACCACCGTATTATTAGAGCTCACTAAAGCTGAATTTAATGAAAATCTTGGGCCCTAAGGCCTGAATTTTTCTTTTGTATTACAAAACGAAACCAACTGGCCCAATTCAAATTAACCCCAGGAATAAAAAAAAAAACCATAGATTTTTAATTATGTTTCTTTCATTGTTTCTTTTTCTTTCTTCCCCTTTCCACATTCTCGTTTTCAAATTTCACTGGATTACAATCTCTCTTAGAAGAAAAGGAGAGCTACCTCATTCGTACTCTGATCGGCACAAATTTCTCTGTGGGATCCCTTAAGGAATGTTACAGAGCATTGTTACAAATTTTAAGAGAGACTGAAAAAGCAAAAACCACAACAGAACTGCAAAGCTCTCTCGAGTGGCACCTGAGACTCAGTCTGATATAAAATCCCAATTTATGAATTTACTTTTCAATCAGGTCTGTCGGACCGTCCAAGCCTACACAACACTGGTGAACCTAAACAGAAAAAATGAGAACGAATTCTTAGTTTTTTCAGACCCTAGAGTTGAGTTCTTGGAAACTAACCTGGGGGGGGGGGGCGGGGGAGGGGACGAAACTGGGCTGCCACGCACCTGGCCTCCGAAGGCTCAGCAGCCCAGCAGGAAATCTCTCCACTGCAGCTTCCGTACCTGTAGGAGCTTGTGAAAGACACCTTTTCCCCTGGCCTTGCAGCTATGTTCATAAACAAAACAAATGGGCACTTTCCAACTCTCAACCCAATTTGGCACCTATTTGCCCAACTAGAGCAGGCTTTCAAATGCCTCCTTGTTCCTTGCCGAATGGAAAGGAACAGTGCCCACCCTTGGGTTCAGTGCTCTCCCGACTTCCTCCCGGAAAGGGCCCTGCCTGAGTTGCCTTTGTCTTGGCGCATTCCTACTTTTGGGATCAGGCTGGGCTCTGATTCCTGCAGGGGAGTCCCTGCTTGGCATCGAGGCTGGCCTCAGGCATAAGATCCTAATTATTTGAATGGTATTTGTTTTCATAGCTCTCCCTCTCTCTCCCTCTTTTTTTTAATGTGTCCAGGTCGATGGCATTTTAATGCCTTATTAACAGGGGTTTTACAGCAGTCTGTCTGTGCAGTCTCTGGGCCCTTGCCTGTACTTGTGTGCAGGGATTTTTATCTTTCCTGCTGGCCAAAAATATTTTCCGAATTCCCTATAAAAGTTTTCGAGATTTCCTAAGACAAATAGAGCTCCACCAGCTCTGAAATGACCCTGATGCTGTCGGAATTACAGACACGGACCCTCTTGCTTGTTTACACTAAGAACTGAACTGAAATCTGTATTCATTAACTGCCCTTCTCAGGGCTGACGCGTTTGCCCCACAAACGTGCCGGTACATAAAAACATAGCCTACCTAGAATGGCTTCCCAGAACCCCATCTTTTACTTCTAGCCTCTCAGAGGGTCGCCTTGGCTTTGAAGATGGCATCCATAAAGCGCACCCAGGTGGTGGGGTTTGCATAAGAGCTGTGGGGAGACAGTGACTGAACCTGCTATAGGAAGATGGATGTCCAAAGACCATGGACACCTCAAGAAGGAAATCAGTTGAGCTCTATGTTGAAGTGACAGTGTTTAAGAGTTGATGAAAATATATTGTTGTTTTGTACATGGAAGTTTAATTTAGACCTTGCAGGAAATCACAGGTTAGGTTACTTTGTAAAAGAGAACACATGCATGTATACATACAGGTGTGCACATTCGAGCATGCATGAACACACGTGTGCACACACACACATATGCACAAACCTCAAGACAGATGATGAACAAAACCTAATCCCAGTTTCTTCATTCAAAGAATTTCAGGGTTGGGAGTGTAGCTCAGTTGGTCCAGTGCTGGCCTCAAGTGCATAAAACTTTAGGTTTGATCTCCAGCATCACATAAAATTAGGTGTGAAAGCACATGCCAATAATGCCAGTACTCAGGAGCTATATGCAGAGATATCAGAAGTTTAAGATCATTCTCTCCTACATAGGGAATTCAAGGCCAGCCTGGGGTATGTGAAACCTTGTCTCAATAAACAAATATTTATGGAGAAAATTGCGGTGGGGCAAAGATGAGCAGAGTAAAGTGATTATATTTAGATGAAAATGTTGGAATGAAATTATTTGTTTTGTATAGTTAACAAAAAATATTTTAAAAATTGAATAAAATAAAACACAAAGGAAAATTACATGTGACTATATTGCACTGTTGTTATCGAAATCTTAGGGACTCGTTTGATATATATAAACGTGTAGTCCAGAGGCCTAATGGTCAAGGACCTGCCCATCATGGGCAGGGCCATGGGTTTGATCTCTTGACTGAAAAGCAAAACAAAACAAACAAACAAACCAGCAGGAGGACTCAGTGACTGGCCTAGAGTTGATACATCACAAGGACCTCCCTCCTTCAGGAGGTCCTTCAGGACTCTGAAGGGAGAAGGAGAGCCTGATGCTGCTTCTGAGAGCGTCTGGGGCTTGGGGGATGGGAGGCCCCAGCACTGAGTCAGGATGAGAACCGTGTGCAACCGTGTGCTCAGCAGAGCAATGGGGACTTAGATCTGCTCTAAACCGAGGCGGGCTCTGCTATCCATATCCGGGACATGTTGAAATGAACCCAGCCTCTGCCATGCAGCTTCAGACACTCTCAGCCTCGTGCTGTTTGGGCGGCATCACACCGCGTGGCTGCCAGAAAGCTCTCTTTTACTTTTGACTTTACTGGATCATTTTTGAACCTTACCGTCTTCGCGGCGCTTCATTAAAAATATCACTTTTAACATTTAGGACCGTGTCCTGGGGAAAGATTGGTAAAGATGTGTAGCTTGTGAGAACACTCCCTGCTTCTTCCATGTCTGCTGGCATTGGGCAGGTCACAACCGAAGGTGGAAGCTGCTTGAAGCCTGCAGTAGGAAAGGATCTTTAATGACGGCTTATGCTCATGCATCTATGGTTAAAGCCAGCCATTTATTTAACTAAGACTTTCCATTTTCATGGAATCAATGGTTACTTTCATTTCAAAAAATATTGTTTCAACCCCGGAAACTCAGTTTGATTTCTTTTAAGGTCAGCTCAGCCTTTTAAAAAATATCATCTTTTCTTCTCTTTGGTTTTTTTGCATTTGATTATTCCTAAACACACTTTAAAACAATCTGTAGATGCTAATTACTATGTCAGGTTCAGGGGGGGAGGGGCACGACTGAGTCTGCTATTTACTGGGTCAAAAGACACTACCCCACAGGTTATTTCCTTCTATTATTTTATAACTTTTGTAGGAACTCATCCTAAGCCAGAATTTACCTACAACTAGTTTCTTTCAGAACAATTTCATTTGCATTAGAAAACTAAAAGTTGTTAGCGGTAGTGGCACCTGCCTGTAATCACAGCCTTGGGAGGCAAAGGAAAAGCAAAGTTTGAGGCTAGCCCAGGCCTCAGAGACTGCTGCCACTCCTGCTGCTGCTGCTGATGGTGGTGATATAAAACAAAAACCTTTTGATTATTATTGATTATTGGAGATTATTAGACTATTCAGGTGGTATAAAGCATAAACATAATGAAGGACACAATTTCTTTGTCCTGAGATGACAATTACCCTAAAGGGTAAAGGCATTAGTGTCCAAGCCTGAGGATCTGAGCTCAGTACCCAGACCCACACGGTGGTAGGAGAGAACTGAGTCCTGCATGTGGTTCTCTGTCAGTCACCGGCCCCTTGACATGTACACAAGCCCATGAATCTGATAAACTTGCAAAAAATTATTTTCCTTGTGGGTAGGAGTTGTGGTTTTGGTTTTGGTTTAGCCATTTCTGGCCAGCCTCTGCGTCGACTCTTCCACTCTGCTTCCCTTCAGTTAAAAGTTCCAGCTCCTGGTCACCCTGAAGACAGAAGCGGAGGACTTACTCACCAGGTGAGAGACCCTGTCACATGTCTGCAGTGACAGATGGTATAGTACTGGCGCCATGTGCCGCATGGAGCAGATATCATTCACAGACCCACACGGGTGATGTCTGGACTATAGAGGGACAGTGTCACTGTGGGAAAGGACAGTGCTCTGCCCATGGATACTTGTAAGAAACAAAATCAAGTGTGAGGCCCGACTCACACCTCGCACCGGGTACGTCCATCTCAGATTGATGTGGTCCAAATATGAGACAACAGCATGTCTAAAGACTTGGAAGACACCTCCACGACCTTGAGATTAGACAGACAAAATCCGCTAATCACCATAAAAGGTTGACACATAGTCAACTAAAATCCTATGTGTTTTGAAATATGCCATTAACACAACAAGGAGCTCAGGGCAGAACAAAGGACAATTAAGATGTTATATGTGCACACATGTACACATGTTTATTTACAACACACACACATGTATGTTTAGTCATATACACATACATGTTTATTCGAACACACATGTTTATTCATATGCACATACACATATATGTTTGCTCATATACACACATCTTTACAGTCAAGTCTAGAATGAATACAGAAGAATGGTAAAAGACTCATACAGGTCATTGGTAATAGAGGATAGATTTTGGGATGTCTTCAATTGATTCCCTTCTTTATTACCTGTTCGTGTGCGCGTACCTGTGTGTGAGGATACAGGCACACCATGGCGTGTTTGTGGAGGCTGGAGGAAAATCTTGGATGCCCGTCCTTTCCTCTGCTATGTTTGAAACAGAGTCTCCCTTATTGTTTGTCACTTTGTACTCCAGGCTAGCCCTTGAGCATCAGGGGAATTCTCTCCCTCCCGCTTTGCATTTTGCAGTAGGATTACCAGGATTACAAACGTGCCATCAGGCTCAGTTATACATGGGTTCCAGGAATCAGAACTTACACAGCTAGTGCTTTTCCCAGCCAAATCATCCCCCCTACCCCATCCACCATATTTGTTCTGAGACAGGGCCATTCTTCTCTGAACCTGGAACCCAGTGTTTGGGATTCAAACTCAGACCCTCAGGCTTACACAGCAGATGTTTTACCCACTGAACTGTCTCCACAGTCCTCTTGGTCAGATTCATGTAAACTTTTTTAAAAAGGATTTATTTTATGTGTGGGTATTTTGCCTGCATGTACATATATGTGCACCCTGCATGAGATGGATTTCCTGTAACTGGAGTTACAGTTATGAGCTGCCATGTATGTGCTGGGAGTTGAACTTGAGTCCTCTGGAAGAGCAGCCAGTGCTCTTAACCACTGAGTCACCTCTCCAGCCCAAATCTGATTCATTTACTCCTTGCCATCCTTGAATTCTGCGTACGGTGCTTTGGTCGATCCATTTCCAGAGCCTCCAGGGAACTGTGTCGGCTGCTCCCTGCCAATTCAAACTACATATTCAGTGTCCAGGCACCAATGTTCAGCGCAGTACTCGCGGCTGTAGCTTGCAGTCTGAATACATCTGCTTTCTCAAGCTTTGGGACTCTGCCTATGTATCTTTAAACCTTTAAATGTGTTTGAACAGCCATCCCTCAGTTCTGGGACTGGACGAGAAGGTATTTCCAATTTTTTTCATATCTTTTATTAATAAAAATAATACACACAAACTTTTTAAATCTGTAACTACATCCTTGGGGAAATCTGGATTGGGTGTCGCCTGGCCACCTCTTGGGAACACTCCTGTTTGCCCACTTCCTCCAGTTCTCTATATTCTGCAGTGCCCCAGTGGGCGGGTCTTTCTCCTGTCACTTGTCTCTTCAGTGTCCTTGCCACACCTATCCCTGTAACTAGATATCCCCATAACTAGATACCCTGTGACCAGATACCACACA
This sequence comes from Tokudaia tokunoshimensis, assembly GCA_036184795.1. NCBI lineage: Eukaryota > Metazoa > Chordata > Mammalia > Rodentia > Muridae > Tokudaia > Tokudaia tokunoshimensis. Next base: position 35,857,737 of record BTHU01000010.1, on the reverse strand, counting down.
TACCCATTCAAATGAGGAGTCCAAACTGTCTTGATAAAGCACTGAGAGCTTCTTACATTGGCCTATAGTAGGCATGTTCAACAAACTCAAACAATCATGATGTCTACTCTTTAGACCATGACCAGTCCAACACCCCACAGTCATCTCTAAGGATAAGGAAGGTAAGAAGGTTCAGGTACCACTGAGGTCCATTAAGAATGTGGACATTAACTATATTGACTTGGAGATTCCCTCATTCACTAATATCCTGGATATTAGTGATAGTTTTGTTGTTCTTAGATATTTTCATCTTCAGGTTTTCTCACAATAAATATTTCCTCCATCTTCCCTACTCGACTTTGAGAAGGTCCCACTTAGGTAGACATTTCTAAATACGTAGAAAGAACATGGTTGAAAAGGGTAAAGTTTCCCAGGTGTGGGTGGAATTCTGGATTGATTTCCTTCTTCATTGCTGTGGCAAAATACTTGAGTTTTGCAGCCTAAGGAAGGGAGAGTTTATTTGGGTTCACAGTTTGATGGTGCAACCCACGGTGGTGGAGAGACACAGGAGGAGGAGCCTGGGGAGCTGGTCCCATTGAGTCTGTCTGGATGCTGAGAGATGCTGAGTGGTTGTAAGGATGACTTGGCTTCTCGTTGTTGTAGAGTCCAGGGTCTCCAGTCCTTAGAATGGCGACTCACACTTAAGAGTGGCTCTTCATACCTCAGTTAACCCTGATTTAGAAATGCCCTCGCAGACATCCCCAAAGGCCTGCTCCTGTGGTGAGTCTAGGTTCCAACAAGTTGACAGTTAGAACTAAACACCTTGTACTCACAGGGCACCAAATATTTTGGCAGTTTAATAACAACACAGGCAAACAATTGAAATCCGATTTGACCAACTTGCTCTGATGTCCACATCAAAGCCCCAGTGGTGGCCACAGTGGAACACAGACAAGAAGGCGGGGTTTCCACATGCAAAACCTGGAAGCAGAACTCAGGTGCCTCAATGACCCTGCAAAAGCTTAAACTCTACATTCCCTTCTGAAGAGATTTTTCCTTCTTTTTAAAAATAACACACACTTAGTTGAAGAAAAGAAATTTAACAGGAAAACAGACACCACATCTCATCTTGTGCAACAGTTAGGTCTCAGGCTGGGGCCGGGAGCTCCGTTGGTACTTTTGATATTATCTTCTCGTTATTCTACAGGATGACTGCTTCCCTACTGTTTGGTTTCTAAGTTTTGGTGACATTGAAAGAGAAATGCACAAACCCGGGACAAACCCAGTAGCAGGATGGGCACAGATCTGCAGCCTAAGAGCTTTGTCACATGTGCCACTGAAGCAAAAACCTTAAGGATGATTATCTCCCACGGTATGGGCCACAAGAGAGGAGTTTCCGTGAGCTCCTTGCCATGTGACTAAAAACTTAATGCTTTCATATTTGTGCTTATGTTGTGGGAAACCTTTATTTGAATATACCCCCTTTACGGGTTTTTAACCGGGTGTTTCTGAGATGGAGTAGGACCATGCTTTCCAGTTTAACATGGCTACCCAACCATCAGTCCAGCAGTTTTTATTTGATGGTTGTCATTTCCTATTTTTTTCTTTCTCCTTTTTCTTTTTTCTTCTTGAGATGGAATCTACGGTGTGGCCCTGCCTGACCTTGAACTCACAGACCCACCTGCCTTGATCTTTCTAGTCTTGGGTTGAAAGACATAGGTCACCATACCTGGCTTATTTGGTTTTCTTGACCTTTCCAATTAAACAATAAGACATTGGTAACATTCCAACCCTCTCCTTTCTCTTTTTCTCTCATCTCCCTTCATTTTTTCCCTAATTTTTGTTTACTTTGGCCACAATGATAACCAAGTGTAATAATAGACTGTACATTCTGTCTTCTTCCATTAAACTTTTTATGTGCAGTACACTTTGACTGCAGGCATGCATGTATACCACATGCGTGCCTGCTATCCATGGAGCCCAGAAGAGAGAATTAGAACTCTTGGGACTGTGATTACAGATAGTCAGCAAGTTGTCATGTGGGTGGGAATTGAACCTGGGTCCTCTGGAAGACCAGTCAATGAGTGCTCTTAACCACTGAGTAAAACTCTCCAGTGTGAGTAAAGCACTCCAGTCCTTTGTCCTGACTTTTACATTGAAATCCTTCTAGTGCTTTCTTCTCTGTGCATTTATGTGGTATGTATACATGTGTTCGTGTTGGTGTATGAACACATACATGGAGGCAAAAGCCAACATCATGTGTCTTCCTTGATTACTTGCTACCTTATTTTTTGAGACATGGTCTCTCACTGAACTTGGAGTTCATTGATTCAGCTAGACTGGCTAATAAGACCCAGGGATACCCCCATCTCTCTCTACCCAGAATTGGGGTTACAGAGGAATGCTTCCACTCCTGACTCTTCAATGGTGCTAGAGACTTAGGTCCTTATCTCCCAGCCCCGCCCTCCCCCATCCCCAGACTTTACCCTTCCACCTTCGTTTATGACATCTGTGGTTTTTGACATCTGTTTCCATTTGCTCTGTTATCTACCATCTATCTCCCCTCATTATTATTTTTTCTTTTTCTTGCCATTCTGAAGGATTTGTTTTATGGCTAACCCAATACTCTATACTTGCATGACATCTATGCCCAATAAAGAGACTCCTACTCTCCTGAGTGTAGACGCCTGCATTCCTGTTACCCTGTGCATGTTGTTTTCTGAGATCCTGTATAAAACTCACAGTTGATGCCTTCAAAGCTAAACTCAGTCCCTGCCAAAGAAAATCACTCCCCTTGTAGGTTCCAGGCCAACTCTGATAGTGTACTTACTAACCCTGGTCAGTCGGAGTTAGGAACCTGTTCATCGTTGTCTTTCTCTATCTCTCCCCTCTCCTCACACAGTTTGACAAGCAAGCGCTTTTACACAAGACCAAAGCTGAGGAGGACAGAACTGGAACTCCTCATGTGCAAGTCACTATGAGTGGCATGAAGGTGACATGGTCCCAACATGCATTGGAACAAGAGCAAAAATACAGTTCAAGCCAGGCATGGTGGTGCAAGCCTTTAATTCCAGCACTCAGGAGGCAGAGGCAGGTGGATTTCTGTGAGTTCAATGCCAGCCTGGTCTACAAATCGAGTTCCAGGACAGCCAGGGCTCTGTTAACAGAGAAACTCTGCCTTGAAAAATCAAACCAGAAAAAAAGAAAATACAGTTCAAAACTGAAACCAGGGCTGGAGATGTAGCTCATGTGGTTGAGTGCTTTCTTAGCATGCATGAGACCCTGGGTTTGATTCCCCAATACCCCAAAAACTGGATATGGTGGTACAAGCTTGAAATCCTAATGGTTCGATATAGAGGCAAAGGGGTCTAGAAGTCAAGCTCATCTGTGCCACAGTGAGTTCAAAGTCAGCCTGGCTTTCAGCAGACTTCATCTCAAAAGCAAAACAAACAACCCCAAACAACAAAATGAAACAAACAACCCAGACAGAAATAAAAACAACAAAACTAAGTACATTTTACTACAAGGAAGCACCAAAGCTGGCTTTCAGAGCAGACAGTAGTAACATCGCTTAAGAGAACTCTTTGGCAGAACTGTTTTCTCACCGTGAAAGGTTTGGTAGGGCTGACTTTCCCTGTGATAAAGTCAGATGGCCTGAGCTTGGCCCAGAATCAGGAGGAATGGAGGATGGGGTAACCTGGAACATGGCGCTGTCATGGGAAAGGAAACGAGAGAGACAAGGCAGAAGATGTCAGAAAACCAGAACAGGACACAGAAGGGCTCTTTCTCTTGGAAACCTCCTCTGCAGTGAGGACATTAGGACGTTGACACCCCATGCTTTGCTTCCTCCTCTGCGGCTGCTGGAGCGGGTAGGCCGCTCCCCAGGGACCCTCATAAAAGTATACTATGCATAACTGCCTGGTGTGCATGGTGCTGAAGGAAACTGAGGGTGAAGGCAATAAAATGAAGTGTGGTCTCCTCACATCACCTCCCTCACCTCCCTTGAGGCTGCAGGTCTGGCAGCAACCCAGAGCTCTAGAAGGACAGCTCAGGACTGTGTCCTTTCCTCATGGAAGCAGGACTGGGGTGGGGGCGGGGCTTAGGGAGGCGGCAGAGCAGAGGTTTAGGGAAGGTAGAGAGGGTTATACTGCAAAGCACCATGGGATGGGTGGCTTATGCCGAGGACGGTAGCTTACCAAGTCACGGAGTCAGGAAAGAGTATTGATAGTAACACAAATAAAATGAGATTGAAGTGCATTAAAATCGCCACATATGAGAAAAGCATAGTACATACTACCTACAGCAATGTGAGGCAGGCCAAAAGTGTTAGCAGTGCCTCTGGCCAGAGCCAGGTCAAGACTACTTCCTGTTAGGCAAGCAGCCTACTTATTTTTATTTTTGTATGTGTCTGTTGATGGGTGTACATGTGTATGTGTGTATGTATGTATGCATGCATGCGTGTATGTATATGGGTGTGTGTTACGACAAGGTGCACACAATTGTTTGTGTGCATGCTTATAGAGGTCAGAGGCTGCTGACAGGACTCTTTCCCTTCCCTCTTTCATCTTTGTTCACTGAGGTGGAGTCTCAGGTGAATAGAACTTAGTGTATCAGGCAGCTATGGGAGTTAGCTTGTTCTAGGGAATTCCTCTCCATCTTCTGAATGTGGAACCATAGGTCTAACTGATATTTATGTGTGTGTTGAGGATTTGAACCCATATCCTCATGTTTGTGTGGCAAACACTTTACCCACTGAGCCACCTCCACCATCCCACAGGCTCTGCCTTTTAAACAGGAAGACTTAGCCAGCTGCCGTGTTGTCTACCCATAATCTTAGCACTTTGGAGACAGAAGGACCAAGAGCGTGAGGTCTGGCTAGACTGAGCAGCAAGGCTTTGTCTCAAAACAAAAGCCCAACTTAAGCTCAGTATTTGCTGACTAATGAATGAAGAATTTGTTAAAGTTACTTGGAATAGGAACCTGATACATGAACAGACCAAGCGGGAGAGAGTAAAATAAAGAAACAAATGACTTGAGGAGAGAATTTGAGACCTGGAAAAAAATGCTGAATAATGAACATCAAAGAGCCCAGGTGGATGTCATCACCCTGTTAAGACCGGAAGCCTGGAGGATGTGGTGTACGAGGCTGCAATCCCAGCTCTCAGGAAGCTGGACCCAACACACAAACAACAACAAAATCAGCAATCGTGGTACCGGTTGAGGGAATCTGAGGGAAGACTGAGCAGGGGAAAGGATCCTCAGAACTTGCAATAAAATGTAGGGAAGATGGTGCTGGAGGCTTTGAACTAAAAAGTACAGGCTTTGGTTGATAACTTTCACCTGTTCTAAAGGAAATTCTGCTTAGTATCTGAAAAGAGTCTAGTTCATTCTCAGATGCCATTGTGGTACCCACCATGCAAAGGTCTCCCTCCCTCTCTCTCCCTCTCTCTCCCTCTCTCTCCCTCTCTCCCCCCTCTCTCTCTCCCTCTCTCTCTCCCTCTCCCTCTCTCCCTCTCCCTCCCTCTCTCCCTCTCCCTCTCTCCCTCTCTCTCCCTCTCCCTCTCTCCCTCTCCCTCTCTCCCTCTCCCTTTCTCCCTCTCTCCCTCTCTCCCTCTCTCTCCCTCTCTCTCTCTCTCCCCCTCTCTCTCTCTCCCCCTCTCTCCCTCTCTCTCTCTCCCCCCCCCTCTCTCTGTGTACTTGGTAGTGTGTTATACATGACAAGGAGAGAGAATCTATATGGTATTTGCGAGTGAAATCTGTGAATCAGAATGTTCTACTGTACTTTGCTCTTAGAGATCTTCCCTAAGTTTTAATTGAAAAAAAAAAAACAAGCAAAAAACAAAAAACAAGCCAGGTGTTTCATAGGACAAGCATACGACACGTGGTGTGCTGAGTTAGAACAGCTGCGTGTGAGTGTTTAAAATGCATCAGTGCTTAAAGAAAAGTATCAGTAAGCTGTGGCTACAACTCTCCCTGCTACATATCAGCCCTCTCAGATGCGGAGTGGTGTGTGGTGCAAGTCTGGGATCACAGTGGAAGGAAGGCCACGCGCACAGGTGGGCGGAGCTCTGACTGCAGCTCAGGGCTCACCTCTCCTACCTGATCAGAACAGACTTGTGGAGAGCTGTGTTCCACGTAGGCACTAGAGCACTTTCGGCATCGTGGTTTATAGTGCTGGGAGGATGGCCCAGTGGTTAATTTTTTTTTTTCTGTACAAGCATGATGGCTTGAGTTCAAATCCCCAGCATCTACCTAAAAAGCCAGACAAGGCTGCTTATGTCTGTAACCCTGGCACTGGTGGGGAGGAGGCATAGAGACAGGAGGATGGCTAGGAGTTCTTGGTCAGCTGACCTGCCCCAAACCAGCAAGCTGTAGGTTCAGGGATAGATTGCCTTAAAAGGCTAAGGCAGAGAGTGATACAGGAGGGCCCCCAACATCCTCCTCTGGCTTGTGCTGCACATGCATGAACTATATACTCACAAATGCACAAAAAAGATAGATCGCAGCTTTGTGCAGCTCTGGTCTTCACCTACCCACCATCCTAAGGAAAGCTAGGCATTCCTTTTTACAATTTCCTACTGACTCTTAGGAACAAAAAAAAAAAACTTGGGGGCTCTGTTGGTTACCTGATACTAAGCAGAATTTCCTTTAGAACAGGTGAAAGTTATCAACCAAAGCCTGTACTTTTTGGGGGGGCCTCTAGAGACAAAACTCCAGCTTTGGAGAAAGAAATGCGTAAAATAAACAGAATCAACTCCAGATTCCTCCCAGTCGACTGTATCTTAGAGGGAGCAGAGGAGCCACTTATTTGGGGGTCACTAAATTCCAACCTCTTTTTTGTTCCTTGAGAAGCAAGTATGTAAGAAATGGATGCAGGCAGTCGGAACAACTGTACTTTTCTGCTTTGCAGAAGTCAGCACAGATAAATAAGATGCAAGTTAGCACTGTCGGGGGAAGCACTGGCCAAGGTGTAGAATATGCAAAGATCGTCTGTAAGTCCGTAAATAAAATCACATTTGAAGGAAAGCCAGGAGACTTAAAATCAGACTCTGAAGAGCAAGTAGCGCTGACCAAGAAGTGTGAAAGGTGGGCCACCTCCCTGAAAATCACGGATACACAACTCAGAACCACAGGACCATTTCACATCCGTTAGACCGCCAGGGCCGGAAGTGCCGGTCAGACCCGGAACCAAAGAAGCTGCGGCTCACATGAATGAAGACAATGGATACAGTATAGCGACTGCCTGAGACCTATTGGAAATCAATGTGGTGCTGTCTGGGAAGCTAATGGGCAGGCTCGATGATCAGCAGGAAGAAGTCTCTAGAGATGCTCTCGCTGTGCTTGTCAGGGGCCGGTAGGCAACTTCTCAAAGCAGGATTATCTGCAGTGGTCAAAAACTGAGATCAATCCAAATGTGGGCTGGCGAGGGCGTGGACAATGATAAAGAAACGTCAGCATTGTCGACTAATGGAACACAGCCCAGCGGGAACAAGCCCAGCGGGAACAACGAGTGAATGATAACTGCTCGTGTCCGAGTGGGCGGGTACCACAAGCATGCAGAAGACACACGGCTCAGGACAATATATTCAGCATGGCACCATTTTAGGAAGCTCCAAACAAAACTCAGAACAGTACAGGTTAGGGATGTGTGCTTCTATGGGGGGTGGGGGAGGTGTGGAGGGGCTGGCATGTGAAGCAAATGGACAGAATTCAGGTCACAGTGGCCTCTAGGAAAGGGGGAGGGAGATTTGAATCAGGGGTGGATGCTCAGGACTCTTTGGTGACAATGGGTGATGATTTTTTTTTAAGCCTTTGTTTTGGGACCACATGTATTTATCTTCTTAGCCTTTCACCTAATAGATGCATTATTTGTATTCCTTGTTTGTTTGTTTAGAGACAGAGCATCATTATGTAGCTCCAGCTGTTCTGGAACCCAAGGTCCTCCCTGCCTCAGTTACCCAAGTGTTAGGATTGTAGACATTGATGTAACCCTTTGGACACTAATTTAAAAGCTCAATTAAAAAGTCAAAACCAGACACACTGAAACTAATAGAAAGGAAACTAGGGAAGAACCTTGAACATATGGGCACAGGGGAGAATTTCCTGAACAGAACTCCAATAGCTTATGCTCTAGGATCAAGAATTGACAAATGGGACCTCATAAAATTACAAAGTTTCTGTAAGGCAAAAGACACTGTCAAAAAGACAAAGCGGCAACCAACTGGGAAATGATCTTTACCAACCCTACATCCGACAGAGGGCTAATATCCAATATATACAAAGAACTCAAGAAGTTAGACTCCAGAGAGGCAAGTAACCCTATTAAAAAATGGGGTACAGAGCTAAACAAAGAGTTCTCACCTGAAGAATATCTAATGGCTGAGAAGCACCTAAAGAGATGTTCAACATCCTTAGTCATTAGGGAAATGCAAATCAAAACAACCCTGAGATTCCATCTCACACCAGTCAGAATGGCTAAGATCAAAAACACAGGAGACAGCAGTTGTTGGCGAGGATATGGAGAAAGAGGAACACTCCTCCACTGCTGGTGGGATTGCAAGCTGATACAACCACTCTGGAAAGCAGTCTGGCAGTTCCTCAGAAAACTGGGCATGACATTTCCGGAGGATCCTGCTATTCCACTCCTGGGCATATACCCAGAGGCTTCTCCTGCATGCAATAAGGACACATGCTCCACTATGTTCATAGCAGCCTTATTTATAATAGCCAGAAGCTGGAAAGAACCCAGATGTCCCTCAATGGAGGAATGGATTCAGAAGATGTGGTATATTTACACAATGGAATACTACTCTGCAATTAAAAACAATGAATTCATGAAATTCCTAGGCAAATGGTCAGAACTTGAAAAATCATCCTTAGTAAGGTAACCCAATCACAAAAGAACACACATGGTATGCAGTCACTGATAAGGCGATATTAACCCAGAATCTCGGAATACCCTAGACACAATTTGCATATCAATAGATTTCCAAGAAGATGGAAGGAGAGACCCCCCTGGTCGTGGAAAGACTGGATGTAGGGGAATACCAGGACAGAGAAGCGAGAGGGGGTTGAATGGGGAAAAGAGGGAGGGAAGGGGGCTTATGGGACTTTCGGGGAGGGAGGAAACGGGAAAGGGGAAATGATTTGGAATGTAAATAAAAAAACTTAGAAAATAAAAAAATAAATAAAAGTCATATCCAGGGTTCACAATGACTGACTTTAATGGGATCCTCACTCATTTTCTTCCTAATCAGTTCATGTTCATCCAATACTTTATTCTTTTTGGAGGAATTTTGGAGGCTATGAAGCAAACGCCCAGTCAGCAGCAGCTGGTAGGTTTGCAGTTCTCTGGTGAATTATTCGAAGGGGACTCTGAGGTTTGACTGTCCTCTGTGCAGTCCGAGGTTCATGAACCGATGACGTTGTTCCTGAGAATCTCTTCACTGGCTGGAATGTTCTCCCCAGAAACAGATCATGGGGGTGGCCCTGGGGTGGTGGGCTTATAGCCAAATCCAACCTGGATGCTCTTCTTTTGTCTGCAATGGGTACCTACTGACCTAAGTTGACGATGCCACCTTTGAGGAGACCATACTCTTTCAGCGGCCTGAGCTGAGGTGGCTGACTGCAAGACCCAGGTCATCTGAGGGTGCATTAACTGAGCAGAGTTGTGTGTGTGTGTCCTGCAGCTCACATACCACAGGCATCCCTGCCATAGCTACACATTCACTAGCTCCTTGTTATGCTGGGATTTTCAAAGGCCCTTGGAGGAATGGGCTTGGTCGCATGCTAGAGCATTTGCTTTGTATGTGAAGGCACAAAGGGAGGAAGATAAAGCTTCTTTCAGGCTGGGTCTGGTGGCATAGGTGTAATCCCAGTACTCAGAAAGTCAAGGCCACAGGAGCATCAATTCAGGGTCAACCCAGACTACATACTGAGTTCCAGGGCAGTTTGAGGGACAGAGATAAACTAAACTGAAACAAATAAGCTATTTGTTTTTAAGTAAGTTGGTGCTTTGAAAGTCTTTAGTGGTTTCAGTGTCCAGAGAGTTGCTAGAGGGAATATAGAAGGGGTCATCCTCCTGAGGCAGAGTCCCTTATTTTATTATTTTATTTTAAAATGACAGGGTCTTGAAGGGTAGTGATGGTGAATGCTTTTAATCCCAGTGCTCAAGAGGCAGAGGCAGATCTCTGAGTTCGAGGCCAGCCTGGTCTACAGAGTGAATTACAGAATAGCCAGGGCTACACAGAGAAAGCCAGTCTCGGGGGGTGGGGTGGGAGAGGGGGACAGAGTCTCAATATATAACTATATAGCCCTGCCTATAGTACACCAGGCTGGCCTTGAACCCACAGGATCTGCAGGGGATATTTTGTTTTGTTTTGTTTTGCTTTGCTTTCTTGGAAAAATCCAAGACAGGGTTTCTCAGTGTAACCAGTGGTGGCCCTAGCTGTCCTGGGCTCACTTTGTAGACCAGGATGGCCTCGAATTTACAGAGAACTTGCTTCTGCCTTCCGAGTGCTGGGATTAAAGACATGCACCACCATTCAGGGTTTAGCAGTGGAAATCTTAACTGAGGAGTTTCATGATCCTTTCCTGATTGTCCACTGCAGAAGTGTCATCAGTTTTCCCTGATGCCTACACCTTGGCACCAAAGCCCATCAGTCTAGCACACAGGGGCTGTGCTGAGTAACTGCTGTTTACACTAAACTTCCAAGAAAGGTTAATTATCCCTACTTTATTTTAAAAAAGGAAATGGAGGTTTGAGTCTACCCTGGTCCAGGCCACATAAGCTGTAACACTTGGTGTAGGGGCCCAAGCTTGATGTCGCAGGCCTGCCCCCCAGTACTCCAGAGGCTGAAGTAGGGGATCATGAAGCTGAGCCCAGCCCAGGGCTACATAGTGAGACTCTGTCTCAAAAATAAACAGATGAAAACAACAACAGTAAAAGCCTTGGAATCAGCTGCCCATCCCTGTCAGAGTGCCTGAAGTTGGGAATCTTCAGGTTCAAGATGTGGTTCAAGGCTGAGCCGCTGGAGGCCCTGGAGGCCAGTTACAAAGTATCCTGCTCTGCAATTACACTGGTCCTGCTGGTCTCTACCGCCCTGGCTTTGTGTGGAGGGGAGCCATCTTTCTGGTGAGCTGACACTACGCTCTCGAAACACATTGGCTGAGACTTCTGAAGGCAGATCTTTGTTGCATTGTCCACCAATGATTTAGAAACTCATTTTGACCCAACAAAGCTTTGGGAGTGTTTACAGAGAAGTCCCCCAAATGTCTGAGACTAAAAATGTATCTATTTTTCTTGAGTGCCCAGCTTAAAAACAGCTCAGAGACTGGGTGCCAAACTTTAGCCCAGAGTGAGTTTTTACGACTGGAGCTGTAAACCTATGAAATTAGGGGTTTAAAATGGAAATGCTGACACAATCTGCACTTCGTAGAATGTCAAGGCTGGTGGGGGCAGAGCTTTCTGATTCCTGCTGTAGTGAAGTGGGGGGAGGGAAAGTCCCTGCAGCATGAGGAAACTTCCTGTCCAGCGTTGGGGGCTCTGATTCTCTTAGACCTCCCCAGCCCCACTGTGGCCTGGCTGAAAAAGGCTGTTCAGATCCAGGCCCATCTGGAGATGTTCAGAGTGAGGCCCAGCCAGGCTGCAGAGCCCAGCCTGCTGGGGCCTCTCTGATTTCCAGGCTCCCTGGTGCTGCCCTGGCTGGCTGGGCCCCAGCCCCTTTGAACCCGAAGCCTTCCAAGGCACGTTGCAGATCTATGTTCTTTCTAGGACCAGTCAGCACTTTTCCTCTGAGGCCCTTCTGTGGCTGAGGAAGCAGCCATCTTGAAAGTATCCAGGGCTCGCTCCTGGCTGGAACTGAGTTAGTGTCGCTCTAGAAGGCAAGTGTGTATCAAAAGCTTTCCCTCTCATGGCAACAAAGAGATCTGCAATGACTGCTGTCTGAAAGTTATTCAGGGTTAACCAGGCTTCAAGCATGGAGACTGAGTCATATTGCCCAGATTCAAAACCTCACTACCCAACCTCATGGGACTACTGTTAAACTTAGGCAAACTGCTTGGCATTCCCTAGGAAGACCTGGATGAGGAAGGCCCTTTTCTCTTCGAAACCAGAGGCAGGATGGAGGAGGAGCTGAAGGGATGGGAGGTGAGGGGACAGGAGCTGAAGGGGTCAGGTTCTGGGGACCTGCCCATGAGGGTAGTCAAGAGGGGAGGGAGGACTGGACACTGACAGTTGAAGATAGCATTTTTGTTTGCACAGTGCTTTACAGTTTATAATTGTAACCATTGAGCCCCAACATCTCTGGGGGGTGGGTTTAATCTCTAAAGTTTGTGGCTCTGAGGAGTTAAGTGGCCTGGCCAAGGACTTAAGGGGAGGAAATGGGGTGCACAGGCTAGAGCACCCTGGCACTGAGACTGGCACTTACTGTTTCACAGATTCCACAGGGCACCGAGCAGAGGCCGGTGAGGAGGCCGGAGTTCTTATGATCCCTTAATATAAAGACTCATTCTAAAAATGCATGAATTAATTATAGACAGGGTCCTACACAGCCTTGATCTGGAACTTGCTCTATAGCGAGGAATGAACTTGAACTGTTACACTTCCTGCCTTTACCTCCCAGGGCTGGGTATGTCACTAGCCACCATCCTCCATCATGTCCCTGTTTATGCGGAGAGTTAAAACGATGGTCTTCATGCATGTCAGGCAAACACTCTACCAAAGGAAGCACAGTCTAAGCCCCACAAAACTGATTCTTAGACCTTTAAAAATGGCTCACAATCTAGAGAAAGTATATCACATTTTCTTTATCTCCAAGAATTCAGAAAATAGCTTGGCATTGGTGCAGCAAGACTCAGGGAAGCTCCCCTCCCCCAGCTTTTTTTTTTTTTTTTTTTTTTTTCTGTTCTAAGGATGAAATTCAGGGCCGTCCACACGCTAAGTGAGCAGTCTGCCTCTGAGCTACACACCAGGTCAGTGTAGTAGTTTGAAAACAAATTATGTTCAGTTTTTCTAAGCTTCATTTCTTTTATGTTTTCTCTAATGTTAGTTTTAGAGATAATCTTTCTCTCTGAGGTTATCTTAGAAATCCTTTAGGCCGTGGTCAGAATGCAATTGGGGAACAACAGTGTTAGTTTGCTGGAATCTCAAAGGAAGGTATGGAGTCATACGGGGTCATCATGTCTTCTGTACCACGGAGAATTTCATACATTGTTACAGAAATTGGAGATTGTCTTTGTTTTCTTATGTATATTCATTTTCGTTCCCACCTTCTCTCCCTCCCCCTCACCTCCCTGGCTCCCCTTGACATGAAGCAGACTCTCACTATGCAGTCCAGGCTGACTTCAACTTGAGATTCTTCTCCACTGACCCAGGGCTGGGGGTATGGGTACACAGCACCATGCCCAAATAAATGTTTTTTTCTAAACAAACAAACAAGCAAGCAAGCAAACAAACAAACAAAACCAAACCAAACAAAAACCAAGAACTAGAAATAAGAGCATTAAAAGTAGACGGCCAATGCCATGTAAGATAGAAAGTCGGGGCACACAATGCATTTTGCAGGATGTACGACTGAGAACTTTGCGTATCCTGCTTCCAGGAGATCAGCTCTGAAGCAGAGGGGAGTAGCATCCTTGGTATTGTGGAACTACACCTCAAGAGGACCAGAATGAAGTAGTAACTTTGAACAACAGTTAACAGAGAAGCTAATTTACTGCAAACACTGAAACACATCTGGACAAAGTGGATCAGTGGGGAGTGTAAGATCCAGGGACTTAGATGGTCAGCGGGGTCCAGGAGACATAAGCACAGAGCCTCAGAGTGAGTGGACTGGCGGGGGGCTTCAGAGGTGTGTTATTTACTATTGTCATAGCTATGCTTATAGATTCACTTAAATTAGCTACTTGATAGCTTATGTTTTGATCTACTGTCAGCTGTCACATGTCTAGCCCATTCATTAAAAGGATTAGTCTGATTCTTTAAGAGTCTTTATGAAGCCTTGAGTTCAGACGGACAAACTATTGGTAGCTTCGAGCTCAGCGACAGGCAAGGTTTAGATGTCAAAAGTTAGCAGATGATATAAACAGCTCAAGCTGACTGTGGTGGCATATCTGTAATTCCAGCACCTAGAGGCTGAGGCAGGGGATTGCTGCAAGTTCAAGGCTGAAATGGTTGCCACAGTGAGTTCTAGGTCAGCCAAGGCTACATAATGAGACCCTGTCTCGAGGTTAGTCTACACTTATCTCACCACTACTCCTTTCTAAACACAGTCCACAATTTATCCCATTTGTTTACAAATCTCACCAGAGCTGGCGAGTATCTTACTCTACCCAGAAACAGACTCAAAACCAGGAGGAAAGGAAAACATGAAGACTGACTAAGAGAAAGTGAAGGCCCCTGACACTGGCTGTGCATCCAGGGCTTCAGTCTATACTTTGTTGTTTTTTTTTTATTATTTTTATTTTTTTTCTTCTCATTGTGGCCTGGACTTGCTCCAGCCCTGCTCACTCCGGTCCTACTCCCTCTGGCCCAAAGATTTATTATTTATTTTTATTATATGTAAGTACACTGTAGCTGTCTTCAGACACCTAGAAGAGGGCATCAGATCTCATTAAGGATGGCTGTGAGCCACCATGTAGTTGCTGGGATTTGAACTCAGGACCTTTGGAAGAGCAATCAGTGCTCTTAACTGCTGAGCCATCTCTCCAGCCCCTACACTTTATTTTTTATGTTGCTTCATTACACTGATTCGTCACTTAACCGTTGTGATTCTGATTTTATTTTCTCTGTTTTACAGATTATGAGTTTGCAGGCCTGGGTGGTCAAATCCTAGTTCTCATAGTGAAGCAGGAATGGAGATGCAGACTTAGCTCTGCCTGCAAAACTCAGGCTCATCCCGCCATGTCACACTGTCTTCCAAATAAGGCTTCTGAACAGCTAAGATTCCCATTGCACGCATAATTCAAAATGTCACGGTCATGTGCAGAGACATCCCTTAAGATATAATGGGGCTACTGTGGTTTGAAAAGATCTAAGTCAAAATTGCAATGCTACCAATACCCTAGCTCAGCCCAGACATCTGCAAAGATGCTGAGAACACTTGAGTAAATTTGTCTAATGGAGCCAACAGACAATGGAGTGTTGGCTCTCCCTGGTAATTTTACGGAATATCTGTCCAATGCATGCCAACTACATGGTCCACTCTAGAATACCCTTTCCCTTTGTGACTAGGTGACAGAATCCTGAGCTAATACTGAACTGCATTTCTCCACCCTGGGAAAGATCTAAGTCCAAAATTTGAAGTTTCTACTGGGTGCAGAGGGCTTTCCCATCATTGGCAAGTTGGAAAAAATGGTTAGGCAGGGCGCTGTCTGAACTCGGTTTACGGACTGAGTGGAACTCAAGTAGAACATGGCCGCTCTTACTTCATTCTGAGATGCGTTGTCTGTTTCTAAGAGGCACACACTAAAGATGGGCATGGCCGGGGTGTGGTTTAGTGGAAGAGCATTTAGCTCAAACCAAGGCCCTGGTTCAACCCTAGGAACTGCCAAAGGCGTGTGAAACAAACCCCAGAGCAAAACAATAATGGGGGAAAACCAATAACAAAAACCCAAAGATGGGAGAAGCATTCTGTGAACAAGGATACTGGTTATAAAGAATGGACAGAGGACAGCTTGGAAGTGTCACTGAGAACCACACTAAAAAGCAGATGCCAGACTGAAGTCACAGGATGAATAAAGGCCTCACACAGAGTAGAGCTGAAGTCGGTGGAGGACGGTGCTTAGATACCATCTGTTGTATTCAGCCCTCGAGCTGGATGGAACAGGAAAACCCAGGGTCTCCACTTAGTCACAAGGAGGCTTTGCTGATTTCATTGATCAGGAAGTCTGGGAGGAAAAGCCCTTAAAACAAAACAAAAAACCCCCAACAACAACAGGATTAGAAGTCACAGCACTCTGGAGCCAGCACAGGCGAGTGTGATCTGCTATTCCCATTTTATAGATGAGAAACTGAAGCGTTAAGCTGTTTGCCCAGAATCACACGCTCTTAACGGTGGGAACCGGGACTAAGGGGCAGGCTTGCTGACTCCAGAGGCAGCCTGTTCCCAGGAGGGTAGTGGAGTCCTCACAGCTACAGAGATGGCTCTGGGTCATTAAAGGAAGATAACGGAGGACTGTGTGAGGAACGGGGCAATTGCTTTGGTCGAATTGAAGGGAAGTGAGCTTCAGTGGCAAGTGCCCAGAGACATCTTGACTACCCACAACAATCAGATGGGAGTTTGGTCAGTAAACCTAGTCCTGACACCTTTTCCTTCTCTAGTATAATCACATAATTTTCATGTATTTTTCTTACAGACACTCTTACATGTTGTCTGGGAGCACAGTTGGAAGAAAATCCAATTTGGGAAGGGTCTCACAGTTCTTGAACGACATGGGTGTGTGTGTGTGTGTGTGTGTGTGTGTGTGTGTGTGTGTGTGTGTGTGTGTGCTGACTGCCTTGGTGGCCAGGACTTCTTTAGAAAGATCTGCACAAATACATGAACTTTACTCCTAAGATCATCCTTGTTATAAATAAGAAGCTGTGGGTTGCAAAAGCAGTTGACTTTCTGGAGCCCTTTCTAATGATACTGTAAGGGGGGGCTAGCTATAAATCGTTCCCCAAATCCCTTAAAGGTTGAAGGGTAAGCAGATACTTGTCATCTTCAGAACTCATTGGATTTACAAGTTTATCCTTGAATAGGTTCAGGGCGGAGAGTGGACCTCATTAAACTTAATCATATCAATCTGAGGCCCCAGTAAAGTCAGGTCAGCTGTGGCTGCTATCAGAGTCAGGACATGTCTCAGACAAGAATGTAGCCTCCTGGTAGACACTCATACCCGGGACAGATAACAGCCAGGGATTTAGGAGACATCCACTGGAGACACTAGTCATCTTTAACAATGACAATAGCTATAGAGACTATCCCAGAATCAAACACACAGCTAATAAAACTACTGAGATTCAGAGACAGTCCAGAGCTAACCACAGGGTCGTCAGAGTATCGCAGGCCCCGTTAACAAGAGAAAAAAGCAACAACAGAAACCCTGAGAATAACAAGTCACCAATTTGAGGTTCTCAGAGGTTATGCAGACAAGCCTCCATAGCATCTATAGTCCAGAGCCTGAGGCCCTTTAGATGTGCAAGATGAAGAAAAGGATTTGAGCCAGAGAAGGAGAATGAATCTACACAGTGGATTTCTCCTCCTCCTCTTCCTCCTCCTCCTCCTCTTCCTCCTCCTCCTCTTTCTTCCCTCCTTCCTCCTCCTCCTCCTCCTCCTCCTCCTCCTCCTCCTTCTCTTCCTCAAGTCTAAACTGAAAGTTTAGGTTGTCCTGAGCTGGGAGGTGAACATTCCAACACAGCGAATTTTCCCTCCTACACCTTGGAGATTTATTGGCCAGGAAATATCCTAGTAGATATTTTTCTCTCCAGCCCCAAAGCTGCTTCATGTACTCTAGTAAATGTATCGTAGAGTCTGTACATCCCTTATGAGCAGAAGTATTAGGTTACTCACCTGCATTTTCACTACAGAATCTAGCACAAAACCATGTAGGAGTCCCTTACACCATAGAAGGCTTCTATCTCCCTCTTTTTTCATAGTTACCATTAAAGAACTTCACCCTCCCCCCTCCACACACACAAAGACTCACACATCTACACAGCTCCTGAGCCCCCCCATACCACACTCACACACCACACACCCTCATGCTCCTACCACACACACACACACACACACACACACACACACACACACACAAACTCACACCCTCTTCCCATCACTGCACACAAGCTACACCAGGCTGGCCTCTTTCTAACCAGCTATCCTCCTTCCTCAGCTTCCTGGGAGCTAGGATTACAGGTGTGACCCGCCACACCTGGCTTCAACCCCAAGACTTTGAAACACAAGGAAACATGGAACTTCAAAGGAAAGAGTCTGAAGGAAGAAAAGTCTCATCTCTGCCTTCTTTTCTCTTCCCCTTCCCCTTTCTCAGTCTCTCTTCTTCACTTTCAAAGAGCCTCTAGTTGACAGTTCCCTATTGGGTGGTGTAGTGCTCAAGATTAATTGCTGTACTGGAATACTTTCTATCATATGCTGTGTGTGTGTGTATGCACATGCCCTGTGTGCACACAGTCACACACATGCACATGGAGGCCAGAGGTTGATGTTGGGTTTCTTCTAACACTTTCTCCTTATCTTTTGAGACAGGGTCTCTCAGTGAATCTGGAGCTCACTGAGGATTTGACCAGAGCTCCAGGGCTCTCCATGCTGCCGTAGCCCCAGCACTGGGGTCACAGGTGTTAAAGCTGAGCTCGGAGATGAACATGGCTGCCGGGGGTCCCATCTCTACTCTTCATGCTTGGACGGCAGGCACTCAGCCCCTGGATCCATCTTCATAACCCTGACCCAAACAGTGTAGTGGATCTGTTGAGCTACCCGCTCACGGGGATGTTTAACACACTTCACCACTTTCAGTCACACAACTCAATGGATGTGGTGGGACAAGCCTGTAAAGCCAGCACTAGGGAAGCTGAGGCAGGTGGCCTGGTACAAAGTTGAGGCCATCTGAGACCATATGCATAGTGAACTGGAGGCTAGCCTTAGCTATGTAGGAAGAATCTGTTTAAACATACAAGCAACACAACAGAAAAAAATTAAAAGTAAAAACTAAGGCGGATGACTCAGTGAGATTTAGTGACTTCCCAGAATTACACACCTCTCATCCCGGCTGGTTGTATACACTCTCACCATCCCTAGGTAAACCTCTCTAGCAAGGCCCCCATAACCACTGCACTTCCAGCCCTAGCCAAGCACTAACAAGCTCTCTTATTTCTGTAAATCTGTCTCTGTTGGCTATTATATAAATATGATCGTACAATACGGCCTCTCTTGTGTTTTTCACTGAGAATGCTATTCATGGATTGCACAGCAGTCCTCCACACTTTTTACAACCAAATAATCTCCCACTAGGCTCATCCATTGCGTTTGTTAAACATCCCCTGTGAGCGGGTGTCTGTAATGCTTTATATGAGCGATAGTTTTGAATATTCAAGTCCAAGTGTTTAAATTCTAGTGTGTGCTTGTGTGCACGCGCACGCCTGTGTACTGGGGCTCGAGCTCAGGGGTCCTGCCCATGCCAGGCATGTGCTCTGCTCCCAAGCTCCTTTCTCAGCCAAGCACAAGTTTTGTGTGGACATGTTTCTGTTGCTGTTGGGTAGATATCTAAGAGTGGAACTGCCCGGCTGTATGTTAGCTATGGCAACTGCCTGAGGAACTTGCAGAATGTCAGCCAAAGCCGACTGCACGTTTTCCACTCTCCCAGCAGCATGTGGTAGAACTGATTTGCCACAATCCCTGCAACCCCAGACTTACTAGTATTTGACTATTCTGATTCTAGTCTCTTGGTGCATGTGCGCGTACATGTGAGTGTGCATGTGTGCGTGCATGTGAGTGTGCATGTGTGCGTGCATGCGCGGATGTGTGTGTGTGTGTGTGTGTGTGTGTGTGTGTGTACACACACAAATGTACATGAGTATTATGGTTTGATTGTTTCCCTGAAAATGAAGGATGCGTACATCTCTGTCAGCCATTTTTCTATTTTCTTTGTAGAAATCTCTGGATCATTTACCCCTTTAAAAACCGGGCTACTTCTCATTTTATTTTAGAGATAATTAGAATTCTTTCCATATCCTAAATATAAATCCTAAGTACAAATCAGAAATACAGTTATGAGTGGGTTGTCTTTGACAGTGTCCTTTGAAGCAAGCAGGCTTTTATTTTATTTTATGGAGACAGGATGTCACCATGTACCTAGGCTGGCTTCTGACTTGCAGCTGTCCTGCTTTGGTTCTGAGTCCTGAGGTGTCAGGCAGGAACCGCACCCTCATCCTGGGCAGGAGATCGAACTCAGGGCGGTGAACACGCTAGGCGGACTCAGTCTTACATTTCCATTGTTGAAAGGTCAACTTTCTCTGGGGAATGGACTTGAGGCTTCTGTTGAAAATTAGTCGTTGAAGGTTTATGTCTGGACTTTTTTTTTTCGACGTTGTGTTGGTTCCTTTAAGGTCTGTCAAATTTCTCTATGAATTTTATCCACCAAGAATCCAGGGGGCCATGCAGTGCTGTGACTTCTGAGACACTTTACATTGTTTCTGGATGGCTGGGTGTTTACTCATGTTTTCATTTATTTCTACATCTTTGGTGGTGGTGGTGTATGGAGATTAAAGCTGGGCCCTGCAATCCAAACCTAGTAATACTTGCCTGAGATCCCAGCTACTTGGGAAACTGTGACAGTTTAAGGATAGCCTAGACAACACAGGAGGAGCCTGTGGGCAAGTACTGAACCAGGAAGCTCTGAATAGTTTCTTTTTTTAAAGCCAGAGTCTCATGTAGCCCATGCTGACCTTGAACTAACAATGTGACTGAGGTTGGCTTTAGATGCCTCTTTCTCCTTCCTCCATCTCCCATGTGCTGGGATTATGACCAAACTCTACCACACCCAGTACTGAATGGCTATTTTAGAATACTTGATAAATTCTTTTTTTTCAAATTGTTTATCGACTGTGTTATAGAAATTTACTCACTTTTCTTTTATACTTTAAAATTTTGAGATTATAATATAATTACACCATGTCCTTCCTTTTCCTCCCTCCAATCCCACACGTGTACTTCCCCTTGCTCTTTCTCAAATTCATAGACTTTTAAAAAATATATTCATATACACATATATACATTCACATATACATCTATATCTTAGTCTGTAATATTGCTTATATGAACATGTTTTCATGGCTGACTGACATTCGGTATTGGTGTGCTCTTCCCTGAGGAAGACATTTCTCCTGCTCTTAGCAGTCATCAGTTGCTGGTAGTTCTTTGTGTTGGGCTGAGGCCCCTTGGGCTCTCTCCTGTTCACTTTATCAGGTCTGTTAGTATTGGCCTTGTTCAGGTCTTGTTTAGGCGACCATGTTGGTGAGACTTCTATGAGTGTAGCTTCTGATATTCTTAAGAAACACACTCTCACAAGAAGCTTCCTGATCTTCTGGCTCTTATAGCCTTTCCTCCCTCTTTTCTGTAAAGATCCCTGTGCCTTAGGTGCAGGAGCTATATTGTAGATGTATCTGTTGGGGCTGGGCACCACAACTCTACATTGGAATCAATTATGACATTCTGTAATGATTTATATCTGTTGCAAAAAAAAAAAACCAAAATAAAAACAAAAAACCGAAACAAATTTCCTTAATGAGGGATGAGAACTACACTTATCTGTGGATATAATGATAAATATTTAAAATGTACTTAGGTGATGTGCTGGCTTAGTAGAGCGGTTGTAAATATTGATCCATGACTTTGTTAGCCCTGGGGAGTTAGCGAGGTTTCCAGATCTAGGCATGATTTCCTTCCTGCTGAGCAGGCCTCACCTCCAGTTAGAGAGCTGTTGGTTACCACCAAGGTGTGTGTGCCACTAGTGCGCCCTTAGGGTTACCGTGCCGCGCAGATCCTCATTGGGATTCATGGGCATCAGAGCTGGGTAGGACCCTTGTCTGCTTCTCTCCTTTGGAAGCTTGCATCATTCCTTCTGATTGAGTAACTTGACACCTTGGACCCATCTGTCAGTTCTAACACCATCTTAAGGAATTTCTTAGAATCTTCTACACAGACCAATAGCAAACACAGATTTGTTTCTTCTCTCTTCAGTTTTTTAAAAGTGCTGACAAGCATTCAGGTTAGTTCTTTATACCTTTGTGGGATTCTCCAGTAAAGACAACTGGTCCTGGGTAATTTGTTAGTAATTTTATAAAATTATTCATTTTGTATTTGACATAGTTTTGAGTTTTTTTTCTTTCTTTCTTTCCTGTTGTTGATTTCATCTTGACTGAGTGTTGATAAATTTTAGTGCCTTTTGGGAGTCTTTCATTTTATTTAGGTTATCTAATTTCATGGTATAAAATTATTAATAGTATTCTTTTATAACCCCCTTTTTCATTTATGATTCTCCTAATTTGAGTCTTTTTTCCCTTAGCCAATCAAGATGGAGGTTTGTTTATTTATTTGCTTATTTGTTTGTTTGAGACAGGGTTTCTCTGTGTAGCCCTGCCTGTCCTGGAACTCTATCTAAACCAGGCTGTCTTGGAACTCATACAGATCTGCCTGTCTCTGCCTACTGAGTGCTGGGATTAAAGGTGTACACCACCATGCCCAGCAAAGGTTTATTTTTTATTTTAGAAATCTTAAAAAAAACCCAAAACACTTCTAATCATTCATGCATACATGTGCGTATGAGTACACATGCCAAGGCATGCATGTGATAGTCACATGGGCCAATGTGCAGGACTTTGCTTTCTTCTTTCATCTAGTATCTTTGGATGGGTGTTTATGGCTTTGTGATCTTTTAAAAATATGGGCTGAAAGCATCCACCCAAAAACATTTCTTCATTTACATCTCACAAAATTCAGCAGGCTGTGCCTTCATTTTCGTTCATTTCAAAGTATCTTCTAATCTTGTCTCATAGATTTTTAAACACTTCCATTTCTTTCTAATTTTTTCCATACTTGCTAATTTCATTTCATTATAGTAGAACATACTGTGTTATCTTTATTCTTTAACATGTATCGTTTATTTATTGGTGAGTGGTTATCCTGGTCCTATTTTGACCTACAGACTATGAAGACTCTAAGATGATATGCCTGGTGCCTGGTGACTTATCAGCAATCACAGTGACTTGGGAAAGTCCATTTGCCCTCTGTGACTCATGGTGCCTATCTGTAGAAAAGAGGCTAGTTTAGGTCAGCAGACTTCTAAGGCCACAGCGATAGGTTTATTCTCTAAATTTTCCCACTAGCTGGAATAAATCCCTTAATCTCTCTGAAGCAAAGTTTATCTTTAAAACAGGAATACAAATACTGTGATTTGCAGTTAGGAATGGAACGGCTTGGGAATCTGGAGAGGAGGCTCACCAGTCAAAAGCAATGTCTGCTCTAACAGAGAAGCCACGTTTGACTCCCATCACCCACAGGACGGCAGGCAAAGCATCTCTAATTCCAGTTCTAGGGCATCCAATGTTCTCTTCTAGCCTTTCTAGTCACTAGGCACGTTGTCCACTCTATACACATATACACAGAGCAAAAATAGTCATACATTTAAATTAAATTAAACATTTAAATCTCAAAAGGAAGGAAGGAAGGAAGAAGAAAAGGAAGGAAGGAGGGAAGGAAGAAAAAACTAGAACAGCATATGCTAATTACGGTTGTGTGGAGTCTCTCAAGAAACAGCCTCCTTTTTCCATTTGCTTTTAGAAGAAGATGGATGCCAGTTTTAACTATATAGTATGTTGGAGAGACTGGCGGGTTCTCCCTGACAGCACAGGTAAGGTTTCTCAAACTGTTTAAACATATGTCTAAGTATTTAAGGACCAACATTAAGCCAGGAGGCCAAGTACTCAAAACAGACTTCTCTTGTCTGACTTTCACATCCAAGGCCCCAGATGATCTTAGAATCCAAAGGTACCAGACACTCTAAGGGAAGCATCTTGAGGCAGCCTCAGTCTGAGCTCCAATGGGGCTTTTGCTGTCTTGCTTTCTAAGACAGGGTCTCAGGTAATTTACCCTGAGCTCACTGAATAGTTGAGGCTGACTTTGAACTCCTGACCTTCCAGTCTGTGTAGGGATCATCTCATCACCCAACACAGTGGGGTTTTTAACCAAGTGATACTCTTAGGGTCCCATGCTCCATAACTGTTTGCTTTACAGCTTCTTAGTATCTAGAACTTCTTCCATCATGGTGTGGAAGAAACTCAGGGTCTCAGACCTGCCAGTCCAGTGCTCTAGGACTGAGCTCAGCCACCAGTCTCCCAAAATGTGGACAAGCAGCCAAACAAACCTGATATTAAGGAAGTATTGGTACGTGTTAGACCCCAAAACCAGTTTCCCCAGACCTCCTCAGTCTTGAGTTGACACCAATTACACATGGCTGTGCCTTTAGTGAATACAGTTGGACAATAGGAAAGTAGATTGTGCAATCCCCCTGCCTCAGCTTTATGAGTGCTAAGATTACGAGTATCCCCCATACAAAGGATTGAAACCCAGCAGGAGGAAGAAATTATTAATCAGATCATGCGATATATTCACGAATGTTATTATAAAACTTACCACATAACTTATGCAGCTATGAAGGGCTGCAGGGGCTCTATGAAGGGGAGACTGGTGGCTGAGCTCAGTCCTAGAGCACTGGACTGGCAGGCCTGAGACCCTGAGTTTAACTCCCTGCACTATATAACACGAAATTTACATAGAACATAAGTTCCATAAAGCTTGTGACGATGGTAGGATGGGGTATACATATTTGTAGAAGACGGTTTTGGTTTTGTTTTATGTTTTTGCCTTTTTGGTTTTTCGAGACAGGGTTTCTCTGTGTAGCCCTGGCTGTCCTGGAACTCACTCTGCAGACCAGACTGGCCTCTAACTCGAAAGATCTGCCTGCTTCTGTGTGAGATTAAAGGCTTGCACCGCCACTACCAGTGGCTGAGATGATATATTCTTGAGAGAAAAAAGCTAATCTGATGATTGCTAATGTTATCCAGATACCAGAAGAATCGTTTTAGGATTGAATAGGGGTGACAGGTTCTGCTTCTTAGTAAAGCAGCCTAAGACTGTGGAATACCAAAGCAGAGAAGAAAAGGGGCAGGGCGGGCCTGACTCCAGGCATTTAAACTGTGTTTCTCTAAAGAAACTTGGTTGTCAGAGGCACCACAAAGTCTGAACCCAACTTTAACTAGGGTGCTGAAGTACGAGGAGGAGGAAGCTGGCTTTAGCCTGAACTCAGTCTCTCTTGCCAAAGATGAGGACCGTAGACTTCCTATCTCTATAGCCTAAGCTTTAGCAGCCAGAGAAGGAATCAAGGATCATTTGTTAACCAGGAGTATCCTCGCCCACACCCCAGCACCAATGCCCTCAGAGTGGCCAGCAGATTCCAGGGCTCCAGGCCTGCAGCAGTCACCATGTGCTTTCCTTGGACCAGCCTTCAAGCTTTTATTAGCTTTTTGCTGTTTTTCTAGGTTAAACCCATTGGAAATTGGATTCTCTTTAAAAAGAAGTCTATTTTCGTTGAGAATACAGCATTTGTAGGGTAATCTGTGGGGTTTTTGGACCAAAGGTTTTCTGTCCATGGGGTATCACATGGCGCATTTAATCTTGGTAAAAGGCTCACTTGAGAAACTGGATGAAAAATGATAATAATAATAATAATAGTTACATCATTTGGAAGAACAGAAATGATGTCTGACTCAGCTCTTCAACGAACCTTGAAGATTCTGGCGTTGTCCTCCTTATAGGCCGTGAGCTGACAGGTGTTTCCAGCAAGAGGAGTCGTGTTTATTTAAGGTTGGCACTGGAAGCCAGCAAACAGGCTGGGACTCTCTGGCTCGGAGCTGCAGTGTAATTTTGGATTTTTTTTTTCTCTCTACAACATTAACCACACATTCCTGAAAGAGTACTTAGCGTGCTGGGAAGGATGTAAAATGTCAACACTGAACTAAGATCACAAAATTCCTGGAACCCGAGCAAACATGTTGTTAAGGATCAAACTAAAGATGTGCAAATCAAAAACAATACTTTGAGCATCCCATCCACCTTTAGGCTCATCCCAGAGACCGAGTATTCCTGAAAGGTCTGGGCAGCCACTCCTCCCTCTGCTTCAGGTCCTTCTCTGAAGAGCTCAGCCCTGTTTTCCAGACGTGACTTCATTTGCTCTCCAATAATGGCCAGAGAGAAGAGCAGGGTTTGTGCTCTGTGGAGGGAGCGTGCCCTGGGGAGAAATTCTGTTAGTGTCACACAAGATGTCAGGTCAAAGAGTCTGTGTGTCCTGTGTCCTCTGCTTCAGAAAGGCCATGGCATGTGGAAAGTGGGGGACAACTTAGACACCACCTAGGGCCTCCCTTTCCTGGCTCTGGCTTCATTTGCAAGTCAAATTTCCAAACAATTTTAAGAATTATGGATGTCACCCAGAAAAGGACATTAGAGAAAAGCACTGACATCTCACAGAAGAGGAGGCTCTCAGTGCCAGAGGTAGGGAGAGAAAGACCCCAGGATAGACGCGTCTACGATGGCCCAGCTGCAGCTCGCTATTAAGGCATACACACGAGCATACCACGTTCTCCTAATGTCTCTCTTTTCGGCATCACGGGCGGCAGCAGAACAAGGATAAGCATATAGGAATTTGCCCAAGCCTTTACTACGAGAAGATTAAGACCTGCAAAAGGAAGTGGGGCTGCCAGATAAAATAACGGACGTGCGGTGAAAGCCGAATCCCGTGCAGTGTCTGAGGCACACTAACGAACGCTTCCTTGTTTATCTGAAATTCTAATTTAATGGGTGCCCTGCACGTTTATTTGCTGAACCTGGCAACTCTGAAAGGAAGTGGCTTCCAGCTGCTTGACTTGAAGCCGAACCGTGGACCGAGGAACCTCGGGCTCTCAGGCCAGCAGTGTCCTGACTGTGCGCCGGACTTTAAGCCGCATCCCCCATCCTCATCTGAACACAGTCGGGTCGGCTCTGCTCCTTCATAGCTTGAGCACCCACCTCTATCCATCCATCCATGTCTAATCCCACTGTTCTCAATCGTACCCTCTTTTTAGATCTCAGTTATTTCTCCCTCTGAAATGGCAGTATCAACCTTTCCTGACTCCAGACCCTTAGTCTTAAACATGAACAGGTGGAGTTTTTGGTTTTAAAACTTTTTTTTTTCGTGTGTTGCTAGAGATTAGGTCTAGAGGCTTCCAAGTACCAGACAGGGATTTTATCGTTGAAAAATATCCTCAGCCCCCCCAAAAGATTCTCTTATAGGACTTAGAGCTACTGGCATTATTATTTTTTTTTAATACTAGAAACTACAACTGAAGAAAATAATTAAAGATTCTGATAGCCACGTCTGCATTTTTATCCATTTTGAAATATGGTTTTGGCTGGAGTGTGCCAAGAGAAAGCAGCCTCCTACAGAGGTGGGGCTCAAAGGCAGAGAGGGTTTGCAAAGCAGCTAAGGGAGAAAGTCAGGGATGGTTTTCCTCTTCTGAAAACCTGTCAAGTACTGCCTAAAAGGCTAATTACAGTGTAGACTCTAACATCTTATTAAGGGCATCCTGTGCTGTTTGGCTTTAAGATCACTGCTCTCTCAAGCACTCTGAGTGGGTTTTTTTATTCATGAATGATTTCACAACTTCATTCATTAGTAATTTGGAAGGTAGTGCTTTGCTAGGGATGTAGCTCAGTGGAAGATTGCTGGCCTAGTATACACGAGGTCCCAGGTTCAATACCCAGCAATGGGAACAGAAAATCATTGAAAAGTTCTGGTTCAACATATGACATGCAGTGGAAAGGAAAATATTTGAAAGTTTGTTTATCACTAGAGTGTGTGTGTGTGTGCGCGCGCACCCACAGTGTGGACATATATAGGGTGTCTTTCTCCCATGTACATCCTGAGGACTAAACTCAGAGTCTATCAGGTTTGTGTGGTAAATGCTTGTACCTGCTAACTGGTCTCAGTGGCCCAGAATGGGGAAGGCAGGGGAGTTCAAACAGGGAGTGGAGGCGGGAGCAGGGGTAGAGGTTCAACCCAAACAAAACATATATGAAAATGCCTTAAGGAAAGCTATGACTCGGAATGCTGATTACAGAATCCAAACTAAGTATTCCTATTAAACTCTGGCCCATCACACTTCATTTCACGTTGAAAATTTAAATTTGTAAATATGACCACTGATGTGATTAAGAAAAAAAAACATAAAGGTTTTTAAAATTCTATTGCACACAGAAGGAGAACTTTCATCAGCAGCACTAAATACTTCAGTAGCTGACGAAGCACCAGGCTTCCATCCTGAGAAACTGTGGCCCTAACTGAACAAACCTAACCCGTGTGTCATCCATCGGTCTTTCAAGTCACAGTGTTGTTTTTAAGCACGTCTGAGAGATCTGCCTGCGTGTGTATAAGTACTCCATGCTGTCCTTAGTGTCTGTGGAGGCCAGAAGAAGGGGTCCGATCTCCTGGAATAAAGGTGTGAATGCTTGTGAGCTGCTGGGAACCAAATCTGGGTTCTCCGTAAGAGCAACAAAGTCACCTAACCTCTGAGCTATCTCTCTCCAGCCCCACCCTGCCCCGCCCCCTTTCTTGTGAAGAAAGTTTCGAGGAGCTGACAATTTAAGTAGTTGTAGAGATACTTTCCTTGAGAGGGCCATGCCCGGCCTCTGTACTTTGGTGTGTGACCGGAGATGCATGTGTGGATTTCCTAGTCCGTCCTGATGACAGCTACGGTTCCCTGTCCCTGCTGGGTGTGGCTCCAATCAAGTGCTAGCTTAGCATGCAGGAAGCCCTGGCTCCAGCTCTTAGAGAGAAAGTGAACATCTTGTAGCAAGAGTTGAGATTTACTAAGTTAATCTCGACTTCTTTGTCAGAGACACACTGCAGGGGAACTGGCTGCTGGGTCCACTCCTTTGTTGTTGATTTTCCCTCGTTGGTGGTGAAGAATTCAGTGGCCGATGTTATGATTTGGTGGCGATAACAATCGTATCTGTTTTTGTTCTTCAACCATCAACTCAAAGGTCAAAAGGCTGAGAAGGGCCAACCACGCCATAATATTACAAAGGAAATAATTCTTGGGGGACCCTGAGAGGATCTTGGGGAACCCAGGGATTGGAAGACTGCTGCCTTAGGCCACTTTTGCTCTTGACAAGAAATCCAAGCCCAAAGTCTATTACAGAAGGACAGCCCCAGCTGGGCTTGATGGCACACGCCTGTAGTATTCCCAACACTGAGAATGCTGAGGCAGGAGGATGCAAAGTCTCAGGCTAGTCTGGGACACCTAGGGAGACCCCATTTGCAAAACAAAGCAAAACAGACAAATACCAAGCCAACAAGACACCATAGCAAACAACCTAAGGGACACCTTTTCATAATTACCAAACAGCTTCCAACACCTGTTCCTTGCCCAGCCTCCACATCTGTCTTCATTACCCTTACCTGCTATGGGATCTCAAAAGTCTCAGCCAAGGCCTCACCTCCTCTGGGAAGCTGTCCCCAATTCCAATCCCTGAAGCCTAGATTTCTCTGGCATGACACTTCTATTGGCAAACAGATACTTACCCTATAACCCTTATAACCCCTGAGAGGTTATAGGTGGGGACACTACACCTGGAGACAGCTAGAGCTGCTGTCTTAAAGCACTCTCTGTCCTTGACAGGAGGCACTTTTCCACCTTCATTGCTTTGGTTACGTCAAAAGTTTAAGTTTCTGGGCTGGTTGGGCTGGGTTGGTAGAGTATGTTCCCTACTGTTCAAGGCTCTGGGGTTTGATTCCTAGTACTGAAAATCAACCACACAGAGTTTAAGATCTTTGGTCTTTTTTCCCTGACCAGTTATTTAGCAAGCTATGTAGAGGGATACACTCTGAAAGTCAGAATGGCAAGAGGAAGGCTGAGCTACACATAGAGGGAAGAGGGGCAGTCAGGGGGGAGATAGCTGCTGCAGTCTGGACTCCAGAAAGATCTTCAGTGTGTCTGTGGAAATCATCAGATGTCTAGAAACTGATACTCAAAGCCAAGGCATCTGACTAGAAAAGCCAGGAACAAGAATAAGAAATACCTCGATAAATTGAAGGGCATCATTTTGAAGGAAGCAAGGGAAGGACTCTGTTCCACCTGAAATGATGACTTATGGTAACGCTAAAGTCATTACGACACAAACGCATACACATAAGAGGAAAAGATTACTTGGCTACTTTAAAAGACTTTAGTTTATCAGTGACACACCACAGAAAAGAGGAAAAGGAACCTAAGAAATGATATTTGAAACACAGAGACCCAATCAAGAACAAGGGCTCAGGTTTTACAGAGAATCTCTACAGACAAGGCTGAAAAAGGCCATGCCGCCTAGACACAGAGTTACAAACGTAAACTTCACAAAAGATGAAAACCACAGTGGTCAATAAAGAAATAGACACCAAACCTCACTAAGTAAACAGGGAAATGAGGTACTTGCCCTGCATCAGATTAGCTAACATAAAAAGGCCTCGTAACCAGAGTGTTGGGAAGATAGTGAAACAGGCCCTTAGGATGGACAGTAACTTTGTCCCCCCACTTTGGAGACTCCATTGATAATAGAAGCAGTGAACATTGGGTCTCTGGTCAGGATACGGCCCAGAGAAATGTTTACAATGTGTGTATGAAAAGCAGGCACAGGACTGTTCACAGTAGCAAGGGGCAGCGAGGAGGCTGAGCCCTCGTCAACAGGAAGTTCACAAGCTGGGTTCCATAGGGTGGCGGCGGGACATAATGCTATCTCACAGACGAAGTCACAGAGTCGAATCCGAGTGGATGGGAATATTGAAAGAAACAAAGCAAGCTTCGTGAGGATATGCATAGCACTGTATCATTCGTATAAAAATGAATATTAAAAGTCCATATTGTTGAGGTATGAATACCTACACAGTACAATACACAGAAGCACCTGGAAATGGAAACTACTGGGTTCCCACCCCTAGACAGTAGGATGAGGCCTTCATTCTATTATTTTTCCACACAATTTTCTGCATGACGTGATATAGTTTATTTTTAACTTCAAGGGCCAACATCTAGAAAAAAAAAAGGAAAATCTTCAAAGAAGTATTTCAAAGTGGGATGTGTGTGTGTGTGTGGGGGGGTGGAATGTCCCTCCCCTCCCCTTGTATTTAGAATGTTGGGCTTTAACAGATGGGTCACTCTGAGGCATAGTTTTAAGAAAAAATAACACAAAAGCTCATTCTCACCAGTTAAGTTTTCCATGATGTGTTTTCTGGGTTAAAACAACGCAACCCAGAACCCAGTTTATGTCCCACGTGAGGTCAGGGGAGGAAACTCAGATCAGAGCCTGGAAAGCAGTTGGGGAAACAGACCCGGCGTGTACGCCGTTTGTTTGTTCAGTCACTGAAGCAAGAGGAAGGGAAACTCGAAAATACCTTGGCTATAAATTGCCATGTAGAAGACAAAGAGAACCCTGGCATATTAAGAACCTATAAATCACATCTGCCGAGAGAGCAGAATTTGCAGTATTCCCCATCACCCAGCACCCACCTCCCCACTTTTGACAGAGTAACTCCTGTTCTTTGGAGAAACGTACATGAAGCAAATGTAAAATCTGAGCGGGAGTCGGCTGCTGTGTACGCCACCTGCCTAATAAAACGAGGATAAATGTGAGGTTGTGGCCATGTAGATCTACTTGTGTTTCAGCTCAGAGCACGTGGCATCATGGTGCCACATACATAGGTTTATTTCAAAAGCACAACATGGAGGGAAGATAAATAATTTTGTGGTGTCTGAGGGGTTCCTGCTTTTGAAGCTGATGTGGTGCTGCGGAATTCCTGTTTGTAAACTAAGATGCGATCAGTTCTTGGGTTAGTGGGAGCAGGGGCATTTATGAACAGCTAATGGGACACTGCGACGGCAGCCAGGCACTGGGGGCTGCCCAGACAAACGTTAACTCCAGAGACTGCCAGCAGTTTAGATATCGAGCTAATGGCCACAGGTAACAAACAACAACTCCCCCAGAATAAACACACAACTCATTTAAAACTCTTTCTCCCAATCCCGGAAGGCAGCGGGGCCACGTCAACTACCTGCAAAAATCTTTTCTTTGAAGAAATACACAACGAGTCACCCTCCCGTTAAGGGATTTGCTAAAAACAAAGATGCAGGAAGCCATGTAAAAATGATTTGTGAGGCTGCTTGAAGCCTGACAGCTTTTTTTTTTTAAACCATTTCTATGCTCATTTCAAGAAAAATGCATCTGCAGGCAGCTTCACTGCTAGTCAAGGCTAAAGGCTGCTTTCAGATGTGTGAGAGGGATCGCCTAGACTTAGAGTTTACTGAAACCAGGAGGGAACCCTTAAGAAGAATAAAATAAAGAGCATGTTAGGAAGCTACAGTGAACAAACGCTGGCTGGAGACCTGGGTTCCTTTCACTCAGCACAGCCCCGCTCTAAGAAACCAGCTGTCACGGACCCCCTCCCCAGTGACAGTGGGAGCACCATTCATCTATAAGGGATGCTGCTGTGTCTTAGACATGTCATTTGATGGAGTGGCATTCAGGGATATGAAGACAGGGAGCAGAGATCCCACCTCGGGGTGAGCTAAACCCCCGGTTCTAGTTGCTCTCATTAATGGGAGCAATGGATTTTAGTATCCAACATGTAATTTCATAGCAGAAAAAGAACCAGCAGTCAGTGTTTGGGTGTTGGACTCTTTTTAAAACAATTATATTTATGTGTGTGTGTGTGTGTGTGTGTGTGTGTGTGTAAGATAGATATAGGTATAGACATAGAAATAGATACAAAAATATAGATAGAGAGCATGAGGTACCCAGAAATTAAACCCAGATTATT
Organism: Tokudaia tokunoshimensis; assembly: GCA_036184795.1. Taxonomy (NCBI): domain Eukaryota; kingdom Metazoa; phylum Chordata; class Mammalia; order Rodentia; family Muridae; genus Tokudaia; species Tokudaia tokunoshimensis. Next base: position 35,825,322 of record BTHU01000010.1, on the reverse strand, counting down.
AGGTTTAGAAACAAATCCTCATTCATTGAACCATGCAACCAGCTCAGGGCTTCTTTTTGTATCATTTAGTTTAATATTAGGATTGTTGGGAAGAAAAATAAGAAACTACACTCAGTAATCTCCAAGAGCTCACCAAATAGATGCTCATTTTGGCCTTTGCAGATGTGATTTATACCCTCTTGCTGTTCTCGCTGGTTGAACACAACCCCCGTTTTCTAAATGGGGGGACAAAGGTCTCCAGAGACTTGGTGGCCTGCTCCAGGTCCACAAAGCAGACTTGGGATTAGAACCAACATCTGGCCAAACATTAAAGCCCTTTTTACTACACTATAATACTTCGTCAGAGTAGTTTGCCATGTGAACATCTGAGACACTGGGAAGACGAGGCATTTGGATATGGTAAGGCCAGTTACGTCTCCCACGTAATCACTACAGTGACAGGAATCAGAAATTCCGTTAGCAGGGAGAATATGAGAGAAGAGGCTGTTTAGTCTAATATACACTGTAAGGGAGATCTGTGGTATTGCCTTGACCCTGTGACTCACTGTGGTAACAAAGTTATAAAATATTCTGTATACGCCTCTTATTCTATCCCCGTGTTTGATCTGACAGCTACAGTTCACAAAACTTCCTTTGTTCCCATCATATTAAATAATCAGAGGAGGGGAAAAATGGCATTTTCCATCACAAAGTCACACAAATAAGTTGGCTCAGGATATATATATATATATATATATATATATATATATATGGTATGAGGTATGAGCTTTTTGGAATTAATTTGTTGAAAAGAACCATCACAGTATCCGTATCCCTTCCTATCAACTCTCCCATCTGGAATTTATTTTTTAAGACGCGCACTGCTTCTCACAGGTTCAATGTCACCCATTTCACACCAGTTAACTATTGAAAGCACTTCACATTCCCGGCCAGGGAAGCCAGGCCGTGCGTTTCCCCTGGATGCAGCTAATGTGTCAGGCTTGTAAAATAGCTCTTAGTGGCGGTCTCCGTTTAGAGAGGGACGGAAACTCGCTTTAAATACTTAAAGCTTTAATATCTAGTCCATTATGCTAAAGCAGGGTCTTGTAAAGAGTCAATTATGGGATACTTCTGATTCGATCCACATGCAAGGGAAATCCGTCTCTCCGCCTTTAAACCCCTGTTGTAAGTGTCTTGTTTAAATGATTACTGACACTTTTTCTTTGATCATATTGATTCATATTGTTATTCTTCTATGTTAATTTAAAACTTAATCCACAGAAAATGCTAAAGCAGGTTTTAATTTCTCACAAAGAAAGCTCTTTCTCAAAAAAAAAATGGGGTTTTCAAAAATTTTTCACTTTTTAAGGTATTAATAATAGATTGAAAATAAATCAGTTTTCTCACAAGAAAATATGAGAGGAATTTCTTTTTCGGTGTACACAGTGATATGTCTCATGCAAGCCCAAAGCACACGATATATGCTTAACAGCACGCATAAGTAACCAGTACCACACAGACCTTCAAAAACAATCAAATATAATCTCAGTTTACTGTTTGGGACTAGGAAAATCTAATTGTATTTGCAACATGTTGTCAAAGGGTCAATAGCTTTCACTTAAACTTCCTTTGTGATCCAAGAACTAATAACTTCAGCAGCAAAAAAATAACATTTCAGATTTGATTTTTTCAAATTCAAGTTTTAAAAACATTTATTATTGGCCAGGGTGATGGGGAGCCAGTGCTCTAAGCCACCGATGGCCAGTGCTGAGAAGTTATTCATTTTATTTTATCTTGAGCCAATTTCACACTATGTAGCCCTGGCTAGCCTGGCACTCATTCGGTAGCTCAGGCTTGCTCAGACTCAGAGATCTGCCTCTGTCTCCCAACTGCTGGGATTAAAAGCACATGCCGCCAAGCTCAGCAGCAATCCCTGCATTTTAGGTATTGTGCGTGTGCGTGTGAGTGTGCATGCTCGGCGCTCTTGGAAGTTAAAAGAGAGCATTGGATCCCCTGGAACTGGAGTTACAAATGGTTGTGAGCTATGTGTATACACTAGGATCTGAACCCCAAGAACTGTCCCTCTAGCCCTAATTGTAATTTTTAATAGTACTTTTGGAAACAAAGTAGAAAATCACATCATCTTGGAGCCGGTAAGAGTAATGCCAGCAATAGAGGGCTCTCGTCTCCAGAAATGACCATGACCAGCGTTAACATTTCCGTACCAAATCTAATAGTGAAATATTGAGAAAAATTAAGAGAGACAACAAAAGGCGACTGATTAAACCCATTAAGTTCTCATTCACAATGGAATCCCCAATATTGATTGAGCGAAATGAATGAGTGCTTCGCTTGTGTTGGGAGTGGAACCGAGCGCCTTGAGCTTGCTAGGTAGAGCACTCTACTATGAAGCTGTATCTCCAGCCCCACCCTCTCTGTGTATAATATGCAACAGTGTATGCAAGTGCATGTTTGGGGTGGGACATATGTGTACATATGTGTGCGCCTGTGGCGAACACAGGACAACCTTGAGTGCCATCTACCTCCTGTGAGAAAGGATCTCCTATTGGCCTGGAACTCACCAATCGTGCTGGGCCAGTGAGTCCCAGGGATTCTGCTGTTTCTGCTTTCCGAGTGCTAGGATTAGGAATCCCAACACACCCAACCTTTTACACAGGTTCTGAGATCAAACCAAGTTTGTGTGCTTGCAAGGCACAAGATACTTTATCAACTGAGCCTCACTTTTCTCTGTATACTTTTTGTTTTGCTGTTATTTTTTGAGGCAGGGTTCTACTGTTGCCCCGCTGGCCTCAAACCTTTGGTCCTCCTGCTTCAACCACTGGAGTATTGAGATCACAGGTGAGTGCCAATATACATCTTCTCTGAAAGGGTTGCACGTCCCTGTGTTTTCCACGCATGTTGGTTTTCAGAGATAGGGTATCTGATATGCAGCCCTGGCTGACATGGAACTTGCTACGTGGCCCAGGCTAGCCTCAAACTTGCAGCAATCCCCCTGCTTCTGCCTCCTAAGCACTGAGACTATGGGTCTGCACTTCACTCCCGGTCCTTCCTTGTTCATATATTCTGAACATTTTTTTGTTATTCATGTGACCTATAAATCCTGTTTGCTGAGGTGTCTGCTATGGCCTCTTTTCTAAAAATCTGGTTGCTTTCTGAGTAAGAGTTGTGAGTTCTTTGTATACTTTGAACAACAAACCTTTATGATATCTTTGATAAGCATTTTCACTGTAATTTGCCTCTTTTCTTTCTTTACTAAGCAGAAAAACTCGATTTTAATGCCACCCAATCAAACAATTCTTTTAACCACTCTAGGAGGACTGGTAGGCCTCACTGACAAAGTGATGGCCACCTCCTCGTAAGTGGGGAACAGCGACTGGCGCCCACTGAGGCAATGTCTGTATGAGAGCCAAACTGAAGCCTGCCCAAGAGCCTAGAGATTGGTGACGCTGACAATGACAGCCAATCAGGAACTGCTGCTTGGAAGACACTCTTGCTTGGGACCAGTGGGACGCGGTGGAGGGTATAAAGGGTACTCCTTGAGAATGAATGAGCTTGCTGCTGAGTTCTCTCCTGCTCCCAGAGTCTGAGCTGTTGATTCCACACTACCTCAGCCCCAACCCCCAAGGGCGAATTTGTCCAACTATGGGCGGTCCAGAGCGCAGAGCAGCAAATCATCATGCATCTGTCACATTTAAGAAGTTAGTGCCAGTTCCAAGGTGTAGACTTTCTCTTATGTAGGAATTACAGTCTGGTGTTTTACAGTTATCTGGCTTGAGTGGAGCGAGGCTTGCGTATAGATCTCGTCTGTACGTGCAGTCCATTTGTTGGAAGACTTTTCTCCGTTTCAACCCTTCATCAGAGGTTGGTTGGCCTAGTTTCTATGACTCTATGTCTGGACCTTCCAATCTACCCCACTGACCAGTTCCCTAGTTTCTCTGACTCTATGTCTGGACCTTCCAATCTACCCCACTGACCAGTTCCCTAGTTTCTATGACTCTATGTCTGGACCTTCCAATCTACCCCACTGACCAGTTCCCTAGTTTCTATGACTCTATGTCTGGACCTTCCAATCTACCCCACTGACCAGTTCCCTGTCCTTTGCCAACATCACACTGCTGTCTAGCTGTATAATGGACTTTGAGCTTGGGAACCAGGAGCCCTCCAACTTCGCTTTCGGTCACCATTTGGTTGACAATTCTGGGTCTTCGCTTCTCCATACAAACTTTACAATCAGTCTGTATCATCTCAGGTTAGCTACTTTCTATTGTTGTGATAAAACACCATCTCAAAAGTAACTTAGAGAAGGAGGAGCTCTTTGGGGCTCATGGCTACAGAACGTCCATCATGGCTGAGAAACACAAGAGCAGACAGGCATGGCGGGTGGCAGGTGCAGGAAGGGAGGCTCAGATCTTAAACCACAAACACAGAGCAGGGAGAGCCCACAGGGAAAGGCAGTTGACTTTGAAACCTCAACATCCACTCTCCAGTGACAGAATTCCCCCAACAAGGCCATACCCCCTAAGCTTCTCTAAACAGCACCACCAATTTGGGACCAAGCATTCAAATGTCCTAGACTATAGAAGACATCTCATTCAAACCACCACGCCCACAAAATTACTTTCTGGAATTAGTGTATGTATTTGTGTGGAGGCCAGAGTTGACATTGGGTATACTCTTTCAATGGCCCCCTACTCCTTTTTTGAGGTAAGATCTCTCACCAAACCTGAAGCTCACCAGTTGACTGGATGGGTTAGCTGGAGAATTCCCGAGACCCACCAGCCTTTGTCTCTTCAGTGTTGGGCTTACAAACACACACCACCAAGCCTGGCTTATATATGGGTGTTGGGGATCTAGACTCAGGTCCTTATGTTTATACAGCAAACACTTTTCTGAGTTGACCATTTCCCTAGTCCCAACTTGCTGGGATTATCATTGGGATCACACTGAATCAGTAAATCATGTGAGAAGAATTGCTATCATCATAGCACTGATCTTCCTGTCCACAGACATGGACTCCTCTCTCCATTTATTTAGGATTTTTCTTCTTCACATTTCAGCTATATAGAACTGGTATATACTTTGTTAGATTTATGCTGAAGTATTTAATTTTGAGGGTGCTCATACAAATGGCATTGTGTTTTAAATTCTAAGTTTCTTGGGGGCAGTGGTGGTGCATATCTTTAATCCTAGCACTTGGGAGGCAGAGGCAGGCAGATTTCTGAGTTCAAGGCCAACCTGGACTACAGAGTGAGTTCCAGGACAGCCAGGGCTATACAGAGAAACCCTGTCTTGGAAAACAAACAAACAAACAAATTCTAAGTTTCACTAGCTTGTTGTCAGTATATAAGAAATCAGCTTGCTTTTGTATTTAAGCTCACATTCTGCAACCAATGCTATAATCATTTACAGGCATTAGGAATTGTTTTGGCCGATCCTTCCTTGCCTTAATCCCAGACTTAATGGGGAAGCTCTAACTTTCTCACCATTAAATAAGATGTTGGCTTTGAGATTTTGTAGTTGCCATTGTTGGAAATTGGTAGATGCCTTTAAGAAGTATGGCTGAGTGGTCATTAGCGGTGTACTCTAAAAGGAGACAATGAAACCCCCTCGGCCCATCTTTTGCTAGTCGGTCTCACTGTGTAGCTCTGATTGGCCTGGAACTTGCTGTGTAGACTGTGCTGGCTTTGAACCCACAGAGATCCTCCGGCCTTTTCCTGCTCAGGGCTAAGATCAAAGGCCTGTACCAGCATACCCAGTTTCAATTTCTTCAATAGACTCAGTTTGTCTATTTCTTGTTCTTGGATACATTTTTCACATTGTGCTTTTTAAGGGATTGATTTATTTCATCAAGATTATCAAATATCTCAGCTTAGAAAATTTTCTAGTAATGCTTTGTTACCATGACGATGTGAACAGGGTCTGTAGTGTTTTCTCATCTTTCATTTCTGAATAGCAATTTATGTGCTTTCTCTTTTTCTTAGCTAGTCTGGCTAGAGGTATTATTTTTATTGATCTTTCAAAAATCTAGCTGTGTATTTCATTGGCTTTTCTTCATTGATTTCTGGTTTTTAATTTCAGTGAATTTTGCTCTGTTTTCTCCTGCTCTCATTTTTATTATTTATTTTCTTCTGCTTACTTAGTATTTAATTTACCCTCCTCTTTTACTTTCCTAAGATGGACATGCAGCTGAAGCATTCTTTGGATCTCTCCCTCCCCTATTTAGATTGTCACGAAGCCCAAGCTGACCCTGACCTAGCAATCTTCTCCCTCATTCCTGAGCTGACAGGCAAGGTGAAGGCAGTTTGCCTTCCCCTTCCTTTACCATACAGTTCTTACTGTCTCATTAAGGTTTGTTGTTTGTTTCAACCAACAGTTGGCTTATCAGTTTTCTGAAAATTTGGGGTTTTGAAATTGCATTAAGCATCTAGTTTGAGAACTGACATCTTTCCAAAGGTGGGACCTCCAGTGTAATAAGGTACACGTCTCCATTGTTTCTTCCTTTCACAGGCATCCCATGGTTGGCTTCAAGCAGGAAATGCACACAACATTTAGGTTTAATACATTTAGGTTTACTACAAAAAGACTTCCATGTAACTCTTTTCCTCTGATCAATTCTGTCTTTCTTTGAGTTCCTGTTCTTTCCTAGTTCCCAAACAAATGTCTTTACCAACTCGTTTTTAATATTTTTAAATTCTCATTTCGAATAAACACTCTGAAATTTCCTCCAAATGTTACATGGCCTGTATCAATACACTGTTACTGGTTTCCATTCCAAGTAGTTTTTAGTTTCACATAATAAAATCAAGAGTGTTTAATAATTTTCCTTATAGAATTTTGGGGATGTTTAAACTATTACTTATTACTAATGTTATAGTTAGAGATGCATGGTTTTCATGTTATCTAAAAATTTAGGTAAATTTTTCTTTGTATTTGAATACATGGCTAAGTTTTGAGAATCTTTCATGGCTATTTGGAGTGTGTTCTTTGTTGTATGTCTTTTAGTCGGGGAGGGGCTTGCACCCATCGCAGGATGCATTTAGAGGTCAGAGGGCAGCTAGAGGAAGATGGCTCCCTCCTTTCACAATCGAGTCCCAGAGACAGGATTGGTGGCAGCACTTGTCAGTCACCTTGTCAGCTCTCTGTGCGTCTTTAACATCAGACTTGCTTGATTCATCCATTCAGGTTCTCTGTATCTTTGTGAGTGTGTGATTTAAAAGAGAAAGTTTAAGAAACACTACCATACTCTAATTATAAATTTGTCAGCTACTTGCATTGACTTAGTGAAGGCTGCACTTTTTAAAGCCACAGCCTAGTTTCCCAAAACCTTATTTCCTTTGGTGATCTGTGTCTTTTAACAAATTGAAAAAACATTTTTTTTGCTGTTTTTAACAAAACATTTTAGAATGAAACTGATATTTTATTAAGGCTTTTGTCTATTTTATATTTTTAATATTTCCATGAGATCTATTTTTCACTTAACTTTTTTACGTATGAATGTCTTTTGTATACAGCACATGACAAAAATTTTGAAACCTCAATTAGGTGTTCTTCCCTCCAACTGAAAAACTTAACCTATGTATGTTTATTGTAATTATTGGTATATCTAGATTCAATGGTACCACCTGCTTTTTAAATTTATTATGATTTCTTGTTTCTTTTTTGCTGAATTAAGTTCTCCCTTCATTTGTCACGAAAATGTATTCTAGCCAGCTGTGGTTGCCCACGCCTTTAATCCCAGTACTTGGGAAGCAGAGGCAGGAGATTCTCTGTGAGTTTAAGGCTAGCCTGGTCTATATAGCGAGCTCCAGGACAGCTCAGACTTCATGGAAAGCCCCTGCCTCAAACAAACAAACAAGAAAATGATATATTCTATTTTTCTTTTAGTTGCTTTCACTTTTTTACCACCTAGGGCTGGAGACTAAATCCAGGACTTCGCACAAACTAGACCAATACTCCACACCTCTGCCCCACTGTTATTTCTCAAGCTGATTTTTAGTCTTTATTCTATCATACTTCCCATAATCCATATGAACCCTCATCACTTTCTGCCCCAACACAGCAGCGTAGGTAAGAACACTTCCACAATCATTCTGTTCTCATTGGTCCTTCTGCCCCGTCTGCTATACCTGGTGTTTCAGTAGCAGGTGGTTACTCTTCAGGACACGGGCCATCCTTGGACTGTTTCTTTGCATATCATTTGCTTTTTTCCTCTTGTACTCCTCTGACTTTTGGGAGTGAGAGGTTTTGGTGATTCTCTATGTACAAGGCTTATGTATGACAAGCTTCCAAATCTTGCTGTATCTGAAAATGTCTTAATCTTGCCTCACTACTTAAATGTTAAGCATAAATATAAAAGTATTAGTTGAATGTTAAGCATGAATAATGTTATAGTTTTAAAGTATTTTATTATATTGATATATTTTGTATTTCAATATAATTTTGGTATATAGTCTTAGTAAGGAGACATTTACAACCAGTGTAATACATCTTATTTTATACTTTGCTTTCCTCTTTCAATATTCTAAAGTATGCTTATGCTGTTGGTCTTTGCACTCTAAAATCTTCTATGTTTCCTTAGCTCCTGGAAATTTTCTTCTGTTTCTTTATTTCTTCGGTCATATCCTCTGTGCTTTCAGGAGTGAGTCAAAGTACGTAATCCCATTAACCTTTTCTGGTTTGACTGTCATATTTTTATGACATTTTATGGATTTGGGGGATGATTAGTCATGTAATCAGCTTATAATTTTGATTGAATCCCTCCATCCAATATTAAGGAAATCTAAAATTAGATTTTAAATTACACCCTTGAATATGATTGGATTTAGTTCCTGTTTTACTTTTGCTCTGTTTTTTTCCTCCCCAAAGATCTTATCTTTCTAACCTTGGATGGCTTCCATCCACGGAAACTTACAGAAATGTCTTCACTTGGTCAATATTCATATAATGTCAAATTACTTTTTGGCATCATGTTCTAGCTCTTGAGGGTCCAACTTCGGTGATCAAGAACAAGTTTGAAGTGTTGAACAATGCTGGTTCTTCTGCCTGGATACTTCCTCGCTCTGGAGATCGTGTGGGGATTGTTAGCATCTCTGCACATAGGAGATGGCTCAGTGGGTAAAGATGCTTGCCACCGAGCCTGATGACCTGGGCTCCAGCCCCAGAACCTACACGGTAGAGGGAGAGAACCAACTACCACAAACTGTCTTCTAATCTCCACATGCATATCATGACATATGCATGTTCCTAACTCTAAAAAGATAAATCCTGGAAACTGCTAGTGATAAGCACTGACCTCAAGGATAGCAAATGCCCAGCCCCTAGTGGCAAATGTCCCTGCATGGGCACGACCACGCTCCCTCACTAACCTACTCTGTTACGGAGAGCGGCTGGTCTGTCAGGATAAACAGCATACCGTGGGCAGAATGGTAGCAGGGTGGGGGTGTGGTGCGGAGAGGGTGCTGGGGGTGGGGAGGGGTGAGAGTGGGAGGGGCGGGACTGTATGCACAGTACAGAGAAAGCAATGATTGCCTGAGACCTGCGTATAATAAAGCTGAAAGGCCTGTCTCTTAGGAAACAGACAAGGACAGGGACAGGCAAGAACAATTGTATTTAAGTGAAAAATGGTTAAGACGGAAAAAAAAAAAACCAAAATGGGTGTGATTCGGACACTTAGCGGTGTGGTTGGAGCAGAACTGAAGGCTGAGATAAAAGGGCAAGGAAACCCCTTAGCTACAGGGCAGTTAGGGATGAGGCTGTAAAGAAATCTGTAGGCCATGCAAGGAAATGAGTCCTTCAGCCAGGCCTTTGATCTTAGCTCACGGGAGGCAGAGGCAGGCCAACTCTCTGAGTTCAAGACTTGTCTGCTCTACAGAGTAACTTCTGAGATATCCAGGGCTACACAGAGAAATCCTGTTTTGAAAAACCCAAATATAAGTAAGTAAATAAATAAATTTTTTTAAAAAATTTGTGCTTCATTCAGTAGTAATGGCAACACACTGGAAGCACTAAGTGGGGGTGCTTTTTGAAAGGCCATCTTGCAAATACATGATGGATGGCATAGACTGAACCTGGACACTGTAGAAATGTTATAATGTATCACACACACACACACACACACAACTCGAAGGATGGGCACTATGCACACAGCACATAGGAGGTCCTACTAATGAAAGTTGGGGGAGTAAGAGGCATGGGCATATTCAGGACCATCTTATATTTTGTTAAAAAGAGAAGGGAGAAAATGAAGATGGTCTTGGTAAATTGTGTTTGGGGACAGAAACTTCAAATAAAAGCACCACAAACAAAAGCAAGACATAAAAGAAAGCCAAAGGAGAAAAAGAAACAACCCATACATGTCTTGTTGTAGCTCTGTAGTTCAAAATACAATAGATAATAAGTAAATTGCCCATTTCCAGAAAACCAGAACAGACCAGCCCTGCCCTCCATTGTTGTTCTCCATCCCACGAAGCTTTTAAACCTTCCCTACATGTCCTCTCCTGGGCTTTTTATTCTGAATTTTAAGAGAATTGCTTATACATTTTCCCCCTCAAATATTCCTCTGTTGACCCAACTCATTTTTGACACATTATTTCAGATGTTATGAAAGATTGTGAAATTTTAGGCCAAGATCAGACAATGAGGACTAACAGCTTATTTTATTTTATTTTTCTAATGACAGAAAACAGACAACTGTACCCATAAAATGACTTAAGTTCCTTAAAGCAGCCTAAGTGCCCAATAACTCAGGGCGGAATGTTTCAGACTCTCTGAAGAACTGTGGGCACCGAGGCCCCCTACTGGGCAGAAGGAGAACAACTCCACAGTAAGGAAGAACCAGGCAGAAAGAAATGCGTCCCAAAACTTGGGCCATGAACCAGCTGCTCACCGCCAGAAATAATGTCAGAGGCACACCGCCCGGCATCTTAGCAGAGCCTATTTGGAGATGCTAAGAAAGCAGGATTTAGTCTCTATTACCCCCGGTTTATTCACTGCAGGCGCCCAGTGTCCACAGCTCTCTTCTGCTTGAGTCTGTATTTGGTCTGATATCGAAAGCATTTCTGAGGCTCTTTTGCAGCATACGCCTGAGACAATTGAACATCAACAGAATTTAAATCCATGGCTGAGGGCTGGAGGTAATAGTAACTGCTGCCCTCTCATTTGTGCTTAGAGACATTTAGAAAGGAAGTGTTTGGGACCGGGACTGTACTTAGCTGGTAGAGTGCTTACCTAACATGCTTAGGATCCTATTCTGAGTACCACATAAGCCAGGTGTGATGATTTATGTCTGTAATTCCAGCGCCGGGGAAAAGGGGGCAGGAGGACTAGAAGATTTAGGTTATCCTGGGCTATGCAAACAGTTCAAGGCCAGCCGGGGCTACTTGAGATGGTCTCAAAAAGAAAGAATGAAAGCAAGTAAGCAAAAGGGCCAGAGGGATGGTTACTAAGGGAAGGTGCTTGCCACCAAGCCTGATATGATGTGATCCCTGGATCTGCATGGTGGAAGGGGAGAATCAACTCTTACAAGTCATTCACTAACTTCTACACAGTGCTGTGGCACCTGCATGCCTTCCCTCACACAATAAATGTGATACTTTTGGGGGTAGGTGGGTGAGACAGGGTTTCTCTGTGTAGCCCTGCCTGCCCTAAACTAACTCTGTGGACCAGGCTGGTCTTGAACTCACAGAAATCTGCCTGCTTCTGCCTCCCAAGTGTTGGGATCAAAGATGTGTGCCACCACTGCCCAGCAATACATCTATTTAAGTATGTTTTATCTGTCTACTTACCACTTACAGAGAACAGCTCTGTTTGTGATGACTAGCGCCCACAACTGGCCAATGGAAACACTCCCATTTTCTGGCGTTTAAAAAAAACAAAACAAAACTCTATATAGATTCTAAAATGATAATGAGATTCTCCTACAACTTCTTCTTCCACAGAGTGTGAATCCAAAAGATACTTGAGTCTGCCAAGCCTTTAAGCCAAGGACAGACATTCTCCTTTGTGTAGTCCCAGTTAGCTCAGACACTGCGGTACAGGCTCCTTAAAAGGGAGGAGGGGTGTCTCTGGGAGAAGCTTGTGTCAAATGCCACAGGTAACAGGGTTGGGGGGGGATTTATATTTATTTTGTGCTGCTGTTTAATATCTTCACAGACACGGCTCTGTATCCAGTGAGCTTATGCCTTAAAGGAAACTAAATGGCTCAGGTTTCCCACGATGCTCATTAATGGCAATTAGGTGGACCCACGAGCCTCTCCAGCTAGAGTCTGGCTAATAATTGCCAGAGACACTAGGTTCAGAGTTGGGCTCTGCCATTTATCAGGTGATTTCGAAGGACTGTGTTAAGTTACTTAGTTTCTCTGACTCGCTATTATCTTCTCTGTTCAAATCAGGGAAAATAGTATTTATCTTGACGGGTTTATGGGGTTTAGATAAAGTGGGTTTGTGAAAACATGCAGATAGCATGGCATTAAATTAATGCTCAATGCGTTTCAGTTTTTTTTTCTCTCTTCCTTTCTCTTTACTTAATGATGAGAGCATGAAATAATACGTTCAAAGTGAGAGAGATCTGTGTTTAAAGATATGTTTAGGCCAGGTATGGTGGTGCAAGCCTATAGTCCTAGGGAGGTGGAGGAGGGAGGATCGGGGGTTCAAGACCAGCTAGGGTTATGAGACCCTGTCAAAATAAGAGAAAATAAAAATACATGGGGTTACTTAGTAACAACACATATTCAAGACAAATGTGAGGCAAACCAATTCTTGTCTTTGTTGTTGTTTTTAACAACAACAACAACAACAACTGCTCAATTTAGGGCATCTACTGACAAAAGGAATCAGGCATTAGCAGCTTGGATGTCAAAGACAAAGCTACTTTTGTACCAAAGTCTGGTCAACTACACAGTCACGTGTACTGTGAGCGCAGTACATGGCATGATGAAGGAAAAGCGCCTATGAGAGCCGAAAATGAGAGAAACTCAAAGTCCAAACACCAGCGCACCTGCCTCTTGCTCTAGCACTAGCCAGCCACACTCACTGCGTGGAACTCATAGGCACTCTAACCAAAAAAGTCCACAGCTCTGGAGCCTCACTTGAAGAACTCAGGTTATCCTATTACAATGTCCTGTTGTTTAACAACAACAATAACAACAACAAATGTTAAACTATATGTAGCGACCCACTATGAACTCAAGTGAGCTCATGAGCCTTTATTTCCACTGTTGGGTGGTGTGGTTGCTATGGTCTTGCACGTGTGTGCTGGCCTGAGAACAGCAAAGTGGGGACAGCACCAGGAATTGAAGGGTTGCCAGGTAGAGGAATGACAGCAAGCAGATCAGAGACTGAAACCGCACTTCTAATGAGTCTCAGAGACCTCTTGGCCGGCTTCGTGAATGCGGTTTCCCTACCCAGATGTTCTAGACAACAAGTCAGGCTTGTATCCCAAAGGGAGGAGACTCTGTGCTCCAAATGCTGCACTCTTCCTTAAAACAGTGTGGCCTAGATCCTAGTCACTGTTCTCACAAGGATGGCAGCAGCCCCAGGGAGCAGACATCCCCTGGAAGATAGCTGCTAAAACTGCAAATCCCTCCAGCATGTCACATAGCCACATAGGAGTGTGTGAAATGACTCTGGTGTGGGTGACTGTGTGCCTCAAGTACTCTTTGTGGATGTTTTCTTTCAAGAATAACTGGCTCTGGATTCTAAGTAATCTCGCTGCTCTGAGAAGATAGGTGTTGGCCCACTTGGCTCTCCTGGAGTTCTACATCTTGACCACACAGTGGTGTTAGGATTGTGATGTAGAGCTGCGTAGGATGCTCTCATGGACCAGGGAAACTGTGTGCAACCTGAATACAATAGCATCACAAATCCAGACTAAACTCATCCTCCGAGATATCTCAACCCAAGGCTGAGGCTGCTAAGATACAGCTTACCGTGGAAGGATGAACACCAAACAGCCATGTTTGTCATTTCGTGTACCTAATCACACAAATCTCAAAACAAGAGAACATCTGTGTGGCAAGGAAATTAAACCCTGACAAATAGAACACTGAAAAAAAACCTCACCAATTAGTTGAGGCATGTTTACAGGAATGAGCAGATGCTACCTGGGCGGGAGGGAGGTGGGGTTGTTTTCCTCTGGTGTCCTTACTATTTGAATATTGATGCAGGTATTTTAGGGCTCATCTGCATAAGAGTAGCTGCATTTTATCTAATGTATATAAATGTTGTGTTCCCAACTTAAAAAGCAGATGAGTTTCTAACAAGCTGGGTACCCTCTAACCCTGGCTACTGATTCATAAATAAACATTTACTATTTTAGAAGGAAGTTGGTTTAGAGATCTCCTCTAACTAGAATGAACCGCACAAGTGACTAAGGGTTACAGACAGATGTTCTATTTGATTCTCATCATTGCTTCCTTCTCAAACTGAACATGACTCAGGTCCACCTCCGAAGTCTCCAGAAGCCCTTTCAGCTCTAGAGATCATTCATCCAAATGGAGACCGATTTCAAGACTGTCAAACTTTTTTTGAACACATCTAGATTCATTCTTTGTAGTATCATTTGACAACTATTTTTTTTTTTGATTTTTCGAGACAGGGTTTCTCTGTATAGCTCTGGCTGTCCTGGAACTCACTCTGTAGACCAGGCTGGCCTCAAACTCAGAAATCCGCCTGCCTCTGCCTCCCAAGTGCTGGGATTAAAGGCGTGCGCCACCACTGCCCGGCAACTATTTTTCATATATATGCATATATATGAAAATCACAATACAAAAACAAATATATATATATATATATATATATATATATATATATATATATATATCACATACAAAAACAAATGCCAACTAAATTTCAGAAAATACTAGCAAAAGAATAGAAAATACTGACTTGGGGGGAGAAAACCTAAAAAAAAAAAAAGACTGTTTATGTTAAATGGAAAACTTGGAATCATTAGCGTTAGGTAGTAGCATTTGGCTTCTTTTATTATGATCTATGAACAGAGAAATCCAAGCGATGTTCACATGCGTCAGGCACATCAGGACCACAGCCAGGTAGATGACACTGACAGGCTTTTGTGGCTATTTGAGGTTCAGGGTACCACAAGTGTTTTCAGAACGGAGCCAAGAGTGCACTACAGCATCCCAAGCACAAAGCAACCACTCTGTCAAGGGCTGCGCGGAGTCTTTTTACCTAATGAAAAGCCTACGTCTACAGAGAGCTTCGGTGCATCAATGGTTCAGCTAGCTCTTGCCAAAATAATCAAGAAGAAAGAGGCAAAACAACCCGCCCCACAACAAGCCTTGCCCGCTGGCCTGCGGGTTCTGATTTACTGCCCATCACAGTCAGGCGGTTTGGTCTTTTCTGGCATTGCAAGATGTCCCCCAAATGCCCAATGATGACATTACACTTTACACTCCTCCTGCTGTATCTGTCCCACCTGAACACTGTCGGGCCCTTGGTTCTTATCCACTGGGGAAAACCATAAGGTGATGCATGGAGGGGCTGTACCCAGTCAGAAAGGTGACTAGAAAAGATTTAGGCCTGTAGTCTGTCTTTAAATCTTCCCAATGAAAGATGATTTACAATTAGACTCTGAAAATGTGAGCACCCCCAAGCCTGGAAAGTTTCAGTCTGAAGGTAGGTATCTTAAATCAAGGCAAAAGACTCTGCTCCACAGAACCCAGCTTTAGAAAACTCGGGCTGTGGGCGGGGGTCTTGTTAATAAATTACAAAGAGTTCACAGGGTATGTGTGAGTTCAGCTGCTGTTGGGTGAGGCACCACCAGATTCCCCACAGTGAACCAGGAAGAGAGGAAAATGGCCATTTCAACACAAACTGGCAGAAAGTGCCAGGAAATTGTCACATAAAATAATTTTCCTTAAGGAAAAAAATATATTTTGGAGTAATCTGATAAGTTGGAACAGGATGGAAGGCTTGTTGGGGCCTTTGAAAGACTTATCCAGGGTTTGTTGCAGATTAAGGTCAGTTTTTTTATGGCCAGGATTCTCCAATTATTTGAAAGTTTGGCCAGTTGGGATGATGAAGTTTGGGGCCCTCACAGCCTTTGAAGTTGTTGGTTCGCTTCTCTTACTGTTCAGAGGGGGCTTGTTTTGCTTTGGTTTTAATCTGATGCTACTTTAAACATGCCTGTGCTTTTAATTTATCAGCAATTATTATTTAATATGTATGGCTGTTTTTCCTACATGTATGCATATAGACCAGGTGTGTGCCTTGTGACTCAGGAGGCCAGGAGACTGGAACAGGACTCTGATGGTCATGAGGGGCCATGTGGATGCTGGGAATCAAACCTGGGGCCGCTGAGAGAGCAGGCGGTGCTCGACTGGAGAGTCATCTCTCCAGCTCCACATTCAGAGATCCTGTTCCCACACAGTAGAGAAACATGCTAAAGGGAAAACCACGGAGCAAGTCCTGGCTTTGAGCTTGTGCTGACAGTGCAGTCACACACAGCCTTTGTGCCAAGCTCATCTTCCTTGTGCATAAAACAGCGACACCACCAAGTATCTCCAGAAAATCATCTCAGTGGAAAATCGCGTGTTTTCAACAAAGAATGGCCCATGCACCTCACCCAGGGCTCTCATCAGACAGCGAATAAATGCCAGGAGACTGCCCAACGAACTGAATATTCAAACCAGGAAACTGAAAAACTTGATATTGACAAATGAGACAGATAAAAATCTTCCAGAGAAATCACACAGAAATGCCGTTATCACGGGGATGTGTGTGTGTGTGTGTGTGTGTGTGTGTATGTGTGTGTGTGTGTCCAGGCGCATGAACCCATTTCAGAACCCATTTCAGAAATCAAAGGCAGACAAAGGAAAACAGAACAGTAGGACAAGGGACCACGTGCCTGCAATCCCACACTCAAGAGGCCCAGGCAGCCCAAAGTTCAAGGCCAGTCTGGGCCACAAGGTGAAACAAATGAGAGAGAGAGACAGAGACAGAGAGACAGAGACAGAGAGACAGAATATACAAATACACAAATCACTATACAGACAAAACCAGTGTGATGCTAATTAATCAGGTCTCTTTTACAGTGTGAATAAACAGGATTTCTCAAAAAAAAAAAATTGAGAGATTATATTCAAACTGCCCAGAGGCAGCCAGGTAGCAGCTAGAGCACAGAGCTAGGACCCAGAAGACAAAGCCTGTTTCTGTCTTCACTCTGCTATCCGACAAGAATGCCTGGCATAGAAGCCATGTCTGTGCATCCCTTCCTTACACTGGTGTACTTGACCTGTAGTAGGAAGGGGTGGACTAGGTGATTGCTCACATTCCATAGAGATCTGATAATCTGAAATTCAACATTAGTCACTGAAGTTAGCCAGAGCTCAAAGGCAGTCCTAACAGGTAGGTGAACTCATAGTGATGCCCAGGCTAGATAAAGGATATTCTTATCAAGATCTCTTGACTTGGTGACAGAGGACGAGTTCCGCAAACTCCGTGCTTTCCCCAACGTTTGCTCAGTCTGCTTTTTTAATACTACCCAGGATCATCTGCCAAGGGATGGAACCACACACGGTGCTTCTCCATTTCAACCAAGAAAATGCCCCCCACAGACTTACTTATCTGCAGGCCAATCTGATGGAGGCATTTTCTTTACTGAGATTCCTGGGGACTCCGGCTAATGTAAAGTTGACTAAATAAATAAATAAATAAATAAAATAAAAATTAACCAGCATTGAATCAAAGACACTGACAAACTACTTAGGATCTAATCTATTTAGGATCCAATCAGAACTCAATAGAAGTGCCGTTGGATCCTGTATTTAAGGGAATGACTTGCTGGGCACAAGAAGGGTGGGAAACAGAAACTGTCTGTCCATAAGAGACAATATTTAACCTATATGTTGCTAGAGGAATAGGATTCATTAATTAAGAAATACAAGCAAAGGGATCCAGGGGGATGACTGAAAAAAAAAGTGATCTATAATGAAATTATGAAGGAGAGCTAAGTCCAATCAGTAAACATTGAAGAGACTAGTGATTAAGCAATAGTTAAACTCTTAACTGTTTGAGTCAGATAAAGGGAGGGACCATCTTCATTAACATAGCGTTTAGGAGGTATTAATGGGTTAACTTTCCAGAGTCAGGGCAGGTGTGTTTATCTTGTTGTATGCTTTACAAAGGAAACGAAAAGTCTAGAAAATATAGACTAGAGTAGTTTGGAGACATCAGATAGCTTAAAAAAACATTTTATATCTTTGCATCCTAAAATAGGCATCATTACATATAATGAATTTCCCCATAAACTCTGCAGCTAAGAATCTAGTTTGGATCAGGTATGCTGGTACATGCCTGCAATCCCAGTACTTGGGAAGGAGGCTGAGGCAGGAGGATCACAAGTTCAAGGCTAGCAGGCTAATTATCAGTGATAACTGTCTTCATTCTGTTTTTCCATTTTTGTATGGTGTCTGCGTGTGTTTGCCTATGTGTGAATGTGAATTCAGGTGTGTGTGTGTGTGTGTGTGTGTGTGTGTGTGTGCATTTAGAGGCCAAAGTTTGATTTGGGGAATCATTCTTTTTTTTTTTTTTTGGTTTTGCGAGACAGGGTTTCTCTGTGTAGCCCTGGCTGTCCTGGAACTCACTTTGTAGACCAGGCTGGCCTCGAACTCAGAAATCCTCCTGCCTCTGCCTCCCAAGTGCTGGGATTAAAGGCGTGCGCCACCACCGCCCGGCTCTGGGGAATCATTCTTGATCACTCTTTTTTTTTATTTATTCCCTGAGTCAAGGTCTCTCAATCAAACTCAGAGCTAGCTGATTTTGTTAGTCTCATTGACCACAACTGCTCTGGGGATCCCCAGTCTCTGCTTTCCAAGGATGAAAATACAGGCAGGCTAACATATTGATCCAGTATTTGCATGGGTTCTGGGATGGCTAATGCAGGAGGAGTGTCACAAATTTGAGGCTAACCTGGACCACAAAGTGAGTTTTGGACTCCTCTGGCCTATAGTGTGAGACTCCCAAAAACAAGCAAAAATAAGGAAGGCAGAGAGATGGTTTGTGGGTAAAGGTATATGCTAAGTAAGTCTAAAAACCTGAGGCTGATTCCTGGAACCCACATAACAAGACAAATGCAGAGGCACACATCTGTAATACCCACACTCTTCCAGAGAGATGGAATTGGAGAATCAGCCTGAAGTCCACAGACCATCTAGCCTGGAGGATGCAGGAACAGTAAGAGAGATCTCGTCTTAAACCGGGTGGAAGGAAAGAAAACTACTCCAGAAAAAGTTGCCCTCTGACCTTCACAGGGACACCATGGCATGCACTCGCACATACATGCACATTTTAAAAGAACTAACAGAACTCCATTCTATTAGCCAGTAGCAGGAAGCTCCAAACGATGCTAGCTTTTCTTTCTCAACTTTAACACTTATCTTCCTCATTTCCCTCTTTGCCCAGCACATTCTTCGGGCTCACTTCCAGAGGTGGCGTATATTTTACCCCCTTTTCTGTCACGTCTGACCGCTTCTAATTAGTCCGGTTGAAATGCCTTTCGAAGCCAATCCCAGCCCTAGTTAATCAACCCGAGCAGCCACTCCTGAACGCGGCTGGCATAAAGCATGCCTTCCTCGCCACAGTCCCAGGTCTTGCTGGCGCAGATCCAGACTCGGAGACTGGAAATTCAATCAGAACCATGCTTTCTTATGGAATTTGACCTTATATTATTTTTAAACACATACAGTCCAACAGAAACAAATAGCCATGAAAAGGAACTTCGCAGTCCAAGCACACAGAGGATTATTAGGGAGACAAGCCACTGTGTGTCAGGAATACAGACGGCTGAGAAGCAGGTCATCCTGCGAGGTCAGAGATCCAGGAAGCATCTCTGCTGTGAGACAGCACAAACCTCACTGCCTGAGGGCCGCAGACTAGCACTAAAGCACGTGATCCGCTCTCGGAGCGTATTGGGAGGAGATCTTCTAGAAGGACGGGAGGGGCATTTTGGATTCCCAACTCTCCAGCTTTTCCACAATTCCTAGGTTCTACAAAATCAAACTACTTCTTATAAAGGAAATCAAGTGTTAAAACCAACACTGAAGTATAGACACTCTGCTTCTCTCTCTCTCTCTCTCTCTCTCTCTCTCTCTCTCTCTCTCTCTCTCTCTCCCTCCCTCCCTCCCTCCCTCTCTCGTCCTGTCTGTTCTGGAACTCATTCTGTAGACCAGGCTGGCCTCGAACTCAGAGATCTACCTGCCTCTGTCTCCTGAGTCCTGGGATTAAAGGCGTGTGCCACCACTGCACAGCTTGTTGCTTCCTATTTAAGGAGTTATGACCTAGCCTTGGCTCCTATACCACAGAGCTTTTCTAGCCTGTTGACATATGAGTGAGTGTGTATCTCCCTTTAAATTTCTGTGTACAAGGAAGCCAACGGGCTATTTATCGATCTCCAGCTAATCGTCCTCGCTGGTGTGTGTCAGGTGTATTTCTTTTGCTTCCCAATGAGTCTGACCCACTTTGGTCAAAGCACGTAAAGTTTTAGGCACACAGCGTGAATGACAAGGTTTGGGGGACAGAAAGAATCTCTAGGGAGGGTGCGGGGCAGCCTCACAGTTGTGTGCTGGTGGCAGCCCCCTTCTGCTGTGTTTGAGTTTCGGCTCTGTCAGATCCTCCCTCGCAGACTCTGACTTGGTTGGCTGATTGTCACTGTGGAGGAGTAAATGAATGCACGCGTGAACTGCTGTGTGTGTGGTGCCCACAATCCCAGCCTTCCGAGGTGGCTGTTCCCAGCCTTATTTGTGTGACACTCTGTGTTTCAAAGTGTCCCAAGTGTGTCTTCATCCTGAGATTTAGTGTAGCACAGCCGCTGGCAGCATGACCTCAAATCCTTGCTAAGAGGCTACATTTCTTTTCCTTTTCTCATGAATTAGCTTCTTAGCTATAGAAGGCAGGCGGGAATAGTGTCTACCTACCTCAGAACACTGTTGTGTGAATAGGAAAAATACCTGGACCAGTATTTATTAACATAGAATGTGTCTGAAAAAATATTAACTCTCATTACCTACACACACACACACACCCCTTTATTTTAAAGATATTAAAAAAAAAGAAGAAGAAGTTGGGGAGATAGTTGTGCAAACATTAAGACCTGAGTGTAGATTTCAGCAGTCAATAAAGGCTGGACATGGACACAGAGGAGGGGACAAAGAATATCCCAAGGGGCTTTGCTGCTTACCCAGCCTAGCTAGCTGATAAGTTCCGGCTTCAGTGAGATTCTGTCCCAGAAAGTAAGGTGCAGGGTGATTGATAGACATCCAATGTTAACCTCTGACCTCTACCCACCCACAGCATAAACACTCACCGTCACACACATTCACACGAAGATGCAACACAACTTTTAAAGAGGCAAGTAATTGGAGGCTGGAGAGATGGCTCAGCAGTTAAGAGCACTGGATGCTCTTCCAAAGACCCAGGTTCAATTCCCAGCACCCATATGGCAGCTCACAACTGTCTGTAACTCCTGTTCCAGGGGATCCAACACCCTCATACAGACATATAGGCACTAAGGTGCATAAAATAAAAAAATAATTTTAAAAGTAATTTTAATAATTAACCCAAGAGCACATGGCTAAGAAAAAGAAGTAAGCTCTAAAAAGGGGGAAATATTTAACATGCTTTGCCTCTGAAACACATAAATATTCACTTTCTAAGGGTACAAAATGAAGACGTGCTCTCTAAATACATATCAGTAACTTCAATAGAATATGCTAGCTAGGGGTTTGCAGAGATTGCTATAGGACTGTAGAGAAAGGGCCCTCAAAGTTCACCCTAAAACCCTAGGAAGCAATGACACCTAGAATGATGGATAAAAATCCAAGCAGAGATATATGGGAAGGGCGGTTCTGGAGGAGGGAAGATAATAAGCAAAAAATTACTGACTGGTACAGGGCCAGCAGGATGGCTCAGCAGTAAAGGCATTTGCTGCTGAGCCCAAGACCTGAGTTTGATCTCTGGGACCAACACAATGGAAGGAAAAAACAGACTCTTGTAAGTTGTCTTCTGATCTCTGCATATGTCCCATGACACACACACACATGTGTACACATATACAGTCAAGAAATTGTGCAGTAAGGACCAGAGATTTGACATGAAAGAGCTTGGGATTTTAATCAGTCAGCACTGTGGCTGTGTGTGTGTGTGTGTGTGTGTGTGTGTGTGTATGGGTTTTTGGCTAGATATATGTCTGTGTACCACAGGCATGTCTGATGCTCTCACAGGCCAGATGAGGGCGTCAGATCTGGAACTACAGTTATGGATGGAAGCCCACCTCGTAGAGGAGCAGCCATTGCTCCTAACTGCTGAGCCGTCTCTCCAGACCCCTCCAAAGAGTTGTAAGATGGTTTAGGCAGGTTGTTCTGAAACCAGCTTGGTGACACAGAGGTGGCAGACTGAAAGGGAAGTAAGGGCCTGGCTATCTACATGAGAGGCTAGGAGACAGGTTCATAGTAGAGATGGAGAGGCCTGTGCTTAGGCTGTGGCCACGGGACACTCAGAACCTGTAAAGCTGCCAGAGATATTTCATGAGGCATGGCAATGTGAAGAAGCACACTTGTAGTCCCAGCACTCGGGAGGCTGACGCAGGAGCACTGTAAGTTTGAGGCTAGCCCAGGCTATATGATAAGTCTCTTAAAAACTCAGTGATAGATTCTAGAGAGATGGCTCCGTGGTTAAGAGCTCTTCCAGAGGTCTGGAGTTCAATTTGCAGCAATCACATATATACACATGAATGATCCTGTAACCTTAAGAGACTTGGAGGTGGTACCTTTTCTTATGTTTATATAACAATACATAGCCTGGTCTTAGATATTAGGTATGCTATACATACCTGCTGATTTGTGAAGCTGTTATATTAATATGCTATGATCTTTTAATTCTCACCATAACATTGCTTACTATTGGCTTATATCAGGACTCAAGCACAAGGAGCAAATAGAAAAAATTTGAAAAGCAAATATTCTCACCATGGCCAGTGATTACTTCCCAAATCTTGTTAAATGGAAGTTTTAAATTCAGAAGACAAAAATGAATAAGGATGCCAAGAAATTTCCAGAAAAGGATACTGTACCTTTAAGGACAGTCATGGCGATGCTGTCTGGGAAGGAAAGCCTTTTCAGAGACTCATCAAAGGATGGCTGGGATGAATGTACACAAGTTCATCCTGTACACACCTGCTGAATTGTTTGTTTTCCACTTCTGTTCGCAGGGCGCAGCACTTCAGTACTTTTCTGATGCTCTTCTATAGCACAGGGAGTCAATAGAAGGTTACTTCTTTGTGCCTTTTAAAAATCCTCCCCCCCCCCCCGTTTGCCCCGAAGGCTGGATCTTCTGCCCCTTTATTTGTCCTCATGTACCCACGGTTGCATTCACTTTAGTGACTCATGCTGATGTGTCCACGTGGTAATTGGATGAAGGTGCTTCAGAAAACATTACAACTTTTGTGTGAATGGGTGTAACCCAGAATAGGGGCGTGGGGGAATCTTCTTTCTCTTGTGCCATGACTCCATCACGTTAAAACCAGGTAAGTCAACAAGAAACACACTTGAAAGTGCAAAGCATTGTCAGGCTAAGTCATTGATGTTGTACCTATGTCAACAATGGCCAAGCTGAGTCAAGGATGAGGAAGGGTGTTACCCTTACTCTGAATAGGAACACACTCTATAGTAACTGCAGATTGTCTGAGTCCATTCAAACACACATTCAAAGGGCTTTTCACTGGGAACAATTATTTCTAGGGACCATTATCTGTATGAAAATGTGCAGTGAGTCTGTAGTGGAAGTTTAAGTCTTCCTCAACAAACACTTTTGTTCCATGGAGCCAAGAGACTGGGAACTTTAGAGTCCTTCAAAGTTGAAAGGGTTTCAGACATCCTAGATTTACACTGAGACTGATTTCACCACCCAGTTTTGACCGGCCTGTTGAGTTTCCAAGAAAAAGTGTCATAATTAACACAGATTTCACTTAAAAGTCCAAAGAGACAGGCCTTTCAATGAAGTATTACACAGTTATACTGGCAAATTCTATGTGAGACCTATTAGATAACTGGTTTTGTTTTTGTTTTAGGCAAGGTCCCATGTAGCCCAGGCTGGCATCAAACTATTAACCCAATAAGAACCTTTAATTTCAGATCCTTAGCCTCTAGCTCCTCTTTGCTGGGATTACACACATGTACTATGAAGCCAGGTTTATGCAGTGCTGGCGATCAAACCCAGTGCTGGCTGCATGCTATCCGAGCACCCTAGGGGTGTGACAATTGAGTCAAAGCCCTAGCCTTTTGTTTTAAGGGTTTTATACACACTTTTATTAGTACTCAAAGGCAAAACTTCATTTCTGCTGTCTTGAGCTACTGATGGTACTGAAACACTCCCAACTACCCCCAACCTACCTCTGAAACTTTAAAATAACATCTATAGTTAATATGTGAAAAGGAACCAGACAAAAAACATTAAAATGTGCAATCAGCCGTAGATGATGGGGGGTCCCATCCTATCCCATGTGAACTACTGGAGGATTCAGGGAAAGGAGCCTGGGGGAGGGGAAGACCTGTCATTGCCTTCAGTTGTACCTCTGGAGAGCTCATCAGCATCAAGCTTCAGGGGTGGGCGGGGCTTAGGAAAGGTAGGCATTGAGTGAATCCAAATTTGCTATACATAAGCACGAAGTTGTCAAAGAATGTGTTTAAAGAACAAAAGAAATGTGCAAGTCATTTCTCTAAGCATCAAGACCAGAGTGTTTCAGCAGGTTCAGGTGAACTTCATTTCTCTCTGAACCACCCACACCCATGTTGACACAGTGACTCAGGAAAAAGAAGCAGCCCACGTCTTAGCGGGCATGAGAGCATGAGGAAGAGGGAGCCAGAAAGGCGGATAAGCGAATCACCAGCCTAATGGCGCAGGTGCCAGGCGACAGGAATTCCTGCCGAACCTCTGAGTTCTTACTGCTGACAGTGTGAATGCAGGAAGACCAGGAGACACACCCCATCCCACGTCAGAGCAATGACTACCCTATGTTAGAGGCCAGGCTGCCTTTAAGGAGTATACAGGTTATGAAAAGCAACCATGTATCATCTTAACTGTAAGTTTTGGCTGCTGTCATAGTGAGACAGGGCTACACTGTAGCTATTTGAGCATTACAGGCAAGAGATTAAGTTAGGACGTATTTTTGTGTGTGCCTGTGCACATGCGTGCGCGTGTGTGTGTGTGTGTGTGTGTGTGTGTGTGTACACATACAAGTGCAAATGTGTGTGGATACATACAAATGGGGTCGGAGGTCAACACCAGGCTCCTTCTTCAACTGCTGTTTTACCTTGTTTTTGAAACAGCATCTCTCACTGAACTCAACAACTCAACTGAACTCAACAGCTCAGCTAGTCCAGCCCTAGCAAAGCTCTAGGGATCCTCCTGACTCTGCCTCCCAAGTGCTGGAATTGTGGATTGTGGGCACCCATCATCTTGCTGAACTTTTTACAAGAAGGCTGACGATCTGACCTAGGGCCCTCATGTGTTTGTTTACTTGTTTTAAGATTTATTTATTTATTTAATGTATATGAGTACACTGTCTCTCTTTAGACACACCAGAAGAGGACATCGGATCGCATTACTCTAGAAGAGCAGTCAGTGCTCTTAACCGCTGAGGCATCTCTCTGAGCCCAGGCCCTCAGGTTTTATAACAAGCTCTTTACTGACTGAACAATCTCTTCTGCCCTTTTGAGTCTTTTATTATTTTAAAACTGCATAATGAAATTTATGATATACTTAAAATATTGGGTGAAAAAAAAGTGAACTGCAGTGGCATAGCTATAATACATTTCATTAAAAAATTTAAAACTATACTAAACTGTACTATTAGTAATATAGTAAATACCAAAAATACTAAATATTTAATATAAATATATATTTAATATATATTCATAAATATTTAAAACATTTATATTAAATATATTTATTAATATAAATACTATATGATAGTATTAATATAGTATAATATAAATAAATTTATTTAATATAAACACTACATTAAATATAGTAAATACAGTAAAATAGTATGTAGTATGATACTATATACTACCTATGGATTTAGAGATAAATCAAGAAAAATAAATGGCACAGACCAAGCTGAGGACACTGGCTGCCCCTGGGGTCAGAGAAATGGAAAGTGACAGGAGAGATACAAAAGAGATTTTATCTGTATCTGTAACGTTTGATTTTTTGAGAAGGAAAGCCAAAGTCCAAATAGTCAAGTGTCATTGTTAAACTACCTATTCAGCTTGTTTTCACTTTGGGAATGATTGGAATAATGCGGCTATAAATGAGAATCTTGAGTCCCTGAAACTCTAGCCATCCTCGTAGATGGGAAATGGTACCCAATGACCAGAGGTGGAGATGAAATGGTACCCAATGGCCAGAGATAGATGTGAAATGGTACCCAATGGCCAGAGATAGATGTGAAATGGTACCCAATGGCCAGAGATAGATGTGAAATGGTACCCAATGGCCAAAAATGGATATGAATGGTACCCAATGGCTAGAAATAGATATGAAATGGTACCCAATGATTAGAGATGGATATGAATGGTACCCAATAGCTAGAGATGGATATGAAATGGTACCCAGTGACCAGAGATGTTGAGCATCTTTCCATGTGCTCACTCACTATCATCTACTCAAGTCAGTCTAAATTTAGATTGCTTTTTGCTGAGTCGATGATTTCTTTATATTTTTTTTATACTAGATACCTATCAGACATAAGACATATAAATATTCCCACCCATTCTCTGGTCCTATTTTCACTTTCTTCATTATGTCCTTCCATGGACAAACTTGTCTTTCACACAGGTTCCGTACATCTGATTCCCCTTCTATAGCTTGCATCTTATCAGAGTCCATTGCCAAACCCAAGTTCTTAAGAATTGGTGTCCAAGTTTTCTTCTCAGAGTTTCATGCATTTAGCTCACGTTTGTGCTTTTGATCCTTTAAATGTTTTCTGAAGATGGCATGGTTTCATTCTCTTGCATTAGATGCCCAGCAGTTGGTTCATTTTTGCACTGATGGTCTTGGCACACGTCCTCTGGACTGTCAAGTCTCTGTGTTGGCCTATACATTTACTGTAGCACTGTACATAAAGGTAAACAGGCTGTATAGAACAAATTGTAAAATCTTTCATCATGACACAGGGTGGTTATTGGTAGCATCCTATTGGGTGTGTAAAGACAGGGCCACCTCAGCATCCACCTACCAAATGGGATGCTCAGGTGTCTTATAAGTAACTCTAGATGGAATTTTAAATTATTTACATTTTATACAATTTGTTTTGTTTTTGTTTTCCTGAGGCAGTGTTTATTTCTCTGGGTAGTCTTGGCTCTTCTGGAACTCGCTCTGTAGACCGGGCTGACCTTAAACTCAAGAGATCTGCCTTCCTCTGCCTCCTGAGTGCTGGGATCAAAGGCGTGCTCCACCACTGTCCAACATTTACATTTTTTAGTTTTCGTTTACTGAGAGCTGTCATGTTTTGTTCTATTCAGTATGTTTATCACAACATGAATTCAATTTTTTCTCCCTCTCCATTTTGAGACAGGGTCTTACTACATAGCCCAGAATGGACTTGAACTCGGGATCCTTCTGACTCCGGAGTGCTAGGATTATGGGCGTGCATCACTGTGCCCAGTCTAGCTCACTGTCT
Source organism: Tokudaia tokunoshimensis (assembly GCA_036184795.1). Classification (NCBI taxonomy): domain Eukaryota; kingdom Metazoa; phylum Chordata; class Mammalia; order Rodentia; family Muridae; genus Tokudaia; species Tokudaia tokunoshimensis. Next base: position 35,797,628 of record BTHU01000010.1, on the reverse strand, counting down.
TTGAAGCCTCTGTGAATTCAGAGAGCCTTCCTATATTCGCTCCACAAACTTTCTGTTCCCACCTTGGTTGTTTGTGAGGAACTGCTAGTGACTTCCATACCCCAAGCTGAAAATTGAAAAGGTGTGTATACACATCACTAAATGTCAAAGAACACAACAGACTCAGTGCTGTCATTACCTCAGCTGGACACTGTCGTGAGACCTGCTGAACTCTGCCCTGAGCAGATCTACCACTTCGGCAAGCAGTCCAACAGGTGTTTGTTGAATCTTCCAAAGTAGTCAGTCCCTGAACCCTGTGATGTTTGCAGAGGGGCAGAAGAGAGCACGCATCTGACAGAGTCCGGGCTGGGCTCACTGCATGGTCCATGAGCCTGAAGCACAAACTCTTCTCTTTAGATACCCTCTTCTAAAAGAGCAACAAAAACAAGCACATGGCCAACTAACTCTCTCTCAAATTCGCTGTGACATGTGCCTTATACGGAAGCATTTGCTGAGCACCTGAGTGTGGTGCGCGTGAATGTGTTCCTGTGTGCTCCCTGACCGTTCCTGAGGGTACCCTTCACAGAACTCAGTCAAATGCAGCCAGGAGTATGTTCCTGAGCAAATACTGCTAATTTCTTCTGGCCAGTTGGTCCTCTAATATAAGTGCCTGACTAGCTTTACCTGTTTCTTTAAAGTTTTATGTTGGTTTAAAAACTGGTAAGTACACAAATAAAGACAGGATTCCTTTCATGGGAGTATAGAGCATGAGGTGTGAATCGAACCCAAGGAGATAGGGGATGATTTATTTTAAATAAGATATTTATTTATTTTATGTTTGAGTACACTGTAGCTGTCTTCAGACACACCAGAAGAGGGCATCAGATCTCATTACAGATGGTTGTGAGCCACCATGTGGCTGCTGGGAATTGAACTCAGGACCTGTGGAAGAGCAGGCAGTGCTCTTAACTGCTGAGCCATCTCTCCAGCCCAATGCGGGATGATTTTGACAAGGAGCTGATAACTGAATGAAGCCTTCAAAGAGGAGTTGGGATTTAATCAGATCTTGTCAGAGAGAGGGGGGTGGGAGAGGTACAGGATAGCAAACAGACTGCACTCAAGGGATATAACCAATGTGAAATGTAAAACTATTTTAAAGAATGTGTGTTTATTGTGTGTGTGTGTGTGTGTGTTATATGTATGGAAGTATAGGTGCCTATGGAGGCCAGAGGCATAGGTTCGCTGGAACTGGAGTTAGAGATGGTTGTGAGCCAGCAGGTATGGGTGTTGGGAACTGAACTCAGGCTCTCGGAAAGAGCAGCATGTACTCTTGACTGCTGAGCTGTCTCTCCAGTTCCTAAGATAGAGTCTTAAGAGCACGCACCACCCATTCTGAGTGTTTGAGAATCACGGGCATGTTTTAGCTTCAAAGTTCATCTGTTCCATTTATTGTCCTTTCCCTCAGAAAAGCAATTGTTGATGCCTCTGAAGAAACTGATCTTATGATTTTAAAAGCATGCACTCCAGGGCTGGAAGTGTGTAGCTCAGTTGGTAGAGTTGCCTGGTACGCAGGAAGTCCTGGGTTATAGTCCCCCAGCACCACATAAATCGGGCATGGTGGGCCACAGATATAATCCCACCATGTGGGTTGTGGAGCCAGGAGGAAGTGAAGTTCAAGGTCATTCTCAGCTCCACGGTAAGTTGAGGCTATACTGGTCTACAGTGGATCCTGTCTCAACAGACACATGAAGAGACCAGTCCCACCTAGTATGCCCATCTGACTCTTCTACTATCAACTATGAGATGGTAGGCAAGTCTTTGGACAGTGTGTGTATGTGTGTGTGTGTGTGTGTGTGTGTGTGTCTGCACACACACATGCTTGCACGAATGCCCATGCTTATATGTGTGGAGGTTAGAAGTCAAGTCAACATGGAGTATCTCTACTGGGCTTCACATTATATTGCTATTAATTTTTTATCACTTTGTGCTCTTGCTTTTTCAGGTACAAAATACGAGTGACAATGAACGTGTAGTGAGGGTTAAATAATGAAGTAATGCAGAAACGGGCTTCATCCATTCTGCCATTCATTGAGTTTTCATTTATTAATTACTCATTCTGTTGTTGTCATAACTTCCCATTAGACTATCCTCAGAAATGAAAAACAAAAACAAAAACAAAACAAAACAAAAAAAAGCAAACCTTCCCATGAACATTTGGGCTCTGTCCTGCAGTTAGTTCAGATTATTCTGGCCATTTGAGAGCTTCCACTTTTCTTTTAGGCTCCACTCACTGTTAGCAACAGCCCTAGAACGAATCTGTTAACATAAGCAAATAAAGTGACCTGCTCCCGCCTCAAAGTCGGGGCTAGTCATAAATAACCGGAGAGTTATTTAAACGAAGATAGGCTGCCTCCACAATGGGGTGCTGTCTATAAATCAGGAAGAAAAACAAACAAATAAAAGGCCCATTAATGTGAGGAGCTGACAGAGCTGTGTTTTCAAAGAAAGCTCTGCAGTGGGCATTTTCAGGAGCACTAATAAAATGTGTGCTCAGAGGAGGATGGGTTCAGCTGGGGATGTCTGATCGCCGTGGGTTTAGAGGAGCTGGACCACAGGGCCAAGAAATTTCACTCCCAACAAAGACAAGCTGGCTGTTTCCTAGTGAGTGAGCAAAGTCCCCAGGCACCATCAGCTTTTAGCTTCCTTCTTACAAAAGAGGAGGGGAGGCAAGGGGAAGGGCTTTAGGAAGGATGCCTTAGTGCGAGACTGCCATCTACAGCCTTGATAAAACAACAACAAAAAGAAGCAACCAGTCAGTATCAGGTTTAATCTCATTAGTCCTCTCCAAGGGTTTGTTTGTTTGTTTGTTTTTAAATTGAGCTGAATTCCCTAGTACTATCTGCACTTCCCTGTGAGGAAAACACCAGGAAGATACTGTCACCTCAGGTGTATTTTCCTGAAGTTCTGCGGCATGAGGCAGCATGACTACACACACCATTACTAAGCCTGTGTGGTGACTTCCGCTGGAGTGCAGTCACAGAAGGATCGCACACAGTCAGGTGATGCACCCACGGGTCAGAATTTATCCCTGATTCCCTGAACATCCCTGACTCCTGAATATCAGTTTTGCCTTTTCCCGTTCTTAAGTTGACAGCAAACAGAGGAAAAGAGGACTGCAGAGGGCCTTGCCACTGTTCTAGAAGGCCATGCTACTTCAGTGGGGAGCACAAGACCGATCGCCTACTATTTATAGCCTCTGACTTATTCCCTCTGCTTTCAGTCTATTCTCCTCCTCCCCTCTGTCCCCTGTGTATTTAATCTTATTATTACTAATTATTTTCCTTTTTTTGTATAAATTTAATTATCAGACTTAAATTTCCTATTCCACATCCCCCATCCTCAATTTCTCCCTCTTCTCACTGTGGGTCATCTTATTTTCTTCATGCTAAGTTTGCTTTTCATACATCTCTCTGCTCACTGAAGAATATAACAAAATTTAGTGTTCATGATCTCTGCAAAACACCACAAATTGGGTCGGCTCATTTGTACCTGTATCTCTTAGATAAAGAGTTTAGCTATGGAGCTTGGAGCTTGGGAGATGGCTCAGTCAGTAGCTAAAGCCCCAGGGGAGCATGAGGACCAGAGTTCAGAACCCCCACATCCATGTAAAGCTGGATGTGGTAGCTTTCATCTGCAATCACAGAGTTCCTACAGGATGGAGAAACCCCAGGAACTCCTAGGCTAGTTAGCCTGGTGTCCGCAGCAGAAAATAACAATGAGACCCAGCCACAACCAAGATAATGGGCAAGGACTGACACCCAAAGTTGTCCTCTGACCTACACACATACATGTGTGCACATACACACACACACACACACACATACACACACACACACACACACACAGGCACTCAAGCACACCCAAAATTTTTTTCCTTTTGTTTTGTTTTTAAAAGCAACTACCTTTTAAAACTCAGATAAAGATCTCAGAAAATTTACAAAAAGATCCCGAGTTCACTGATGTTTGTAGTGCAGGACCTTCTCCCTGACCAGGTGTTACACAAGTTACACGTTTGCTATCTGGACCAAACATGTACCTAATATGGGCCTATGCTCTTTTGAGATTAAAATAAGACAAGACAGGGATGGGTTACATAGCCTCCTCATGGCCGTCTCAGGTGCTCGACAGGAACACCTAAGGGCAGAGGTTCCCGGCACTCTGGGCTATACTTAGTTCATAACAAGAGTATCAGACCATCATCTGTTATACAGTGACTAATATTTTCTCAGACTGAAACAACATCCATTCATGGTCATAAGAAAGTGAACTATACTGAACAGTTCACTTAGTGTTAAGAGAAAGGGTCTTGTCTAACTAAAATTGATCCATTTTAAAATACATAGTACCTATTATGAGGCGGACATTTAGTATACAGATTATTTGCTTCTGAAAGGAAAGTGCCAAGGAAATGTTTGCCGGCAACTTTATTGCAGAGTAGAAAAATCCAGATAATGTTTTCATTAGTATCTTATAAAATACTTAGGATAACATAAATATTTCAGCAATTATTACATTTTAAATCATATCTGTGCTTTTTAAGGTATGAACAGGATTTTTTGCTTTTACTTTGCAAGGCTTCAAGAGAAAATGTAATTAACATCCTTCTTATCCCAGATTCTTGTCTGTGGGGATGGTTTTACTGGGGTATGGTTTTATTTGGATATGATTTTCTTTTTCTGTGCTGAGGGTAGAACCCAGAGCCCACGGGTCCCAGGCATGGGCTCTATTGCCCAGCTTCTTCCTATCCCCACCCCAGACATGGTATCTTTTTTAACTATCCATTAAAATGATAAGAAAACCCCCAAATTTCAAATAACTCTTTCAAGTGAATTCATTTAAATTGTATTTAAAATGTGTTCAGAAATACACACGCTCTCCTCAGCATCTTGACCATCTTAACCATGCATATTAATCTTTTTATTTATTATGTAAATGGCAAAGACTTCCAGGTAAGATTTGGTAGGTGGTAGATTTACAGTTAAAACCAAACATGTGCCTGTATGAAGATCCAGTTATTTCACTAACCCCGAACAGTTTACAACCAAACAACGTCTTCAATGGAAGACAAGCCATGGATGGGGCTAAGTTCAACAAACAGAGCAGGCACTTGGGGCATTGTCTAGACTTTCCATTTTGTGTTTTAAAAATATATCTCTGGTCGTGTGAAGAGGCCAAAGGCTATGGAATTATACTCTTGCAGGGGGGAATTTTATGATAGGTGAACTATGCCTCAGTATGAGTTATTTTTAAGAACATATCTAACTAAAATCCTGTTAGAAAATAGCATATAATTTTTTCCTTGCTAACACCATATTTAAGAGTATATTCAAAAGGGAAATAAACAAGTGTTAATTGCAGTCCAGAGGAGATGACAGTATCTGTTTACAGTAGTGAGTCCTCTGACCTGTAATTACAAAGCTCCAATTGTGATCCCAAATATTTGTGTGAAAATTCCCACTGAAACCAGAGGCCTATTCACTGCAAAGCTCAGGCTATCATTTGGCCCAATCTGCCTTATAGTTATATTTTTGAAGGATTTCTTGTTATAACATTCATCTGCTTTTGTTTAACTGACAAAAGAACCAACTGAAGGTTATGGTCTCATCGTGATTTTTTTTTTTTTAAAGTAACTGCATATAGAAATGGGAGTCACTGAGTGCCACAGGATAGATTTAGACTCTCTGACAGCTCCTGGAAATAAGAGTCGCAGGTGGTGTCTGCTTGGAGTTTAAAGGAGCACGGAGAAGAATTATTCTGTTCTGGAAAAAATGGTTCTGATAGGATCAGGGAATTAGAGTCAGAGATGATCTCGTTAAATCCAATGTCCTTCTTGGTAAAGAAATAGAGTCCAAGTTACAAAGGAAGGAAATGGGGAGACCTCTTGTTTCCTGACTTTTCCTGGCTTTTCATTCTTATGATTTCCAGTGCAGTCGCTCTCCACTTTCCTGAGGCTGTGACCTTTAGGCTGTCCCTCATGTTGTACTGACCCCCAACCATAAAAATTATTTTCGCTGCTACTTCATAACTGCAATTTGATTACTGTTATAATCGCAATGTAAGTATCTGTCTTTTTTGATGGTCTTAGGTGGCCCAGGTTGAGACTATCAGGTGTTGAAATAAAAATGTTAGACATTCTCAATTTACAAACTATATATAGTATCACTTCATGTCCAACAGGTGCTTGTAATGTAAAATATTGTAAGTTGTTTTCCATTAAAAAAAAACCTTTTTTCTCATACAGGAGTTTCATGAGATATTTTGTAATAATTTCACAACACAATTGGGCTTGGGATTAGAGGGAGGGGTTGAGGAAAGGGTCAGACAGCAGCCGCATTTGCTCCCAGGGCTTACCGCCCGCATGAAATCCCTTAGTCTCCAACCTCAGTCATGTGAGCTCGATGCAAAAGGAACAGTACTACAGGATGCTACAGAGTGTGACTTAGAAGAAAAGGAACATTCTGGGGGGAAAAAAAATCCACACTTGCAATCTGAAGCCATTGAAAGCATGTTTATAGTTTAATCCAGAAATTCTGTCTGGGAACCAATCATATCAATATAAACTAAGATCCATACATAGATTTCTGCAAACAAATTCTCATGGCAGCATTTACTATGATAAAGTTTGGTAAATAAGGGAATAGTTAAGAACACCATAGAAATTATTATTATTGCAGCTAATAAGACTTTAATATAAAATATGTGTGCTATAGTGCTATGTTCAAATTATTCACATGGTATGCTTTTCTTAATGTAAAAACATACATAGGAAAATATAGTAGTTGTTTTAGGATATCAAAATAGGAGTGGGTTTTGTTATAGCCCCTTTATTGATGGCAAATATATACATTGCTTTGATAATAGAAACATTTATAATAAGTATTATTACTGAAGCAAACATAGAACCAGCTAGTTTATAAAACAAAACAAAACAACAAAACCAAAACCTTAAAGTATAACCCTGTAGGCTTCAAGACCCTGTATATCACACTGAATGCCAAAGGCGTCTCTTTACAGAATCAGGTACGATTGAGACCTTGGATGGTACAAAGTTCTTTGAGAGCCTACAGAATACCATTTGCTCTTGTTACTTATATCTGTAATTCCTTTAGTTTTCTTCATTGGCTACTACCAATTAGCTGCATATATCTCCCAAACTCAGTTCAGGTAGAGGGGCCGCCCCAGCTGAGGTTTCCTAATTTAAGCCAGCCATGTTTTCTCCGTGTGCTGTGGCAGCATTTACACACAACAGCAGAAGGGCCACAGTACCTCCCCCTTCCACAAAACCCCGTACTAACGAGGTTGTCACACCCGCGTGTAAGGGCAGCAAACACTTTGACTTGTCTAAAAGGTTAATAAAACCCCACTCTGACCAAGAAAACAGGTCTCTTGAACTTTTAAGCCAAAATAGTCTTCATATACTTGAAAATTTTTCAAGGAGAATTTCAAATCGCTGACTCTCACCTTTGGAGAAAGTCCCTCTACTGCGTACACTTTGCAATAATAAGGCCCAAGAGAAGGAACACGCTGTTCCTGTCAGTGTGATTCATGCTCCTGCATTTGAAACGCCGAAGGACCCTTTCCTGACCAGGTCTAAAGGAGACAAGCATGAAGGAAAACTGACAAGCCTGAGTTTCTGCTGTCAGAGATTTGCGCATCAATCAGCAAAACTCCAGATGGCATCTGTTTTCAGTGACCACGTCACTCACCATCAACATCACATTAAATCCGGGCAGTAAAAATGGGATCGTCCCCGTATTCACAAGCTGCCGATCTCTGATTTCATCCCCAGGCCTCTCTTGCTGGGACCCAAACACAGTGCAACAGTGTCTCCTGCTGCTTAATTGCATGGCCGACACATGCACGTGGGAGGGACACTTCCTGGACTTCATCCTCCGCGGCACTTGGCGGCGGTCCAGCGTGTGCTTTCTCTCCATTCAGTTACAGTGCGCTTTACATCTTGCCCTGCTCATCCCAAAGCGCAAGAATACCAGTCTCTGTGGTATCAGAACCCGTCTATTATCGAGCAATTTTGACTGCTCGTCCTTTTGATTTTTTTTTCATTATGTTCGCGTCCACATTTCCCTGCTCACCCTCCAATCCTCACCCGGAACAAGCAACACGAGTCTTAGCTGCAGAGTTACCTGAAATGGTAGGTGCTAGACAGAAAGTGCGTCGTGTTAGGATGTTTTCTTACCGTCTCACAGGCCCAACAGTCCTCGGGAACACTTTCTGGAAGAGAGCCACCGCAACCGCAAGAATGCAAGTTTCCGTCTTTGTGTGATTTCAGACCCTCGGTGCAAGAAAGAAATGTGTGCCTGGGAGCAATCAGCGCAAGCGTCTATCTTTCCTCTGAGGCAATTTTGAGAATCCAGAGTGACAAAAAGAAGTTCTGACTTCTGACATCGCTGAATAATTTCAGAGGGACTGTTTGAATCAGTTTCCTTTTCCCAGAAATAAATCCAGTATGTTTATGCTCCACACCATATGTCCAAAAATGCATTAGAAATTGGATGGATGGGCAAAATTGGCTTAAAAAAGAATGAAAACTGGGGGAAGGAAGAAATTCATGTAGAAAATTATACTTTTGCGTCAATGTTCTTTTTCCCCTTCTCCAAAAAATATCTGACCATTTCCCCCCTAATCTTTTAAAATCTACTCCTGGAGGGTGGGTGGATTTCATTGTCTTAACTCTGAGGAAAGATAAGCAGGGTCCACCCATCTCAGTTGCCAAAGTAACTGTTTCCTGAGTACAAAGTATAGTTTGTTACAGTTATAGATGCACTCAGAGTCAGTAGAGGAAGGTGTCTGCCTTCCTGTGATCTCCACGTAACTAGTGGGTTAGTTAGAGTATGGGAGGAAATGCAATCCACTGAGACCTTCACCTGAGAAGCAAAACACAGTCTGGAGTGGTGTTCAGTGGGTTTAGTACTTGCTTAGTGGTTATGTGGCCTGGGTTCAGTCCTGGCATGGTGGAAACAGCCATGGTGGTATGTACCCATAATCCCAGTACTAGGGAGGCGGAGACAAGGAAGGTCATCCTTGGCTACATATCAAGTTCAAGGCCAACCTGGTGTATCTGAGACCCTGTCTCCTTGCTCCCAACCCACAGAAAAGAAACAAGCAAAATAGTTCTTCGCAGCAAGATGGACCTTGGATCCAGATTCCGGCCACTTTCTGCTGGCCTATTGTGTTCTGCAATCCTGAAGCCCCGTCTTGAACTATTCCTTGATTGTTCCAAAGTATGTGTTTCACCTCTAGAACAGGGCCAGCTAGTGTATGAGTTTGTCTTGACCTTGCTGGAGGTCTTCCAGCCCACTCACACAAATGATCAGAGGATTTCTGTCCTTAAAAACTCAGCAGCCACACACACTGGAGCCTGTTATAAGTCATTTGTGCACTGTTTTCTGCAGAGCATGACAGCAGATCACAACCGAGTAAGATAATTCAACTGTTTCAAACTTGAAACTGTCAAAGTACAGACATGTTTTTCTTCTGAATGCCTTATTCTTTCTTCCTTTTATTGGCTTAAGCCTAATACGTTTTGATGACTCAATCTGAGTGAAAGACAGACATTTTCAGTTTGAATAAGATTTACTCTTCCATTTAGCAGTTTTGTTTCCTCTCCTACAAAGGACAGCTCTTTTCATCCTAGCATGCCATCTTTCATGTTCTGGGTAGAAAGGCCGTTAGGCTAATCTCCAGGTTAGGAAAGGATTTGATCACTGATTTCAACAGGAACAGCAACATCAGCCGCTGTTAGAGCGGATGATAACTGCTTATGTCTGCTGTAGATGCAGCAAAACCATCCATTACCATTACTATCAGTGTGTTTGCTCTTACAGTTTGATCTCTGAGCTCTACCTCCTACCATCCTCCAAATAAACAACACAAAGCTCTGTTCCCCAAGGACCTGTGGGTGAATCCATTCTCCCACCCCCCATTTTTTAAAAATACTTTAAGCCTGCACCAAGAATATAAAATGTTTTAAAAGTAGAAATTAGAATGGAGTGACAGTGAAACCCATAAAACATTTTGAACTGTATTTACTGTGGTTCCCCAGTCCTGGAAAGAGGTAGTATGGAAGACACAAGGAACTTAGACTGTAGTGGACACAAGTATAAAGGAATGCCAATGCAACTCAGTAACAGAAAACAAAGACCTTACAGGAGAATCACTCTTTGAATAGAAGGTTAGTCCCTTCATTCAGCATGTTGACTATCAGGCTTAATCATCAGTAGCTAGACCCTTTGTGTTGCCAGCCCTTAGCAAGATGAAGGTGTTGGGATATCTGACAAATGAGAGAGAGAGAGAGAGAGAGAGAGAGAGAGAGAGAGAGAGAGAGAGAGAGAGAATGGACACTGCCGACTTGGGAAGGGGGAGGCAGGTCCTTAGGTATCTGAAAAGAAGGCCTGGACTGGGGTAAAAGCCATGAAGCATGAGGACCTGGTTTGAATTCCCAGCATTCACTAATGTTGGGTGGACACAGAAGTACTCATCTGCAATCCACTGCTCCCCCACAGAGATGGCGTGTAGATGTAGGAGAACCCCTCAAAACCAGAAGGCCAGCTAGCTTGGTACTAACAGCAATAACAAGGTAGAAGGTGGGGCGAACACCTGAGGCTATCCTCTGGCTGCCACACATGTGTATCTCACACGCACGTGTGCGCACACACACACACACAGACACACACACACAATTTAAAATTTTAAAAAGCTCTAGGTAGATTTAAGACAATTTTATTTTCTATTTGTGTGTGTGATCTTAATCTCTTCAGCCCCCTTGGGTAGATTCTTCACGTTTGTAAACTTTATTTCCAGTGGATCTTAAACTTTTGTTTCAAATAATTTGCATTATTTTTCTATAGAAGCAGTATTCAGTCTATGCAAATACTAGTCACAGGGAATAGAACATATTATTTCTCTATGCATATTAGTTTTGTTTTTTTTAAACCCTCAGCACATTTGGAAAACCACAAAAGAAGCTGATCTCGCTGAGAGGGAACACATTTGGAGTCCTCATTGGGATCAGGATCAACAACATGCCCAGGTTTTGTTTCTTGAGGACAATACAGAATATCACGGCATATGCTACCCATTTGTGAGCAAGTACACGGATCTGCGTCAGTATCAGACAGTTTGTTGGATCCTGAGGCAGGATTGTAAGTGATGTACAAACAAGGCAAAAATAAGGGAATCATTTAAAAAGCACACCATTAGAGTCAGAAGAAAAACACCACGCCGGCAGCGAGCATCTACATAAAACACACCACCTTGTGGAATGAAAGATAACCGCTTTCCTATGTTCTGCCTCTTGTGAATGATGTCATCACCATGATTATATGAAGAAGAAACTTCTTAGCTCCAGATGGCAACCATCCCCTCCCTTTGGAAGTACTAGAATTCATAAGTGAGTATAATTTTCGTTCAATTCAATTGTACAAAAACAGATCGCCATTTCCCACTAAGGGTGGGTGAGCACACTGCTTCATCCCATTACTCTCTTCAGTCTTTGCTAATGTATTTTTCTGTGTGATTCATTCTTTCAGAACAGCTATCACACTTAAAACCAGCACAGACTGGTGGGGATCTCTTTTCTATCTGCTCCTAGGACAAATAGAAGACATAAAAACAACATATCCACTTTAATATCTGTTCCTCCCCCTCCACTTTTATATCTTAGAGACATAAAAACAACGTCTAAAACTTTCTTGTATTCCCCTCGGATACTGTTCTGTACTTGCTTCCCACTGCACGACTGAATCATTTTGGGGAACTCTTGTTTTGCTGACCTTCATACACTAAGTCATGAATGGTCTTGAAGCTGACCATTCCCAAGATACTTTGGATTGAAAAATCATACGGCTCAATGTCTTCATTCTTAAACTTAGGAACCCAAGACCTAGAAAGGTTAATTAAATCACCTGAGGTTACACCGCCTGTGAACTGCTGGGCTGAGACCAGCCTCCAGGCCTTTTCTACCTCCCTGGGTAGCTTCTAATATATGACATAATATTGTTTAAAAGAAGAGTGAATTTTAAATGGTCTTTCCAGACAGGCAAGGTCATTATGCTACTCTCTCAAAAGTCACCTATCCCTCGTAATTTTTTACATTTCTTGTTTTAAAATTGATGATAAATTTCACTCAGTTGGAAATAAAGCCATTTTATCCACTCTTTAAGTGTGATTTAAAAAAAAACCACCATGCCTTTGACTTTGATATTTGCCTGTTGTGTGTCTAATTTTTAAGACCAAGATAATGGAAATACTTCTGATTTTTCCGTTAGTTATAAAAGCAATGTATTTGCTTCAAGATGAGAAAACAATCTATGTATTTAATCTGTTGCACATATGAATTCTGTCAGACACTTGGCAAATCTAAAATATATAAGTCTGATGACAGCTATCTTGCATTTCTAATTGAGAGAGCTTTAAATAATTGTGCAAAAGCCATGTTCAGCATGTACTGTGCTGAAGAAGGCCCGATAGTGGGCAGGGATCTTTCAGTGAGGCTGTTAATAAAGTCAAATTTCTAGTTAGTAATGCAGCCAGCTGCCACCCACGTGTGTGTGTGTGTGTGTGTGTATGTGTGTGTGTGTGGTGTGTGTGCGCCCTATCCCATGCAAGAAGGTTACATGAATTTGATACAAGTGATTTATTTGAGAAAGCAGACTCTGCTGTTAAAATCCATATGGGCTGATATTTCAACAACAATAATAAACACATCTTTGCTTTGGTGCTATTCACAGAAGAACAAACTGCCCACGCAAGAACTCTCTGCAATGTTGAGCACAGGCGGCGCCCTTCTTTTGAGAAAGTTTTAAAAAGCAATTAGAATACCATTTGCACCATTTCCTTTGTTTAAAAATGGGCATAAAATTAAGAAAAGATGCTTCTTGTCTGATTCATAAATGGTAAACAAGATGTTCTCAATTCTCAGATGAGTCTAATAATAAAATATTAAGCAAAGAACACTAGTTTTCATTTTAAAGAAAATGTGCACATTTGGGTCATGGTAAATCTCGCTCTTGTTAAGATTGGCTTGGTCCAGACTGTGTCATCATTAACATATTTCCATGTGGCTCTGTTGGTGTAGAGCTTGCTTAGCATGTGCCAAGGTGCAGGTTTGAGCCCCGCATGTTAAAGTGGATATGTATGGTGGGTATGTATGGTGGGTATGTACAGTGGTGGACACCTGTAATTCTAGCACTTGTGAAGGTAGAGGGGAAGGGGAAGAAGTGCAGGGTCACTGTTTAAGATCCTGTCTCAAAGACAAAACAAACAAAAAACTGTTAATTTAAATGGGGGAAAAAGGTTTATTTACTATGTATCCAGTGTTCTGCCTGCATGTATGCCTGCACACCAGAAGAGGGCAGCAAATCCTATTATAGATGGTCATGAGCCACCATGTGGTCGTTGAGACTTGAACTCAAGACCTCTGGAAGAGCAACCAGTACTCTTAACCGGTGAGCCATCTCTCCAGCCCCAGAGTTTGTTTTTTAATTATGACTTATTACTCACTATTTTTGGATTCTAACTAGAATTTTAAGAAGGGAACTAGACTATGTATGTAAGACATGCTATACATTGCCTTGGATAACTACTGTGTAAGGCAGAGTCTACTTGTAATGGTAAGGCAGAAAAAAAAATTAAGAAAAGGTCTCGTGTATCTTGAACTTGCCATGTAGCCAAACATGACCTGATCCTCTTGTCTCTACTTCCCCCAATGTGGAATCACAGGTGTGGGCTGGCACTTTTGCCAAAACATATTTCTTACTCTCAACAGTGACTGAAAGATAATGATTTAAGATTAGAACAACTGTCGGGCGGTGGTGGCGCACGCCTTTAATCCCAGCACTTGGGAGGCAGAGGCAGGAGGATTTCTGAGTTCGAGGCCAGCCTGGTCTACAAAGTGAGTTCCAGGACAGCCAGGGCTACACAGAGAAACCTTGTCTCGAAAAACCAAAAAAAAAAAAAAAAAAAAAAAAGATTAGAACAACTGCAAAAATTATTCCTAACTTGTTCAACATTTGCCTATATCTATCTATCTATCTATCTATCTATATTTATTTATTTATTTATTTTTTGGTTCATTTCTTGACAGTCGTCAGCTCCTCAACACTCTCCTGTTGTGGGATTCAGTTCCCAGTGCTCACACTCACAGCGGAGAGAGGAACCTGCGAGCTGAGCATCTCTCAATATCAACCTTGAGACGCCTAAATACCACTGTGCAAATTCTTTGTGATTCACTTCCCTTGTATACTTGCTGAGCACAGTATTTCTTGCTTCGAAGTTACTCTCTAGAATGCTTTGGAAACTGATATTAGCAGATTAATGGTACTTTTTAGTCTGACCTGAGTGGTGTGCTGGCTAATGTAAAAGATGGATGGAGAGAGACCCGCCAGGACCAAGGACTTCAGTGACTTCCTGTATCCTTGGCAGCATCTCTTAGGTGAGCTTTGTTTTGAATGCGCTCCATCTTCTCCGCGCAGGGCGTTCCTACAGAGTCTAGAGCACAGCTTAGAGCTCCCCTCCCCCATCCCAAAGCCCCGTGGACAAAGGCAACCAACCCAAGAGATACTTAAAGTGACAAGCAGTAAGGAATAGATGAAGAGCTAAAATGTATGATAACCTGGAAAGAGAATCCACTCACCTTAAAGCAAATGCCAGAAACTCATCAAGAATAAACACAAGAAAAGATTTACAAAAGAGACTGGGTTGGGGAGCACCTGCTTGTCATTTGGTAGAAACAGGTTCGTGGTTTTGTATATATTTAGAAGCATTGCTTGAGCTGGGGCTTTAGTTCAGTTGGTAGGGTGCTCGCCTGACTGCCTGAAGCCCTGGGTTCAATCCCAGTACCGCATAGCTAGGAATAGAGGTGCAATCGCCCTAAAATCCCAGTACTTTGGAGGTGGATGCAGGAGGGTGAGGTTGTCCTTAGCTTCAAAGCAAGTTTGAGCCAGCTGGTGATACATGAGACTCTGCCTCAAACAAAACAAAAAACATATTGCTAATTTGTATGAAACAAATTACTGATTCCTCTCTCATTTTCCTTACATCAGTGGTTCTCAACCTGTGGGTTGCGACCCCTTTTAGGAGAGGGGTGCCCCCAGATGATCCTTTCACAGGGTCACATATCAAATATCCTACATATCAGACATTTACATTGCAACTCAGAAAGTAGCAATATTATACTTATGAAGTAGTAATGAAAATAATTGTAGATTGTGGGGTACCTCGAGAGCAATCCAGTTGCAGTCTGACCCATCCCGCCATCTTTGTCGGTTGATGGCTTGGCTCTAGGTCATCAAGTGATTTGAGTGACTTAGGAAGAGCAGGGCTTTGGATCCATGTCCATGACATGCGCTCAGTCTGGCTCTCCCACCTGCTAGCTGTGTGACCATAGCCAAATCCATTAACCTCCATTAGCTTTGGCTTCAAACTATAAAAATAACACTTGTGTGTTAAGTACTTAGCACGCTTTCTGGCCTGCAGCAGGGGATCTAAAGCTGTCTATTATTGTTGCTCCTAATGGGGAAGCTCAATGTCGTTCTGTAGTTCTGTTCCCAATATCATTTCCCTTGTGACTCACAAGACATATTTTGAGATAGCTGACCAGTTGGGGGGCACCATCTGGGTGGTGAACTCCCGGCTCTCATTAGCTTCAGTGAGCTGACCAAGTCCATGCCGTAGAGGTTTATGCCTTGGGGAGCTTGTTCTTGGCAGAGGGTCAGTCTCTGTCTCATGCTTTGGTCCAAGGAGGCCAGTCTAGAGTAACTTTGCTTTGTAGTGCTATTTGGACAAATTACAATGATGATTAATTTGCATTTCACAAGTTTTTACTGATTTCTGGGCTCTGTCTACCATGTGATACTATTCCCAAAGCATGTGAGAATAGCTCACATGTACACGGAGAATTCATGTAAGGGGAATGAATTCTTAACTGATTCCTGATCATGAACAACTGAATGAAGACATTCCCTTGGGAAGTTAAACAAACATCCTAGCAATCCTGCCATAGCTCAGAACATTCTGGAATTTCTCCGGAGAGATTACCAGTTTATGAGCTGTACGAAGAGCCAGACTTATTTACAGTTAAATTCCATTTTTCACTTCTGATAGTATTATGCAGTTTGATCTTCCCCCTTGGCTACGAATGGTTTTTCTATTTCCAGAAAACAACCTAACCTGAAAATGAGGCCACTTGCCACTATCCAGAGGATGTGGAGGAGGATATCACACATTCTGGAGACAGTCCCACAGAGAATCGTAGAATCTTAGATACAAGAATAACATCCCATGGCCGTAAGCTCACCAATGTGTCCTGTGGACAGCCAAGTAAAGTCTATTTGTTCTTAAGACTGTTCACTTGACAGAGTAAATGACAGATCTAATTATTGGCCATTTGTTCTTGCAAACAATTTTGTCAACTAGTCTTTGCCCAGCGCCTGCCTACTTGACAGGCAGTGTCTGGGGAGCCTGAGGTGTGTGGGGTACACACTCTCATGAGACTTCATCCAGTTAGGAAGTCAAATAGTAAAGGAGCAGTTGTCAAAAAGAGCCTTAAAAAGAATTATCTCAGGGAGAGAGCTAGGCTGGTCTGTGGATGAGGAGAGCTTCCCTGAGGAAACGCTAATGTTAAGACCAGAGCAGGAGAGTCAGGGGTCTTATGGGACAGGCAAAAGTGACATGTGGTTATAACTCTTAGGGAGACAGTAGAAGATTATGGTGGATCATACATGGCCTAACAGGGCAAATCATCACACACACGCACACACACACACACACACGCACACGCACACGCACACACACACACATACTGCAAAACATGTACAAGCTGAGTGGGGTGGTCCACACCTGAGATTCCAGCATTTGGAATGCTGAGGCAGGAGGATTGTTGCTAGTTTGGGGCCAGGTGAGTTCCAGGACCACAACCACCTCAGAGAGAAACCTATGACAACCACCTCAGAGAGAAACCTACTAAGAGAAATGGAAACATAGTTGCCGAGAGCGCAGAGAAAGGAAAGCTGTTAAATAAAAATCTGGGAGGGGAGCAGCCATGGTGGCGTTCACCTGTATTTGTGGTACTTTGGAGGCTGAACTAGAAGAGAGGCAAATTAGAGACCAGCCTCAGCTCTGAGCAAAACCTGTCACAAATAAACACACACCCAGAGGAGAGCGACAGTAAGAACAGCTCCCTGGAGAGCTTAGAAGGCAAAGAGACAGAGAGATGACAGCTGGGGAAGCTAAGGATGATTGTCCCAGTGCTGCTGGGGGCTACAGGAGCCACAATGGCTCTTACTGAGCTGTGGCCACTTGTGTGTGTGTGTGTGTGTGTGTGTATCAATGGCTGTGTGCATGTAGAGGCCAAAGGACAACTTTAACTACTTCTCTTAACTACTTATGTTATGAGAGCGTGAGAAAAGTGCTGTGAAGAAGAGACATCATCAATTCTGTCTGAGGGCGTCAGGAAAGAGTTCATGGCACAGGAACCAGCTAACAATAGCAGGCTGAGTAAATAACAATAGCAGGCTGGTTAAGTGCTTGCCTTGTCAGCTTAAGTATTCAAGTTCCATCCCAGAGTCCATGCTTAAAAAACAAAAAAAGAAAGTAAAGCTGTGCATGGTGGCACTCACCTTTAATCCCAGGAGACAGAGGCAGGCAGATCTCTGTGAGGTCAAGGCTAGCCTGGACTACAGAGTGAGTCCAGGACAGCCAGGGCTGCTTAACTGAAAAAAATCCCTGTCTCAAAAAAAAAAAAAAAAGTAGTCAGGTGTCGTGGCATGTACTTGAATCCCAGTGCTGAGGAGGTGGAGACAGGGCTCCCTAGGGCTCATCGATGCCAGGCCAGCCTACTTAGTGAGCTCCAGGTCAAGGAAATCCTGTTATTTAAAAGAAAAGAAAGAAAGAAAGTTGGGCAGTGCCTGATACCCAAGGCTGTCCTCTAGCCTCTACACACATTTGAATCTACACACACACACACACACACACACACACACACACACGCACATACACAAAATTATGAAATAGCAATAATTAGCTTCCATTCATTTATTACTATGTCACTGACACTGTAATCGGCTTTTAGCTTAATGTTTGCAATTCACTGAGCTACACATTTCATTTCCTGTTTGCCACAGAGAATTGGAGGCCCAGAGACATGATTTGACTTTCCCAGTGTTACAGTCTCTAGGAAATATACCAGGAACTGGAATCTGTCTCTTTTATTTTTACTAATTTTCCTTGAAGCTGGATTTCTCTATTACATAGCTCTGACTGTCCTGGAACTCACTATGAAGACTATGCTGGCCTCAAACTCACAAAGCCTCACCTGCCTCTGCCTCCCAAGTGCTGGGACTAACGGTAGCCTCCTTGTCTGTTTTATTCTAGCTTTGGATGGTATTGCTCTCTCTAGCCTCCTGTTTTGAGTCATGACAGGGAGAATACACCCTGGCAGACAAAGCAAAAGGAACAGCAAAGGCTCTTCAAGGCAAGAACTGGCTGGCTTGCAGAACCAAGGCCAATAGAGCTGATGAATCCGGAAGAATGAAGAGAAAGCCATAAAATTGATTTAAGGTTTCTTTTTTAATACCATGAGGCGTGTTTCTGGCTTATGGTCATCAGGGAGTCGCTGAGAATTGCTAAGTAGGGAACTAGCGATGTTGAATTTGCAGGTTATATTTTGGGTAGCAAGGAATATGTCAATGTACCTTGAACATGGAAGCGACCCTTTTCCTTTGGACCGATTCTTTACTGGATGGTTCTGTGGGATGGACCTTCAATCCCATTACTTGTTTCGTATCACAGTCAGCTATGATGGCTGCAGGACAGGTATTATTATTCACTTTATCTGGACTTTAAAATAGACTTTTTAAACTCTCTTTGGGTATGGGTGGGTACAACTTCAGCATAGGAGAGGTGGAGCTAGGAGGGTGCCTGAAGCTATCTGCCCACCCAGGCTAGCCAATTAATTTACTGGGTTACTAAGAGACTTTTTCTGAAACAATAAGGTAGAGAGAAACAGAGAATGATACCTCTGGTCTCCACACACGTGTGTGTGCACACCTACAGGCACACATGCACATAGAACAACTGAGATTTGGTAAGGACACTTGGTTAGTGACAACCTCTGGATGAGATGTATATGCGTTTTGGATGCTTGTTCTCTCTTCTTCCTTCAAATTAGGGTTGCCTTCACCTGGGCTACAGTGACCAGAAGCTGAAATGCTGAAGTTTTGCAGCTATCAGAATGAAACCTGGTTTTCTGTTTTAGACCTAGGAGCAAAAGCTGAATTGTATCACCGTCTTTTGAGAAGTTAGATTTGAGTCACGGAATCTGTATTCAAACTAAAAGTACATGATTTGTGGATATGTTTTGATTTATGTGTAATGGCAACAAATTGGCTCATGGTTTGGGAGTATTGTAATTCTGGATAAACAAATTCTGTGCTTTACAGAGAAACAAAGATTTCTTTTTTTTTTTTTTTTTGGTTTTTCGAGACAGGGTTTCTCTGTGTAGCCTTGGCTGTCCTGGAACTCACTCTGTAGACTAGGCTGGCCTCGAACTCAGAAATCCGCCTGCCTCTGCCTCCCAAGTGCTGGGATTAAAGGCGTGCGCCACCACCACCCGGCTGAAACAAAGATTTCTAATTGTAATGAACACAAATCTATAATTAGTCCCAATTGCCATATCTAAAATTGTGCCAGGAATTTCAGGAAAAAGGGTGGAAATTCAGCAAGACCATTGGGGACAGAGAGCTTTGAGATGCTCTGAATGTCGCCAGGCAGGGCAGTATCCCTGGAAGGGCTGCATTCTTGGAAAGGGCTCTTCTAGTTCCTGTATGTAGGTACACTGTCACTGTCTTCAGACACATCAGAAGACAGCATCAGATCCCCATTACAGAAGGTTCTGAGCCACCATGTGGTTGCTGGGAATTGAACTCAGGACCTCTGAAAGAGCAGTCAGTGCTCTTAACCACTGAGCCATCTCTCCAGACTGCTCTTTCTAGTTCTTAAATCTCATCCAGACCTTTCTGTGCATTTGAGAATTTCTTCAACCTAAAAATTCCTTGCCTGTTTTGCTTTACAAAAATTTGTCACTGTTTAGAATCACTACCTCATCTAACTTAAGAAGGTCTGGAGTTTACCTGCAATGTCACACTTTTTCTCTTACTGTGACTAGTGAGGAGAATATAAGGGGCATTGGGGGCTGGTTGGATAGAGACAGTTGGAAACAAAGAACATGTATTCTCTTTGCTTGTGTCTTGATCTTGGGTTAAGAATGACAAAATTTCTGTCCCACTCATGTTTGGTCTCTAACATGTGTGCAGATTAGGATCGTCCCAGCTGTGGCATGGTTATTCTGAAAGTCAGATTTCCCAGGAAACAATTCACTCTTTTTGGGATATTCTGTGGGCATCAGTTTCTCAGAAGGAGCCACTGAAAATCAGATGGAAAGATATCACAGAGGGCTTGTATCCCTCCTAATTCCTGTCACTGTTTTTCTGAAATAGCCTTTCAGCTACTCTAAGTGTGGATTAATCCTATTGTCTTTCTTTACTAAACTACTTAGGGCTGAAGGCTTAAGAACAGAAACAAAAGCCATCAAAGAAAAGTATCTTTCCCTGCAATAAAAGCTTGGGGTTGGGTACCAAATTGTTCAGAGATTGTACCATCGTATTAGAATTGGTGAGATATTTTGCTCCCCATAAAGCTTCCTTTCTTTTACTATTCTAACTTGGCTTGAAAGACATTATTACTTTGTGCCCAGCCAGAAAAGTGAAAGACTCAAACACTTAGCATTCAAGTACTGAGTATGTTACAGTATGTGATGCTGGCTTTGCCAGCCCATTGGCTCAAACACAAGAATCCAAAATGGAAACTGTACCTAATGAAGGCTTATACATAACTTCTGGGAAATGTCTTTGGATTTTTTTTTTTAAATTTACCCCCATTAGTCATTTCATGTAAGTGGTCCCAAAGAGATATCCATCTACCTCTGGTTTTAATTGATGTACCACAGGGGCTCACAGTACTGTAAATGGAAAAGCTGTCACCAATTTTCAAAGGACAGTTTCCTTAGTTAGAGGTCATTTGAAATTAACTGTAACTAACAGTAATTATTCTATCTCTTGCTAACTTAGCTACCAGCACGGTTATTCCAAATACATCTGATCAATGCATTTAAGTTACATCAAACCCACTGACCAATGCCAGGTCCTTACAGATTTTAGGTAAGATGGCCATGTCTTTCCCATGTCTCCATGGAGAGATTATGCTGCTCCTGCTTTGTTGATAGTCAAGGGCTTAGGCTTCTCCTGTTTTCATGAATGGGAACATGTCTCTTCCCTTCCCTTGTACGTGCCCTGTGTCTATAGAAGCAGCCACATTCCTTGAAGAATTTATCTCTTTGAATGGGAAAAGTCACTTATGATCTGTCCACACTGGTCAGAATAAGTTTTGGCTGATAACTGTAGGTAAATGAATCACTCCAGCGAGTCTAATCTTGATCCTTTTCTGGCCTATTCAACAATGAAATGGTATTCATTCAATCTTCTTTCTTACAGATGAGAATTTATAAGTGAGGCTTTTGTGTGACTTTCGATTGGCCCTTTGTGATAGATTAAGATTTTATTAATCCCTCCTCTTTGGGCTTTGTTTTGTGTGTGTGTGTGAGGCAAAGTCTCTCTCTTTCTTTGTGTGTGTGTGTGTGTGTGTGTGTCCTAAGCTGGCTTTGAACTTGTGGTTCTTCTGTCTTAGCCTCACAGGTGCCAGGATTACAGATTTGTGTCGTGATTTCAGCTGAAGGTTGATTAGCGACCTTAGATATGAGTCAGACTATGTAAGTGCTCAGAGGAGCACTTCAGACCCAGCACTGTGTAAATGCCTGCTGTTACCCAAGCCTCAGTCTAACTCTTATGATGCTTGCTTTATGCCACAGCACCTTTTAGGCATTGCATCCTTTAACAATCAGGTTTAATTATAGTGCCAGCACTTCCCCCACCCACCCTACTACACCCCACCCCCACCTTCCCCCACCCCACCCGTGGGAAGTTGTCAATATTGGCCTCTTTCAGATTTGCCTATAAATTCTGAGACACCAAATTAGTTCATTATATTATAGACAAAAAGGGGGGATGACAGAAAGACCATATGGGTATCCTGGTCAAATGGTGGGGACCAAAAAAGTGTAACCACAAAATGGACAAACAATAATATTAATGGTGAAGTTACCGGATTTATTTTTAAGTTTTGTTTTATTGATGACTATCGTTTGTGTGTGAGTTGGGGTAGGGGTGTGCCATGCATGTCACGGGCAGAGGACAACTTTCAGGACTCAGATCTCTCCCTCTATTGTCTGACTTGTACAGGAAGCACTTCTGACAACTGGGTCACCTCACCAGCCCAGTGAGGTTACGACCTGAACTCACTGAAGCAGCTAAAAATGGAGGCACACCTGGAGACAATGATCAGTGTCAGGCGAGTGAACACGGGAAGCTAAAACCTCCTTCTGACTCCATCTAAGACGGAAAAGAGCAGCTTCCAGCTCAAACCCGTGTTTGCTTTTAACTACGTGGTAGGAAGTAAGAATGCTGTCCTCTCTTAACTAGGATGGATAAATATTTCCAAGAGGGTTCTGTCCCCAGTGTCTCCACTGAAAGATCTTGGTTTAGGGGCTGGAGAAGCAGTTCATGGGTTAAGATCAGCAGGTGCTCTCTCCCAGAGGAGGTTGGTTCAGTCCCCAGCACCCATGGTGCTCACAACTCTCCGTAAGTCCACTTCCAGGCATGTTCTCTTCTGACCTCCAAGGGCACCAGGCATGCTTGTAATACATAGACATACATACAGACAAAATGTTCATACATCTAAAAAAATGTTTGTTTTGTCTGAAGGCCTTGCTTTATATCGGGGTGGCTCCCACTTACAAAGATTCCCCCTCCAGAGCTGTTTCCAGATAATCCTATTTCCTCAAAGATGGTTCAAAAACAGAATCCTCACTTAGAGGTGGATTCAGATTTTCTAAAGTATGTAGGATTTTTCAAACCATATTTCTCTGGAACTCCACATGGCTAACTTTTTGTCCCAACTTCCAATGGCATGCCCTCCTCATGTTAAGTGGCCTATCAGACACAGTTTTCTAGCTACAGTTGGCAGGTGACCGAATCCCTGAGTTTTGTCTTTCATTGGGCTACTCCCCAGAAATACTAAATGGTTGAGGCTTCAAATCCCACAGTGTTGCTGCTTACTTGAAACCAGAGAGGAAGGAGGAAAGAAAAGGGAGAAAGGGACGCTGTGTGGGAAGGAAAGAAGTTCAATGTTGATGGGACAGATTAGAAAAATCCCTTAGAGGTCACTATGAAGCTGAAGTTAATAGTCTTGGTAAAAGGACTAAGGAGAATGTTTTTCAGTCCTTAAGAAGATTAAGGAAGACTGCACATAAGCAGGTTAGAGGTGTTTGTTTCCCCTGACCCCAGGGCTGGGCGACAGCACATGTCTAACCTGTGTGAGGGCTTAGTTCTAATGAAAGGACCACAATTTTAAAAGAAAAAAAAATGTACCTAAATCTCAGCCCCCTAGTATATCCTAACTTTCCATCCACCCACCATTTGTACAAATGTGCTGTGCCTCTAACAATTTAACTTCTTTTAAGCCAGTAGTCTACAAAGAACTCAAACCCTTGGATGAGAAGAATTTTAGATTTCTGTCACTGGGACAGTTTCATTTTTCTTTGTGTGTGAGGAGGTAAGCCTACTGGGAGGCCAGGCATTGGGTTAGGGTGCCATCCTCAACTGCACCTTTTTCTTGAGACACTCTCTCAGTCTGGTGATCACGGTTTTGCCTAGGCTGCCAGGCTGATGAGTCCCAGAATCTGCCTGTCGGTACTGGGGTTACTGGGTACTCCTCCATGCCCTGGCTTTACATGGGTCCCGGGATCTGAATGCAGTCCCTCCTGCTTGCATAGCAAGCACTTTACTGACAGTCATCTCTCTGGCATCTCAGGGTTGGAGGCTGACAAATGGCTGTGTTCCTCAAGACTGACACTTCAAGAGTCTGAGAAATAAGTCTGCCTTGACTTCTTCCTCTCTGGCTGGTGTGTGTGTGTGTGTGTGTGTGTGTGTGAATATATACATGTCTGTGTATATGTGTGAGTGTGTGTATTCCAAATGGCCTTATGTTGCTTTAACTTTACTTTTAGGAGGTTGAAGTTTTTTCCATTAAAGCTTGCACAGTCTTGAGAACTGAGTTCTCTCTGGCTGCAATACAGACAGCCCCTTAGTACACACCTTTAAACCCAAACGATGAAGTAAAGTTAGTTTGTAGAAGGAAGCACCCAGGTTTGAATGGGATGTCTAATTGAGTGGCAGACAAAGTGACAAATCAGAGAATGATTTAACAGAATAGGAGAGAACGGAAAGGGAAGCTACTTAAGTAGCAGAGGGGAGAGGGGGGAGGGGAGAGCAGCTTTACCAGGACTGTTAAAGAGAGGCATGTTGTAGAGAGAGAACAAGCTAGACACAGGTAAAGACAGAAAGCCAGAGAATGGGCACGAGCTAGAAGATTAGAATAGGTTGCCAGAGTTAGTTTGAGGCCAAGCAGAGCAATTCAGGAGACGCTGAGAGAGGTTAGATTGAATCAGTCAGCTTGGAAAGGAGTCAGAACAGCTGAGTTGAACCAGCAGCCAGAGCTCCGAACTAGGAAGGGGTGAGCTTACTCAGAGTAAGTCTCAGACGCTGAAAACATTCTAGGCCTAGATTAGATTGTAGGACGCTGGAAGCTTCCAGGACTAGGCCTAGGTTAGCAGACAGGGGCAGTCAGCCTCGGAGAGGACAAATACATAAGGAGAATAAAAGTTACATTTTCAAAAGACAGTGATTCTGGTTGTGGCTTGGCATCCCTTCAGTAAACTCGACCATTGTTGTCCAGCTAGGTAGCTCAAAGTTGGATAGCTAGAATGCTTCCTCTGCAACTCTTCAACTCTTTTGTTATCAAAAATTTTATACTTGCTAGCCATTTAGCTATTTTTGTTTATGGAATGCAATTCTTTTGTATAATATCCCATGGTTTTTCCAAGTTTTAACAGTTGATTCCCATGATGGTTTGTATATGCTTGACCCAGGGAGTGGCACTATTAGGCCTTGTTGGAGTAGGTGTGTCACTGTGGGCATGGGCTGCCTCCAGCCCCATATCTGCCTGGATGCTGCCATGCTCCTGCCTTGATAATGGATTGAACCTCTGAACCTGTAGGCCAGCCCCAATTGAATGTTTCCTTTATAAGAGTTGCCTTGTTCATGTTTTCTGTTCTCAGTAAAACCCTAAGACAATTCCTGCCCTTGTGTAGACTCCTTGCTGGACTTGAATTTCACTTATGAATATGTGTTTTGATCAAATCCCCTTCCCCTCCATCTCCCTCCTAATTTCATGTGTTTTGTTTTAAATCTATTGAGTCCACTTAGTTCTGCCAGTGTGTGTGTGTGGGGGGCAGTCTCTCAGGGGCGTACATCCCTGCAGAAACCCGGCTCTCTCTTTCCCAAGTAGCCATCAATTGTCAAGAGCTCCTCAGGAAGAGGTGGGACATCATGAACCCCTCCCCCACCCGTGCTGGGATATTAGCCGGCTTGATCTTGTTCAGGTCTTGTACATGCTGCCACTGCTTCTAAGTTCATGTGGGAATGGCCCTGTCACTGCACACACCCACCACCCGCACGCGCCCACCACCGCCTCTGCTGAGATGATCTCCGAGTCTCTGTGAGGAGATATGAAAGAGATCATCGAAACCTGAACTTCGGCCAAGCGTGGTGGTGCAAGCTCTAATCTCAGCACTGGAGAGGCAGAAGCAGGCAGATCTCTGTGAGTTTGAGCTCAGTCTGGTCTACACAGCAAGATCTAGGCCTGTCTGGAGCTACATAGTGAGATCCTGTTTCAAAAACTATTAATTTCAGCCGGGCAGTGGTGGTGCATGCCTTTAATCCCAGCACTTAGGAGGCAGAGGCAGGAGGATTTCTGAGTTCGAGGCCAGCCTGGTCTACAAAGTGAGCTCTGCCAGGGCTACACAGAGAAACAAACCCTGTCTCAAAAAACAAAAACAAACAACAAAAAAAACCCTATTAATTTCAACATCCTAGTGACTTTATGTCTATAAAGTATTTTCCTATGTTCTGACAAGACAAGTCATGACTTAGCCTTTTCTCCTTCCTACACCGTAAACGTCCACCTTCCTTCCCACTTGAATTCTAAGTAGATGGAGACAGGGAAAATCATCTGGACTTCTTCCATCTCCATGGTGACGGCCTGAAGCAGTTATCAGTCAGCTCCTGCATCCTGTCATTTCCTGCCAGGCTTCTCAGATATTTTCATCTAATTTTTGACTTTTCTAATTTCCTTCTATTAAAAAAAAAAACCAAACCCTTAATTTGTTCCTGTGAATTGAGTTGGTTTTGTATCTTGCGAACAAAGAATAAGTAATTCAACAGCCATTTCTTCATCCCTTTCTCCTCCATGCCTTGGTCCATTCATTCTACTTCTGAAATATATCTGAACTCTTTCCAGACAGCTACTCTGACATTACCTCTCATCCTGCCTTAGTTTCCACCGTGCTGGGGATCAAATGCTACCAGACTTACACATGCCGGGCAAGTCCCTCCCACCGTTCTTCCACTTAGGGGCACCCTCAATCCCTCAGCCTTATTATCTGTGCACAGCCTTTTTCAACAACTGTAATCCATTATTGGTCATAAAATCAATTTACTGGGTTATGATGAATATTAATCTGTAAACCTACATGGAAAGTATCAGACATATATTAAGGAGAATGTTATGTATGTAGTTTTATTTTGTGTGTGTGTGTGTAGGTATGTGTGTCTATATGGACACTGACCTTATTATTTTGAGATGGGGGCTGGTACAATGCTGGGAGCTCACTGATTGGCCAGGCTGACTGACTAGTGAGCTCTTGGAGTCTGCCTGTCTTCTGCTGGAAGCACAGGGCTTACAGGCATGCGCAGGATTACAGGAGTTTTACAGCTGGCACCTGTACTCAGTGAGCCATCTCTCCCAGCAACCGGCTTGTTTTGTTTTGAGACTGAGTCTTACTCTGTAGACCAGGCTGGCCTTGTACTCATAGTAATCCTCCTGCCTCAGCCACAGGAGTCTCGAAATTTCAGGTGTGAGCCACCATGCCCACTCTAAAGTTTTTAAGCAGACACCAAAGTATTTAAAATATATAAATACATGCATTTCTAAGGTCTCTATGTACAGTGTGTTTCTTGTCCTAAGTTTGTAGCAAAAGTTTTTTAAATGCTATGGTGTCTAGAACATGAGAATGTTTCTAAAATAGGGCTGGAGAGGCAGCTTGGTGCTGGAAGACAATGTCTCAAGTAGCAACAGATGACTTTGAACTCCCAGTCCTCCAGGCAGCATCTCCTAAGGGCTGGGGCTGCAAGCACGCACACCCGCCTGCACACTGCTATGTGGGGAAGCAATGCTTCATATGTACTAAGTACTGTATCAAGTCAGCTACATAGCCTGCCTCATAAACAGTCTAGATATTTCAACACTTAAATCAAGTAATTTGAATTTTCACAAACTTTTCTTAAAGGAAATCATTAAATAAATACAAATGTTTTGTTTGTATGTTTTGTTTTTAGACAGGATCACACTGTATAGTCTTGAAGGATTACAGGATCGCTGACCTGAAACACACTATGTAGATCAGACCGGCCTTGAACTCACAAGAGATCTGCCTGCCTCTGCCTCCAGAGTGCTGGGAGGAAAAGCTTGAGGCATTACACCTGGCCAAATGCAAGTTTTGTAAAGAAAGGGGAAAAAAGGGCCTCAATGCCTATCGATAAAAATATTCATTAAATAAATTGTGGTTATTTGTATGTGATTCAATCATGACTGAAATACCATGTCGTCGTGAAAAGTTACTGAATCCTGGGCTAGGAATTCAGTTCAGTGGTGTGGCACTTGCATTACAAGGCCTTGGCTCAACTCCCAGCAGAGGAAAGAAGAGAGAGACAAAGAAAATAAAGATCTGTGCACATTGACATGGAAAGACATCCATTAAGTGCTAAGTCACAAGTTTAAAAGGTGCTGAAGCTGAAGAGATGGTGCCGTGTTTAGGAGCTCTGGCTGGTCTCCCAGAGGACACAGTGCAATTTCCAGCACCTGATGGCTCAGAACAGTCCCAGGGGATCCGATGCCCTCTTCTGACCTCTGCAGGCACTAGGCACGCATATGGTGCACAGGCATACGCGCAGACAAAACACCCATACACATAAAATATATTTTAAAAATACATAAAATGTACTACTGGCCAGACATCAGGGCTCAAGCCACTTTGGGGGCCGGGGGTAAAGGCAGGAGGATCTCTGTGAGTTAAGGCCAACCTGGTCTGCACAGTGAGTTCCAGGACAGCCAGGGCTGTGTATATAAAGAGATCTTGGCTCAAAAAAACCAAGTATAATGCAGGAAGATAATGAAATTTGCAAACTATTTTGTGAAAAAAATTAAAAATCTTCTCCAGGATGTACAGTAAAGGGTTAACCATGGTAAGATTGCATATGGAATTTCCACTCTTGAAGTTTCTGCAACATATGAGTTTTATGAAAAAAAAGTATCATTTTTAAGTGTGAAAGTTAGTAGATGAACTTCATTTTTTTTGGGGGGGGAATCTGGCTTAATATATCCAATAAGAATTTTTCAGTAAAATTCATTCATGCCGAGGGTTTTTAAATGGTCTATTTTGTTCACTGAAAGCTTTTAGACAGAGTTTCTTCTACTGAAAGATCACGAATAATGTTCTTGAATGGCAATTTTTAGGCTTTATGGGCAATAGTTCTTAAGCAAACAATTCTGAGTATAAGAAGTACGAGATGTGGGACTAATATAACCGCCCCAAGTCAAACACATCTATCATCGAGTCTCGAGGTGACATCCTACTAAACAAACACCTGGGCTAAGAAAATTAATGGATAAACCAATATTGCAAGCCCGGGCTATGCTCATATATATTGCATTAGCTTACATCCTTGTCATTATTCTTGTTGAAAAGCATTCCACTTAGTTGAAAATTCAATTTGCACAATATATTGTCACAGAACGAGAACGCTTTGCATAGTGTAACACAAAACTCCAAGACCCCATCGTTGTGTCTGAAAAGCTACGTAAAAACCAAACACGTGGCATATTCAGATGTGCAAGCGAATACACCAAGGGAGACTGCTCAGGAATATGTCTGAAAGAGAACCATCTCCCAACATGAAAAATTCACGCTGGGAAATGGCGGCATGTGCGAGGAGTAATTAAAGACAGTGAGTTATATATCAAACACGAATTGCCTCATTTCTCTGCACCACATTTTACCACCACTGCCTATGACAATCTCAACACAAAACCCCCAAACACATTATAAATCACCCACTCTGTCTACACTCTCTTAAGTCAAACACCTACCGAGTGCACAATCAAATTAAAGCTGTAGGAGAGATTTATTAGCAGGGAGATGTTCCTAATTATTTGAAAAACTTGTCTCAGATTCACTCCCAACATCATTCAAGAATGCACTTCAATTTTAGGAAAGGGAATCCAGTCTGCCCCCAGCGTGGCATAGGGAAGGTTAAATCAACATTGGGGGAAGGGAGGGCAACAAAAACCTTTGTCAGGTAGAGTCAGTTTTTTTCTGGAACAGTCATACCCAACCTTAATCACTACCTAAGAGGCTTGTTGGGTTTAGAAGATAGAAAAATTCAGAAAGGATGCTGGAGGAGGGGCACACGGGAAAAGGGGTGGGGAAGATTTATTGCCTTCAATTATTTTTGTTAAAAACTTTCCTCAGGGCACAGGCACATAATATATTGTACTTTCCATTACTTAGTGCAAATGTAAAACATATCTAAAAACCACATTTCATCCTCATAGCATATTAAAACAACAAGTAGAAGGTCGTGACGTTAATGTGACAGATGGAGTGTCATTTAGCAACATTGTACGACATTAGTTAACAGTAAATTAATATCATCATACCTAATTCTTTAAACATATAGAACCATCTGACTGGGGCAGGGTTCCGAAGAAGGAATTTTTGTATTTGTTTGCTTAGCGTGGGACAACAGTTAGCTAGACACATGCAAATGTAGTCTTCATATAATTTTAACATACTTTTAAAAAGTGATAGAATAACCCATTTTGGCTCAGAACTTCCCTCCACCCAATTTATCCTCACAAAAATATTGATCTTTTTGACAAGTTCACATGCACATTATGAATTGGGTCATAAACATTTTCAGCATATTGTACTGGGTTTGTATAGCCATCCTTACTATATATTAAGACCAGTGTCTTTTCATCAACACCAGCTGTTAAGCAAATTCAAGCAACATACTAGATTCATGGTTAGTTCGTAGGGAAAAAAGGAGCGTGACATAAATTTAACTTCATTACACTTTGGCATGGAAACCCACATTTCATACACCACTGACCACAAACGACTTCCCTATTGTAAGACAATCTTGGTCTAAACAGTCCTAGAAGCAACGACATTCATCAAGATGTTAATTCGAGTCTTCATATAGGCCTGATGTTAACAGTATTGCAGTCACTCGAGGAAAATTTCCCTGCAAATTTATCTTCATTGCTAAGGTTCTCTCTGTTAATATTTTTTCTTTGTCCAATGTACGTGGACAGATAGGAAAAAAGATCCTCTCTACCAGGGTTCGAATCACTGCACCAGGCTGATTTTCCTCTTCTGGTTCTGAGAGTACATGCTGGAAGGGATGCACAGACAGATCTTTAGGTGTTCCACTGCAGGAAACATAACAGAGCAATGTCACAGCCTTGGAACAGACTAATGGACGCAGAAAGGAGCAGGTTATAGAAATGGCTGTGTGCCAAGTGTACCTCCTTTGAAACGTGGCTCACTGTGGACAGCACTCTGGAACTCTGTCTTCACTTTGACAGTGAGGCTCAGGCCTTAGACTTCCTTTAGTTTCCTTGTCAACATCATGCTGAGCCCAAAGTATACATTCTATACATACCTGGCACGAGCTGCTGCTAGGTATCTACTTGAAAACCTACATGTATGGCCACCCTCATACACCAATTGTCTAAGTGCACCTTCAAAGTAACGAATACAAGAATCAGCTTCCACAAGCTGTCCTCTGACTTCCATACACATGCTGTGACATGACATATATGCACATGGTGAATAAGTATAATTTAAAAAAACCTACCTGGTTGCTCAGTTTCTGCAGATAAAATATTGAATACTATCATTCATTCATGATTAATAAAGAAATCTATTGTGGTGATTGTCATATTAGCAAACAGTAAATACTGTCTGGAAATCATTAATCTGTCATGCTATAACTTGAGCATATTTTGTAATTGTTTCTGAAATTGGAACTATCCTATTGATAAGCTCTTTTCAGATAAGCTGATAGAATGTGGACTTCTGATTCGAGTTTTGGGTTGCAATAAACAGTTTTCTGTTAGTGTAACAAAATACCTGAGATAGTTATCTTAAAGAGAGGTCCATTTGGGGTTACACCTTTGAAGGATCCAGTCCACGCTGGTTTCTTCTTGTGTTGAGTCTGTAGTAAGGCAGTATAACACAGCAGGAGTCTGTAAAGGATGCAGCTGTTTCTCTCATGACCAGGAATCAAAGTCAAAAAGAAAGCCTCATAATCCTGACATGGACCAATGACAGAAAAACTTGCCTCTAGGACTCTTGTCTCAAAAGTTCCACTACCTCCCAATGGTGGCATCCTGGGGACCAAGCCTTTGACATACATGCCTTGGGGGAGGGATGGTCAATAGTCACACTATGATACTGGCACCAGTAGTGTGCGCTTGAAGAAACACAGGATCTTACGTTAGCAAACTGCAGTGACAAAGATATCTTAGTTATTTTATTTGTTTTTGTGATACGACATCAAGGCAACTTGTAGAAAAAAGACTTTGGGGGGGGGTTTTACAGTTCCAGAGAGTAAGTATTATGATTATCTTATAGAGAACATGGCAGCAGTCTGTAGGCATGGTGCTTGAACAATAGCCAAGAGCTCACATCTTGAGACAGTTACCACAAGGCAGAGAGAGCTACCAGTTAATATTTTTGAAAGATGAAAGCCCATCCCAGCGATATACCTCTTCCAACAAGGCCACATCTCCTAATCCCCAAACAGTTCCACCAATGGGGGACTAAGTCTTCAAACATATGAGCCTATGGGGACCATTCTCACTCGAAATTCTATACCCTAGCTGTAGTCTGGCTACTGATAAATAAATTTTCCAGTAGGCAGAAGTATCCTAAATAGTGATTGGTGTCTGTTCTAAACCTAAGGTCTTAAAAAACAGAAATTGGAAATCAGAATGTCATTTCCATTTCAAAATAAGTATTTATTATGGGTCTTTAAACTTACTTTTAATGTAGAAAATATTGCACCTCACATTCCAGACTTATCCAGTGCAACTACCATTAATTTAGTGATAACCAGGGCATATAAAATTCCCTTGCATTATAGATAAATATAGTCTCTTTATTTCTTCCAAAATAAGAAGTATTTTTAACTGTAGCCATTGTTAAGACAAATTATGGTTTTCAAATGTGTGGGGGGCAGGTCCATGTGTACTGTCCCCCCCCTCCAATTTCTAGTTCTGACATCCCAGGGGCACTTTCTTTTAATGGACTATTTTTCGTATTCATATTGTGACTGCTGGGTAGCTTCAGGATGAGGGGTGGTCAGAGAGTTCAAGCAAATGGCCAACAGGTTCGACAATGCCTTCATAATGATTAAGTCTTGAGAGGTGTGAGTTTCCTAGCCTTTGAGTTCACAGGGGTGAACCAGTGGCCCACCCTGGTTCCACAGGGACATAAGCTTCTGTGCTCAGGACACTTCTAGCCTCTGTTCCAAGCATCTCTTTCACTTATGGTTTATTTGTACTCATTTATAGCACAATACTACTTTCAACAGCAAGGCTTTCCTGAGTTCTATGAGTTATTCTAGCAAACTAGAATAGAACAGGAGGGAGTTACCAGGAGCCCCAGTTAGCATCTGACTGATAACGTCCCAGATTTGTGACTGGGAATTAAGATGAGCACAGAAAAGGACTTGGTTCTAAATCTGTTCATTCTGAGGGAGTAGCCATAGCTCTGCTGGACACTTGTGTAGCAGGGCTGAAAGGGTCTACTCATCTGTGTGGCCAGACACCCATAATCAAGTCAGGAGGAGGAGGAAGAGGAGGAGGAGGAGGAGGAGGAGGAGGAGGAGGAGGAGGAGGAGGAGGAGGAGGAGGAGGCGGCGCGGCAGCATAGTCCCAGGGCCTTTGAGACAGCTCAGCTTGTAAAGACACTTTGTTACCAAGCCTGAGGACCTGAGCTGATGATCTCCAGAACCCACATGATGGACACAGAGAACTGAGTCCTGCAAGTTGGCCTCTGACCTTCACAAATGCAAAGTCATGCATAATAAATATAAAACACCTTTTTAAAAGCCTAGATTTCAAAAAGTCATCACTTACTTGGGATTCCTCAGAGACAGAGTGAAAAGGTGTCCCGTGGAATAGACTGAGGCTGTTTGCAGTTCAGCAGTCCCTTCTAAAGTGGCTAAGGCAGTTTCCAGGCACGACACGATTACACTGCACACGGATCTCCATTTTGGCTCAATGGCAGAAACCCCATATGAATATCTGCAGGGAAAAGATCGTAAGCCTGGCCGTGAACTGGTGTATGTGAGCAGGTTTTCAAAAGCTGAATCATCGGCTCCTGCAGGGACCTGCACTGGGGGAGGGGGGGTTGAGTTCCCTGAACTACTTGACCCACCCGGTCTTGAGAGACCAGTCACTGTCCAAGAGTGCTTACTAACAGGACTGTGAGTCTGGATAGCAGCATAATTCCCAAAGTAACTGGGCCAGACAGCCAGGCCTGGCTCTCAAGGCTGCAGTCGCTGCTACTCCCACCAAACACCCACTAAACGAGGACCATGAAGCAATGTTTGGCTGACTCCTTACAGTTGAGACCCTTCATCAAGTTCAAAACATGCTGTTGAAACTGTGTGGCCTGATGGGATGGGGGCGGGGTTGTAGAGGGGTATATCATTTGAGATGTAAATGACAGGAATGATTAATAAAAAAATCAAATCAATCAATCAATCAATAAGAAAAGAAACTGTGTGGCCTGATGCTCACTCTCAGGACTTAGCATTTTCAGCCTCAGTTCTGTTGGATGGTCCTGCCCTAGCCATTTAAGAATCTACATGCATTGTTTAGAGGAGGTCCTATCTGCCAACCTCCGAAAACTGGAATTAAATGCTCTTGGATAACCCAGAGATGACTGTAATGACCCGTGCAATACTAAACCTAGCTCCTCACTGCCTATTAGACTCTACAAGGTGGATTACAGGTGCCTGAAGGTTACTGGGTAAATCTATTTGTATTGACCGCACCTTTTAAACAGCCCACCGATTTACTCAGGATACCTGAGTCACAGATGGAAGCATCTATGTTGTAGAACAAAGATGGCCGGATATGTGGTGTGGCGATGGAGGAAATAGCTGAAGTCAGGCCTCTCCGTGGAGACCTCCACACTAAAGGGTTAAAGGGCTGCTCTCTGATGTGCACACAACAGGCCTATATGGATGAGGAGTGCTCATGTCAGAAAACAAGCCAAATAGCTCCCTCTTGTACTAACATGGTTAGAGTTGGTGCAGCTCCCCTAGAAACAGCTGACCAAGCACTGCAAAAGGTCCATGAAGCCCTAGCTATCCTGGAACTCACTCTGTAGACCAGGCTGGCCTTGAACTCAGAGATCCTCTTGCTTCTGCCTCCCAAGTGCCAGAACTAAAGGTGTGGACTAACACTACCCAGAAAAAGAAAGTCTTCTGATGGTATCTGTGTTCCCATACCTCTGAGTCCTTTGACCTATGAACTAGTGAGTGTACTCAGAAAAAGAAAGGGTAACTATGCAGGGACTTACAAGGAACAGCCAAATGCTCAGGATGGTTTGAAGACCAGCATGGATGAGGGGTTTTTTTTTTTTTTTTTTTTTTTTTTTTTTTTTTTTTTTTTATTTAATTTTATTTTATTTTTTTTAATTTACATTCCAAATCACTTCCCCTTTCCCGTTTCCTCCCTCCCCGAAAGTCCCATAAGCCCCCTTCCCTCCCTCTTTTCTCCGTTCAACCCCCTCTCATTAATCTGTCCTGGCGTTCCCCTACATCCAGTCTTTCCAGGACCAGGGGTCTCTCCTTCCATCTTTTTAGAAATCTATTGATATGCTGATTGTGTCTAGGGTATTCTGAGATTCTGGGTCAATATCCCCTTATCAGTGACTTCATACCATGTGTGATCTTTTGTGATTGGGTTACCTCACTAAGGATGATATTTTCAAGTTCTGACCATTTGCCTAGGAATTTCGTGAATTCATTGTTTTTAATTGCAGAGTAGTATTCCATTGTGTAAATATACCACATCTTCTGAATCCATTCCTCCGTTGAGGGACATCTGGGTTCTTTCCAGCTTCTGGCTATTATAAATAAGGCTGCTATGAACATAGTGGAACATGTGTCCTTATTGCATGCAGGTAAAGTCTCTGGGTATATGCCCAGGAGTGGTATAGCCGGATCCTCCGGGAGTGTCATGCCCAGTTTTCTGAGGAGCCGCCAGACTGCTTTCCAGAGTGGTTGTACCAGCCTGCAATTCCACCAGCAGTGGAGGAGTGTTCCTCTTTCTCCACATCCTCGCCAACAACTGCTGTCTCCTGTGTTTTTGATCTTAGCCATCCTGACTGGTGTGAGATGGAATCTCAGGGTTGTTTTGATTTGCATTTCCCTAATGACTAAGGATGATGAACATCTCTTTAGGTGCTTCTCAGCCATTAGATATTCTTCAGGTGAGAACTCTTTGTGGAGCTCTGTACCCCATTTTTTAATAGGGTTACTTGCCTCTCTGGAGTTTAACTTCTTGAGTTCTTTGTATATCTTGGATATTAGCCCTCTGTCGGATGTAAGGTTGGTAAAGATCATTTCCCAGTTAGTTGGTTGCCGCTTTGTCTTTTTGACGGTGTCTTTTGCCTTGCAAAAACTTTGTAATTTAATGAGGTCCCATTTGTCTATTCTTGATCTTAGAGTATAAGCTATTGGAGTTCTGTTCAGGAAATTCTCCCCTGTGCCCATATGTTCAGGAAGAAGTCAAACTATCACTATTTGCAGACGATATGATAGTATACATAAGCGACCCAAAGAACTCCACCAGAGAACTCCTACAGCTGATAAACGACTTCAGCAAAGTGGCCGGATATAAAATCAACTCAAGCAAGTCAGAAGCCTTCCTATACTCAAAGGATAAGCAGGCTGAGAAAGAAGTAAGAGAAATAATACCCTTTACGATAGCCACAAACCATATTAAGTATCTTGGCGTGACGCTAACCAAACAAGTGAAAGATCTGTATGACAAGAACTTCAAGTCTCTGAAGAAAGAAATTGAAGAAGACCTCGGAAGATGGAAAAATCTGCCATGCTCATGGATTGGCAGGATTAATATAGTAAAAATGAGCATCTTACCAAAAGTAATACACAGATTCAATGCAATCCCCATCAAAATCCCAACTCAATTCTTCATAGAGTTAGAAAGAGCAATTCAAAAATTCATCTGGAATAACAGAAAACCCAGAATAGCTAAAACTATTCTCAAGAGTAAAAGAACCTCTGGGGGAATCAGTATCCCGGACCTCAAGCTGTACTACAGAGCAATAGTGTTAAAAACTGCATGGTATTGGTACAGTAACAGACATGTAGATCAATGGAACAGAATTGAAGACCCAGAAATGAATCCACACTCCTATGGTCACTTGATCTTTGACAAAGGAGCTAAAACCATCCAGTGGAAAAAAGATAGCCTTTTCAACAAATGGTGCTGGCTCAGCTGGAGGTCAACATGCAGAAGAATGCAAATTGACCCATCCTTATCTCCTTGCACTAAGCTCAATTCTAAGTGGATCAAAGATCTCCACATAAAACCAGACACACTGAAACTAATAGAAGGGAAACTAGGGATGAGGGGTTTAAGCAACATCTACCCAGGTTACCAAGGCAGCACAGAACACTTGGCATGGAAAAGAGACACAAACCCCCAAGTCACGCATCTGCAACAGCCCTTAACCCACCCAGAATAGTACAATGGGCTACAGAGAGCTGCCCTTTATGTCAAACCAATTACCAATGCTCTTTGCAAACACCAACCCTGTCCAGATAAGGGGGGCTTACCTAGGAGAAGACTGTCAAGTTGACTTTGAACTGTTGTGCCCTGGGTCCCCAGAAACCCAGGGGAACTTCTAGCAATTATGGGAGCTTTTTCCAGATGGACAGAAGGATTCCTGACCTGCACTGAAAGCGCCACTCAAGCAGCCTGGCCGCGTTTAGAAGGGTCTCTAGCTTCCTGTGTGGCACCCTGGTATCAGTTGTAGGTCAGGAGGACAGCAGGTGATTCACATGAGGTTTGCAGATGCTTCACCTAAGCCTTGCTCATAGGGAAAATGCCTTTCACCTGTGAGCCACCTCACGTCTCAGCGCTTGAAAGAAATCCCAACACTTGGAATGCCGACAAGGAACCTGTGTTCGCCTCCATGCCCGCCCCTTTCCCAATAGCTGGCCAGATCTCACCTCAGTTTTGGGAATTACCCTTCCACTGGCCTCCACTGCTGTGCTTAGCCTTCTTCAGGCTTGTGTGCCACCTGGGACATCCATCCTTAACTATTTCTTTATATTTCTCTTAGGAGTAGGGAGACAGCTCAGTTGTAGAGCACTTGCCTGCATAGTCTTTTAGCCTGTTAGGCTGTATGTTACTCATCTGGGAGATAGTCCAGGCAGTTGGCCATCTCTTCACTACTGATGTTCCTGAACAAACAGCTGGAGTTGCAACCTGGTGACACACATGCCAACAATTAGCCAGGGAGAGGTTTTGGTCATCTAACTGGGAAACAATGGCAGCCAGTAGAAGATGGGCCATCACTTCCCAAAGGCCCTCTGAGAACAACGGCAGAGAGAGGAGGGGTTTGTTGCCAACTGAGATCACTAACCATCATTTGTTCTGTGGGCTGTTTGCTTGCTTACAGGAAGTTATGGCAGGGTAGTGAAAACCTAACACCCCAGCTCCTCACCATCAACCCAGCACATATTTCCAAATGCTAAGGGAGCTCCAGACTGACTCAATCTTGTCTGGACCTCATGTTCATACCCCAAATGACCCAGGGCTGGTTATGATGGTGAACTCCACATCCCCCAGCGTCATGACAGATCTGAGCATGCTCACACTGGGGAAAAGACAAGGTCGTATTCTGATCCCTCCCTTCCTGTAAGAAGCTGCAGTGCTAGTATCTGCATGGCCTGACAACCAAGTGGTTGTAAAAATACAAACCCAAGCCCTGCTCAAGGGGAAGGTGCTTTTACAGGAAGAACTTTCCTCACCGTTACTTGTTGGATCTTTAATAAAATTTCCTGCCTACTGCTAGTGCTGATGGCTTATTTGTCAACACAGATGAGTAGGAGAGGAGCCAGAAAATTCACTAAGGGCATCAGAATTGAATGGGCCTTCAGAGTGCCCTATCGTAAGACACAGTTGGGGGATGCAATGTAGTAGCAATGCTTGTACCGAAGAACTGTGAGCGTTTGGATTGACTTCCATTCTGCCTCCAGCTAAGGATGGAAGTCCCAGGTCTCACACAAGCCTGGAGGAGGCTCAGCACAGCAGGGGAGGCCTGCGGAAAGGGAATAGAACATTGCAGTGGCTTTCAAATAAATTAGCTTGATGTCACAGACCCTATTCCATTTTTCCTAAATATTATTCTCACCTTTAATGAATATTTATTAATTTTAATCAATATTTATCAATTAATTAATAATTATCAACAACAAAGTCCATTTAGCTACCAACACATGAAGAGTGCACTGGACAGGAACATACCACACACACACACACGACAGGAACACACCACACATACATACACACACACACACAGACACACACAGAGCCATTGGACAATAATAATTTATTAAGATAATTTTTATGATGATCAGAAGTTGAACCCAATAGGTCAGACTACTACAATGTAGTAAGAAGGCAAGAGCTGTAATTCCCCCCAAAGGGAGGTTTTTTTAAAATTATGACCTTCTTGTTTCATTAATGTCATTATAAAAGTCTTTGTGACAGATGCCGTGTTGATTCTATTTAAAATAGAATTTATATTAGAACATAGACAAAAGAGTTTTGTCCTAATTTATGTTTTTCCTACACAAGATGCACAGCCATTATAAAGGTTGAATCATATGTGAAGAGAGACTGAAGACAAGATGATAGGGAGAATTAAAAATCTTCATAAACACCATGGATTCTGTGAGTCTTAAAGAATTAGCGATTTTAGAGGTTGATAAGAAACAGATGAGGCACACAGTAAAGTTGCCACAAGGGCTAAATAAAAGTCTGGACCACTATTTTTACTAACATTTAATAGTCAACAGCCTTAAAGCATTTGCAAAAATGGATATAAAATAGACGGTGTGAGCGAGCGTTCCTTACAATGAAGAAACACTAAAGACTGGGGAGATGGGGCCGTCCACCTCTTTTGGATACAAGTATTTTCACCACTGAGGGACTTCATCTGGCGGTAAGATTTGAAAACTACATTTCCCAGCACACCTTATCCACTTACTGTAGTAGAAGAAAATAAGTGGATTTCAATTTGGTGATTTAACCTATAGCTTTAAATCTTTAATAAACAAACTCGAAATCCCAAGCTCTAAAAATGAAAAGGCCGCAACTGAAATGATGTCAGCCCTGGGTATGAATCTCTTAGCAACACGATGAAAGCACACGTGTGGAATGGCTCCTCTAGTCAGCAGCTGCATTTCTGTTTTAATAAAGGAGAGAGGCCGGCACACTGGCCCCGGCCAAACCATGGCTGCTGCAGGAGCAGCAGGATTAATTGCTTTTCCAGAAAGCTGGAGTAAGCTCTCTTTCCACTGTCCCTTCAGGATCAGCTTCTATAAAATGAGTGTAATAAGATAATGTATTACATACGCCAGGAACTCCTACCAGCGGTATTTGGCTGAACAAAGCCAAATATACATCCATCGATAAAAACTTCATTGCAGCATACAGCTCAGGATCACACTTTACGTCTTTGAGGGAGAGATAAGGGAGGCTATGAAGAAGCAGAAATCTATTTCCCTCATTTTCTGAAGGATCTATCCACCTTCCCTTTCCAGTAATATGTTCTTGTTTATGGGATGATGAAAAAATAAATATATAATAGTGATTTTGAAAGAAAAAAAACCTACTTCATATGAAGGCTCTAATACACACATACATACATATAGACACACATATACTTATATTTGTGTGTATGCATATATACATATACACACAGAGAGGCATGCACACATGACCTATAAACATTTTAATTTTCACTCAAATGGTCTATGGATGATTTCCTGGTAGAAGGGATTTTGAAGGGATTCTTTGATTATCCCCTATACAGCATGGGAAGGTACACTCAGGTTGAAATATGAGTTCATAGGTTCACACTATCCTTTTGAAGTGAACATGGAGGGGAGAGTTATTTCTAAATGTAAGGGTAACCCAAAAGGGAGGATGACAGAGGCCAACCTCCAAACAGAAAAAGAACTCTTTTCTTTTGGTTTCTGAGTCTGCAACTTAGCCACTAAATCACTTGGATGTCAACCTAAAATGTCCCTCCTGGTGGTGATATATGGGATAATCAAATGATCTCTCCAAGACCCATCAATCACTGTGGAAACTATTGAAAAGCCTAAAACTCATAGTCAAGGCTCCTTTCAGGAGCACAAGAGCCCAGAGGCTCGAGTTGAATGTCTGGCCTGGCCTTCTGAGTGTGACAGTTATCACACTAGAAATGAGAGTCGCAGGTTTTTTGTTTGTTTGTTTATTTGTTTTTTAAGTTAAAGAATGGCCCTTCATCTTTAAGAAAGTGGGTAGATTACTACTGGCTAGAAATCTAAGCCAACCTCTTTATCCAAATGATGCAATCTGAAGTTTGAAAAGAAAGCAAAATAAAAATGATGATACTAACCTATACTTTCTAAATCTTGCAGGCAACCTGCCTTTAGGCTACTGAAAGTAGGTTTAAAAAGACATCCTCCTTTTTACTCTGAAATCTTTCATGATGGCTTTAGACACAAATAATACTATAGAATAATGTCATTTTCAAGTAAAGTCATGAAGGGCTTCACTTCTAACTGCTAAGAGCCTAGCATGGCCTAAATTCTTAATGAGATCATTGTGTGTGTGTGTGTGTGTGTGTGTGTGTGTGTATGTGATCATTGTGTGTGTGTGATCATTGTGTGTGTGTGTGTGTGTGTGCATGTGTGTGACAGTCTTTACCTACCCTAAGAACAGCACACAATAGTAGTCAACCCTCGTCATGATGTCTCTGATGGTTTCCAAATGTTCCTCGGCTGTGCAGCACAGTGTATGATTTCTGGTCCAGATGCTTTAAAAAGCAATTCCAACAAAGAAACTTAATCCGAGCTGAACTTGGCACAGATTCTAAAAACCTATAGGATGATGTTTTGGAAGCTGCCCAAACAAAGGCTGAAACAGAAAATCTGCATCCACAACCATAGATGTCTGGCTGTCGGCAATAAATGGAGGATACAGACTTTTCCGTCAGTGTGGGTGAGTAGAGGCTAGTGCTTGTAAAATACAGTTTAAGTATGAAAACAGCATTTGGGATTGATGCTTCTTTTCTTTTTAAAGCTGAAGCATACATTTAATTTCTGAGAAGGTTAAAAAAAAATCAAATAAAGAAGTTGTATACTAATTCCTTGAAAGCTGTACAGAAACTTTGGGTCCATCCTTGAGTTAAGGCTTGTTTCCTTTATGATATGCAATATGGCCATGGTATAATGGTCTAGAACATTAATACAGAGAGAAAAGGGACCTGCGAGATGGGTTGTTCTAGTGTGCATGGGGTATGTGCAAAATTTCGAGACTCATGTCAAAATTCCAGAAGAAGAGGGGAGTGTGGATGGAGAAGTTGTATGTGGTGAGAGAACGCCAGAGACTCCCCTGGAAGTGATCAATGATATCAAGGTAGACATCCAGGAGGAGTTCTATTCCCCAGGAGCAATAAACAGCAATAAATGACAGTAGTAACATCATGGTAAAAGAACTGAAAACCAAAGGCAAAGAGAAAAACTAT